>OY796679.1:0-600000 GCA_963680715.1 Tetragnatha montana | reverse complement strand
ATTTACACAAAAATTAGAAGAAACATACATAGCTGTTGATATATTTAAATGGTGTTATATTTTGATATTTTATTCTTTTGTTTTTGGTGAATTAGCAAAAACCTAGATGCCCCGGGTAATCCTCAAGTATACCAAAAGTTGTGCATTCAAAAGATTTTCAATTGGAACGAGTCAATATTGTGTTTACCATTTTAGTGAAAAGGCTTAAAATCCTTTTGTTTGAAATGCGTCTTACTTAAAACAATATGTTGTGTGCTTTTAGAGTTCTATTTAAAAGCTATATTGAAACTTTAGATCCCTCTTTGGACTTTTTAAAAAGTTTTTTTCCGTAGTCAAATGTGTATAAGAGGCCTTTTGATAGATTTGAAAGCACTATCTTGAAGAGGAACCCTTTACCTTTACTAGTAGAAAAAGTTGAAACAAAAAAAAACTTCCTTTTATGACTTTAAATTAATATTGAGGGTTTTTTTTTCAATATTCATTAAAACATTTTAGTATCTTCATATTTTCCTTGATTTAAAATATATATTTTGTACTTTTAATTACATTTTGACTTCTAAAATAAACAGATATATTTAATTACATGGAAATCACAGAGCTCTGGTTATAACCTTTAATGTCAAGACATTTTCTGTGAAACTTCTAAATTCAGCTCTAATAATATTTTAATAGGGAAGAATGGGGCACCAAGGTACACTACACTATTCAGATACATTTTTTTATTTTTATCTCAAGCTTATAGATGCTAATAAATTAAACTAAAATCTACTCTTCAATGTGTTTTGAATTCTGTTACTAAGCTACAAACACTTGTAGTTTGAAAAGCATTTTTTAAATAAAAGACGTGTATATATGTTATAATTATGTTGAGATTAAAATATCTGTGTATATGTTTGGGCAAGGGGATAAACCGGACATTATTAATAATTACAAGTGAGGAGGGCAATGTGAAAAATTTAATGGCATTAATCATTGAGTATTTATCACACTTAACCCGAAATATGCATGCATTATTAATGCCCGGATTTATCACATTGCCTGTAACAAATATACATTAATATTTTAGAAGAGAAAAACATTTTTTTGCCAAACCTAATTGAGTAAATAAGTTTAATATCCAAAGGGTCAGGTGGGGCACCTTGGAACATGCCCCAAAATACCCCAAACCTCTCATAAGTAAAAAAAATATTTAGAAATTAAATGATTTAAGAATTTAGAGAATTATATAATTACAAGTTGGTGCCAAAAAAGTCTCTGAAAGGAAACAAAAAATTAGTTAATTATGTCATTACAAAAATAAGAAATTAAGTAAATAAATTTGAATGTAAAATATGTTTGATGTTCAAAATAAGAAAATTAAAACTAGCTTTTTCATTACTTATTAGTGTTATATTTGTATTTTTCAAAATAATTTATAATTTTTATGCTAGTATTGAAAGTTTCTCAAGGTGGGACACTTACAGAGGTTTTCAATTAGTTAATTTTAAAAGAGATGCATAAAAGTTTTTATTCAGATGTGCAAAGGAGTATATATTTAATGTATTAGCCTTGTTTAAATAAATAATATGATGGTATAAAAAAATTAGAAAAATAATTTAATAAAAAGTCTCCCAATGTGCTCCACAGTGACATATTTTGGAAAAAATTATACATTTTTATAAGTGAAAAAGTGTTATTAATTTTTTTATACATTAATTTATTGTACAGAAAGGCATTGCTATAAAAAATATGGCTAATAGTGTTCTATGGTTTTTCACTTAATGATTTTATAGAAGTCATTTTACTGTTCTAGCTTCAATTAATTGATAACCAGATTATTCCCTTTTAATTTATTGCTAAAATTGTTTTAAACATACAAATTAACTTAGTTACTTAAAAGTTTTATAATAAACTGCTTTTGGGAATTGGGTAGTTACCAAACTCATATTGTTCAATGATTAGAATGCTCAAAATGTGTACATTACTGTAAAATAAATTATTTTTTATCATGAATTTTAATTATGATTATCACAATTTAAAGTCAATGTAACATAGTTACTATTGTTCAAAGTTAAGATAGTAATTTTGAGATAATTAACTTCAAAATTTGTGATTGGTATCTTGTCTCATTCCTACTTGCTTGAACTTTCTTTTTAAATGAATAAAAATATCATTTTCTCTCAGTCATTCCCAAGAATTTCTGATGCTTAGATTAAGGTGTTAAGAGTGATATGGGGTTACTTTTTAGGGTCAAAAAGCAATTAGATTTAATTTCAGACTTTACATTAAATTGACCCATAATTGTTTCTTTTACTACATATATATGTAATTTTATTTTTATTGATTTTTCTATACCCCTAATAGCCCAGGATATTTACTGCCTTTTTTTTTGTTCATCTATATTTATATATAAAAAAGCTGGAATAAAACATGCATGTATGTCCCATAATATCTAAATTTAAAAAGAGATGAGACCAAAAAAAAAATCGAATCACTTTTGCTCATGTAGTGTGGCGGCAAGTGGTCATTAGGGTGTCTCATTTTTTCCGACTTTGGAAATTTTATCGGGCTAAAGGCCAAAAAGTTTCCTAATTGCACAAATAAACTTTCCTGAAATTTTGAGAATTTTGGTGCAATCCTAACTATTGCCTCAAAGCGGTTGAAATTACGAGCAAAGCCTGGTAGGGAGCGCAGCGCTAGTTTTACTACACAATAACGCATCCTATCACACAACTAATTACTTTTGCTTCCTTTTTTTATCAATTTTCGACTGTTTAGGGTTAATATCAAGGCCGTATCCAAGGGGGGGTTAGGGGTTCAACCCCCCCCCCCGAAATTTTGACATCAATTTTTATGCTGCTATTTTTCTTGAAAATTATGTCTCACAAGGAGCGATATCCTCTTCGGGTAAAACCCAAAGAGTCTCAAAATGAGTCAAAACCCTACTTTTAAGGGTAAAATTTCCAAAATTTTTCTTGGGGAGGACCCCCAAACCCTCTCGAAATTTTAAAATCTATTAAGTATACGGTTTTTCCTTCAAACTTGTGTGATTTACGTGTGGTCCTCTTTAATGTAACCTAAAGTGTCTCAAAATGAGTTAAAATGCCACTTTTAGGGGAAAAATTCAAAAAAGTTTTCTAGAGTAGGAACCTAAAAACCCCCTTAACATTTCGCCATTACAATATGCCTTCTTTTTACCTTGAATATTCGGCCGCTTACTATGAGTGGTGCTCTATGGGTGTAATCTAAAGGGTCTCAGAAATGAGCTAAAACACTCTTTTGAGGGGCAAATTTCCAAAAATTTTCTGGGGGAGGACCCCCAGACCCCCTTTTACTTCGAAT
The DNA here is from genome assembly GCA_963680715.1 of Tetragnatha montana. Lineage (NCBI taxonomy): Eukaryota > Metazoa > Arthropoda > Arachnida > Araneae > Tetragnathidae > Tetragnatha > Tetragnatha montana. Next base: position 596,679 of record OY796679.1, on the reverse strand, counting down.
TCATATTGTTTATACAATTTTAAAATTTAGTGCATCAAAATTTCAATCCAGTGTTGTCATCTAAAACTTAACATATAAAAGTACAGTGGAAGCTCTTATAGCGACCTGCTCTTATAAAAATACTCTCTTATAAAGACCCAAAAATTAGTCTCTATAAGAGCACTTTTGTGCTCTTATAAAGACTAATCTTCGAATCGATTCAGCTTATAGAATACTTTTCTGGATCGGTTTGTGTGCGTCACACCAGAATTAGCCAATAAACAAATATCAGAGTATGACAAACAGCACCAAATAACGATCGCATCTTCTTCTCGCTTGCTTTCGCCTGGGGTAACCGGCTACAATCCCAAACGAAACCTTTCGCTACCTAATGTCCTTGTTGATTTTAGAATTTAAATTTATTATAGCGTATTCATTTATCTTTCTTTATTTACAATTTTTTGACTTATATTTAAGACATAAATTTTTCAAATTGCATGCAGATGCAGGTGAAATTGATGTAATAAATTTTGTTGAGCACCAGACCTTTCTAAGGAAGTTAAGCTATGCAATAAATTAATATCAAAATCAAAATTTAAAAAGCAAATATTTATACTCTGTAAAATATTGATCTTAAACTTTATATAAATTAAAATAAAAGCAAAAAATAAGGTAATATAACATGAAATTGGAAGTATCAAGACTTCATAAAATAAGAAATAATTGTTGGAAAGATCAATTGGATGATTCGAACTGTGTTCTAAATCCCAATGATATCTTTTTCAGGTTGAGATTTCCTCCAGACTTTATAAATTAGTCTACTAAAAATACATCATTGAGGGAATCGAGTCCACCTTCCCGAAAAGCATCAAAATTGATAGTTTAGCTTAACGAGTTTATTACTTTTAAACGAGTGATATTCTACACTCGAGTGTATCACTCGAAGTTTGCTCTTATAGCGACAAAAAACTCGGTACGGATTAATTACGCTATAAGAGCTTCCACTGTACCCGTAAGGAGGTACCTCAGAAAATATTTGGGTCAAACCCCCCCCGAAACAAAAGTCTGGTTACGGCCCTGGTTAATATAATGTAAATAACACATACATGCCTTTAATGTATCACAGGTTTTCATTGCACTAAAATGCACTTTTTGATCATGCTCCATGATCATTTTAAAACTCGTGAGCTAAAGTACTTGTCTGTCTTGGAAAACTTTGAGCGATATTTTTTGACTGTTTGTAGAAGTTTTGCTTCTGGGCTTCAATCTTCAAGGTTTGGAGGTATTCCTGGATTAAGGCCACTCTTCGCTCAGCAACATTATTGACGACCGCCAAGTTTTTGAAGAAATGTCGGCACCGCTAAAATTCGTTTAAGCTTTCATTCAGCAGTTGACTTTGAAAGGAAACTGATTGGCAATCCAAATCTTTGAAATAAGTTCATCAACTTTTTTTGATGCGAACTCCTCTAACCCCTTTTTGGCGAATGCTGGGGCGTCTTTTGTTTTGAGCATAATTTGTTTTGTAGGTTCAGGAGGACCCTCATCGTATTTTAGACTGATGAATCAAGTCGTACTGATGAACCAAAGAGAGACATTGGCACAAATTCTGCTCCCAGGTACCAGAGGTGGCTACAGAATTTGTTTACCGCCAGTTCAGATGTTTTATTGTTTACCTTTTCAAAGGCCAGTAGCTCTTGCAAAAAATTTAAATTATGAAAAGGAGCAGCGGTTGCTGAAGGCGCCGTAAACCACGCTTTCACGTACAGCAATACAACGAAGAGACAAACTTGAAGCAAACTTTCTTCTTCCCTTGAAGATGAAATAGTGTTTTGAACATAGCTATTTTCAGGTTTTGATCTTTAAAATTAATCATGTCTCATTCTCTCAGAAAAGCGACCAACTCCTACTTCCACCTCTTGTTATTATGGAATGGTTACGCTTGAGAAAAGAATAAAATATGAAACCTTTAGAAGAAATAATTTTATCTATCCTGCAGTAGATGTCTAATTAAGTGTTTTCTTTCAGAGTTTGTTTTTATTACTATTTTAATGTTTTGTTTGGATCTAAAAATTTAATGGATATAATTGGAATGGGATCCCTGAAATTTCCTTGGTTTTGGTGTATTCCCTTGAAGACTAAACCTTTTTATTTGTTAAGTTTGATGTTTAAGGGGAAATTTGGTCAAAAGTGACAGTTTTTCAATGTCATTGCGATGCGGTTAGTGTTTTTAGTGTTAGTGGTTGCTTGGCTCTCTTTACACAGATTTCGCTCCTGTTGAGGCAAGAGTTAGAGTGGACAGAAATTGTTCTAATGAAGACATAACCTTTTTATTTGTTAAGTTTAATGTTTTAAGGGAAAATTCGGTCAACAGTGACAGTTTTTCAAGGTCATTGCGACGCGTTAGTGTTTTAGTGGTAGAGGTTGCATTCTTGTCATTATAGAGATTTCGCTGTCGTTGAGGCAATAGTTAGAGTGGACAGAAATTGTTTTAATTTTGCAACTGACCTTCTAACACCAAAAGGAAACTTTTTAGCTTTTAGCCCAATCACTTTTCAAACTTTTACCAAAAAATGCACTTTTTGAGACACCCTAGTGGTCATCCGTGCGATTTTTGTGATACAATTATGAGGCTTGGTTTTTCTGAAAGGTCTTTACACAACGAGTACAAATCCGGTTGTTTGACTCCTGAAATATGGTGCAGAGGCGCGTGGCGGGGGGCGCAAAATGGCGGATCGCGTTTCAAAAAACCGCAATATCTCTAATATTTATCGCTAAATAAATATTTCTTCAAGCTTAAATGTTAGTTTATTACATATTCTAATATGTTAGGGGCGGTGGTACTTTTTAGAATGGCGGATAATACCGAAAATTGGGAAATTCCAAATTCACTCTTTAATGGGGTTTCCCGTACTATTTATCGAGTTACAATGGTGGGGGTTGATTTTTCTAAAAGGCATTAACTTAAAGAACACATATTTCAATGTTGCCACCACCAAAAACTGTGCACGGGGAAGAAAATTAAAAATGGCCGCCATCTCGTTTCAATGAAACGGCTACATCTTCTTTCTTTAGTGCAACAAAACGATTTTTTAAAGCTTAAATACTTTTTATATTGTTTCTACAAAAATTAGAGTGTGTAGGGATAACATCGAACAGCATTTAACATCAAACAGCGGTTAATTCCAGACAACATTCCTATCTAGTTTTCCCGGAAATTTTACACGTGCTAAAACTATTAGGTTCGGTTTTATTGAAAAGATATAACGATAAGAAAAACATATCTATATATAAACATCATCAAAAATGTTGCGGGGGCAGGTAATAAAAAATGGCCGACCAACCACCGAATAAGGAAACAGCAAATTTTTATAAATTATAGCTGCCGAGAAAAACTCTAAAAGCTCCATGACTTTTCCATGACAGTTTTAGTTATACTCTGCATTAGCTATTGCAAATAATTAAACCTATGTTGATTTCTGATTAATAATAAATACATTTGTTGCCCTCTTATAGATAGTTTCTATCAAGTTTTTAGTCTATTAGTCAGTTCTAACATCAGAATAATAAAATATTTTGAAATAAAATTCACCATTTTTATTGCATTATTTAATTCTTATACAAGTGGCTGAATGATTCCACTAACCTGCTATTTCTTTCCTATAACACAAAATTAAAAAAAAAAAAAAAACAACAGACAAATACAATATAGTATTCTATTCTCAACAACAGCACAGTAAAGTCAAAAAGTAATTAGGAACATTAATTTTACTACCATATAGAGATATAGATATTTTATAACACAGCCAATCAAAGCATTTCATTACAAGGCAAGTTCTAAAAAATAAACTAAATCGAAAGAGTAAAGAGGTAAAATTTACACAAATCCGATATTTCCCGATTATCACAAAGGAATTACAATACATTTTTCTTTGGAAAAGTTATGATGAATATGATGACCAGTACAAAAGAAGCATTTATCTTTGTCGTAAGGAATCGAATGAGAACGTGTTAGTCTTGGGGAGTTCATTTCCTTCACACTTTGAATTGGTGTTGACTGAGTTAGACTCTCAAAACGCTTTTTGGCAAGCTCCAAATTTCTTATATTAATGACATATTGGTAACAACTTTGGTGCCATGATGCTCTGTTTTCTGTCAGTATGGCAGAAGTCATTCCACGTAGACGAATATTTGATAAGAGGTACTTCACATTTTTGTAATTGGCATTTTCTTCCACACTCTGTAAAACCTTTTCATATGCAAAGGGTTTTGCAATTAATCCTTCAGATGATTTTTGTTGGCAAATAATACGTAATCCAAATCTTTTGACCACTCCCCCTTTTATTGCCATCATAAATGAGGTGGTCATTAGGGGGTTCCGTTATCGGAATCACCCACGTTGAAGTGTCACATTACTCCTTCCGCGACAGGAGACCACACACTCAGAAGTCGGGCAAGCTTGGGGTGGTCATTGTTTGACCAAAGGAAAACCGCGACCTCCCGGAAACAAGTGTCGTCAACCCAAGATTTTGTCAGATACGGAAAACAAATGGGGGATCTTGACCTCTTCCGTGTTTACAAAAACCAGGGCTTTACATACAAAGAATTATATCAAGCAATCTCTTTGGAATTCACCGTTAGTTTAAATATATTGCATGCTTAATGTTTAATCCTCTCATTCTCTTTATTACCCATCACTTTCCTATTTTATTGCATTTTTGGTAACAAGCTAAAAAACAACAAACGTCATACCATTTCGTACTATACTATCAAAAAATAAATCACGCATTGGTGAAAAAATTAAAGATGAAACTTTTCAGGATAGTTTTTAATTCCAAAATATTTTATTATTCTGATGTTAGCACCGACTAATAGACTAAAAACTGGATAGAAATCATCTATGAGAGGAAACAAATGTATTTATTATTAATCAGAAATCAACATAGGTTTAATTATTTGCAATAGCTAATGCAGAGTATAACTAAAACTGTCATGGAAAAGTCATGGAGCTTTTAGAGTTTTTCTCGGCAGCTATAATTTATAAAAATTTGTTGTTTCCTTATTCGGTGGTTGGTCGGCCATTTTTAATTACCTGCCCCCGCAACATTTTTGATGATGTTTATATATAGATATGTTTTTCTTATCATTATATCTTTTCAATAAAACCGAACCTAATAGTTTTAGCACGTGTAAAATTTCCGGGAAAACTAGATAGGAAGGTTGTCTGGAATTAACCGCTGTTTGATGTTAAATGCTGTTCGATGTTATCCCTACACACTCTAATTTTTGTAGAAACAATATAAAAAGTATTTAAGCTTTAAAAATCGTTTTGTTGCACTAAAGAAAGAAGATGTAGCCGTTTCATTGAAACGAGATGGCGGCCATTTTTAATTTTCTTCCCCGTGCACAGTTTTTGGTGGTGGCAACATTGAAATATGTGTTCTTTAAGTTAATGCCTTTTAGAAAAACCAACCCTCACCATTGTAACTCGATAAATAGTACGGGAAACCCCATTAAAGAGTGAATTTGGAATTTCCCAATTTTCGGTATTATCCGCCATTCTAAAAAGTACCATCGCTCCTAAAATATTAGAATATGTAATAAACTAACATTTAAGCTTGAAGAAATATTTATTTAGCGATAAATATTAGAGATATTGCGGTTTTTTGAAACGCGATCCGCCATTTTGCGCCCCCCGCCACGCGCCTCTGCACCATATTTCAGGAGTCAAACAACCGGATTTGTACTCGTTGTGTAAAGACCTTTCAGAAAAACCAAGCCTCATAATTGTATCACAAAAATCGCACGGATGACCACTTTCTTACAACTTGCCGCCACACTAATGTGTCATAAATCTAAATAAAAAGTGAAGTTTTTAGGGGTAACTTTTTACAACTATAATAATATTTTTTAACATCATAAAAGAATTTTAGCTCCTGTTAGGATAAGTTGGAAGGCGTTATACGGTCAAATTAACACCTAAAATATTTAATGTTGTTTATACAAATTCAAAGATACTCACTTATAACCCAGTTTTATCATATATTAGTATCATATCAGTAATTATGCAATGTTAATTTCTTATAATAATTTTTCTCTAAATTTTAGGGCCTCCCAATGATGCCATTTGGACTCATTCAAAATTTCAATTATTTTTTTTTCTTTTTACCCTGTTATAGGAAGGCAAAATGAGTATATTTACTGATTTCAGAATTTTTTGAATGAAAAATAAAAATTTTGGAATGAAAGGGTTAACTTCCAACACTGAATGGGTACCTATTTTTGAATGTCTTTAAAAGACATCCAATAACGGGTATTTTTTCGGCGGAAGTATTTCGAAGCAAGAATAAGCCTGAGAAGATGAATGAAGCCTAAAAGCAGAAGCCTGAAATGATCTAAAGATGAATTAATCTCTTGGTAGATTTTGTGTGTGGTTTCAGATTTTCGAAATTGTATTCAAAGTTCCTAATAGTAATACTATTTTAGTTATTTCTTTTTTTAATACAAAAATCTTAACTTGAATGGTAGTTCTTATTGCTTTTTAATTCTATTCGAGTTTTCAATTTCAAGTGCAAGAATTCATTGTTACAATTAAAAATATTAATTTACGTTTTTCTGATCTATGTCGAATTTATTTCAGTTTAATTTAGCCTTAAATCAAAGCTAAATATTATTGATCATAAATGTTCGAGATTTTTCATCTTTTGCCTTTCTTATTTTACATTCTAGCCTAGTCCTGACGCTATTTTATTAACTTAATTTCTAGCATAGTTTACATTTTTGATAAATTTAACTATATTTAGATAATAAATATTAAGACTTTTTGGATAATGCGAAAATAATGTGAACAAATGTGAAATGACATCTGCAGTGCACTGAGGTAGGCTTATCTTGTTTTTTCAACGTTCTCGGGATAATGATGGCGCGGCGCCCCTGTTATCTGACAGCAGTGGCGGATCTATGGGGGGGCTATAGGGGCTATAGCCCCCCCCCTTGGGAATTAAGTTTACACTACATAAAATTGAACTTTTTCGAAAAAAAATTTAAGTTTTTAGAAAATTTTGTTTGAATTTTCAAAATTTTAAACTTTTTTCAGTTTTTTGTAGCCTTTTTTACAATTCAAAGGGTCTACAAAGCATTAAGCCCCTTCCAAGATCTTTAGCCCCCTGCATTTTTATAAACTCCATTCACTATTTAAGGATTTCTAGAGGTTTTAGCCCTTACAAATTATTAGCCCCTTGCATGTTTGAAGGTTTGATTCGTAATTTAAAGGGTCTATCCAATGAGCTTAGCCCCTAAAAGCATTAGCCTCCTTGCGTTTTTATGTTTGTTACACAAATTAATGAGCGTTAGCCCTATGAAACATTAGCCCCCTCCATGCTCTTTAATAGCCTTTACAAAGCTTTTAGCCCTCTTGCGTTTTTAAATATATATTTGGTTCACTATTTAATGAGCTTTATCCTTCCATGATCTTTAGCTCCTACAAGGCTTTTAGCCCTGAGTTTGTGTAGATTCAATTCACAATTTAAAGGGGCCAATGAGTTTTAGCCCCCATAAAGAATTAGCCTCCTTGCGATGTTTTAAAGTATTTAGTTCACAATTTAATGAGCTTTAGCCTAAAAGCGTTAGCCCCCTCCAAGATCTTTAGCTTTCAGCACTTTAATATAAATGCGATTCAGAACTTGTAGATTCCAATGAGCTTTCTAAGCCTAACAAAGCATAACCTCCAAAATACTTAGCCCCTTACATTTTTATTGATTTGTTTCACATCTTAAAGGTTATGAGCTTTAGCCCCTCTGGTTTAACTCCCTGGTTTTTATAAGATTCACTTTTCAAAAGGGTCTAATGCACTAACAGCCGTATTCACAGCCATCAGAGTCGGTGTTAACCAACATCTAAAGAAAGAAAAATTAGCTTTTCGCTGACTCTGATTGGTGGAATCCTTCTTTGATCTAGGATTTAACACTGACGCTGATGGCTATGAATATGGCCGTAAGTCTCTTACAAAACATTTACTCTGTTGAAATAGAGACGGGGTTAGGGGGTTCAAACCACCCCCATGAAATTCTTATATCTAACAGTTTTTTCCTTTGAAAACGAGTACAAGAAATCATCTTTTTCGTGTGACACTCAAAGAGTCCCAAATGACCAAAAATGAGTCAAAACACAACTTCTTAGGGTCAAATTTTCAAAAATTTTCTTGGGGGAGGTTCCCCCAAACCCCCCTTATGCCTCGGGATGGATGTATTATTCACTAAACATTGAAATTAAGTGCATAAAAATTCACATTTGATCTATATTCTCGGAAAAAAATATTTGACTCAAATCATCGTAAAAAACCCCTCCCGGTTGACACACCCTTATTATTTTGATATATTTAATGATTAACTAATTTAATTACTAATTAATTAATTATATTTAATAATGCTAGTCATTTACAATCAACACTGCCCTCAATATTTAAGACATTAATGAATATTGTAAAAAGCACGGCTTGTTACTTCATTATCATCCTCAATCAGATTAAGTTAGCCCCCCCCTTGCTCATGTTCTAGATCCGCCACTGTCTGACAGGGTGACAAATAGCGCCTCCTGCAAGATGTCCGAGAGGGGCCGTTTCCTGTTCATTGATCAACAACATGTTCGGACAGCGAAGGTAGCATGATTAGGCGCTACCCACACCGAGCTCGCCACTCCAGAGCAATAAAATAAATCAATCTTGACCCCTTTGCCCTCGCAGCCTTCGCAATACAAGATAACGTTAATTGACCTCCTGGACAGTCGAGTAAACAAGACACTCTCAACCCCCTCTCTTCTATTGGGAAGGCTGAATGGGGAACCTGAGTCCGCCTGTCAAGATAACGATCTTTATTGCACAGTACGCACGACGAGCTCGGTGTGGGTAGCGCCTTAGTCATGGATCTCAAAATTAAGGGGGATTTATTTTAAACCGGCTCGAGTCGAGACCATACTTTTCACAACACTTTTCCGCATATATTAACTTTTTTGAGGTATTGAATTGAATTTCAGTATTGATTTCGTCAAAACAACCTGCCATGGTACCTTAAAAAATTGAATAGTATATATTTTTCTAACTACTTAACTACCCTAATAGCACCAAAGTCACAGTGACGTCACTATAACGTCACTGAGGGTCACCCAAGTCACAGATCACAGAGTGACTGAAATGCGACTACACAAAGAGGTCACATAGTGACCGCCATCTAATAGAACTTGTGTGAACACTCTGCAACGTCATTGCGATTCCTCGAGGTGACCCGTCACCCCATGACGTCTCTGTGATTTCACCGTGTGACCGATTAGTGACGACATGTTTTAGGTGGATTATATTGAGGAATTTCTGATTTCAAGGAAAAAATTCACTTAAAATAGCCTGAAAAATGCTTTTCAAACTTGAAGTAATTGTTAATTTTATTTAATTGTTTTCTAATTTTGGAGAAAAAATCCTGTAATCAGCATTAAAATTTCTGTCTAAAATCGATCTTAATAAAATATCTGTAATCAGTTAAATCTCCAAAGGGAAGCACGGAAGTGAATCGTGTTAATTTGCAGAAATTGTACATTTTTTTTATCAAAAAAATGTACTAGATTGGGGTTTTTTTTTTGCTAATGTGAAAGCTTAAGTTCTGCTTCCTGGAAGATAAAATTAAAATTCATAATTTTTATATATTTTATTTATTAATATTATGCAAAGATGATTACTTACTGTATTTCCATTTAAAAACAAATACTATTAACCACATGCCCTGTAATTTATTTTTTTACATTTTATTGAGCAAAATAACAAACTGCGGGACATCAGAATCGAACCCGGGACAAGTGGAATGCCAAGCGCGTGCGCTAACCACTAGACCACTAGACCACACTGGCTACGTTGAACGTTCTGAAATTATTATATATAAAGATTTTTACAGTTGAGGCAAACAAATATGGGGTTTTTATCGAAAAGTCTTGATTATTTAGGGTTAATATTTTAATTGTAAGAACCCTGTTATTCCTTGTGTTCGAAATAATTTTTCCCTGCGTGTTTACCCATTGGAAACGTACAGACACCGTTGTTCGTTGCAGTCGCGTATCGTAAACATTTTGTTTGTCAAACAAAGAAAAATCATAATGATCTGATAATAATTATAAAAATCATAATAATCTGATAATAATAATAAAAATCAGTATAATCTGATGATAATAATAAAAATCATTAGAATCTGAAGATAATATTCAAAAATTAGCTTTTGTAGCTCGGGTGCAAGTCCTCATTAAGGGATTGTATACAAATTAACGATTTTGACTTTTTTATTATCTAAATAAGATTTTAAATGCCAACGTTTATTTCTTTTTATTCGTCATATCTCTAAAAGCAGTGTTCTTAGTTTTTGTTTTTAAAGTTTCAAGCTTCGTACAGGAGCGTGTATATAAATATTGAAATTTCCAACACTTTTACTCCAATTTCTCTCAAAATAATTGTTAAGATATCTTTTAGCAAAAACCTTTTTCTTAAATTTTTCAAAAGAGGCCTTTCAGATATATATGTACTTAAATGAGTCTGCGATCATCATTTTTGAGCAAAAAGAAAGAAAAAAAAAAGGCTTCAAGCCAGTTTGTCTGGTGGAGCGTTAGGCCTAACGGCAGCGACTCTAGCGGTTTCGCGCATGGGGATGTGGGACCCCCAAGCCAAGGGCGGATCCAGACCAGATTTTCGGGGGGGGGGGGCATGTCAGAGTCGGAGGGTATTACATTCGAAATTTTCAGTGCCTCTGAAATTTTTTTGAAGAATGCTTGCTTTTAAGCAGCTTTTTAGGGGTTTATAGTAATTTAGAGGATATCCAGGGCCCGTGCCATTGTTTTAGAAAGTGGTACTTTTTTGGTAGGGGCATAACAATACTTATGTTTCGCGAGGTGTTTGGCTCCCAATTTTCCGAGTATAACATAAATAAAATACGAAACTTTGTTAAAGTTATAAAGGTTTCATCAGATAATGCTAGCTCGAAAGCAAAAGGGGGGGTTCTGGGGGTCCTTCCCCAGAAAATTTTGTGAAATTTGGCTTCCAACAGAAGTTTTTTTACTCATTTTTGTACATTTGGTACCCATTGGATAACTCCTACAGAGAGCAACTTCTTGTACTCCTAAAAGGAGAGGAGAGAAACAAATTCAAGTAGAAAACCTTAAATAAGTAACCATGAGAAATTAATAGGGGGTCTAGGAGGTAATCCCCAAGAAAAATTTTGAACATTTGCCTCTAAAAATAAAGTTTCAGCTCATTTTGAAAGCATGAACCACAGAATTTTCAAGGATGAAATTATAAATAGATGCCAAATTTTGAAAAGGACTGGGGGTCCTCTCCCAGAAAATGTTTGCAAATGCGCCCTTTCAAACTATAGTATTCATCTATTTTAAAACTTCCCAAAAGAGAACAGCTTCTTTTAAGCGGAAGAATTTTCATGGGAAAAACACTCTAAAACAGATGTCCCATGTCAAAATATTAAAGGGGGGTTGGGGGTTCTCCCCCAGAAAATTTTTTGAATTTTAGCATTAAGAAAGTGTTTTTTAAGCTATTTGTTAGGGTTTCTCGGGGGGGGGGCCATGGCCCCCAGGCCCCCCCCTGGATTCGCCACTGCCCCAAGCCCGCTTAATTAATTTCATACTCCACATAAATGCGATACGCCGTTAAAAGCTCTTCGAGTTGCATAACGTACTAAAATTTCATCGAAATCGGTAGGCAGGTTTTTGAACTGGAATTTTTTCAAGTATTAAAATACACCGGATGTGCATGTAATTAGGCTGATTAAGGGACTTCCCATAAAGCTAGGACCATGAAATTTTCATATATTGTTCATGGTGTGAATCCACTTATTCTATAAAATTTTCAGGGTCCAATTTTAATTAGGGGGCCGTATACAAAATAAATACAGTAATAAACTTGAATAATTTATAAATCCTGAACTAATTCATCAATCCCTTAATGCGATACATATTTTTGTTTGTCTAAAGGTCTACTACAACATATAAAAAACTTAAATATTTATCACAATATTTGGGAAAAATTTCAAGTAAAACAAAAATTCTTTGAACCTAAATTACAAACGCAATATGTATATATTCCCCTTAAATATTCCAATTCCTGGAATAATTTTTTATAAGCTTTCTAAATATGTAAAGCATTAAAATGTAACTTTAAAAGTAAACAAACTAAGAACTCAAATCTGGGAAATATTCCAGTGTCATTCGCGTTAAGGATCAGTAGGCTTTATTCTGCTTTCAAAAATTCTCAATTACGTCATAATCACCATGGAAACCTGTAATTCTGGAAAAACTTTGCCATAACGTTCCTTTACTCATAAGTAAAATCAGAAAAAATTTTAAAATAATATTTACCGATTTATTGAGCAAAAAGTGGACTTGTGTTTTATAACGGATCCTATATATTTTTAATAGGTCTAATAACTTTCTAAATTATAAAGATACATTCATGAAAATCGGATATAATGTGCATCTCGATGTATATTTTAAGAATCAATCACTTTTTTAAACCATTATTAAAAAAATAAACCGATTTATTTAAGAATTATCGGCGTTCTTCGGTAAAACGCCGGACCTAATAGAATCCGTTTAATTAGAATTCCGTTAGAATTTTAATTTTTAAACAGTCCACGGAGCTTTGAAAAAGCCCAAATAATTTTTAAAAAACCCATTTGACAAAAAAAATCCTCCCTTAACCTTAAAAAAATCAATTAAAATTTGAAAAAACCAACTTAAACACGTCTAAATTTGGTCATTTTTTTTCATCACCTTAACTGCGCACACTGCGCATGCGTTCTAGTACTAAAATGTAAAATGATATTCGGCGGGGAATTACGCATTCTCGGCGCCATTTTTAGATTTTTCATTTCTTCTCATTCTCGGCAAGCTGTAAATAACTGGATTTTAATTTTAAACATTGCCAGTTAGTCTCAAAGATGCTTCACGTATATTCTTCTTAGTCTATAATAAATAATATTGGAGTCCTTAACCAGTGGTGTGTGTTATTATGTAAAGACTAAAGAGCATACATCGAATCCCCACACACTCGAATCGAAAGCACAGGGTTGAAGTTGAAGCAAGTGAGGTGAGTGTTTTTTATTACTATTTCATTTATTACTTGATGAAATATTGTGTTTACATCATAGTGCTAATTTTTGGGCTGAATTTAAGAATATATTTAGTTGTTTTGATTTGGATGCTGTAAATAGAAAGGTATAATGGTGATTCTTTTCAATAACGATCATTTTATTTGATGAATACATGTTACCAGGACTGCCTATTTTATAGTAATTATGTACTGCTGAAACATTTAAATCTAGGGTATGAATAGGACAAATTTGACATTTATTACTAATATTGCAAAAAGTTTACACATCTCAATTCTCTATGACAAGTTTTTAAGAAAAACAAAATTTAACTTTTGTTTACATTTTAAATACATGTATTCAATCAATTAGTCATATAACTATTGAATACCAGCAAAACACACTCATACGATGCAAAAGGTTTATTAATCACAACACGCATATACAGCAACAGTGGGAAGGAAAAAGCAAGAACTCAAAATGCCAGTCAGCTTAAATCATACTTCCGGCGCTGATGCCACAAGCGCAAGGTAATGACGCTGTTGCCACGTAAAGTAATACACAACATCCCTCCCCATTAAGTAATCATTAAAATCCCAATAACAAATAAGACAATTAATACATAGAATTCCTACATTTAAATTACTATAATCAATTAAATCAAATTAAACAAATACACACATCCCTCCCCTCTAGCTCTCTAGGTAACATAGTCCTTCAAGTATTCAGGGGGCCGTCTGGCCCTGACCGGCCGGGGAGACGGAAGGACAGTCTTGTTCTGTACCGTCGCTGGAGAAGGGAGTCCCGGGGCTCCGGGAGGTACCACAGGTCCCGGCAACGCTGCAAGCGGAGGAGCATCGCCCCGATCACCTGGATCCGAAGGTGAAACCGATGAGTCCCCCAATGCAGAAGCGTCAGTCTCTTGCTGTAATGGAACAGACACGGGATCCGGGGGAGGGAAAGACTCCCAGCAGTTCTGCCGGACGTGGGAGGGATTCACCGCCTGCTGGAGGGGTCCGTGCCTGCGCCTAATCTGGTCGACATGTCTCCTCCACACAAATCCGGTGTCCGTCAATACCTCGTATGTGGCGAGACCGACTGCACCCGTAACAGTTCCCGGCACCCATCTCTCATGAGGGTGAAAACCCGAGACGTACACAGGGTCCAGGGGGGCAAACACTCTTCCCGGCGAGGTGACGCTCCTGGTCGGATCAGGTGCCGCCCGGTCAGGGTGCAACCTATCCAGACATGTCGCCAGACGACGACCCATCAAGAGCTCCGCCGGTGAAGTATTGGTCGAGCTATTCGGGGTCGCATGTTGAGCCAACAAAAAAGCAGCGAGCCGGGTGTTCCAACTTCCGGTCACGATCCTTCGCAAGGCATCCTTAGTTGTCTGGACCATCCTTTCTGCCTGACCATTTGAGGAAGGGTGTCTTGGGGCGATGAGGACGTGTGCAATGGCGTTTTTTGCAAGAAAGGCCTTGAATTCCGCTGAAGTAAATCCAGCTCCATTGTCCGACACAATCGTGTCCGGAATGCCATGGGTGCTGAAAACCCTTCTCAGAGTCTCGATCGTGCTGGCCGAGTCAGTGGATGGAACCCTAGTGACCTCCAGCCATTTCGAGAACGAGTCAACCAGTATAAGGAAGATGGCTCCCTGAAATGGCCCCGCATGGTCGATATGGAGCCTAGACCATGGCTTCCCAGTAGGCGCCCATGTTCCTATGGTCTTAGGTGGGGCATGTCTTGTCTGCTGACACGTGTTACAAGTGTTCACCATTTGCTCTATCTGCCCGTCCATGCCCGGCCACCACACGTAACTTCGTGCCAACCCTTTGGTACGCACTATCCCCTGATGTGAGTCGTGCAGGGTAGCCAGGACGTGATCTTGCGCCTTGGTGGGTATGACAACTCTACATCCCCACAAAAGACATCCCCTGTAGGCAGATAACTCAAAGCGGCGTTGAAAATAGGGGGTGAAGTCCGCTCCCGGGCTCTCAGCTGGGAATCCCCCGAGGACCCAGCTATGCACTCTGGCCAGAACAGGATCCCTCGCGGTCATTTTTGCGATGTCTCCCGCCAACAGTGGAGGCTTGTCCAGTGCCTCCAGCAATAAAACCTCGCCAATGGCAGTGTCACCGTCGGCCATCGATGAAGCAGGCAGGCGACTAAGCCCATCTGCGTTTGCAATAGACTTGCCAGGTCTGTATACCAGGTTGTAGTTATAAGAGCTCAGGGTCAGCGACCACCTCTGCATCCTGGGGGAGAGCATTGCGGGGGTAGCCTTACCGCTAGCAAGGAGACCGAGTAAAGGTTTGTGGTCTGTCCGGATTTCAAATTTCTGTCCAAAAAGGTAGTTATGAAATTTTCGTACACCCTGGACAATGGCCAGAGCCTCTCTGTCGATCTGGGCATAGTTTCTTTCTGTCGCACTCATCGTCCTAGAGTAGTACGCGACAGGGGCGTCAAGTCCCTCAGAGATCTGATGACTTAGGACGGCTCCAACTCCGTATGGCGATGCGTCACAGGTTAAGATTATTGGTTTCCTTTCATCAAAATGAACAAGGAGGCTGTCAGCTGTCAACAGTTGTTTTACATTACGAAAAGCCTGTTCTTGTTGGTTCCCCCACTTCCAAGTCGCGGCCTTATCCAGCAACCGATGGAGGGGTTCTGCAACCGTTGCCTTGTTCTTCAGGAATAACATGGTAAAAATTCAACAATCCCAAAAATGCCTGAAGCTCCTCTTTCTTGGTGGGTGTAGGGGCATTTTGGATGGCCCTGACCTTGTCCCCCGTAGGTCGGATGCCTTCCTCGCCTATTTTAAATCCCAGAAATTCGATTTGGGGTGCTCCAAATATGCATTTGTCTCGGTTGAGCCGCAACCCCGACCCCGAAAATCGGGTGAGGACCTCTCGAAGTCGTTCGGCCAGCTCATCAAGCGTCGATCCCCTAATCAGCACATCGTCGAAATATGGCAGTACTCCAGGTATGTTGGCGAGTGTAGTCTCCATAAACCGTTGGAAAATACCTGGCGCCGTAGATATGCCGAACTGGAGCCTATTACACTTATAGGCGCCCTTGTGCGTCACAATCGTTTGTGCCATTGCAGATGGCTCATCCACCACCAACTGCAAATATGCCTGAGACATGTCAAGCTTAATAAAATGCTTACTTCCGGACAGTTCGGACAGGATTTGATTCACTGCGGGCACTGGATAAGGGTGCGTTCCGAGTGCCCTGTTGACTGTACACTTATAGTCTCCGCAAAGCCTGACTTCCCCGTTAGACTTCAACACAGGAACTACCGGAGTTGCCCAATCGGAATAATTCACTGGTTCCAACACTCCCTCCTCCTGAAATCTTTGCAACTCCTTCTCTATTTTGGGTCTCAGGGCGAATGGAACATTCCTGGCTTTTAACTGAATGGGCCGAACTGAAGGATCAAGATGTAATTTAATGGGAGTACCCTTAAATGTTCCCAACCCCTCTCTGAACACGTCCGCAAATTCACAGATGACATCTTGCAACGAAGAGCTTCGTACGGTATAGATACCCGTAACCCCTATACCAAGTGGCCGAAACCAATTCAACCCTATAAGTCCCTGTCGTTTTTTTTTTGCCACTAGAAGGGGAAGTTCCTGATTGGTGGAGGCATATCTGACCCTGACCCTACATTGACCAAGTATCTCCACTGGTTGTTTATTATAGTCTCTGATGATGAAGGGGGGTTTCTCGAGTGTTGGAGTTTTCGAGGGAAATAGCCGATCAAAGGTATTTTTATCAATGATCGACACTTTTGCTCCCGAGTCTACCTCCATCGAGCAAGGTAAGTCGTTTATCCAGACTGTTGTTTTCATCTCCAACCCCGAATCCAACTTGTTAAGGGTCACGTAGTTCAGGCTTAATGCGTTTAACCCCTTCAACTCCTCAGGAAGTGAGTCGCCGTCTTCAACGTCCTGCTCGTGTACCGTCCTGTTGGCCCTCCGGCACATTCTCCTGATGTGGCCCTTCTTCTTGCAAGCAAAACATTCAGCATCCCTAAACCTGCACGATGCTCTAGCATGGGCGCCTCCGCACCCTGAACAACTTTGTTTCCCTCCATATGTTCTACTTTCCTGTACTCCGCCCGAGGATCGGCTATTATGGCCGGTCGCCTGATGTACAGACACCGCACCCCTGATTTCTCGAACATCCGCGCTAGCCGACTCGGCGGCCAGAGCCCTGTCGTATGCCTGGGCTAACGTCAAGGTTGTTTCTGACAGTAATCGTCTTTGAAGTGCGTCATCCCTCAGGCCACAAACCAATCTATCGCGGAGCATACTATCCAGTGAGGTGCCGAAATTGCAATATTCGGACAGTTTCCTCAATTCGGCAACGAATGTTGACAAATTCTCGCCTGGCTGCTGATCTCTCCGATAAAAACGGAATCGCTGGAAGATCTCTGAAGGTCTAGGTGCAAAATGGTTCTTTACAAGTTCCAGTAGTTGATCAAAAGTTTTAGATGTAGGGTTAGCAGGGGCAACCAACGATCGAATAATGGCGTATGTCTTGTTCCCACACACACTCAACAGCACGGCTCGTTTCTTGCGCGGATCCTCTATGCCGTTGGCCTCTAGGAAGTATCCCAAGCGCTCGCAATAAGAGGGCCATGACGCCGGATCTGCCACATCAAAAGGCTCGATTGCCCCGAAGGTCGCTGTTTCCATCTCCGTCGCCAGTTATTGAATACCAGCAAAACACACTCATACGATGCAAAAGGTTTATTAATCACAACACGCATATACAGCAACAGTGGGAAGGAAAAAGCAAGAACTCAAAATGCCAGTCAGCTTAAATCATACTTCCGGCGCTGATGCCACAAGCGCAAGGTAATGACGCTGTTGCCACGTAAAGTAATACACAACAATAACTGCAAATAAATTTTTTATGAATGCATAATATGTCTATTCATCCCCATCACAAGGAAAAATGAAGAAATTTGTGAAATAACATTAATAAATGCATACATAATAATGTGCAAGTGCCACGAGTTTGAATCAACACTAAAGAAATCACATATAATATTTTGTGTTTAACTGTCCCGTTAAATATCGTCAAGTGCTTTTTTTTACAATTAAGTATTCAAATATCACCAAATTCTCATGGTTGTCATGGAAATAACTATATTTTAATTGGTTATTTTGAAATCTTTGGCCATGTTTCTGATATTAGGTGTCCAAAACTACTTGCCGACATTTAATGGGACAATTAACAAATTGAGGCACTGGATGTTCCTACGAAAGTAGCAACTCTACTCTAATCTTGGTAATTTTTTAAAAAAATTACAAGTTGTATTAAACAGGGTTGTTACGTTTAAAACACTTTGTTTAAAACACTTGTTTTAAACACGTTTAAAACAAAGCAAAAAAAACATTGTTTAAAACACGCACTTTTTTAATAATTCTTTTTTCTATGAACAGATGGCATTAGTATATAAAACTTAGTATTTACTTTCAACTGTTTTATTTGATTTTTGTCTCGAAAGTTATTTAATAAAAAATACAAATAAAATTGTTTAAAAATCATATTTTTTTATAATTGACCTGTTCTTTATGTTTTATTTTAATATTTTAAACGATAAATGCTGCTAATGTCGTCAAAATACCCAATGAACTGAAAAGCACTGAAATGAATATGAATATAATAACTTATAAATGTTTAGCTCGTATCTTAAACCTTTTAGCAAAATATATTTACATTTCTAATGTTAAAGCTGAAGTTGTTGACATAGTATCATATTTCCAAAACAATCATTTTACTCCACCAAGCTCAAAGAAACAGGTGCTAAAAAGCTCAAGATGCCATTTGATGTCAGGGATAGCTTTGTTAATCCATTTTCAATTTTAAAAACTTAATTTAATTTTTTAAAATCATGGAGTTTTTTTTAGAATTTCTGTGTCGTGGGTAAAAAAAAAACAAATAAAACGTTTTAAACAAAAAAAACACGTTTAAAACAAATAAAACACGTTTTTTGTATTTTTTAGAAAAAAACATGTTTTTTTTCCAACCCTGGTATTAAAGCGTTATGACAAAAGTAGCAGCCAGGATTCGAACCGGGGACCATTGGGTTACTAGCCGCTATACCACTGGGCTATCGGTGCTGATGCCAGGATTGATCAATAACATAATTTTAATGATTTGAAACACTTAAAATAGCAAGATCCTATTACTGTGCATACTTCAACTGTCGTAAAATTAACCCTCGCAAGAATTTAAACTATTTGATTCCATGTTTAACTACAAAGATATAATGTCTGTTCAATTATGTTTTTTCATGTCTTCATGTTTCTGGAACCCATGCGCGAGGCCTTTTGTGGAGCCCAGGTGCGAAGTTTATTTTGGAGCTCAAGCGCGAGGCCTTTTTAGAGTCCAAGCTTGAGGCCTCTTTTAGTACATTATACAGGGGTACTTACAGCGGGGTATTCGAGCACCCCCCATAATTTTTGTGTGGATGCGCAGCACGCTCCAGAAAATTTTCCCTAAACATTTTTTAAATGAGCTCTTAAACAAAATATACCCTCGCTTTCTTCAAAACCTTCAAAAATCTAACTTTTAAACTAGGGTCAAAAACCATTACTTTGGTCTTTAAATTATATCCGAGAGGAAGGTTAAAGTTTCTAAAATATGAAAATTTGGAGAAAATGGATAGGTTTAAGGAGTAATGAGTAATTATCCCCCTAAAATGCAGTAGCTAAAAAATACATGGCCAATAGTTCAAAGAGATTAAATTTAGGGTCAAATTTCAAAAATTTTACTGGGGGAGAGACCCCAGACCCCCCTCCAAAACTTCGGCGTCTGTAAACAGTGTTTTAATAATTATTGATAGTGACTATCATTTTTCAAAATGAAATTTAGATAATTCATAGTGAAGAAGAATAAGTAATAGTTTTTTGAGGGTATCATGGTTTCCCAATTTAGGGCCATAATTTTGACATCAATTTTTATATTGTTTTTCCCTTGAAAATTCTGCAACTTATAAGGAGAAATCCTCTTCAAGTAAATTATCCCAAAGGGTCTCGAAAGGAGTAAAACCAATACTTTTTAGGGGCAAATTTCAAAAATTTTACTGGGGGAGAACCCCCAGGCCCCCTTCAAAAACTTTTACCTTGAAAATTTTGCCGCTTACAAGAAGCGGCCCTCTTCGGGTGTTTCCCAAAATGATTTAAAAACACTAGTTTAAGGGGGAAAATTTCAAAAAAATTCTAGGGAAGAACCCCCATCCCCCTTAGAAATTAAGACGTCTATTTTATGAATGTTTTTTCCCTTGAACATTATGGGGTTGACAAGGGGTTGTTCTCCAAAGTAATTTGAAAAACCAAAAGTAATTTTTTACCAGTTAAGTCACAGATTACCTGGACTAAGCTATTTATATTAATTTAGAAATGAATAAAAAGTAAAAAAAGCAATAATCAGTTAAAATATTTATTTCTGTAATTAATACTAGTTTAATTTTACGAGATTTGTGAGTAAAATTGCCATTAGCTCGCTGTTTATCCTAAAGTACTAGATTTTATAATTAAATTAATTAAAATTTTTATTAATCTTCAGGAAAATTAATTAAGTTGTTAATTAATTAAGCTATTAATACTATTTATTACAAAAAATGTCAATTATTTTACAATAATTCATTTTAAATCTGGTATTAGGGCCTCGCAAACCAGTTTCGCCGACACTGCTTGATGTACTAGGGACGCCACTGTATTCAGTAGCATTCTCTAATTTTAGTTTTTTCCCCAAAGGTCATGTCGAGAGGATTATGTTCAGAATTCAGAAAGGAAATTATTCAGCCATAGTCTATGTGCAGAGTTGGTGAAAGGACCAGAAAAGTCTATGTATTGCTGCTGCCAAAGGTAAAAATTATTTATATTTATGATGCTCTAAGCTTATGAGATAGTCTAGTACTAGTATATTTTGAAAAATTTTCACTAGTCTCAGCAAGACATTTTTACATTTGAGGCCGTTAAAATATTATGCAAGCACCTGGGAGGGGGTTTGCTATTTGTGTATTTTTCCTGACAAGGGGGAGTATGAGTAATCCTTGCGTAAGGTGTTACAAACATTGCATTTTCGAAAATCTCTTGTTTCTTGCATAAATAATTTCAAAATTTGTAAGCATTTTCCACAAGGAAAGTTTAGCAATAAGTGTGTTAAGTGTTCGTGGAGAACAATGAATGACTTGGAAAAGTTTATAAATCTCATGAATATATGAGAATTATATTGAAATACAATAAAAATTGAAATATTTTTCTTTTCTTAAATGGATCATTTACCAAGTTGCCAGGGAAGGGGGGCATTCATTTTTTATTTTGTTTAATTTATCTTTAGATTTTTCTTAAATATAAAGGTACTTCTTTTGATGTGATTTATGTATATGTATATATTTGTTCTTTTCCTGTATTTGCTACATTTCTCTAATTTTTGTGTTATAATTAATCAAATAATATCTATTTATATAATTTCTGCACCACATGGAAAGGCACCAGCGCATGCTCTTTTGTGGTCAATAAGAAGCTATTTTTAATTAATAAATATTATTATAATGTGCAAATAAATGCCACAAGTTTGAATCAACACTAAAGAAATCAAATAATATATTTTGTGTTCAATTCCCTTAATTGTCCTGTTAAATATCGCCAAGTGTTTTTTTTTTTTTTTTTTTGACAATTAGTATTCAAATATCACCAAATTCCTATGGTTGTCATAAAATAACTATATATATTTATCAGTTATTTTGAAATATTTGGATTTACCGGGACAATTAACAAATTGAGGCACTGGTAATTGATATAAGTAACAACTCAACTACTGAAATGTCATCTCGCTAAATTTTAAATAAAAGCATAATGACAAAAGTAGCAGCCAGGATTCGAACCGGGGACCATTGGGTTACTAGCCGCTATACCACTGGGCTATCGGTGCTGATGCCAGGATTGATCAATAACATAATTTTAATGATTTGAAAAACGTAAAATAGCAAGATCCTATTACTGTGCATACTTCAAATGTCGTAAAATTAACCACTTAGACAAATTTAACCATATTTAGTAGCATTCTCTAATTTTAGTTTTTTTCCCCAAAGGTCATGTCGAGAGGATTATGGAATGATTCAGCCATAGTCTATGTGCAGAGTTGGTGAAAGGACCAGAAAAGCCTATGTATTGCTGCTGCCAAAGGTAAGAATTATTTATTTTCATGATGTTCTAAGCTTATGAGATAGTCTAGTACTAGTATATTTTGAAAAATTTTCACTAGTCTCAGCAAAATATTTTTACACTTGAGGCCATTCAAATATTATGCAAGCACCTGGGAGGGGGTTAGCTATTTGTGTATTTTTCCTGACAAGGGGGAGTATGAGTAATCCTTGCGTAAGGTGTTACAAACATTGCATTTTCGAAAATCTCTTGTTTCTTGCATAAATAAAAATTTTAAACATTTTTCACAAGGAAAGTTTAAGTGATAAGTATGTTAAGTGTTCATGGAGAACAATGAATTTCAGAATCTAAGCATTACTGAAAAATTTGTACAAAAAAAGAACAAAGGGGGGTGGACAGTTTTCTTACCAAATTATGCGAGGGGGTTTGTGGGTTTTTTTTTTTTGCTAACAAGGGGGAAGGGGGAAAAAGTGACCAAAAACTTGCTTATGTAATATTTGAACAGCCCCTTACTTTAGGATTAGTCGGGTTCAAGCTCTGAGTTTTATGATAAGTGTGCTATAGGTGTCGTACACAGAGGGCAATTAAAATATATACATGTGTGTCACTTTAATATGCTTATTATGCAAAATAAGATTTGAAGTATGAAATCAGTTTTCTAAACTTTGGGCTCCCCACATCAGGGAAGGACCATTACAAATTTTAAAGAATTCTCTTAAGAAATTATGCAATTTATCAGTACTAAAAAATTAAATAATTTGTTAGGATGATGTTGAAATCCTTCTTTTTAGTTTTCCGAAAAGGTAATTTAACCGCTAATACACATTCATGTAATTTATTATTGGCAACAAAATAGTTGGTTACCAAACCCCACATTAATGAAGCTTATCCCAGATAGCACAGAAAGATTGAAAAAAGATTGAATCAAACTTAAGCGCTCAAGCTTGATAAACCTGAATCAAACTTGAAAATTACGGTAGTTTAGCAGTATTTAATGTGTATAGTTGTACCACGGCGATCTTGAATCATATCTAAATAAGGATTGAATTTTCATGCTTAAAGGTAACATTTTTCAAGATAGAAGTTTCAATGATTTTCCAAATTTGAAAAACGCTGTAGTTTAGCTGTATTTAAAGTATACACGGCAAACTTGAATCCTATCTAAAAAAGGATTGAATTTTCATGCTTAAAGGTAAGCAGTATTCAAGATAGAAGTTTCAATGATTTTCCAAATTTGAAATTTCTGGTCACCTTTAAGCTTGAAAATTCAACCCATTTTTTAGCTGATTATTTCAATGATTTTCCAAGTTTGAAAATTTTGTTTCAGTTATTGCTTAGTTCAAGCCTGAATAATGCTTATTCAATTTTAGTTTTCTTTCTTTCTTTTTTTTTTTGTTTTACTTTTCCCTCCCGCGTTATAATGCGGGTGGTACTCAGTTTTTTTTTTAAACTTTATTTTTTATTGAGTACATTTTCACAAGCAATAAATACAGTTTATGTAATACGTAATTAGTACATTGATATCTCATAAAAAATAATTTTAAAAAATAGATAACTCATAAATTCTATAAAAAAAATCAAAATATTTTAGTACTTTTAAAATAAGAAAATACATGATACCATAATAATTTTGTTACTTTTTTCGATCGGACCTAAGTGGAAAAAATATCAATAAATTATGAAAGAATTACAATAACATTGGTACTTAAACACTGTTTTCCCTTGTATGAAGCTACCAGCTGATTCCTTACCAGTTCTACAGCCTTTCAAATACACTTCTCTGTAAAAAAAATTCTTAAGATAGTTTTTATCAAATGCAGAAGCTGAAAGAAACTTACTTTTAAAATATTAAAGAAAAAAAAGGGCTGAATATTCTTTCCTTTTCACCGTTCTAATCTGAAAAATAACCGAAAACTAATTAAAACAACTGATGAATTTGAAAGCTGCCAACAAATAGTATTGCGTTAAAGACGAATATACTACAACAGGGCTTGTTAACTACTGAAAGAGGAAAAATATAATTTAAGAAACATTAAAAAAATGAATGAAACTTTTCTTTAATTAAGCTGTATCCCTATCGCAACAGGTACAATCTAAAAAGACACCTAAAAGAAATCACGTTTCTAAAATTACTGAAAGCAGAAAAATTGTTAATATGATTCCTAGGATCCCATTTTCCATCTGAAAATTAAAATGTGAATTATATTCACTACAAATATTTACAACATGGCTGGTTAACTCCTGAAAATATATTGTTAGGTTAATTAGGCTGCAACTGGAAAAGAGAAAACAGGGATAAAAAAAAAGTACCATAGGATCCATCTGCAGTCTGCATCTGAGCCGCGAACAACACCGTCGGCCAGAGAGAGACCCTTCCACCTTCCAAGCCTGCCCTGCAACTGCATACGAGCGAGAGAACGTGAGAAATGGATACTCAGACACTGGGCGGGCGCCGAGGAGGGCTGGGGGGCTGGGGTGAGAAAGGTCAAACAGGAGGGAAGAGATGGCCCCAACATCTTGATAGCATACACACCGGTAGAGTGGGGTAATGCTCATTGTCTGTTTTTGGGGGGTGACGGGTGAGTAGGAAAAAATCTAAAGCCGATTGACGCGAATTACGAGGTTCTGCTTCTATTATACCGAGCCAGAAACTAAATAGTACAGTCAAATTAGGCGAAAAAAGGGCCGGAGGTAAACATTTAGAAAAACAAGCAGAGACCCCCTGGGATGTATTAAGGGGGGTCTGAGGATGCCTCACCTGAAAATCCCAAAAAATCCGGTGACGGGTTTTCCGCCATTTTGAAAAATAAGTCGGCCATATTGGATTTTTCCATAGTTCATAAAAACAGCTATAACAGGCGAACTAATTGGTTTAAAATGTTCGTTCTTGTTTTAAAATGCGTAATTCAATGCGTTCTTTAAGTTTCATGCATCAATTATTGGTTCTAAACCATAGATTTTTTTAAAATTAAGCTAAAATAGCAATTTTTTTGTAATTTTTTCGGTTGTAGTTTTTTCGTTTCATACTGTGTCGTAACTATTATAAATATCAAGACCGAAACAACTAGAACTTGTTAAGGAGGGACTTAGGCTATACCATACCAAATTTCTTAGAAATCCCTCCATTAGTTTTCCGCCATTTTGAAAAAAACGGTAGCCATACTGAATTTTCGATATTTCTTAAAAACTGCTATAACAAGCAACTTATTGGAATAAAATGTTCAAATTTTTTTTAAAATACGTGTCTAAGTGTACTTTTTTGAAATATCATGCAGTAAGTTAATATTCTTGAAGATTTAATTTTAAAAACTAGGAAAAACAGTAATTTTTCGGTCTTTTTCTGTTGTAGTATTTTTATTCTATTATTGAAGAAGGTATTTAAAACAACTGGGTATGATGCTTTGGGATTTGTTTAGGAAGGTCTAAGGATGCCCAATGTGAAAATTTTAAAAAATCCCTCCACTGGTTTTCCGCCATTTTGAAAAAGAAGTCAGCCATATTGGATTTTCCTAAACGACAATTACAGACGAACTAATATAGATAGAAGGTTGATTTTTTTGAAGCACGTGTTTATATGTGGACTTTTTTATAAATATCATAAACATATTTAGGTTTAAAAAATTTAAATAATTGAAAAAATTTAAATTTTGAAATAATCGAATTTTAATGAATTGATCCATAATTTTGATTTTCCCTTTTTTTTGTAGAAAGGTTCTTAAAAAATTAAGATAGATATTAAAATAAATAGTCAAAATAGTTCAGAATTTGATAAAAGAGGTTTGAAAAAGCCCTGTATAAAAATTTAGAAATCCCTTTTCATGTTTTTCCTAATTTCCTGTAATACGACCCCATTTGAAAATCGCGTTTGACCTTCATGTTTCGTTGAACTTTACTGAGACCATAGAGGGGTTTAGAACATGTTTAAAATGTTCTACAAAATTTCCTCGAACTGCTTGGTGGGGTATCCAATCCCCAATAATCGTACGTATGTCATTGATGGGGGACACCTACTACACAAAGTTGTAAGGCAACGTCCAGCAACTTATACGGTATATGTGAGCAATTCGTTTCCTATGTTTTACAACATTATTGTTTTACAACATTATTGAAAGTGATATGTGGTATTTGACGGCTATGATGGAGGGGAGGTCCTGGTATAAAAGACGTGGAGCACCTACGAAGAGGGTGATTAAAGAAATCAACTGATGTTCATGTTGGAGAATGCAATGATGTTTTTGCATCTCAACATGATTTTCTTTCTAATGAGAAGAACAAATACTCATTTATTAGGCTCTTAAAAGTTTATCTGAAATCTGCAGGATGTGATGTTAATCAAGCAGTCGGTGATGCTGAGCTGACACTTTGATTGTTTCTCAAGCTATTAAAATAGCAGATTCCTGCCCATCTGTAATCGTTGGAGAATATTCAGATCTTTTTGCATTAGGGATTGCCCATGCAACAAAAGAATGTTACATACTAATGCTTGGTAAAAAAGGCAAATATGATCGAGTATATATCATTCAAGAACTTCAGAAGAGTCTAGGAGAGTACATGTTGGTACTGCACGCCTTTACTGGATGCGGTTCTACATCTGCACCATTTAGAAAAGGGAAGAAAGCTTTTATTTGCTATCTTCAGACCAGCCTCTTCGTGGCCAGATGGATGTTTTCAATAATGCTTCATTTTCATCGGACTCGATTTCGGAAGACAGAGAAAAGTTCTTTTTGTCCATGTACGGTGCCGAAAGGGACGTTAAATCTAAACAAAGCAAGACATCACCTATACTTATCCACTGTTGGAAAACAAAAAGTGAGCAGTACTTTCAATTTGGCTGTGCTTCCACCCAGCAGATGCTGCACGTCAGCATTCTTTACGCGTGTATCTTCAGGTCCAGCAGTGGAGGTTCAATGGTCTATTGCCAACGGAATGGGGGTGGAAGCTATCTGATGGTAATTTTTTTTCCAATTCCGACGTCAAGAAATGTTGTTCCAGATGGACTGTTAAAACTAGTTATGTGCAACTGTAAAAATTCTTGTGAAAGATTTTGTGACTGTAGAAGAAGTGGACTCTTGAGTGCTCTTATTCTATGTGTGGACACTGGACAATGTGCTGGTTCAGGACGCAGTGACAGTTCCCAAATATTTGATGAAATTGAATGTGATGCAGATGCAGCTGATGAATCAGAAGCAAGTTCTCTAAATTCAACTGATTTAGATGAAGTCAATTAACTCCTTGTTCAAAGTAAATGATTCTAGAGAAATTCTAACTTATCAAGTTGAAAAAGACGAACGATGCATAAGAATTTCATTCCTTTTTTCATCAATGTAACTTTGACTTTGCCATTAATTTTTCAAGTTTATTTCATACAGTAAAAGGACATTAAATATTATCTTGTGTGGTGATTTCATAACCAAACTTGAAAAGGTTAACTTTTTTTACTTTTTATTAATAGATTAACATAAAACTT
Source organism: Tetragnatha montana (assembly GCA_963680715.1). NCBI lineage: Eukaryota > Metazoa > Arthropoda > Arachnida > Araneae > Tetragnathidae > Tetragnatha > Tetragnatha montana. The sequence goes on along the minus strand of OY796679.1, from coordinate 568,921 downwards.
ATATTATATTAATTACCTCATTATTATTAGTAAGACTTAAGTTTTATTAAAAAAAATTCTGTATAAGGTATTTCAAAATACTAATCATTCAATATAAGTAGTTTATCAAGCACTTTTATGCACATTGTTGAAAACATTTGGGTATTATTTCTTTTTCAAACTAGGGGGAAATACGAAAAGGGATATCTAAATTTTTATACAGGGCTTTTTCAAACCTCTTTTATCGAATTCTGAACTATTTTGACTATTTATTTTAATATCTATCTTAATTTTTTAAGAACCTTTCTACAAAAAAAGGGAAAATCAAAATTATGGATCAATTCATTAAAATTCGATTATTTTAAAATTTAAATTTTTTAAACCTAAATATGTTTATGATATTTATAAAAAAGTCCACATATAAACACGTGCTTCAAAAAAATCAACCTTCTATCTATATTAGTTCGTCTGTAATTGTCGTTTAGGAAAATCCAATATGGCTGACTTCTTTTTCAAAATGGCGGAAAACCAGTGGAGGGATTTTTTAAAATTTTTACATTCGGCATCCTTAGACCTTCCTAAACAAATCCCAAAGCATCATACCCAGTTGTTTTAAATACCTTCTTCAATAATAAGAATAAAAATACTACAACAGAAAAAGACCGAAAAATTACTGTTTTTCCTAGTTTTTTAAATTTAATCTTCAAGAATATTAACTTACTGCATGATATTTCAAAAAAGTACACTTAGACACGCATTTTAAAAACCTCCTTAAAAACCTCCTTTTACCCTCCTTAATACATCCCAGGGGGTCTCTGCTTGTTTTTCTAAATGTTTACCTCAAACCCTAATTTGACTGTACTAAAAGGCTTTAATAAATAATATTCAAGTGTGAGCTCTCGGAGGGTAAGCTATTGCACTCCTAAATACCCTCAAGTTATTGAATTAATGCTGATTGTTTTTTTTTGAGGGCTTTTTCAAACCTCTTTTATCGAATTCTGAACTATTTTGACTATTTATTTTAATATCTATCTTAATTTTTTAAGAACCTTTCTACAAAAAAAGGGAAAATCAAAATTATGGATCAATTCATTAAAATTCGATTATTTTAAAATTTAAATTTTTTAAACCTAAATATGTTTATGATATTTATAAAAAAGTCCACATATAAACACGTGCTTCAAAAAAATCAACCTTCTATCTATATTAGTTCGTCTGTAATTGTCGTTTAGGAAAATCCAATATGGCTGACTTCTTTTTCAAAATGGCGGAAAACCAGTGGAGGGATTTTTTAAAATTTTTACATTCGGCATCCTTAGACCTTCCTAAACAAATCCCAAAGCATCATACCCAGTTGTTTTAAATACCTTCTTCAATAATAAGAATAAAAATACTACAACAGAAAAAGACCGAAAAATTACTGTTTTTCCTAGTTTTTTAAATTTAATCTTCAAGAATATTAACTTACTGCATGATATTTCAAAAAAGTACACTTAGACACGCATTTTAAAAAAAATTGAGCATTTTATTCCAATATGTTCGCTTGTTATAGCAGTTTTTAAGAAATATCGAAAATTCAGTATGGCTGCCGTTTTTTTTCAAAATGGCGGAAAACTAATGGAGGGATTTCTTAGAAACTTGGTATGGTATAGCCTAAGTCCCTCCTTAACAAGTTCCAGTTCTTTCGGTCTTGATATTTATAATAGTTACGACACAGTATGAAACGAAAAAACTACAACCGAAAAAATTACAAAAAAATTGCTATTTTAGTTTAATTTTAAAAAAATCTATGGTTTAGAACCAATAATTGATGCATGAAACTTAAAGAACGCACTGAATTACGCATTTTAAAACAAGAACGAACATTTTAAACCAATTAGTTCGCCTGTTATAGCTGTTTTTATGAACTATGGAAAAATCCAATATGGCCGACTTATTTTTCAAAATGGCGGAAAACCCGTCACCGGATTTTTTGGGATTTTCAGGTGAGGCATCCTCAGACCCTCCTTAATACATCCCAGGGGGTCTCTGCTTGTTTTTCTAAATGTTTACCTCAAACCCTAATTTGACTGTACTAAAACTGCACTCTGACTAAACGAAAAAAGTTATTTTTTTTAAATCGTGTAATTTGTTCAGTAAATTAGAATAATTTTAAAATTAAGGGCTATCTGTTTAAAAATACTTCGTTGTCTAGGGATATTTTAGTAGTAGTTAAGAAGTAGGGCATAAAAGTATAGGGGTGGGTCTGAAAAGTTCCCGTCTTCTACTATAGGAAGCAAAAAATTATAATAGTTACAGATAATACGTCCGATAGATTTTATAAAACTGGGGTCCTGTAAAAAAATAAGTTGTAAAGTTTGGGAAACACCTGGTACATAAAAATATATATAATACATCACATTGATATCATATTTTTGAAGTGCCGTGAGAAAGTTCAATTTTTTCAATGTCCCGTGACACGGAAAAGTTAGGGAACCCCTGATTTAGAAAACTTTTAATTTAAGAAATATGTATCTTTAATGCTAAAAAGTCCATTAAAAACACCTACACAATTACCACATTGAATCGGATAAATAAACATCTTATACTGCAGGGGTACCTAAACTTTTGAACATTGTGACTACAAAATCTTCAGTTAAGGCATAATTTTTTTCAGAAACTAAATTGACCAGCGAAAAACATTTAAATCTGTTTCTCAATCTTTTCCACACCTTTTCTTTTTACAGGGCTGCAGCAAGGTATTTTTTTCTTATAAAATGAATTGCATGCAAAGGTTAAATGAAGCTTTTTTAGAAAATTAAGAGGTAGTACGAGAACATCATCGCATTAATGTTTTAAATTGTGTATAGAGTTTTGAGTCTCACTCAAGAAAGGGGTCTGGGGTCTATCATCAGGAAATTTTTAAAATTTGACAATTAAAACAGGGCTTTTAAAAATATTAAAACATGGTTTTTTTTTTGTAAAGTGCGGGTAATTTGCAGTTAAACATAATTTCATTAAGAAAATTACCAAAAATTTAACTGTGTGTAATAAATTATAGGTTCTTTAGGATTAGGGCGCAAGTGACAAGTGTTCTGATAAATTTCCAAAAATAACGAAATAGGGTAGTGGCATCAGTAACTGAAATGATGGCCTTTATCTTACATTTTTTTTTACATTTATTTTTAACTTTATGCAATATTTATTTTCCATCAATTTTTAATAATTGAGAATTCCCATTTAGTGTCAAGAAACGATTTTAAGAGGTTGGCTTAATGCTGAAAAGCTGAAATTAAGGAAATGCATTTTTGTTTAGTCTAAATTAAGCAAAATTTCCTTTTGAAACATTAATGCATGCCTTAATGAAACCTTAATGCATTAACTAACATGCAATTGATAATTGTACAACATAAATCATGCTAAATGGGTAGTTATTTTTGAAAAAAGTACTAATTTATTTATTTAAAATGGGGTGTCAGTTACTGGATCAAAACAATCAATTTCACAATTCCAAACAATCAATTTCAATCAGTTACTGGATCCAAACAACTGACACGAGTGTCAGTTACTGCTGTTTTTGTGAAATTCAAGGTAATTGTATGAAAATTCTAGGAAATATGGTAAGAGCTATTTGTAGAATGTTGCTGTGCAACTTAATTTTTAAAATCTAATATTTTTCCAGTAACTGACACCCTGCAGGGCCGTATCCAAGGGGGGGGAGTTAGGGGTCCAAACCCCTCCCGAAATTTTGACATAAATTTTTATAGTGTTTGTTTCCTTGAAAATTGTGTCTTTACAAACAACCCAAAGGGTCTAAAAATTAGTTCTCGAAATCTACTGTACTGTATTTTTTCGTGAAAATTTTGTGACTTACAAGGAGTATTCCACATTGGTGTTACCTAAAGGGTCACAAAATGAGTTCAAAACACTATTTTTAGGGGTAAATTTCCAAAATTTTTCTGGACCACCACTATACTGTTTTATTTTAACATTCTTAACATTATGCTCTTTGAGTGCAATCCACACAAAGGGATATAGGTATAGACTATAGGAAAAATCCCCCAAACAACTTGCTTTGACGAATAAATGGATGTTATTTAATTTACTCAAAATGTATGGGTTTGGTAATATAAAAAATTGTGTAGTATGGCCTCTAGACAGGCTCTTACACCATACAAATCCCCCAATCAAAGCATCTTCTCTCATTGTGCTTTCAACAGTTTACTTTTTTATCAGCATAATATTCGATTGAGATGCTGGATTAATTAAATCCTATCAATTATTAATTGGTATGCCCTGACTGTAGAATTTTGTAGTTTAGTCTCTTAGACTGGCTCTTACACCATAAAATTCTCCCAATAAACGCATTTTCTCATTGTGCTTTCAACAGTTTACTTTTCTATTAGAATAATATTCGATTGAGATATTGGATTAATTAAATCCTATCAATTCTTCTTCTTACGGACTTAATTGAAGTATTGAAATCTTTGAATTTAGGTTTTCTACACTCATCTGAGCAGAGATATTTTTAACTCCTCTGAGAGAGTATTTCACTCCTTGAAAATCGGAAATACTCTTTAAAAAAAACTAGAAAGGAGTATTTTCACTCTTTGAATTTTTCACAAAGGTTTAGCTTAAAAAATGCACCGCGGGCCCCACCGAAATCAACAAATATTTTTCTACTCAAAACACCAACTGATCTCAGCGAAGACATTTTCGCCCTACTTCTAGAAAAAGCCAACTGCCAAAAGCCACGGCACCCTATTTATACTATTTAATTGTGTTTTCATACAGCCATAGTAATTTTATGTCATTTATTGTTCTGATGCTAAGGGAGGTTTTTGTGTCTCTGTACAATGTTCATGCTATTTCTGTATTTCACTCCTTATAATTCAATTTCACTCCTAAAGAAGCTAAGGAGTATTTTTACTCCTCCAAAAAATCCTAGGAATAACACTGCATCTGAGAATATCGTCCTATTAGACAAGATTGGTGCATACCTATGGACAAAATTCTCTTTCAAAAATTAATGCATTCGATGCACATGTACGAATACGAATCTGTTCATAATTATTGAATAGAGACGATTGCAAGTCTGTTCATTTTTAGTTTTCAAAATACCCCGAATTAGATAACAGATCAGTTCTTTGATTTGATATAAGATAAATTTTAACGTTTATCCTTTACAAAAACGCTTTAGAAGTGTTTTCCCTTTGTCATAAAAAAAATATAAACCGTCCGAAAATCTGTATGAAAGCTATTTCTCTTGCCTTTTGTTTATCTTAATAGTTCTGTGAGTATGGATTTTCTGCATTGAAAGATGTATAAGAGATCTATACTACACTAAAACGCTAGAAATAAAGAAAAGCCAAAAATATCCTGAATCATTCATAATATTTGACAATTTTAAATCTTTATGTCCCTGAAGCACAATGACATTTTAGTTCCAGGAGGTCATATTTTGGAAATAAATTCTGATCAAAACAAATATTTATATTGAGTTATTGAGATACAAAAAACAATCTTGGTAATTTAAAAAACACAAAACATATTTTATTAAGTATCCCAAAATACCATGATGTCCATTGTATGATTAATTTTGTTAATCTTATTTCTTCATCGAGAAGATTCCCTTGAAAGAGCTGTGAGAAAACAAATTTTCGGAGACACCCGTAATCAGTCAATCTCTAAAATGGACACTTCCGCTTGCGCCCGGGCGAACGCGAAGGGGGCCGCCGACGCGACTCCCCAGTGCCGATAACGAAACGACATTCTCTGGGAGCGCGGGGGGAAGGCAAACAGGATTTTTTCCCGCTGTTGGTGTTTTGGCCGTAAAATGGCCGAACCGTCTACATAGGGTTAATCACTTGCAGAATAAAATCTTATCTCACACAAAAAATAATTATTTATTAAAGCCCATTTTGACTGTAAGAGAATTATGTATATTTTTCGTTTACTTCTGTGTTCATTTTCAATAAGTTTTTCTATCAATTCAAAACTAGTAACTTTTCACTTAGAAATTCGCAAGGAAATTATTTAATACCAAAGTCTAATAAAAATCTTTTATAAATCTCGCGTGTTTCTGGGTCCCTACCTGTTTAATAAAATAAATTAAGCCCTTAAAACTACTAATAGTAAAACTGAATTTAAATCTGGAGTATATAATTGTATAGCAGGACACAATGAAATAGAAACATTGTTTAAGTTAATTAGTCAGCGATGCTTCGTTACCGTAACAAAGAAACTGGTACTGGGTACCGAGGACGAGCTCTGTGCTCTTTTGGTGCTCAAAACTTATTTTTTTTCCATGTAAGTGTGTGTTCGTTTTTCTGCTTTTTTGTCTGATTTATCTCTTGTAATTTGTTTCATTTTTTTGTTGTGTTTTTGTAATAAAAAAATTTTATTCTATTCTAATACACGTCTTAGGCCATGCTACTGGCGATATTTTATTGAATACGTCACAGCGCTATTGAAAGCCCGTCAGGTTAGATTATTTTTCAATGCTGATTACAAATAAATTATCCAAAGCTAGTAAAAATTATGTTTCTAAATTATTTCTCTAAAGTATTAAAAGATAAGAAAAAACTTTAAAAATACCCCAAGAGAAATAGTTTTTCAACTAGGGTTTAAAATTGATAATTATGGAAACGGAGAAAAAACTCAAAATCGGATCAAAATTTTTATTTGCTACTTTAAAAAATCAGGCCCCATTTTTCATCAAGGTTGTGTTTCGCTTTGGAAAATATTTTATTACCCAAGAGAAAAATTCCTTGCTGGACAAATGATTGAACTAAATTTGATAAACACAAGATTGCGATTCGCTTGAATTAAAACCAATTTTAATGATTGAAAAAGATTTTATTACCCAAACAAGAAATTCCTTGCAGGAAAAATGATTGAACTAAATTTGATAAACTCAAGATTGTGATGCGCTTGGATTTTCAACCAATTTTAATGATTGAAAAATATTTTATTACCCAAGCAAGAAATTCCTTGCAGGAAAAATGATTGAACTAAATTTGATAAACTCAAGATTGTGATTCGCTTGGATTTTCAACCTATTTTAATGATTGAAAAATATTTTATTACCCAAGCAAGAAATTCCTTGCAGGAAAAATGATTGAACTAAATTTGATAAACTCAAGATTGTGATTCGCTTGGATTTTCAACCAATTTTAATGATTGAAAAATATTTTATTACCCAAGCAAGAAATTCCTTGCAGGAAAAATGATTGAACTAAATTTGATAAACTCAAGATTGTGATTCGCTTGGATTTTCAATCTATTTTAATGATTGAAAAATATTTTATTTCCCAAGCAAGAAATTCTTTGCAGGAAAAATGATTGAACCAAATTTGATAAACTCAAGATTGTGATTCGCTTGGATTTTCAACCTATTTTAATGATTGAAAAATATTTTATTACCCAAGCAAGAAATTCCTTGCAGGAAAAATGATTGAACCAAATTTGATAAACTCAAGATTGTGATTCGCTTGGATTTTCAATCTATTTTAATGATTGAAAAATATTTTATTTCCCAAGCAAGAAATTCCTTGCAGGAAAAATGATTGAACTAAATTTGATAAACTCAAGCTTGTGATTCGCTTGGAGTTTCAACCAATTTTAATGATTGAAAAATATTTTATTACCCAAGCAAGAAATCCCTTGCTTGAAAAATGATTGAACTAAGTTTGATAAACTCCAATCTTGAAACACCCAGCTTAAAAATTGATTGAAGTAAGTTTGTTTCTACAAGTTTGAAATTTCAACCATATTTACAGGAAATCTCAAACTTGAAGCAAGCATACGTGCTATCTGGGATAGGTCCTATATATATACCCATGGGAAAATTAACAAATGAGGTGGGTCGCAGTTGATTTTGTTTATAAAAAGTGGCTCGTGGTGTTCAAAAGTTTGAGAACCCCTGTATTAGGATGTTTTCCTCTCTGGGTTTGACTCACAAGTTGTGAAATAAAAAAGTAGTTTTTTTGGCTTTTTCTGTTAAAAGTTAGTTTTGTTCCTGATCTTTTTATATTGATTTCAGGTTTAATGCTTAAAGAACTACCGAGGAAGATGAATATTTTTTTTTGTTAAAATCTTCTGATAATACATATTATTGAAGATGAAAAAATATTTTGTGAGTAGAGTATTTTGTTTTGTAAATCTATTCCTTATGTTTTTTTTATTATAGTTTGCAAATATTATTTTTATAAACAAATTTTCAATAGCAAATAAATTGCAAGTATGTTTTTTTATTATTACTTCATTTGTGAAATCATTATTTTAAATGTTATATTCATGCTTTTTTAATTTATGTATTTATACTAACTAAATGAAAACTATGCTTATCTTGTAATTACTACTGTTGACTTCCAATCAACGGGCGGTTTGAGTTAAATGGACCAGACCAACCTCGTTAGGTGCTTGCCTGTAGTTGGTCGACTTAATTCTTATTTGTATACGTCTGTATCCCTTTCCCTTATTGTATTTTCATCAGTTTATTGATTAATATTTTAATTGAAGCCATAACATATTGCAGTTTTTCATTATTTGAGTTAAGTTTAAAATACCTTTTCCAAGTATTAAAATCTGAATCAATATTGTTTGGAAATGTATATGGTTTAATTAAAGCTTTTACAAAGCATGGTTTGGAAATGCATGCAATCTCTATGAAATACTTATTTAAAAAAAATATGATTAATTCCTTAATTTTCATGTGCTATTAAAACTGGTTTCATTCAAATCTATTAACAATGGTTGCTTTAAATTTCCCTGCACTGTCCAAAATTGTATTTTTTTTTTAAGCTATATTTATTCAAAGTTATATATTTTTATGTAAGAGTTATTAAGCTTAAGTGAGTATTGTGTGTTGCAAAAAAGCAAAAATGCCATTGATTCAGATAATATAATAAACATTATAATCTGAGAAAAAAAATTATAAAAATTTCTCTCCTATGTTAAATTTTATTGTGGAATATAATGTTGGCAAAATTCCTCAAGGAAGTCAAAGCACTAGAATTTTTTATTTGTATTGACTCAGAAATCTCTAAAATTTGTTGTACGGGGCCACCCATAAATGATGTCACACTTAAAAGGGAGGGAGGGGGTTGATCAATCTGAGACAAGGGGGAGAGGGGTATCAAGAAATGCGACATCACGCATTGTAAATCAAATATAAAACTAAGTAACATTTTTTTCTAAAAAAAGTAGTTTATATCCTAAGATTCTTAGCAACAAAATAAGAGTTCACTTTGAACTTATCAGGTAGGGTGCACTTAAATTTCAATGAAAACATTGTGTCCCAAATTCTTACCAACCTTATTCTAAACTTATTATTGGTAGCAGATTGTGAGATGTGACAAAGGGGGGAGGGGTCAAAAATGTTGAAAAAAGTATGACATCATTCATGGATGGCCTCTATGTGGCTGGTTTTTCTTGTTTAAATTCTGTTATTTTGTAACTGGGAACCTCACTTGTGTCATTATGTATATTTTTAATTTGTCTTACATTTTGTATACATCCCTTCAACTGGCTCTTGGGATAACAGAAATACTATTTGTGTAGTTTGTGAAAATCTCTGTTCAATAAACTATTTTTGTGTTACTACTTGCATTTAATGTGTTGAAATAAATATGAAGTACGAAAATTTTTCCTATTATCTTCCAATCTTTTCACCCAAGAAAAATTACATTTTCCATTTTTTGGGAGTATTAATATTTTTGAATAGGTATTTAGATGTGTTATAGGTGGTATATTATTTATTTTAATTTTTTTTTTATTAAAATTATTTTCATAATAGAATTACTTTATTTATAATAATATAGTATGTCTGTAGAGATAAATATAAATTGGAAATCCAACCAATTTTAATTATTGTTAAAAGCTATTTTTAAATTAAATAGCATATGCTTTTTAGGATGTTAAATTATTTTTAATTTAAACATAAAAAATATATCTGATTTTGAAAGTGTGGCAACTATAAATAATATTCAAAAATAGATATTTATAAAGGCTATCAATTGTCATCATAGCTGATGATAAAAATCTTGGAAGATATTAAAACATTAACAAGGTTCAAATTATCTACTTGACAAGAATTAGAGAAAATTATAACGCTAAATTAAAATTTTCATATATTTAATAAAAATCTAGATTTAATTTATATAGAATAGTAAAAGAAATAAGGAACTTAATGTGAAGTTACATCGGGGTCACAACGCGACTTGACAGAATGAGACCACGCTGCGATGTCACATCATGGTCACAATGTGAATGAGACCACGCTGCGATGTCACATCATGGTCACAATGTGAATGAAACCACGCTGTGGTGTCACATCATGGTCACAATGTGATACCGGCACATCGTGACGACGATGCGCCGTTACGTGGACGTCACTTACACACAAAGAGGTCACGTTGTGACTTCACAGGGAAGTCACAAGTGGTCACAGATTTTTGGTCACAAGCTCCGGACATTAAGCTGTCACTGCCACTTACTGGTGACTTCACGGTCATGCCCGCGACTCCCAAGTGACAGTCACAAAAAAGTCACAAACTGGTCACGGTGCTATTAGGGTATGTATTTGAAACGGTTGTATATAAGAAGAAATAGTTTGGGCTAGTCTTAATTCAATGTTTTCATTCAAGACATGCTTCATTTCTTTCTTTTTTACTACAAAAATCTTAACTAGATTAGACACTACAGTTTTAACTGTGAAATTTAGAAAAAAGTATTTATGCTTTCAAGATAATTGCAATTAGTCATTTTTCTGGACCTTCTTAACTGCTACCCACCGGATGAGATCCCATATAATAACACTGTTCAACAAATTGGACCTTCAAAATTTTTTCCTTGATGAAAACAGTCAATTCTTATAGAATTTGTGTCGCTGAACACGAAAATCACCATCAAAATTCTCAATGAGCTCGGGTTTTTCGGGGAACGGCCCCTCCCCCTTTTTACGTTTTTTAATGACTTTGAATTCGATTTTCAGGGTCAAAAAGCACTTTAAGTCTTTAAATAAGATATTACAAGGTTTTTAAAATTTAGACTGCGTTTTAAAAAACAATTCTTTCATTGTTAACTTTGTGATACCATTAAATAAAACGAAATAAAATGTTCAAACTTATAAATGTCTTCTAATTTCCTCAAACTTTTTTTTATCAAAATTTGTCTTCAATAATCATACATCCCTCCACGTTTGCATTAATTTTGAATAAAAGATAATAAAATCGGCTGAACTCTTTTTAATAATAGGAGCCTAAAATTTGAAAATTTCCCTCCCTAATTTATTTTCAAAAATTAATAATCAAATCAAAGTTTTTCGTATGAAAATGTTCTCCAAACATTTCCCTACAAACGTTTCAAATTTCATAAATTTCTATCAAATAGTTCTTGCGTTACGTTGTTATTTGAGAGGCTGAAACAAAATCTTTAATAAGTCAACACAACAAATGAAAGTTATTTTAAAGAATTAAAATCCATCCATAAGAAATTCTTTATTCAAATGTAAGAGGGAGAATTTGAGATGCTGAAACAAAATTTATATTAGACTACACTAAAAATTAAATTTATTTTAAGTAAGATTTAGGATTGGAAACAGCTTGCATTGTAGCTATGTGTAGTAAATTTTGTAAAAGAAAAGACAGTTGATAAATACATGACCATTAGTTAAAAGGTATTAGTTTAAACCAGTGACAAAATAGTTCTACAAATGTCCAAAAATAACCAGTTAAGTAGGGTCGTATTTTTTATAATTTTTGGATAACTTTCGACAGATACCTTTGAATTTTATTCTTACTAATTCTGTAGAAATTATACTTATATGAAAATTCCATCTTAATTCCATAACTAGATATTTTTTTACAAATGAACATTCGTTAAATTCTATGATTTTTTTATCTTTGAATGGGAAATTTGTGATTAAGGGCTTAGGATCTCTTAATAAAAATCGTTTATTATTCCCAAATTTTTGTTGTTTATTACTATTTTTGAGAAAATAAATCACTTTATCAAAATACCCCAAGTAATGTATACGACTAACCCACTGGTGGGGCATATTGATAGAAAATCATTTTATACAAAAGTCGTTATATTTTAATTTTCATCAAACTTTATTATTTTTTTAATTAGTCTAATAAAATTGAGTCGTTTTTAGATAATTTTAGAAAGTACCCGAAATAATCATTTTTTCTACTCAAAAAATTGGTTTGAATTTTGCTGTTAAGTCCCGCTTTCCCTTATGTAACAAAAATATCTAACATTTTAAAATAAAAACTGTAGCATTGTGAGTAGATTTATTATTTACAAATTCAAATATTATCTAGCTATAAATTCCAATTGAGATGTGTAGGAAAACAAGTTAAGTGTTCCCTGTAATTACCCTGGAAACGGTTTAAAACCTACCGAAATATTTACAGAAGATTTAAACTAATTATTTTCTAATTATAGATAGTTATAGAATAGATATATTTAGGGCTTATATAAGTGTTTATTTAAAAATTTATCTGAAATAATAATAGTAAAGGATAAGTAGTTTTCCTGTTTTTTTAAACCTAAAAAAATGTCTATTGTAAAAGAAAATTTTTCTCAATAACAATAATAGAATGATTAGTAGAGTTAATATTATGATTAGTAGAGTTTACCTCTTTATTTTCTATGTTTTTTTATTATATGTTTCGCTAGACACCTCTTTTTTTTGTAAACCTTGTAATAAGATTGCACATTTTGCAGAAAACATACAATTTTTTGGTTTCATTTTTATCATTGTGCCTTGTATTTCAAGAAGGAAAAGTATTGCTCTTAATGTATGAAAATATTTTACAGTACATAAAGAGTATAAATTATATTACGAGAATTTGGGAACACATTAAATTACTAACTTGTAGCCCCTTGAAATGAAGTTGACAAGCTGCAAATTTTTTACTATGAAATGATTAAATGAATGATTGGTTTATTTTATGTAATGAAAACTAGGTAATTTTGTATTAAAAAGCATCCTCAAATCTATTTTTTGAAAAGTGCTACTAAAAACAGTTGGCTTTTTAATTGTAGGAAATGGGCCTTATATGTAATTTTATAAAAACTATAGTCTGTGTTATTTAAACCTTTAAAAAAGATTTCAAACGTTAAGGTTAATCATTTAATCAGAAATTGCAGTGATTTTGTAGTGCTGTATAAAAACCATTTGCGTTTTTAATCACTTTCAAAGAAATTATTGGCAAAGCATCAATAAAAATGTTCATTTTTAGCTCTTTTTAATTAAAACCTCCCTTTTAAAGGGTGTCCACAGGTACAACCGGGTCTGTCCATAGGGAGAGGCGGTGGTTGTACCTATGGACACAAATTTCGTCAAGTTACTAAAATTAATAAAAAATCCAATTTTCAAGATTTTAGCTAATAAAAAATATCCTCCTACTCACAAAGATTAGGACTATAGGTTGGGCACTTTAAATAATCAAAATATGATTTTTCCTGTCTTAGAAAAATCCAAACGTGATTTTTGTCCGAAGGTACAACACTCTCCCCTACCAGTTTTCACACCATTCAATTTTTATATCTTATATATAAACACCATATAAACTGTCCTTTAAACCAAAAAATTCCAACTGTTTCAACTGTTTTTTTTTTACAACCTCTTGCATACCTTTATAATTTAAACCTCTAATACCTATAATTTAAACTGTGAATTTTTAATTATTTATCAATGTCAAACATTAAAATAGATTATTACCCTAATTAATTATTATTAATAGATATATTACCTGTTTTTGCCATATGAGATGTAACGGTTCCATTCAATAAATTTTCTCTTAAATAATACCCTTCACTTTTCAATTAAAGCTTACGATATGTCCTTTTAAATCTTTCACCAGCATAACCTAGCCTAGCTATTACTTATCAATCGCAATTAAAAAATTTTAAATAATCCCAGAATCTAAATTTAAAAGAATGACTTAACAACAGCAATTCCTATCTCTGGAAGCTACTATCCTAAAAACAATGAAAGTTGTATTAAATATAAATTTATATTCGTTTCTTCATAAAACACAATTCCATATTCGTCTCTCAATATTAAACAAATTCAGAGGAACCGTCACTGTCGTCAACGTCTCTGATTCTGAAAATTTTATTTTCGAATACTTTGCAACTATCGCTACGCAAAAACTATCAAACGGAAGTTTATAAAATTTTAAAATATTTGTAGGAAAAAGTTCGCCTCCAGAAAATTATATTAACAGCAGTAATATGCAGGCAGCAGGCACATACTATAGTTTATCACTTGCAGCTTACATTTTCCAAGTTAAATGTTTTCATGTGTGATATGAAATATAAAAAAAATATCTTAAGACAAAGCACTATAGTGTAACTATAATACATTTCTGAAAACATGATTTTGGATTACAAACTTCAAAATTTTCAATCTTTCCAGTGGAATTCCGTTATATAAAATTCAGAATTCAGTATTTTTACCTTAAATTTGTAATTTTTCCGGAAATAATAAATGATCCCTTCGGAAAATACTGAAACAACATTTTTCCAGAAGTTTCCGGTTTTCAGGCTATTTTCATTTTTAACGATAACGATAGGTCAACATAATTACTAATTTAAGAGGAAAAAATTATATTTCCAGAAATTGTCTTTTTTTATTGAATTGTGGCAAAAAACCCAAGTGGGTTGTGTTTTTTCAATGGATGGGTTGAAAATACAAACGTAAACAAGGTCACGTGACATCAACAGCGTCCTGGAAACTTCCGGTTTAGAACCTCACATAGCAGATGCATTTGGCAGCTTGGCGAAAACGTCGTTTTTACGCCTTGCTTAAAAATATTATTTTTCTCTCTAATCCTTTGCTAATACTTTATTTCATAAGAATAATAGCCGTAGTCCAATATCCATGCAAAAAAAAATTTTAAATTCTTATTTTACCGATTTTATTAAGTAAAAAGTAATCGGGAATGGGCTCTAGATTTATGACGTTTCGCGGACTTTGGCGACTTTTATTTAACCAACATTAGATTTTCTGTCTTGCATTCGTACTTCGTAGTAGCATTAAGCATTTGTTGTTGTGGTGTATTGATATATTTTTTAGTTTTAATTCTTTTATGAATTTTTAAATTAAAATTCTTAGAGGTTATAAATTTTAATGTTTCTTTCTACAATTGTAATAACCTGCTTTTTTAAATTTATTATATGCGAAATTACTTTAGTGAACAATTTTTTAAATATTAATCAATGTTAGTAATTAAAACTTCTTTTCTGCATAGTTAGAGGTATGTTAAATGTTGATCTTTAAGAAATTTATTGATTATGTGCTCCATATTTTTAAGATTTAAAGAAAAAACATTGAGCTCACATTCATAACAATGAAATACATTCAACTCATGTAAATAATATCCGGAAAAGTTGTAACTGTTAGACAGACACCTTTGCTTATTTTATGTAATTCTTAATTTGCATTACCTATTATTTATTATCACTTGTATTTATTAATTGTAAAGTATCTTAAAAGTTGTTTTGATTAAAAAATACTGATTTTCATGCTTTTCTAAAATGTGTATGTTACTTGAAATAGAAGCATTTGAGCAATAATAAGTTTAACTCCAGTATAAAAAATACTGCAATAGGCTCAACATATCTTATAATAATACAAAGTTTTTTTAACAGGTGTTTTCCATTCTGTTATAAGTTATACTTATAATATTAGAGAATTAAAATTGTTTCACACCATCCATGTTCCAGCTCACAGGATCTATTGAAAATGTGTTAATAAATTGTTGTCGATACCAAATGGTGTTTATTTTTGATGACCACTTGTGGCACCAATTATAAACATTTTTTGGTTGATTATTCTTCGAGTCAATCTTCTTGTCTACAGTTTAGTAGCTTAATAAACCAGCCTACCAGATGTTTTTGGGAACGGCGGCTGATAATGAAATTGAGGTAAGCACCTTGTCCACATCCTGTGCTCTTTCAAGGATCTGCTATTGCAATCCCTCTTGACTAACTTGTACTCATCTAGTTAGTAGAAGAAATTTCTTTTCAATATCTATACTGTCAGTTTTGTGAATTTTAATTATACGATAAGAAATAAGTTAGAAAACCACCAGCTATTAAAGTATGCCCCCCTACCTGAATGTATTTCTCGGTATCTGGCAATTCTTTTATTATGAGATTTGTAGTTGTTTATGAAAGTAGAGGTACTTGCGTATTACTGTATATCTGGCAACAGATACATATACAAGTGTCTAGTAAAACAAAAGTCGTTGCAAAAACTGATCACCAACTACATGACATGGTAACTGAAAAAAGTTAATTCTAAATGGGGGCAAGTATCTTCAAGTGACGATAAAGTGATTTTGAACCAGTTTACCACAAGAAAGTTTGTGTATTGTCCAAGGGCGGATCCAGACCAGATTTTCGGGGGGGCCATGTCAGAGTCGGAGGGTATTACATTCGAAATTTTCAGAGCCTCAGAATTTTTTTTGAAGAGTGCTTGCTTTTAAGCAGCTTTTTAGGGGTTTATAGTAACTTAGAGGATATCCAGGGCCCATGCCATTGTTTTAGAAAGTGGGGGGGGGGATGAAACCTTTTTGTAGGGGCATAACAATACTTACGTTTAGCGAGGTGTTTGGCTCCCAATTTTCCGAGTATAACATAAATAAAATGCGAAACTTTGTTAAAGTTAAAAAGATTTCATCGGGTAATACTAGCTCGAAAGCAAAAGGGGGGTCTGGGGGCCCTCCCCCCGAAAATTTTTGAAATTTGGCTACATATAGAAGTTTTTTTACTCAATTTTTGTACATTTGGTACCCATTGGATAACACCTAAAAAGGGCAACTTTCTTGTACTCCTAAAAGGAGAGGAGAGAAATAAGTTCAAGGAGAAAACAGTAAATAAGTAACCATGAGAAATTGATAGGGGGCCTGGGGGGTAACCCCCGAGAAAAATTTTGAAACTTTGCCTCCAAAAATAAAGTTTCAGCTCATTTTGAAAGCATGTAAACCCCAGAATTTTCAAGGATGAAATTATAAATAGATGCCAAATTTTGAAAAGGGCTGGGGGTCCTCTCCCAGAAAATTTTTGCAAATGCGCCTTTTTAAACTATAGCATTCATCTATTTTAAAACTTCCCAAAAGAGAACAGCTTCTTTTAAGCGGAAGAATTTTCAAGGAAAAAACTCTAAAACAGATGTCACACGTCAAAATATTAAAGGGGGGATTGGGGGTTCTCCCCCAGAAAATTTTTGAATTTTAGCATTAAGAAAGTGTTTTTTAAGGGTTTCTCGGGGGGGGGCCATGGCCCCCAGGGCCTCATCTCTGGATCCGCCACTGGTATTGTCAGACTACGAAGGATAATGTTTATACGTTTTGTATGCGTAAAAGTAAAATATGTACAAATGTAAATAAATTTTAAAATAAATAAATAAACAATTTTCCGTAAACCAGATTTAAACATTCTGCTGTCATTATTTTCTTGAAAACTGACACGTTTTTTAGATATAGTTCTTAGGACATTATTTAGATACTTCATGCAAGGAATCTGGAATCCAAGGATACTTCGGCGGAGTAGCCAATACACCCTGGACATATTACTGACTTAGGTAACTACTGGCAGTCACAAAACTGCCACAGCATTGATATTAAAAAGAAATTATGGTTTCTTCTTATAGATGAGTACAAGCAAGTAAAGAGGGATTGCAGTAGCAGATCCTTGAAAGAGCACAAGATGTGGATAAGGTGCTTACCTGAACTTTATTGTCAGCCGCCGTTCCCATAAACATCTGGTAGGCTGGTTTATTAAGCTACTAAACCGTACACAAGAAGATTGACTCGAAGATAAACAACCAAAAAATGTTTATAATTGGTGCCACAAGTGGTCATCAAAAATAAACATCATTTAGTATCGACAACAATTTTTAATACATCCTGTGAGCTGGAACATGAATAGTGTGAAAAAAATTATCTAATATTATAAAGAAATACAACTTAATGGAAAACTTGGAACAACAGAATGGAAAAAAACTTGACAACAATTATTTTGTATTATAATTTTAAGTTAATTCCAGGACTTTTTTTATTCTAGAGGAACTATAAAATATCAGATATCTTCCTAATGTAGTATAAACAGGCTCTTGCTCTCTTATGAATTATCTGAAATTGGAGTAAATAATGAAGTAGAAAGTTAAACATTAGGGGATATCTTGGTAAAAAAACAAACAAATCTTTAACTATGCAAAGAAATTCATAAAAGCAATAGTTAGTATTCAAAAGAAAACTACTTTAATGTTACAAAAACAAAATTTTGGAGCCGATACCTTGATAAAAACAAGCATTTAATTATGCATTAAAAGATATTAAATTTATTTGAAATTGTAGTATAAATAATTATAAAAATATCTTTCCACACATGTGTATGAATGGAGCTCAATGTTTTTTTCCTTAAATCTTAAAAAAATGGAGCACATAATCAATCAATTTCTTAAAGATCAACATACCTCTAACTGTGCAGAAAAGTTTTAATTATTAACACAGTAATTAATATTTAAAAAATGGGTTCTAAGCTTATTTCGCTGATCAACCATCAAAACAAAAACAAACTACTAAGTCTAACGCCAAAGGCCCAAAATCACGCCAATGTATTAACCCGGAAGTAGTGTGTTAACACAGATCGTAGCGCCGCCTATATTTATTTTCAACCCATCCATAACACCCTGAAAAAAACCCATATAAAACTGTTTTTTTTTTTCGGAAAAAATGTAGGTTTCTTCAAAATTATGTGGTTTCTTCTATATAGTGTGTTTTTTCACATTTTAGTGAGTTCTTTTTATGTTAAATGTTATTTGTAAATATTACTGTTAAAATAATGTCAGTTTTTCCATAGGTAAGTGAGTTTTTTCAAAGTTCATCCTCCTTAGTTTTTTATATCTAGTTTGAACTTTAAACGTCCTAAATTTTGAAAAAACCCATTCAATAATGAAAAATTACCCCTTAATTATTGAAACCTGGTTAAAATTTTGAAAAAACCCACTCAACTGCAGTTCTTAGTATGTTATTTCCCGTTAAATGTTTTTCTTCAATATTAAGACAAAATAAAACCCCCAAAAATGGGTCCAAAATGAGGGTTTTTTCTCATGTTTTTTTTTAAACCCATTTGGCCCAATCTAGCCAACTCTGCTAAGGACTGGTACTTTGCCGAGTAGAATTTCTTGAAATATTAATTTTTGTAAAAACTTTAATCTCAAAAGTTACGTACTAAAGGTTTATTACTTTTAAGGTCATTACTTTTTTTATAAAATATTTAGTGGGAATTCTGAAAATTATTCAGTTTTTTAATGATATCCCAAAAAGTCTTTAATAGAAAAAAAACTCATTAATTATTAAAAAAATTACAACACAAAAGATATCATTAGTTTAACCAGGAAATAACCTTTACATTATTACAATACATACTAAAATTTAGGCATAAAGAAATTATAAATTGCATGCCATTAAAATTAATCTTTTGAAATTGACCAAATGAAATTAAAGCAATTTTCTTTTTAAATGTAATTTTAAAAGTCAATTTTTATTATTGATCCATCTTTAAAATACATCCATAAATTTAACAGCCCACTTTTCTCTATGATACTTTAGTGCAGTGTGCTACATGGAATCCTTTGAGTGTAAAAATTGTCTGCTTTGGAAGGTGATGCAAAGCAAAATTTCTTCTCATTTTAATTGTGTGGAAATTCAATCAAGAAAGTTTTTGCGATGGAAATTTTGTCTAGCATTTTATTGTGCCATAAATTAAGTTAAATCCAAAAAAAAGTTTAGTTTCCCTAACTTCAATTATAAATAAATTTTTACTCTTTAAGTGTGATTGTATACATAGGATATTAGTGTTCGGCACTAGTTAACTAGAACTAGTTGCAACTAGTAGTTAACTACCGATCAACTAGTAGTTTAACTACTTTTGGTTTAAACTAGTTTAACTAGTAGTTGAACTACTTTTTTTAATAACTACTAGTTGAAACTACTTTCAAATTTTCAACTACTTTTTAAAAAAATTTTAAAATTTCAAAATTAGTAAAAAATGTTATCAAAATGTACAAAAATTTCACTGCTATTTATAACTACAGTGTCATGGTAGAGTTCTCAAATACCATAACCAGAAAAAAAGCACCGTTTTGAGCGAAGCATAAAGTTTTTTGTGATATAGGTAAGAAAGATGTTTGGAATTTGGGCAAAAAATAGGTTATTAAATTAAATAGACTAGTTAACTAGTAGTTAACTACTTTGGGAAATAGTTAACTACTAGTTGCAACTAGTCCCAGGAAAAAATAGTTAACTACTAGTTGCAACTAGATTTTCCCAGACTAGTTAGTAGTTGGTAGTTAACTACTTTTTGACCACTAGTTGCCGAACACTATAGGATATACATAGTTAAACAGAAAAAATTGGTTCCTTTTCTTGAACATTGAAACTTGAAAATTTCTTGAACGCATTTTAAGACATTAAATGCAGCCTTTTAAATCGATTTAAACTGAATAAGAAACTATTTTAAGTGTTAAACTTTAAAATCTAAGCTTTTAGAATTTCTCTAGTTTTGATAGAAGTTGGATAAGATTTAATATTCCTTAAATATTATTCATGTTTTAATGCATGTTTTTCGAAATGGTTTTAGAACCAGTTGAAAATGAAAGATATTTTGTTTGATAGTAGGGCAATTCCACGGGTAACTGACTGACATTCACAAAGGAAAATAATAAGTATTTTGTAATTTACTTCCCCAAAATAAATTTTTAAAAAAATATTTTCCACCCAGCTTATTACTTTCTTGTTAGCTATATATAATGGCATAATTAAATTTTCAAAACATATTTTTATTTATTTTTGAAAAATATTTAAACCCATGGTAACTGACTGACATTTATGCAACCTCTATGAAAAATTAACACAGTCAATACAAGATTTCTCTGAAATTTATTGGAATTTTCCATTAAGTTAAAAAAGTGATAAAGAACAATACATAAGCTTTTAGAATATGGCATTTGAGTTCAAAAATGTTCTACAATAGAGAATGATAGTAATTACAATATGGTAACTGACTGACGTGTGTCTGGTAACTGACTGACATTTCTGAATCTCCCCCAATGCAAAAATTCAAAATAGTGTACTGAAATGATATGAAAGAGTTAACTGAAGAGGTTAGCAATTATAGTAAAAATTATAGGTTATATTCTGTTGACAATTTTTGCTTACATATAATTTTATCATTACTTTTAACATTTCTTAACTTTTAAAATTTTGATCAGGTTGACATTTTCATGGAATTGCCCAGTATTAGTTTTTAAAGTAAGTTTCTATTTAAGAAATATATTGGTGATTTAATACCTTTAATTTTTCACACATGTCTACTTAAAAAAATAGATTTATTCTCTAATTAGATAATTTAAACCATTTCAGCAAAGTTATCTGTAAATAAATGCACAACTTTATAGGTTGTGATTTAAAAAGTATGGTTAGAACCAAGCTGAAGTGACTGAAAGAAAAACCATTTACAAAAAATCATTTATCTATTTACAATGATATCCTTATAATATCTAAAACATCTAGTTCAGAAGAGGGGTATATGCTTGCTTTCCTAAAAAATTGAGTAAAAATAATTTGTTTAAAATTATTCTCATTATTTTTGTTAAGGGGTATTACATATATCACTATGATTTTTTTCTTTACAAACACTTAATGTGCACTTAAAAGTTCGTCGAATTTTTTCTAAGTGTAAAAAAAACTAGAAGTTAAAAAAAAGCATAAAAGTTCGAATTATCCTGCTTAATTTAATTGTAAAATAACTTCATGTGCAATGAATTTGGTAGCTTCTAAATGTACATTTTAACAGAATTTCTCAGTTTTTGAAATGATGATTAATTTACGAAAGGTACCAAAATTTCAAGAAAGACGTAAATTTATGAATTAATCAATTTTTGATTCAATATCTGTGCTCGCTATCGCTCACCAATCCATATTATATTTGTTTCTTAAGTTTGCCAAGCATGAAAATTGCTTGATTACCGAAACGTGATTGTTTGAGAACTTTTGACAAGGAGAGGGGGGCTTCAGGAATGCTGATTGATTTACGAGCGCACGTGTAGCTTCCTGCAACCCGACCGTTTCCTGTTGTTGACAAGACGGATGACAAGAAAGGGTGCCGACCGATGGTCCGTTCCCAGAAGTTTATCGGGGGAGAAAAACGATTCTTCCGCGAGAACTTGTTGGCGGGCTACTCCATCAGGAGAGAAATAAGAGTAAATATAATTAAGGTTTAGTGAACGAATAGAATCCAATTCAACTATATTTCCAATCATTATCACACACTAATTTTGATGTTCAATCTGTGTGAAGTGTGGAGGGAGCTGGTAATTTTATTTTCATTTATTATTTTAAATATTTCTGATGGTTGAAGCTTGAAGAGAGTAAAGTGGTAAATGAATGCATTTGACTACTCTTGAAATATTTTTTAATAAATAGTAAAAAGGTTAATTTATGTAAGGAGGTGTATTTTTTATTAAAAATAATTATGGTTAGGTAATTTTATCAGTCTCAACAAATATGACACAACTATAGCAGTGTTTTGAAGTCCATTCTCTAAAACATGATTTTTTCATTGGCTTGCAAATTATTTTGATAAATTTTTCATGGGATGTTTTTCACACATAGTTTGGAGTTTGAGAGATAATTTTAAGAGTAAAATTTCAGAAGCATTAAATCTGGGCTGAAAATGGTATTGAGTTACCTACTTAAAAATTCAAAGCAAAAGAAAGCATTTTCATTTAAATACATTGACACTTTTTAGAGTTTAATATTATTCACAACTAATTTAAGTTGATGTAGCTGGTAACCACTCTGAAAAAAAATCATCTGGGTTTATTGCTCCACTTCAAGTCAGCTAACTAAAAAACTATTTTAAATGATGCCACATAATGTAAGTGGTCAACCACATAAAAAAGTTATTTAGTAATCTAGAGGATTCCTGCTCCTGCAACAAAAATTTAAGTAAGAAAAGAATGTTTTGTTTTCCAGGCAAACTTATCTTCACACGTATAGTTTTCATGGGATGTTTCACCAATAGCTCAATAGTAAATACATAAGATTATTTCAACAGTGTGAAAATTCAGAAGCATTATAAACACAAAAAGGAGAAATTTTTATTTAAATTAATTTGACCTTTTGAGTGAATTAGTAACAAAAAATTAAATTGATATCAATTCTAGTAAGGTAATTTAAATCTTATGTATGGAAAAGATAATTTCACAACTACTGATAACTCAAGGCTACAATGAATTTAATGTATACCTGGTAACCTCTCCAAAAAACCCATCTGGGTATTTACCACTTCAGTTGAGCTGAACTCTGAACTAAAAAACTCTTTCAAATGGTGCCACATAATATAAGTGGTCAACCACACAAAAGAATTATTTAGTAATTCTAGAACTTCAGAGGAATCCTGTAATGAAATTGTAAGACATTTTTTAAAATTTTATATCAATAAAACCACTAATGTTGAGATGGCTGGAATGCTTTACCAAAAAATACTTAACAAGGCTTAAGTGAAAGAAAAGGAATCTTATTTGAAATGTTTCTACACCAAAGAAACTAGTTAAATAGTAGGCTTAAGAAAAGGAAGAATTTGTTAAGTAAGGAATAATAATTGAATCTTGCTTCCTAATCAGGGCTGGGTAAATACACGATTTCCCTTTATCTTAGCTAAATGATACCACTGTCTGTGTCCATGTTAATCATATTCCCTAATGGATTTAATTTTTAAATTGCTAATGCATTAATGGTTAGAAATATATAATTTGTTTACTTCTTAAGCTTTAATCATTAAGAGTGAATTGTGTAAGAACTGAATACTTAGTGCTAATATTTTTGATATTTTTTTTCAAACTATTTTAGTTACTATTTTTTTACTTCAAATCCTAAAATTATTCTGTACCCAAGATATTTCTTCCCTAAAATATCTTCTAAGCTTTAAACAAACTATTATCTCCCAGGTTATTTCAGCAATCCAATTGGGCGTACTACGACATTTTATGCAAATGTAAAAATGATGTTGGTAACATTTGTATACCACTTTTTAATACTTGATTGTTATTTTTGACTTTTTTATACAGTATTGTTTAAGACGTTCATCCTTTCAACTTTTTTGATTTATTAATATTACTGGGAATATACTAATTTTTATTAAGATTACTGGGGAAAATGTTTAAATGTTCGCAGTTTCGTAGGATATGAACTAGGGTTCAGTAGGATATGACCTTTTTCTGCTAACCTAAACCTATATCATTGATTTCAAGGGGGTCACAAAATTATACCCTTTTATTTTCTACAGTGTAGGATTTCAAGATGACACTACAATTAAAATTGGTACTATAGGATTATTGGCCAGTTGGTGCAAGCTCTAGGCTTAATTAATTTAAATGTCGCTTTTAATTTTTAATTTGAAAGACACTGCTTGTAAATTAAATTCCTATTGCCAAGATTTGCACTCGCTTAATCCTTAGGTACTTAATAATCATACTCCATTATTATTGTATTATTGAATAGAATTTTGATATAATGGCATGCTTTTAACATAATGCATATCAGTATGGAAGGGTCCTTTGTACATTCCCACTAAATAAGGTAGGTTTTTAATGAGAGGCACAGAGCTTTCTTTTTTAAAGGGGTAAAGGAAATCTTAGTCAGGAGGATTTAAAATATTTTAGGTACAGGGAGTGAGTTTAAGAAAAATTTATATTAACGGAGGACCAACCTTTGTGTACTTCAAGCCCGTTATTGGTCACAATTTGAATTGAAAATGTAATTTTTGAGATATCCCTACTAAAACCCAAGATGAGAGGGACATTTTAGTAACATTTCAAAAGCCTTATTTAAGTGCATCAGTGACATTTTAGTAACATTTCAAAAGCTTTATTTAAATGCATCAGAGACATTTTAAAAGCATTTTCGATTTATCTACATAAGGTTTTTAATTACTATACACTATTTATCATAGGGTTCCCACTCTAATTCAGAAATCCAGCAAATCTACTTCTAGCAATTTTGAACCCATAATTTCAATAAATTGACAATTTTTCTACTTACTAGAGCCACAATTGACTTCCAAACATTAAAAATTTTCATTTTCCAGGTTTTGGGCCAAATTTAGCAATTTTCCCCGACTATTCCCTGACTTTTTAGGTGAAATTAAAATTTGATCCCTAACAGAATTACAGCAGTACCAACACATTTAATATACACTACAAATGGTATAAAATTTTTTAAAATACTAATCGACAAAACGTTTTAAAAAGCACACAATTAAGAACAAAATTATACCATACCAAGTTATATAAAATAGGAAAATATTTCAGTTTAAAATTTAAGGATACACAAACATTTAGCTAGGAGAAACTATAGGAAAAAAGAAATAAATTTTTACTCACATTTCGGACTGAATTTTCCGATGAAAACGTCCTGTAGTCAGCAATCAGCGTGCGCGTCATCATTCATCCGGACCTCTAGAGGGAATGGCGAGAAAAGCCAAATCACAAGGTTGCTGCTTGAAAAAGAACCTTCAGAAGTAACCCTGCCAACCAAGTAGCCACCGCCAATGGCGCTGAAACATTTGGCGACCGAGTTGCAGTTTGTAGTAAACTTCGTCTAGACACTTCCGTTATTGTTAAGAGTAAAAAAATAAACAAATAAAAAAAGTGTGGAAATGTCCACGCTTTTCCACCAATGTCAAATAATTTGTAATTTGCATGATTCACGTTAGACACCAAAACTTGACGTTTGATACTACACACACATTATTACAAATATTACACATTTGAATTAATAAAAAGGGATAAATTATTCATATTTCATCTGTGTTCTTCAATATTAAAGTGTTGAAAATAATAAAAAACCCACTGAGGTGAATTTAAGGTTATTAGCAATGCAAATGAAACTGCACTTCCCCTTTTATTTATCTATTTAAATACATACTAGGATTTTACCAGCAAATATTTTACTATTGAGTCAACCAAATATCAAAAATTTTAGGATTAACCAATTTTAGAACGAAGTTTAGCCACCTAAGGTAATAACGCAATAGAAGAAATTCCATTTACCGTGACAAAAGCAAACAGAAATTGTATTTTAATGCTAAGCCTTTAGATTAGTGGGAGATAAATGGCGAACACGTGAGATTTTCCACAATTAACCAAAATAGTGGTTATTACGACGATTCCATAATGCAGAAACGGCTTGATTACTCAAAAACTAAATTGAAATACATCTATAGAGTATGTACTAAATAAATATACAAACTTGTAAAGCTACACGGTTGTCATAAGATCATGCACGAGATGAATGGGTGTATTTATAAAGATGCTATTAAGATAAAATTTATTGTACATTTAAAGAACACTATTATTGAACGGCTAAGAAATAAGAATTGAAAATAAACATTACTTACTTTTCGTCGATTTTTCGCTAGCTTTGCTCAAACGGAGTCCTCCGATGCCCATACGAATGGCGCCTGGCGCCGGCGCCGAGGCCGATGAACCAAAACTTTGTATTCTTACACGGTAGAATAAGTTTGATTTCACAACGGTATATAGTTCGTTCGTTTTGATGGAAGTACTAATTTCTTTTTTTTTGCATCGTAAAAAACTTACACTAATTATGATAATAAAGATGTTGTACAAATGTTAAATGAATTGCACTCAAAATTATTAAATATTCGCCCTTTCTGTTAAATGTGTGATTTTAAGCATGTTAACGTTCTCAAAACTGAGAACATCGGTTACTCATTTTTAAGTCAAAGCTACTTGAAAAATATAAGTAGGTAAAAGTGCTCATTTTTAAGCACATGAATTTTAACAGTGTGAGTTGCAACTAAAATTCTGGGTATGTTATTGTGTTAAGCATTTTTCTTAAATTTTATAACTGACATAGTTGAGACTTTTCTTGACAAAGAATTCAAATGGGTCTAAAATACATTTTTTCATATGTTTTTCTAAATCCATCCATTGGGTCCAACCCGGCCAACCCTGTTTTATTCAGACCGTAGTGTTGGTTAAGTTACTCTGCAAGGTCTCTAAGATCTTTTATATAAGAGTGATATTCGAATGATAAAAGTATGTTATGGGCAAAGTGATAAATATGGCATAATTAATAATAATGCCTGAGGAATATCCGAGCATTATTAATAAATAATAATGCCCGGCCCAAAATGCTAGAACAGTATTTATTACATTGCCCGAACATATGTATGAGTGAATATTCGAGGAGATATTAGCATGTGAAAATACCATACCCTATTGGAAAAAAATCATAATACCGGTATCAAAATTATATCGGTACCGGTATAAATGATACCGGTACCGATATAATTGATATCGGAAACTGTAAAACTAGTATGAAATGATACTGGTAATTTCAAAACTGGTATGAAACTGATACTGGAAATTTCGAAACCGGTATGAAACGATACTGGTAATTTCGAAACCGATATGAAACGATACTGGTAATTTCGAAACCGATATGAAACGATACCGGAAATTTTGATACCAGTTTTAACGAATACTGGGAATTTCAAAACCGATATGAAACGATACTGGAAATTTTGATACTAGTTTTAACGAATACTGGGAATTTTGATACCAGTTTGAATCATTACTGGTAATTTAGAAACTGGTATAAAATCATACTGGAAATTTCGATACCCAATTTTAAAACATACTGAAAATTTAAATACCAGTATAAAATTAGGGGATTTTTTGTATCCCAACCTTTATTTTTTTTAAGTTATAGAACTTAAAAATAATTGGAAATTTTCTCGAAAAATAAAGAAATTTTGATATCAATTCCAAAACATACTGGGTAATTCGATACCTGTATGAAAATTTTTGGAAATATTAATACATAAGTAGCTAAAAACTTACAGAAATTTGTTTAGGACAATATTATCTGGCTTTTACCGGTCGGTTTACTGGCCGGTACTTTTAGAGCTAAGTGGTGAAAACCGTAGTGTATGGCGGGAACAAACCCCTCGTGGTACGTTAAGCCTAACACATGCTAACTTTAACGCTGAATAGCTGCGGATCTATTTTCATTACAGTTTAGTGATTTATATTTTATGAAAGCATTTAAAGTGGGGATTCGAACAGTATGCATCACTAAGAAATAGTTAAAAAAAAAGGAACCTGGGGCGTTAGGAAGTGAACATTAGAACGAGCACATGGACACGAAATCTCGAAATATGAGTACTACCCCTTATTGTGTTACATGGTTCTAAAGGGAATTTTGAGTAAGTAAAAATACTAAAATTTTAGACCTTTAGCTCTAAAACTCCGGGCGTAACGCCCAGATTCAGGTTTTCAGTAAAACCGGGGAAAAACTCCCGAAATATAGGACCCACCCCCCTCATACTTTACATATTCTTAATCTACTAATCAAAGGGAATACGGTGATATAAAACACTCGGGGGTTCATTCAAATTTTTCGTCTTCCCCCATTTTTCTATACTCCAAAAAATGCAATGGATCCATATAAAGACAAGTAAACCTCTTTTGTGTTTAAAAATCCCTGGATGACGTCAGAATCACCATGGCAACCCGAATTTCTGGGAAAAGCTTACGATATTACTTAACTACAAAAATAAAAATTGAAAAAAATTCAAACTTATTATTAAATACCAATTTTTGGGCCTTTTCGAACTTGTGTTTTTTACTCGAAAAACTGTTTTTTTCTCGACTCTGAAAATCTGTCTAATTGAACATCAAATTGCACAAAAATTTGATACATAATATATTTTGAGTTCCTTTTTAAGTTTATTCAATTAAAATGTTTTTTAAAAAACGTTTACCAGGTCTTTAATGCCAAAAAACTCATTATTTTCACCTGGTAATACCTGTAATGATAAATTGCCCCCCGCACTATAGATTAAAAAAATGTTTGCATTAATATTGAAATGTAATGAAAATAGTGTCATAATGTGAATGATTTAATCAGTTGATGAAGTAAGTAAAAATTAAAGGGGGACAAGGCATGGGGAGGCCAATTATAACCTAAAATAGAGACACCACTTACTAACAAACGAAATGGCTGTAGTGTGTATACTTGTCGTTCTTGGCTTTCCGCTAATTTAATGCCTATAAAATTTCATCAAGATTCCTTTTGAAAACTTTTTTTATGTTTTTAGATAGCGTCTTGTATTATTTTATTCTATATAGTGAGCCTCAAGCACAGCAAAGATTTGGATTTATTAGATTTGATTTCTGGAAATGGAAATGGCAACACAACACAAGTCATTTGTTGACTAATTTTAAGTATTTTAAGATCCTCGTGGTAATCTATTGTTCTTCTATTTTCAAGTAAGTTCAATATTATTCATTTAGAATTAGTATAATCTTTTTCTTTTCTGCAAAATAAAAACAGTGCTGCTTTTGATTCTTTATAAGTCTTCGTGAGTAATTTCTAGAACACCTCAAACAAAGTCCGATTTGTTATCATTGGGGCCGGCTGAACTTAAGTAACGAAGATTTATGCGATGCATATATTTCTTGCTTATTCTTCCTTCAAATACATATAATATTTATACATTTGAATTCAAAACTAATATTTTGACTCTAGGACTATGTTTTCCACTCACTCTGCCTCATTTCCCCACCATGGGGGAGAGTGGATATAAGGTGTGTTTTTTCTAATGTTTTGCTGTGAAAAAATTGAATGGTTAGGCTTCATTATTAACCTCTTTTAATATAATAATTAAATTAAGACATTAATTCAATAAAATATTTATTTGCTTGGTTTACAGGACCTTTTTTTTAAAAAAAAAAGCCTGAATTTAAATCACCTTTTCCACACTTGAATCCACTTTGTGAATCTGGTTTCATATTTTTTAGGATGAGAAGAAATTATGTGATGCTCAATTATTGCTGGATGTCCACCAGATTGCTAAAAGTCAAGCCCAACTATAAGCTGCGGAAACTGACGGGATGATAGTATATTATATTGTAAGTACAGAATAATTTGCTTTCGAGTTCAATTTTGTTAACTTTTCATAAAATACCGCCAAGTTGATGTGGACAACAAATATTTAAAAGTCAACTAATTTTTACGATTCTCATTAATATATCTAACTGTATTACTAATAATTGGTTAGTTAACTATTTTTGGCAATATACTTCTAATTTTTAGTGTCCCATCCCAAACAGATTAGCAATACTATTACATGAGAGAGATAATGCAGTTAAACCTACTTTTGATTTGAAAACTCATTCTTACATAAGATTTTCCAAGTTAAATGTAAACAAATTCCAATTATTCTAATCAAATTACTATTGAATAACCCCAGAAAAACTTAAAAATATGTAGTTGACAGCAAGAATATTATTACATATCTGGAAAAATATAAATCTTTGATTTTCGCCAAACTGAGAGTTTTAGTGTAACGGATCCTTTTCTAACATTTTATTATTTTGAAAAACAAAATGGAATCTTATGTAAGAATGGGGGGAAGGGTTTGAAAAATCTTACGTACCCTCAATGGGGGTAGGGGGGGGGTAAAATTGCCAAAATCATCCTTACGTAATTAATGCCCCTACATTACATTAATGCCCCTACAGCACTAATTAGGGGCGGTTGATAAGAATAGGTTTCTATAAAATTTCCAGGCAGTTAAATGCTATATAAAACCCTTTTCACAACTTCATACAAGATGCCTTAGTGTGATTCTGATTTTGAAAATATAGGATGAAGAAAGGAATTTTTAAATGCAATGCTTTTAAACGGTCTACTTGACTTTCAAAATTACCAATTTAATTTACAAGATTGAGATTTTACGCTTAAATTCTTGTTTAAAGAATATGTAGTTATAGAGTTGGGATCAATGACAAAAATGAAATATCTATAATCGTCCACGATATAAAAAGTTTGGGGATTTGTTTGGGTTTTTGGAAGATAATACAATGCATTCATACCCAGTCCTAGGAACTTATTCTTTAATGTATTTTGTTTTTGACAACAGGCAAATGCTTGATGAGTTTCTAATGTTTTTACTAAGTGTTCATGTCTATTTAATATTGTTTTTGCTAATTGGTGATTATGTGTGATATTTCATATGAATCAAAATGCATGCACATATTAATGATTCCCAGCGTTAGAAATTGGGGGGGGGGAACGGTGGTCCTGCGGACCAGTGCTTTGCCAATCTTACTGGTCCGCAACAAAATTCACACCGAATTAAAAAGGACAAATCCGACAAATTAAAAAGGGCCGGTTTAAATATATAAAGTAACTATTGCACTGAATGTGAGTACCTGAAAGTAATGTTAAATAAAAATCAATACATATTAATAATATTTTTTCTTTTTCGCCGGGGGCTCCCCTATCCTGTATCACCACATTTCGGGTTCTGTCAAAAATATGTACTTGCTTCTCCAAATGCAATCATCAAACGCACTTAAAATGCTGCTATCACTGAACAAATCGTCTAAAGGATTTTAAACGTGCACGAGAAATCGCTGGTCCGGCGGACCAGTGATTTTCTGATTCCACTGGTCCGAGTTGTTTTTAGTTGTCCCGGACCAGCAAAACACCCCAATTTCGAACGCTGATGATTCCCCATTACAACTGTTCACACACACATTACAATATATAGTTCTCTTAGTTCTTACGTGCCTTAAACCATAAGTACCATAAACCATAAGTACCTTAAACCATAAGTTTCAGCAGCACATTTAATGGGCTTTAACCGTGCATTTTCATTTTCAGAAGCACTGTGTGTGAAATAATTTTGAAGTAGTACCAATTTTTAACCTTTTTAAATGTTTTGTACTGATTTCTGTTCTGTTTAGGTCTTGTAGCATTTCATTTGCAATATTTAGCTTAATTTATTTTCTTTTTCTTCCCCTGTCTTTAATTTGTTGAAATATTTTGTCTCCAAAAGATTGTTTTATTCCAAAAGATCTATTTATTACCATCCTAAGTGTAAATTACCCGTAAATTAAAAGAATCTAATGTGGGTGAATCCTGCGAGTTTGGGTTTCGCACTAATAGTATAGTTTTCTTTTTTATAATTGTCATTTTGGTTTCAATGTAATAAAATATTCATTATGCTTAATTTTATAATTGAAGGGTCCTTTTTTCTATGGGAGAAAAGACAAAACTAAATTCCTGAGATTAACCACCGACGACCACCGTTTGCTGACCGACCACCGTGCAGAGATGGATGCTGTGTCTGCGGACAGCAAGACAAACAGATGGAACTACGTAGCAGGTAGGAAAAACCTCTTTATACAGAAAACCTTTCCATAAAAAAATTTAAAAAATCTAATTGATGTGCATCCTGCGAGTTTGGGTTTTCCACTAGTAATATAGTTTTCTTATAATTGTCATTTTGGTTTCAATGTAATAATACATTCATTATGCTTAATTTTATAATTAAAGGGTTCTTTTTCTATGGGATAAAAGGCAAAACTAAATTCCTGAGATTATTGGTATACATTGATGGCAATTGATATAATCACATGAGTGGGTTAAAAAACAAGTGGCTATAGTGACATTGTATTTAAACTTTACTTGTAATGAAGGGTATGAGAAGTGGCCAATTCTATGAACATTGGCAATATTCAGCCAACTCTCTGTTGCCATCTCTTTAATCTGATTGTTTTTTTAAAGAGTTTGCAACTCTTTAATCTGATTTCGCCATCTCTTTAATCTGATTGTTTTGTTATTCATTATTGTTCCAAGCTCACAAGCAATGATTTATTAACTTTTTAACAGTTTTTATTAAACCTCTTCTTAACTAATTGGGAATAATTTAAAAACAACTGGAATAAGACATAAAGAATCCAACTATTTCCAACCCTAACATAGCTCAACATTGTTGCTGATTTGTAGAGCAACAATTTTTCTAACGTGGTATAGCAGATTTAATATATATATATTTGTGTTGCAATTCTTTTTCCTTATTTGCCTTGATAATTTTTTCAAATCTTAGGCATATAATATTTTATACTAAACATTGAAAGCTCTGGAATAATTTATTGTATAGTTTAGGTTTGTTGCTATATTCCAGCTGTATTGTATATATTCTAGACAATAAAATGAATGGCATTGTTTAAAATATTTTTTATTCTAGCTGCAACCCTTGTAAATTTTGCACTTTATATAATATACTTTAAATGTATTTGGCAAATATCTTGTGACTTGTTAATTTACACATTTGTGTTTTATTTCAGATTAAATGGCGGTTCTATCTTGGTATGTGAACGAGAGTACTGCAACGTCAGCATCATTGCCTGGGGGTATTCCGTATTGTTCGTTGCAGCGAGAGAAAGGAAGGAACCATTCTCGAGAATGCATATGTTCGTTATTGGCTCTGTCTGGGACAACCTTATCTCCTCTAGCCCCTCAGGTGTATCTGGGATACCACCCTCTAGTTCCTTTTGGTGTCAGGGACACCATACCCTTGTTGTCTGGGGCAACAATCTTCAGCTTGAGAATGAGGCCAGTGGTTGGAACACTGCACTCTTCGCCCTTTGAAGTCTCTGGAAGACTAAAACTGCCATCATCATCATTTCGTGTCGTGCTATATTGTGCGTAGTTTAATTTTTGAAAACTTTTAATTACAATTTAGTATGATGTTTCTGTTGATTTAGTATTGTTCTCTTTTATAAACCTGTGTCCCATAAATGTACATAATTCATATGACTGTTTTCTTGTACTTTTTTGTATCCTGTATTCTTGTACTCTTTTGGTTTGTAGAAGCAGTTTTATACTGGATCTAGAGTATCATACTGGTAATATTTCATACCAGAACTGGTATCATACTGGTAATATTTCATACCAGAACTGGTAAACTGGTAATATTTCATACCAGAACCGATATCATACCAGTAATCCCATATACAGGTATCATACCAGTAATCCATATCATATCGGTTTATGAAACACCAGTACTGGTATCATACAGGTAATCTATATAGGTAACATACTGGTAATCTATATAGGTAACATACTGGTAATCTATATAGGTAACATACAGGTAATCTATATAGGTAACATACAGGGAATTTTGATACCAGTACCGGTGTTTCATAAACCGATATAATTTTTTTCATACCTGTAATATTTTTCCAATAGGGTAGGCTTCAAAAAAAAGTTCGCAAATGTGCAAGTTTTTTATTTTTGATTACATTTTGTCTTCATTCAACTAAAAAGAACACAAAACTACATAATAACACTGAAAACTTGTAAATTTGTGAACTTTTTCTTTTTAGAAGCCTGAAAGAGAGTGCTATTTTCACATGCTAATATCTCCTCGAATATTCACAATATTTTCATAAAATTTTTTCAGTAAATGCTTGATTGCTGCGGCGTTACCCGGATGAACGAGGTTGCGTAATCAAAAAGTCTTTGGTCACCATTTATAGTATGTATGACTCTAACGCAGAATTTAGTTATACTATTTACATTTATTCAGATTTTTACTAAAGAGGTAGAAAGTTGATTAGCTGGGTTATATAAGTATTTCACATCAGAAAAGGCACACCGCACAGTCAGTTTTTCGAGAGAGTCTGTAGTCCGTGAGTCGAAGTTGTAGTACCTCTTCTCCTCCCGGGTTTAGTTGTCCAGAAGCAGAAGAGGTGCAGAGGAGTCACTACAACCCTCTTTCTCTGTTACAGAATAATTCCGTTCCGGCGGTCTGAGGGTACGGCTGGCATAAGCCAAAACCTCATAAGTACCATCCGGCTTTCTTTGCCCCAATTCAGCTCCCGAACCTGTATCTGATGCATCAGTGTACAATTCCAGCGAAGAAGTCTCGTCCGGCAATCCGAGCACGGGAGCCCGGGTTAGCAATTCCTTTAGCCGATCAAAAGCAGCCTGCTCCTCCACGCCCCAATGCAAACGCTGCTTCTTCTTGGTGAGGGCATACAGTGGGCCAGCTATATCGGTGTAGTGAGGTATAAAAGCCTTGTGCCAAGAGCACAATCCCAAGAACTGCCTGACCTGTCGAACTTTTTGTGGAATCCGAAAGTCTAACACAGCCTTAACCTTGTCAGTCTGCGGCCGCATCCCCTCCCCCGAAAGGTGGTAGCCGAGGAAGTCTAGCTCCGTCCGAAAGAAGTGACACTTCTCGGGCTTCAGAGTCAATCCTGCCCCATGCAGCAATTCCAGAACTTGGCGAACATCTTTGTGATGCTCCTCAATACTAGACGAGTAGATCACGATGTCATCCAAATAACACTCACAAGTCTTCCCCATAACCGGACGCAAAATCCGATGGATCATCCTCTGAAACGTGCTGGGTGCATTTCTTAACCCGAAGGGCATCACCCGAAATTGGTATAATCCCTCAGGAGTAATGAACGCTGTCTTGGGCCTATGCTCCGGGGCGATCCTCACCTGCCAGTAGCCCGACTGCAGGTCGAGGGAAGACCAAACTTTGGCGTTACCAACGTTGCGCAAGACCACAGGAATCAAAGGCAGGGGATACCGATCCTCACGGGTAACATTATTTAACAGACGATAGTCCACGCAAAACCGAGAGGTTCCATCCTTCTTTGGTACCAAGACCACAGGTGCAGCCCAAGGGGAATCCGACGGCTCAATGATGCCTGCCCCCAACATTTCCTGTACCTGTCTACGCACTATCTCAGCCTTGTCTCGTGACAAAGGGTAAGGATGCCGATAAACAGGAGGAGCATCACCCGTCTCAATCCTATGTTCCGTTTCTGCAACCATCCCAGGGCATGCACAAAATAGCTCGGGGAATTCCCCAAACACCCTCAGAAGACGCTCACCCTGGTCCCCGGCCCTTGCAGCCAGCTCCACCATCTTTTCCTCATCAATATCTCCCTGTCTAACCGGGGTGCAAGCGGAGATTTCCCTTCTGCCAAAATCTATCCTCACCTCCCAAGCGATCAGTGCATCGACACCCAGTAACACAGGCACAGGCAAACCCCGAACCACCAGAAACTCTTGCTCCTTTTTGATACCCTTCCACTCTAAAACGCCGCATATCACACCCTCAGAAGGAGTGGCCTCCCCACCGATGTTCCAAAGCTCCCGATGATCAGCTTTGTAGCCTACCACTCCTGACCTCCTCAATTGGAGGGCCCAAGATTGGCTAATCAAAGAGCGATCAGCCCCAGTATCTATTCGGGCCCCCAGAGACAGACCCCCAAATTGAACGCAAGGCATCAGGAATTCAAGGAAAGGGGAAGCAGTGCTCCCGAGGACCATCTCCCCTACTCTGGCCTCAGGCTGTGGTTTTCCGGACCACAAAATCTGGCAATATGACCCAAGCCACCACACCGATAGCACCGCACTCCAGCCCTACCAAAGCGATGTCCCGCCGACCGCTCGCCGAGTGTCCACTGCCTCTCAGGTTCCTGTCGGGGCGGCAACGCTTCAGAATCCATTGTAGCCTCGCCACTAAGCTCGGGAACGGGGGGAAAGAACCGTTTTACATAAATCATTACTTCCCGCACAGACCGAAAGTTCATCAGGCTCAGTGGAAGGCGCTGAGCATCTGCCAACCGTTCGACTAGTGCCTCAGCCACCTCAGACTCAGAGGCATCAGGCCTCCATTCCACATACATATCCCGGAATCTCCAGGCGAATGCCTCAAAATCATCCCCAATCTTGAATCGTGTCTGGAGAAGGCGCTCTGCCCCACTCAACGGTGAACCCGAACAACGGTAGTGTTCCCGCAACCACCGCTTGAACGTAGGCCATGTAAGTTCCTCTGGCATAAAAGCCATAAATTCGTACCACCTAGCCGCATTTCCAGCCAAACTCTCGACTGCCAGCTTTACTGTAGCCCTATCACTTAAGTCCGAGAGAGAAGCCTCTACATTCACCCTACGAACAAATTCATCCACGGACTCCCCCGGAGTACCAGTAAACGTTAAAGTGGACCCATGCCGCACTCAGCGAGACGATGGGGACTCCCAGGCCTATCCTTCCTAAAGCTAAAAGTCAACAAAAAGACGACCAACAGTGACAAAATACCACCAAGCAACCCACAGACAACCAACTCGAACATCATAGCAGTAAAAGGTGGTTAAAACCAAAAAAAAAGTCTTAAAATTCCAATCAGCATCGAATACTGGCTGGCTCGCCAAAACTCTGTCACATGTGACGTGACAGGCAAAAACAAGGAACGACTTCCAAAGAACGAAACATTTATTAAAAAAAGTAATTTAAAAAACTATCTTAAAATTTAACACAATCCGACCAGCAGAATGCGGAGGACTCTCGACTCAGCCAGCCCTCCCGAGCCACGAGCTCAGCTTCCTTATATAGTACTCTGATGCGTTAATATGACGTCACACTAGTTGTCTTCTTCTTCACTGGTCGTCTTCTTCTTCACTGGTCGTTTTCTTGGCTTGGTACGTCACAACTTAACTTGAGTACAGTAGCTGTAAGATGCCTTAAATCCTTTGCCAAATCGATTTCTACTATTGAGAATATCGAAGGCATCATTAATCACCTTAATGAACTCAGAAGTTGGAGCACTCCCAGAGAATGCTGCTAGCCCCAAGAAATTCAAATACTCCAACGCAACAGCCACACTGTGGCTGAGCGTCTGGGCTGCTAGCTTCACTTTCATAACCTGTTCTTTGAACCTTAAATGTGTTCGACGAACTTTGGTTCCTGCATGTACACCTTGCTCTTCTTGGAATTTTACCAACTCTTCCACAAATGTCCAGGGAATCCTTCCTCCATTTGCATCATAAATTGGCGCAGATGACAATGCATTGCGAACCAGTTTCAGCATGTGTGGAGGATCTAAAAAAACATACACTGGATCATCTGTGCAAGGATGGGAAAACCAAGTTTTTAGGTCACTTGCCTCACTTAAACTACAACCAAGCCTTTCTCCCATGGCAACATTAGTAGCAGTCCCATCAAAAGTGAGACTAACTACAGTTATGCCAGCAGAATGTAAATGGTCTAAACAATTTTTGACTAGGTTAGCCCTTTCAAACGCTGACAATCCATTGATACAAAAGTACCCAACTGGCAATTTCCAATTTTTTGTCATGCATGTCAGCATGAATACAAGTGCAAGTTTGGCTGGATCCATCCCATCATGGTTTACACCAGTTCCTATATCTATAACACCACTCATTTTGTTTCCAATCCATTCTTTTTTCCATTCTCATTTTGTCCATTCTCATTTTGTTTCCAATCGTAAAGCATGCGCTCCGCTGCGCGGAGCGCATGCTTTACGAGACTTGAGGCAAGTGGCCGAAGCCACTGTCGAATGTCCGCAGAAGACTGATGTTCTTGGCCGGCAAGGGTGGAAGGGCTGCTTGTATGATGGCAGCTTGGGAGACTATGGAGTTTCCTCCATATCCCCCAGCTGGAGAAGAAAACGGAGTTTATCTCCTCTGGTTTTGCATGAGGCGTACTGCTTTCTCAACGCCGTGAAGCCACCCATAGGCTTGAGGGTGGCTCTGACGTCTTGAAAGAATGCCTGCATCTCCGCCAGCTCCCGTTCGAGTCGCTTGGCGGACTTAACAGGGGGCGGGACTTTGGCTCCTCGGTCTTCGATTGGAGCTTCCAGGCCGGTGGGCGGGGCTTCTTGCTCCCGCTACACCGGGCCTCCGCACTCTTCTGCCGGAGGGTGCTTTTCAGGGAAGCAACCTTCTCGCGGCGGGCTTTGTTGAACAGCGGGCAGGTTCTCCATGACGCCAGATGTCCGGCTGTCCCGCAATTAATGCACACGACCGCATCAGATCTTGGGGTCTGATATTCACGGAGTGCATGTTCTCCGCTGCAACGCATACAGCGCTGCTTCTCCGAGCAGCTCCTTGCGAGATGCCCGAAGCCGCAGCACCGATAGCAGTATCACAGCGGTGGGTCGGCGTTTTTGCCTCTCCACGATGACGTCCATGCCCAGAATTTTGGAGATCATAGGCAAAGACGCAGGGGCCCCCTCGAACTCCACAAGGTCAAGGTCAAGAATTGCAGATACGTGCCCCGACGGCACCGAAGCGCATTGCAGTTTGAATAGCACGTTCTGCGTTACCGCCCCTTGCAGAGCACCAGCCGGCGAAGCCGGCTGGTCTCGAAAGACACTTCTCAGCTCATTTCTCCCCACACAGCTAGGCTGCCCCTTATTTTTGTCCATTTTGTATCCTTCACTCTCATTTCTCTCGATTACCGCCTAAGCAGTCGCTTATGGCTTCAGCCATACACCTTTCTGAACTCTCTCAGTTATTACCATTGAGTCTCAACCTCATCTCACATGCATTTATTCATGAGCTTAAGTCATGACGTCTTCCCGAAGAATTTGCAATCCGTTCCTCTTTGCATTCAGCACTGGACGAGTTGCTTTCAGTTTCGAATCTTTCCTAATACCCTGTTTACGGCGGGACGGGATCCCGTCGGCAACTCGCCTCCCTGATATGTGCGTCAGGTGGCGCTCTTTAGAGTGGCCCGCTTTCGCGGCAAGGCTCTAAAGTTTAGTGCGACATGGTAGTTGATCTCTCTTCCGGTGCGGCGATCTCAAGAGCTTGACGCTCCCAAGGTCGTCCCCGGGTGTGTCGTGTGCAGAGGTCTCACATGTCGCCCTCTTCCGACCTCGTCTAAGCCGTAACGTGTCGGGTGTGTCCGTCATTCCTTTAGGTTTGCGTATCGTAAACAGCGCTTACACTGCGGACGATACCCTACCGGCCTCCAGTCACCGCGAAAGTGCTAGCGCACTATCGCCAAGAGCCGGGTGTGCTAAATCCTTTAAAGTTTTTTAAGAGTAGGTCAGTTCCAGGTCAAGGGACTCATTTGGTAACGTCATTAGACGTTTGGCTGACATCCACTCATGTGGATTAATTCCACTACCTTCATGAGTGCCTTTACCTGGCTTAACCTCCTCGGGTCAGTTATGACCCTTGCATTTGCATTGCACTCTACGAATCCTAGAGCTGTCCTCTCCGCCTTTGTCAGTGGACATTTGACGAGAAAGTGTCTGGCGTCTGCAATGTCACCACACACGCATTCCTCCGTAATACCCTTCCCGATATTCTTGGAGTGCTTCCTGAACCAGCCGTGTCCGCTCAGAAGTTGGGTCTGAGCCGAGTGGCCGGATAGGAATTTCTCATCAGGCGTTTGGATAAGCTCGTAGGTCCATCTACTTCGATCTTCTAGAGCCCATTCTGTGCTCCATAGATCTTGGAACGACTCTCTTATGGAACGTCGAATGTTTGAGTACGGTCGAAAGAGACCGATTTTGACTACATCGTCTCCTCCGTCCGTGGCTAGCTTTGCAAGTCGGTCTGCTTCCTCGTTGCCTTCATGGCCTACGTGGGCTTTTACCCATCGCATTGTCACGTTATCCCTTTCGGTCAGCCGTGCGTACGAGCTTTTGGTACAAATCACCTGGTCCGAACATGAGTTCGGATCACTGAGCTAGCAACGCCGCTAGCGAGTCAGAATGTATAGTCACTTGGCGCCTATGGGGAGCCGCTTTATTATAGCACCATATCATGGCATGTTGAATAGCGATCATCTCCGCCTGAAAGACAGTTGAGCCTTCAGGCAATTGCCGGAGCCCTTCAGCAATTTTGCTTCCGTGATAATACACCACGTAAGCTGCGCCTAACGTACCCTTTCCTTCTATACAACTCCCGTCTGTATAGACATCAAGCTCTCCTTGTACTGGCATTTGACGGTCGAAAGGGATACTCACCCTTTTACCGGGGTGGATTGAGTCGATTTTAATCATCGTCTCTAAGTCTTCGGCACCGAAGGAAAACGGACCGACCTTATGGACACCGCCTACTGACTTCGTCAGGAAACTCGCCCATCGAACCTGCGTCTTGAGTCCGAGTCCCATTATTCCGGCTAGGATTTGCAATGCCGGTGTAGATACTGAATAAAAAGCTCTGGTTATCGATCGAAGGAACGGTCTTTGAGCCTTATCGAGTTCCATTCGTACATATTTGAACTCAGCTCTATCGCCCCATGCCCCGATACCATATAGGAGCATCGGCTCTATAGCGCTCAGGTATATCCGTTTTAAAAGAACGGGATTGTTTACAAAGTGTGTTGGAGCTGACGATCGAACGGCGTTGAACAGCCTCATCGCTTTGCCAGTACGTTCGGCTATATGGGCTTTGAAATTCAAAGTGCCGTCGAAAGTCACTCCCAAGTACCTGAGACGCTCGACCTGTTCGATTTCGGAGTCACCCAAGCGTAGCTTCGGCGGATCCTGGTACCTTCTCCCTCCATTACGTATAAAAAGACTCTTAGACTTATCGACACTGAACTGGAGCTTGACGCTCCTAGCTACGTCTGCTAAGATCTTTAGAGAACTATTAGCCCCGCACTCAATGGCGCTTGCTGGTTGTTTGGAGTTTTATGGCGCATGACTCAAGAGTGAGTATAGTGCGCCAGACAATGGCGCTTGCAGTCTTACCGTAGGTAATTAAAAAAAAAAAAGCGCTTGCAGTCTTACCGTAGGTAATTAAAAGCAAGTCGTCTGCGAAGGCTATTACTTCGCTGCCTCTAGGCAAAGACGCCCGGAGAAAATTATCACATACTACATTCCAGAGAGTCGGACCTATGCAGGAGCCTTGCGGACACCCCCTATTAGGTGCGATCTCAATGCACCCCTCTGGGGTTACGTACTTCACTGTACGGTCGCGCAAGTAATCTCTCACCGCTGCGTAGATGTTTGCAGGGCAGTCAGCTCGGATCAGGCCGTCAAGAATTGCCGGCCACCAAGCATTGTCAAAGGCACCTTTTATGTCAAGCGAGGTAACTGATAGGCCCAAACGCATTTCCTTAGCGATTTGAATTCGCTTTCGGACGCTATACATCGCCAAATCGCAGGAACGTCCCTTCACAAAGCCGAATTGGTTCGGGTGAAGTTTCTTCCCTTTGATCATCAAATGTTTTATCCGGTCCGAAAGCAACCTATCATATGTTTTCCCCATTGTATTGAGCAGACAGATGGGTCGGTACGAACCGGCGTTCGAAAGATCCCGACCTGGTTTCGGGATTAAGACTAGCCGAGCTTCCTTCCAAGCACTAGGTGTTTTGCCCAGTGCGAGGCAGCTGTTGAAAAGCTTCATGAAGAGCTCGGGTCTTAGACGGTGGATTTCTCGAATTACTTCTGTGTGTAATCGATCCGGACCTGGGGCTTTACGGAGCTTAGCTCTCATAATAGCCGAGTTCACTTCAGTCGCAGTGAATAATATATCATCTGCCTTGCCGACGTGACTCATAGTGGCTTCCCTCAACGTGGACTGCGTTGGGGTGTCCGGTATTTCTTCCGTGAATATCTTTTGCAAGATTTCTCTTGCTGATTCTTCACCGGTCACCGTCCTGGTTCCATCCGACCTTCTGATAGTACTCAAATGTGTCCTGCGTCTAATCTTACTGGCCAACTTATAGGGAAGGGTCCACGGATTAGTACGCGAGAGCGAGTCGCAAAGCTGAACCCAAGCTTCCAGTTTCCTTTGACAGATGGTTCGTCTATACTCGGCGAGTCGTTTCCCATATCGTTCGCGGAATTGCATCCTTTCATTTGGATCTACCGCCTTATCGGACCTTCTCTTGAGCGCCCTTATTTCCTTACGCAAAACGCGTAGGTCGTCGCTCCACCAAGAGTTGGCCACCTTACGCTGCCTGGCAACAGCTTTTAACTCGAGCTCTCGAGTTATTGCGGCATAGAGTCTTGTCATAACTGCCTCCAATTCGCTTTCGGATCGAATTCTTTCGATACGGCCTTCAAGATTAGTCAGAAAACCCGAGACTCTTTTCAAAGCTCTCCGCAGACGCATCGGGTTGCGTGTAAAGCGGATTGGTTCTGCACTTGGCGCCGCTTCCGAATCGAAGTGGAAGGTGATATAGTTATGATCACTCGCCGTGTGTTGGAGTACCGTCCATCCGCCAAGGAAAGGCCTTGCGGCGCGATTCCCCGCCGTTAAGTCGATCCAGCTACTTCCTTGCTCTCCTTCGAAGGTGGGTGGGGACTCAGGTGAATTCAATATCTCTAGGCGTTTATCGCATAAAAACTCTGCGACGCTTTCGCCTCTGGCATTGTTCCACCTCGGGATACCCCACATGTGGTGCCACGCGTTAAAGTCTCCTCCAACGATGATCTTTGCATCGCTAACTCGGTTGAGGATTGACTCTAAGTCTGTGTTGAACTTTATTTTCGGTTCAAGAAGAGAACCACACTTTATGTAAATGATTAAAAAAAAACAACTACTACTGATTCTTAGTTTGTGTATAAAAGCTGAAGCTCAGCCAATTGTACGGAA
This sequence comes from Tetragnatha montana, assembly GCA_963680715.1. Classification (NCBI taxonomy): domain Eukaryota; kingdom Metazoa; phylum Arthropoda; class Arachnida; order Araneae; family Tetragnathidae; genus Tetragnatha; species Tetragnatha montana. The sequence goes on along the minus strand of OY796679.1, from coordinate 525,663 downwards.
TGCTGATTCTCATTTCTGTCATTCTGATTCTGGATTACTTATACTTTATTATGACAAACTTTTAAATAAATTTCGTTATTTTAATATCATCGATTCTTCATTTACCCATCCCTACACGGTTATGGGCCGACCAACGCTGAAGTCTACGCCAATGCTGAAGTAATCTTTGAAAACAGTTCATTACCGATATAACTTTCTGGGGCCGCATCATCTGCAGAAAATCAACTATGGAAAGACAGCAGGAAATCCAGCTATTCAGCTTTCCGAAGTTGAACGCTACAAACTACAGCCAATGGAAAATCGACATGAAGGTTTTGCTGATGGATCGGAACTGCTGGGAGTTTATAGAAGTAAAGACCGATAAACCTGGAACTGAGGAAACCGCATCAACAGAAGCAAGGCCCGAAGTAAAAACTGGAGAATTGACAGCAGCAGAGCAGAAATTGAAGTGGAGAAGAGAAAGAGCCTATACGACGATATATCAAGGAGTTGAAAGACAGTTTTTGCCTCTCATATCAGACACAACGGATGGACAAAAAGCCTGGGAAATTCTCAAGAGGAACTTTGAGCCAAAATCAAGAGCACGACTTGCCAATCTCATAGATGAATTCTACGAGTTAAAATTTAATCAAGATGTTGAGTCTATTGGAATATTCTGCCGACGAGTTCAAGAGGGGAAGCAGCAGATCAAAGAAGCGGGATTCGAGATGCCAGAAGCACTAGTTTGTTTCCAGTTGATCAGAAAACTTCCTGCCGACTACGACAATCTAGTCCAACTACTTTATCGCCTTGATGATGACCAGTTTACATTCACGAATATTGAAAACCAGCTGATTAACGAATCCGGAAGGATAAATCAAAAGAACAAAGATCGTGGTGAAGATATCGTCGCAAATGCCTATGTCACGAAGGATCAAAATCAAATCCGATGTGCACAAATATCTAATCGCAGTGGAACCGCTCTGGGCCAACAAAAAGAAGCCAGAAATCCGTCAACAAGAAAATTTTGCCATTACTGCAGGAAGCAAGGACACGAAATTCACGAGTGTTATAAACGTCAAGACAAGGAACGAAGAAGTCGCCAAAACTTCAGACCACGATATAAATATCAAACTCCGCCTGGGATATACTACAGCGAACTACAAGATGATGAACACTGCTACTCGACAAACACGCCAGTGGACTTGGAGGAATGGCTGATTGATACAGCAGCCACATCTCACTTTTGCAAAGAAAGAGACTGGTTTGAGAACTTAAAGGAATTACCAACAACGAACGCACTAATTGGAGACAAGGACTGCAAATCCAAAATTTGTGGAGTAGGTAACATTACATTCTATGTTTATTGTGACGACAAATTCTCAAAATTAACTTTAACAAATGTTTATTATGCTCCTAATATGCGTAGAAATTTAATTAGTGGTGCTAAAATTGACATTGCCGGTTATAAGGTTATTTGGTATAAAAGTAAAATGGTAGTGTACAATGAATTTGGTAAATACTTTATTACTGTTCCTAGAGTACAAAATTTGTATGTATTATCTGGTTTACCTTCTAAAAGTTATGAATCTAACTTTGTGTCAAAATCTGATAAGGGTAATGCTGAATTAATGCATAGAAGATTCTGTCATGTAAATTTTGGATTAATCTCAAATATGAGTAAACATAAGTGTATACATGGTCTTGAAAAATTACATGGAAGTTTAGATTCATGTATGACTTGTAACTTAACTAAAACTACTAGAAGCTCTTTCAAGTCAATTGCTACAATTAAAAGTAAAAATGTTTTAGACAGGGTGCATATGGATATTTGGGGACCAGCCCCAGTAAAAACTGCAGCAGGTAAAAGTTATTTCTTGTCAATAATCGATGACTATTCTAGATATATCACTGTTTATCTGATTAAACATAAATCTGAGGTATTTGATTGTTTTACTGATTATCAGGTAAACGTAGAAAGACAACTTAACAAAAAGTTAAAGTGTGTGCATACTGATAATGGTCTTGAATTCTGTAGCTTAAAATTTGAACAATATTTGAAATCATTAGGGATTAAAGTTGAAAGAACGTCTAGCTATACGCCTGAACAAAATGGGGTAGCTGAGAGATTTAACAGAACTGCTATTGAAGGTGTAAGAGCAATGCTTCAGGACAGTGGTCTCAATGCTAAATTTTGGGGTGAAGCACTGCAAACTTTTGTGCATGTACGCAATAGATGCGAGCACAAACTTACAAAAGGTAAAACGCCAGCTGAAATGTGGATCGGGAGAAAACCCTCCTCACGACACTTTAGAGTATTTGGATCTATAGCATATACACATATTCCTAAAGTAAAGCGTAATAAGTTGCAAAATAATGCTAACGTGGGTATCTTTATAGGATATGCTAATCAAACAAAGGGGTATCGCGTTTGGTTACCAAAATTACGCAAAGTTATTGAATCAGTTCATGTAAAAATAGATGAAAGTAAAAATGGTGTAGTAACTTTATTTGGTCAAAAATCTCTTGAATATGTACAACTTCCTTTGTCAAATGAATATTTACCTGAATTTGAAAATGACGAAAAGGTAAAAGAGGTTACAGAGATTAAAATCTTTCCTGAAATGTTAAAACTTGACCTATCTGATTGGAAAAGAGTAGAAAAACCACGTAATAAAAGTTCACGTATAGACGTATATTACTATTCTCCTTCAGGAGAACGTCTAAGATCGAGTAATGATGCTATTAAGTACTGTAAGATAAACAATCTCGAGTACAAACCAGAGTGTTTTAATTTCAAGCCTAGTGAATCTTCAAAACCTGATGTTCAATCTGAAGATTGTGATGACTCAGAAGAAAAATCTGAAAATGAACTGCCTGACTTAAATGATCTTTTTGAGGAAGAAGTATATAATATCGAAATTCCGAGGAATTTTGAGCAATCTCAATTAGTTCCAGAACGAGATAGTTGGAATGAAGCCATGAAGGACGAAATTAAGGTAATGAATGAACGTAAGGTTTGGAACTTAGTAGACCCGCATCCTAATTCTAAAGTCATAGGATGTAGATGGGTATATTCTGTTAAAAAGGGTGAAAATGATCAAATTAAAAGATATAAAGCTAGGTTGGTTGCACAGGGATTCAAACAAAGAATGGGACTGGATTATACAGAAACTTTTTCACCAGTAGTAAATTTTTCTGTAATTAAAGTACTGTTTGTAATATTTGTAAGTATTTTAGGTTGGGTAAATTTACAGCTAGATGTAAAAGCTGCATACCTTTATGGTGAGTTACAGGAAAGGACTTTTATGGAACAACCTAGAGGATTTATAAAACCTGGTAACGAGAGTAAAGTTTGTTTTCTAAAAAAATCCATATACGGTCTGCATCAGAGTGGCAGAGTATGGAATAATGAGTTGGATTTAATACTTAAGGAATTGGGATTTATAAGCTTAAAACACTGTAATTGTGTATATAAATTTGAAGACAATGTTGTCTTGTTGGTTTATGTGGACGATATAATCATGTTTGGTAAAAATGATATTTGTATTCAACATGCAGTAAATTTGTTGAAATCTAAATTTGATGTAACTGAGTTAGGAAATGTTAAGTACATTTTGGGTGTCAATTTTGAAAATATTGATAACTGTATTTATTTAAGTCAAAGTACTTATATTTGTAAACTGAGAAAAATGTTTAGTGACTTACCTAAAAGTTACGTTAACTTACCATTTAAAGATGGTTTTATACCACCTAAAGTTGGGGATAACGAAGTAATTGAGAATGATATAATGAAAAAATATCCCTACAGATCGTTAATTGGATGTTTATTATTTCTAGCGGACAGAACTCGTCCGGATATATCTTTTGGTGTTAATGTAATGAGTCAATTTTGTAATTCTTATACATACCAACACTGGCTAATGGTTGTAGACATAATGAACTATGTGTTTAACACTTCTGAATATAAAATAAATATGTCTAATGTTAAGGATTGTAACTTGGTAGCTTATTCAGATGCAAGTTGGGGATCTCATTTGACCCAAAGATTTTCTTCTAGTGGTTATATAATTTCAATGGCAAGTGTACCATTTACTTGGAAATCTAGAAAGCAAAAGTGCATCGCACTTAGTTCTATGGAAGCAGAATTTATATCATTAACTGACTGTGTAAGAGAATTATTATGGTTTCAAAATGTCATTAATGAACTTAATGTTATTGATTTGCATAATCCTGTTTTAAAATGTGATAATAAGTCTGCTATCTATTTTTGTAAAAATCCAATTGAAAATGTTAAAACTAAACATACAGACATCCAATTGCATTTTGTCAGAGAATGGTTAAGAGATGAAAAATTTGTTTTGGAATATATTTGTAGTAAAAGTAATGTTGCTGACTTGTTAACAAAACCTCAAAGTAAAGAAAAATTGAAATGGTTTATTCAGAATATTTTTGTAACAAAATTTTGAACCGATGGGGCCGATTGTTGAACTTTATTTTCGGTTCAAGAAGAGAACCACACTTTATGTAAATGATTAAAAAAAACAACTACTACTGATTCTTAGTTTGTGTATAAAAGCTGAAGCTCAGCCAATTGTACGGAATGCTGATTCTCATTTCTGTCATTCTGATTCTGGATTACTTATACTTTATTATGACAAACTTTTAAATAAATTTCGTTATTTTAATATCATCGATTCTTCATTTACCCATCCCTACAGTCTGACAGGCTCTCTTCGATAGGTTCCCCTGAGCTGAAGTAGACTGAGATCGCGACGAGTCTCGCGCCGTTCAGCACAATCTCAGCGGCCGACAGTCTCGTGTTTGTAAAAATGCGGGTGACTGTCGCCTTTCTAGAGCAGACCGCTATTGCGGCTTTACCATCTTGTTCGTCGTGGACGACTCGCCAAGATAAAGGTAAGCCTACGACAAGACCTTTGCTGGTCTGAGGTTCCTGCAGCAGGCACACGTCCGCTTTAAAAGCCTCACATTGGCTGATCTCCGCGGATGCAGCCCTGCAATGTCGTAGGTTCGCTTGGAGGAAGGTTATCCTACCAAGCGGTATACTAGACAGAGGTTTGTCATTCTCGTCTAGGCAGGCTGTGCAATTGCCCGCGCAATGCGTTCGATTACTGGACGTCGGATTTCCATCCTTGCCCAGGCAGTCGACTTCGGCTTCTGCGCTCGCGACAATGTCGCTCGCTTCATGTGTTCGATAACTGGAACGCTGACTTCCGTCTCGTTCCAGGCAGAAACTTCGGTCTTCCGCGTGATGCGTTCGACTAGGAGCGGGATCAGATCCCTTTCCTAGGCGGTCGACAATGTCTTCCGCTCGGTGCGTTCGAGGGGGCTCTTGCGAGCCTGCGGCGGCGATAGGAGCGCCGACCTGATTGGTCTTTGGTTGGGACGAGCCCGAGGGGTTATAAAGTAAGTTTGCCATACTTAAACACCAGATTCTTCCACGCCCTACCCTCACCAGCCTACCACGACTCCCCATATTGGTCCGGGGGGTTCCCCGGGGTGAGTGATGGGCGCTATAGCACCGCACCCCGGTTAAAGGGGCGGCCTTGGGCTAAAGCAGCCCCGGCTTCCGACGGAACCCGCCGAAACATCCGGGACCACCGGCCGATTGGACACCGAAGTGCAGCGGTCACGCTCACGGGGCGCCCTCGACCCCGTGCCCCCGTCTTGCCTGAAATCAGAGCCAAAGAACGAGCATCCGCTGCCTGAGGTTTTGTCCAAGTTTAGGACCCGAGACAGCGAAAGTCAATTCCAGGACCTCTTCATCCCTGCGCACGGGTCGCAGCACACGGCCTCTGTGCCGGCATGAAGCTTTCGCTCAGGCCCGCTGAGGACCCTCATGCATTTATAATTCACTAAGAGCGCCTTCGCGGGAAGCCCTCAAAAGAGTGCCGCTGCACATCTAATGAGGATCCCCCACGTTTCTTCTGACCGCCGGAGCCGATTCCGACTCCTTCTTGGCGGTTCTCGACGCGTCCGTACCCGCAGCCGGCCATTTGTAAGGCACCACACAAAAATTTTTTCGACGTGCGAAAAAATTTTGCGTCGATCGGGGGACGCGTTTGCGCCGCATTACGGTTCCCGACGCGCCGAGCTTAGCAAATCGAGCGACCGTCGTCGAGCCCACTCTCGACATGCTCGCTAAGAGCCCCGGCCGCTCGCTTAAGTTTCGCATGCACCATAAAGTGGAGGAGCACTTTGATGGGCTAACTTGGGACGTGTGACCCCGTCCCCGTGTACTCGATTTATCGTAAAAGCAATGTCGTACGTCGAGTGCACTGATCTGCTCGGGTATCCCCGGGATCGCAACCCCCGTTCACACTCTTCTTAGAGCGTGCCCGTGAGGGACTCGAACTCCACAAGGAAGTACGAAAGAAGCCTCTTTGTCCGCCTACTCCTCATCCGGGCGCAAGTCAGCGCAGGAAGGCCTTGGATGACCAGGTCGGACAGAATGCTTCCCTCTGCCGTTTCGCCTGGCAGTCCCTTAACTACCCTCTTGCAGGTTTTTTGTGGTAGAACTGGAGTGGCCTCCATCAGGGTCTCGTCCATCTCCTCTTGCGTTGGGATGGGGGTCGGGGCTCTGTTTGATGGCGACGGTGTTCTCATCACCGAGACTGGGCTCCTATCCCTGGTGGGTGTTTTCTCCTGAGAACCCGCAAGCGGCTCCTCAGGATACTCGCTTCCCTCCGAAGGAAAATTACCGAGGACTCCGAACTTGTTGGAGACCGGGCAATTGGCGACGACAGTATCAGAGGCTGGCGGTGGTGCTTGCTGGCCAGCTAAAGCTTGCACATCTAGCAATTCCTTGGCTTTTGCTTGCTCGATACTTCTCAGATATTCACGCGCTCTCCTGACGATGGCACGCTTGCTGTGCGGATCTTCTTCCGACCCTTAAAATTGACATTTAAATTATATTTATTCTTAGTTCACACCACAAAAGGGAGAAATACGAAAAATAAGACAAATAAAATAATGGAATTAAAGAATATGAATGAAGTCAAACATTCCCTACATAAAAAAAAGTTTGAAAATACTTCTAAATTAAGAGAAGATTTCATTTTGGTTTAGTTTGCATTATAAATCTGTTTATAATGCAAATTATAAACAGATAAAACTATTTATAATGCAAATAAAAATTTTATGTTTTAAATATATGTGTTTAATAAATGGTTAATTTCCATTGGTTATATCTCTGACGCTACCTTTATAGGAACACATTTGATAATGCAATGGTCAGTATTCTTTCCTGTATAAGAGCAAAAGGTGTTAAGTGCGGGGGAAAAGTAAATATTTTGTCTATTAAATTTTGAAAGGTTGAAAGTAAAAGTTAAATAACATTTGTTTGTTTATAACAGATATACCTAGCCTTGCACGGGGGATTTTCCCAATTTATTTATTTAAAGCTTTAATATTCTGCTTCTCAATGTAGCGTCATATTAATTTTACATCACAACGGCAGCAATTTTACACCCAACTAGATTTGACGCAGTAGACAAAAAAATTAATAGACTTTTTAGAAAAAAAAATGACTTTGGGAAACTGGTAAAAATGAAATAGAGAAGAAATAATTCTAAAAATATATTGAATTTAAATACTGTTTAAAAAGAACGAAATAAGTAGAGGAGTGCTAGGTTTTTGTGTAGCATTTTTGTTCTAAATCTAATTACAAACAATAAGTTTACAAACTTTTAGAGTTTATGAACGACCTTGTTTGGGTACAGATGATACCTAATTTTTAAATGTATTAAAGGTAAAAATTAAATTCAAATGTAATAAATTTTCTCTAAACTTATAAAATCTTTTATACATTTTTTACTTCAAAAATATTTTAAGGGAAGGAAGCTTTTGTTAAAAAAGTACGGTAGATGTACCAGTTATAGCCCCTTTTTAAGAAAAATCTACTGAATAAAAAAATTGTATTGAATTTGAACAACAAATTACATTTTTGATTACACTTAAAAATAGTGATTTTGTCAGTTTATAATTAAATCGTCAGTAAATTGATTTTTGTGCTTAAAAACATCTCCAAGCTTTGCTCTACACATGAGTGAAAAGAGGGTGAAAATAATCTACCCCCTATCAGCAGATATCCCTCTGAATTTGGGAAATAGATGTGTTCTCATTGTATTCTTTATATTTCATTTGGAATTAAAGTTAATTTTTCTTTCTTTTCCTATTATTTATAATGCAAACTAAACCAAAATGAAATCTTCTCTTAATTTAGAAGTATTTTCAAACTTTTTTTATGTAGGGAATGTTTGACTCCATTCATATTCTTTTATTCCATTATTTTATTTGTCTTATTCTTCGTATTTCTCCCTTTTGTGGTGTGAACTAGGAATAAATATAATTTAAATGTCAATTTTAAGGGGTTTTTTTTAGATTTTTCTTCAGAAAAATTTCGTAAGATGCAAGAAAGGTCCATCAACTTTTTTTAACCGTTAAATTTTTTTAATGTACTTATATTTGTTTTGGTGATTGCTCTGTTTTCTTATACGCTGTTTGTTCCCATACCACTTAAATGTTACTAAAAACGGATTCGTGGAAATGGTCAAACTTCGTCAGATCGTGCGGGAGATAAGAAACAGCAACACCCCTTTTTTCTTAGGGGACCATCCCCTAAAGAAAAGGGATGAACCCCTCCTGCAATTCATTTTAAAATTGGCGAACCAGGCGCAACATCCATTTCGCCAAACGGTGACGGAGAAAGACTCCCGCCCAAACCCTTCGTTAATTGACAGCTGTGATGGATGAGAAGGGGAGGACCGTCGGGGTCGTATACAATGGTGGTGGCGAAACGTCCTGGACACCTTATGGGTTGACTTAATGATTGAGCAAGTATTAATGAGATCGATGAAATGCCAGGGAGGCTTAACTCATGGTCGAGGCATATCCAGCAGCGTTCTTACGCGTTGGACTGAAGGAATGGTGTACATGCTGAATATCTGTGAAGGGCTTGAATACTTTTGGAACGTTTCCTATTCTACCACCGAACAACACGTTGACATGAGGCCCACTCAAATAGAACGAGATACCGATCATGTGCAAAAACTTACGAACTGGTTCGATGCCCACACACCATTTCCATTTAATGAAAAAATGCTATCCATCAGCTCTGGTATGGTTGGGGACTCTGAAGTCAATTGCCATATGGCCTACGAATTGGGAATAAATTGAATAAATCAAATCCAGAGAAACACCTTTGGAAAAGTTAGTTTTAAAAGAAAAGGTAAAGTGCGAACCCTGGCATCAGTCACTATAAAATTACAAAATCAGAAGGTTCAAATAGATCCCCTCACAATTTTTCAAAGGCTGTGTATCACGAAGCAGACAGAGGGTGACTTGAAAGAGCACTTAAAGTTCGAGTTGGCTCCCTACCCAATGGCTTTGTTTTGTGAAGATGGGATGCGTAAAGGCAAAAAGTCCAGCTTTTACACAGCTTTAGCCCCTCTTCCTGAAAATATATCTATAGGAGCCCCTACGTTTGTTTTTGTGGATGGCGGCTACTTACTTCATAAAGTAAGGTGGCATCGGAATATCACAACCAAGGAAGTTGTAGCCACTTACATCAGCTACACAATTAGCCATTTTGAAAAAAATGTATCAGTTGTATTTGATGGATACCGAGACAATGGGTCAGAAAGAAGCACTAAAACTGCAGAAAGATTACGTCGATATGCAAACTCATCATGCAGTGATATATTATTTCAAGACCACACAGTTATAAAAGTGCCACAGGAGAAGTTTTTATCCAACGAAAACAACAAGCGTCAACTTATTAAATTCCTTCGTTAAGGATTGGATAAAAAAGGAATTGAAACAAAGCAAGTTGCCGAGGACGCAGACTGTACAATCGTACAGACTGCTCTCGACAAAAGCAGCTCGCATGAAAATGTCATCGTGATTGGAGAAGATGTGGACTTGTTGGTTCTTTTAAATGGATTGGGCTCGACGGTGGAAAATGTTTTCTTCCAAAAAGGGTTCAAGTGGGAATCAACTTGTTTGCAGTTTTCCTCCAAATGTTTCAATAGCGGAGAGCTGGCCTGTCCCTACGGATTTGAATTGTTCCTGCACGCTTTCTCTGGCTGTGACACCACCTCCTCAATTTTCAGGCAAGGGAAAATGAAGATGTTAAGCATGCTTGAAAAAATCCACATCTGGTTGGCGTGGCTTCCATTTTCCTACAGCCTGATATTAGCCACGAAGAAATAGCCTCTGCTGGAAATAAGTGTCTTGTGGCTCTGTATGGAGGAGGAGACTCCGACACTCTTCACGCCCTCCGTTACGAAATCTTTGTTCGTTCAGCTGCCACACCAAGGTCCACCTGGCTCGTCTGCCTCCAACCGAAGAGGCTGCAGCTCAACATGCATATCGCACATACCACCAGGGGCAGACATGGTTAGGGGCAGACAAAAAACCAACTTACTGGGGCTGGACTATGGGCTGATGGACGAGGAGTCAGCAAGGTCTGCTACCTATAACCTCTACAAAAGATCCAGCATCAAAAACTCTCCTGAAATTCATCTCATGCAAGTGCCAAAAAGGGTGCACTGGAAGAGGCTGCTCATGTGAGAAAGCGGGACTTAAGTAAAAATCGTATTTTATAAACTAATACTTAAAAAATTATATTAATTAATATATATTTTTAATTTCTTAATTATATAATTAATACTAATTAAACTCAATTTAATTTAAAAATAAACATTAATTAACAAGTATTAAGACAAATAATGTTGTATTCAATAAATAAATATTAATTTTTATGACGTCATATTGTGTTATAGCTTTATTTTTCCTTTTCTGTGCCCATACAACGTCATGCTCTATTTTTCCGAAATTTCGGTTTTCCCAAATTTTTTGTTTTTTAAGATAAAGTAAGAACTATGGGGCCTAGAGTCTTCATTAAGGGCTTAAATAAAAGCTAAACAACTGTACTACAACTTAATTGCCCTTATTTACCTTTTACAACGAGTAATTTAACCTATTTTTTTATATAAAAGCGACTTAGACTCAAAATTTTGAATTTTGGGAAAAAATTGCCCATTTTTGAAGAGATGTAACTCGGGATCTATTGGACGTATAAACTTGGGAATGGTCTTAAATTATTGCAAATTTTATTTACTTTAAATGATATATTTGAAACTTTTTCGTGCGGATGCATTTTGTATGAGTTATAAGCAGGGCCGTATCCAAGGGGGGGGGTTTAGGGGTTCAACCCCCCCCCCCCGAAATTTTGACATCAATTTTTATACTGCTATTTTTCTTGAAAATTATGTCTCACAAGGAGCGATATCCTCTTCGGGTATAACCCAAAGGGTCTCAAATTGAGTCAAAACCCTACTTTTAAGGGTCAAATTTCCAAAATTTTTCTGGGGGAGGACCCCCAAACCCCCTCGAAATTTTGAAATCTATTAAGAAAACGGTTTTTCCTTCAAACTTGTGTGATTTACAAGGAGTGGTCCTCTTTAATGTAACCTAAAGTGTCTCAAAAAGAGTTAAAATGCCACTTTTAGGGGAAAAATTCAAAAAATTTTCAGGATTAGGAACCTAAAAACCCCCTTAACATTTCGCCATTTATTACAATATACCTTCTTTTAACCTTGAAAATTCGGCCGCTTACAATGAGTGGTGCTCTATGGGTGTAATCTAAAGGGTCTCAGAAATGAGCTAAAACACTCTTCTGAGGGGCAAATTTCCAGAAATTTTCTGGGGGAGAACCCCCAGACCCCCCTTTTACTTCGAATTCAGATTGTTTATACAATTTTTTAAATTTAGTGCATCAAAATTTCAATCCAGTGTTGTCATCTAAAACTTAACATATAAAAGTACCCGTGAGGAGGTATATAAGAAAATACTCAGAAAATATTTGAGTCAAAACCCCCCCCGAAACAAAAGTCTGGTTACGGCCCTGGTTATAAGCCAAAAACTGAAAAAAGTCGGAAAATTTTTAGGTTTTTTGAGGATTGCAAAGTTAGCACAGGGCTTTCAGGGTTGCAAAATTTGTTACTAACTACTGGGATGGGTCCTAACAACATAAGACAAAAATTGGAGATACACGATTTTTTGCAATTTTCGATGTCGTTATTGACTGGCCTATGGCACCACTTTTTATGGAGTTGTTCATCCTTGGGAAACCTAAGAAAAGAAAACAGTTTTCAATCACATGAACTAAAGACAAAGTTACTTTATTAGTAATTTTATAGCCAAAAACATAAAAAAAACCTTCCCACTTGAAAAAAAAAAATTCAAACTACGTTCGTACTATTAAACAAGCATAAAAGTACTGCATTTAATTTAAATTAAAATAGACTTCATTGAAACATTCTTATTTTCCTAACATGGATTAACTTAGATGGAACTACAATCATATGAAATGTACATCTAACGTTCGTGGACCATTCTAGTCCAATTATTACACTGTAAATAAACAATGATGTTAGGTGAATGAGAAATGATTCCGTCTATTTTCGTTTTAACTGATTCATAGCCAAAGGAAGTTTTGCACTAAAGTAAACTTGAATGAATATACAGTAAAATAAAAGGTTTAAAATAATACTTACGTGAATAATGAATAACCTTGGCCGGCTTTAACCGAACAATTATAAGCAACGCACTTGTTCACCATTGCTTCTCTATGGGGAGAGGAGGGAATGAACAGGAAAGAAGGCCACAATCACGTGACTCACAGGAGCACGATGTTCGAACAAAACAAACCGGTTTCTCGGGTATGCCCTGCTCCGTCTATTTCTCTCTCTAAGGTCTATGGTGATCCGTGATTGGAAGTAATTCTGTACGGAACCAATCACGGATGGAATCAACGTTTCCAAACAAGCAAGTGACGTCATGACTAATGTCGTTTATTTCCCATAGGACACAGTGTTAAATAAAGTGTCAGTTTCTTGCTATTTATACATTAAATTTCGGGCGGTTTTAATGATATACTTCGGCAATATTTCGATAATTAAAAGAGAAAAATCCAAATTAAATTCATTTAAATACGTGAAAATTGAAGTTTCGAAATGACTACGAACTACGAAACTCCATGTTAAAATACGTCGGTGAAGTCTGACGTCATCAACATGGCGCTGGGGACAAACAACCCCAATCTCTATGGCGTTTAACATGGGAGTGTTAAAGAATAATTTTTTAAAAATATTAATCGTCATTTCTTAGGGTATAGAACACCTTTCCCGCATAGTTAAAGGAATGGCAATCATTTATAACTGATCGGAGTATTTTTATTTTGCTTTTCTGTTTGAAAATTCAACGATAACATTTTAGGTCCATTTGGTACCAATGGAGTCTAACACGATAGTGTGAAAATATATTAGTTTTAGAATATTGTCCTTCGTTTGTTAACTTATAAAACCACTTTACAGTATATTTTAAGGTATTTTAATCATTTAGTAACAAGTATAATTTAGATTTTCGGTCTCATTTTTTAAGATTGTAACAAGAAATTTCATCTCCATTTGTTTATCATGCGAGTGTGAAAATATATGTTTTTATATAATATTCAACGTTATTTGGTATATCACACCACTTTTGAGCATAGTTAAAGGTATGTTCATCATTATAATTAATAAGAAAATTTATTACTTGGGCTCCACTTTTAAAGATTTAAATAAAAATTAGTATCTCCATTAATGTTATTAAGTGAGTGTGTAAATAGTTTTGTTTTAGATATTTATCATCGTTAGCTACACTTTTATTATTTCATTTTAGTATTATATTGTTTTGAGGCTTTGTAAAAATAGTACTATACTGTATTTTCCTTAACTTTTTTAAATTTTTTTGTTTGATCTACATTTCTACCCATTTATGCCCTATTGGAAAAAAAATTTCCGGTATGAAAAAAAATTAAACCGGGTTATGAAACACCGGAACTAGTATGATACTAGAACCAGTATGATACTAGTTCTAGTATCATACTGGTTCTAGTATCATACTAGTTCCGGTGTTTCATAACCCGGTATTATAATGGTTCTAGTATATACTAGAACCAGTATGATACTAGTTCTAGTATCATACTAGTTCTAGTATCATACTGGTTCTAGTATCATACTAGTTCCGGTGTTTCATAACCCGGTATCATAATGGTTCTAGTATATACTAGTTCCGTTATCATACCGGGTATGGTAACGGAACCAGTATTACTAGAACCAGTATGATGCCGGAACCAGTATCATACAAGAACCTGTGAAAAACTACTTCTACAAACCAAAAGAGTACAAGAATACACAATACAAAAAAGTACAAGAATACAGTCATATGTTATGTACATTTATGGGACACAGGTTTATACAAGAGAACAATACTAAATCAACAGAAACATCAGACTAAATTGTAATTAAAACCATGCACAATCACAATATGTGAGGCGGAAAGCGAAAAGGGACCTCTTGTCGGCAAAGTTGATTTCGAGAAAAAGCCATAAAACCAGAAGGAGGTCAAAACTATCGAAGATGATGACAGTTTTAGTCTTCCAGAGACTTCAAGGGGGCGAAGGGTGCAGTGTCCCAAACACTGTGACCACAAGGGTATGGTGTCCCTGACCAACACCTAGGTCACCTAGGAGGTATTGCCCTGACACCGAAAGGAAAGGGTGGTATCCCAGATACACCTGAGGGGCTAGAGGAGATAAAGTTGTCCCAAACGAAATAATCCCTTTAACGAATGTGGGTATCCTCGAGCCTGGTTCCTTCGAGCATTGTACCCCCAGGTGATGGTGATGGTGTTGCAGTACTCTCGTTCACATACTAGGGTCGAACCGCATTTAATCTGAAACAAAACACAAATGTGTAAATTAATAAGTCACAAGATATTTGCCAAATACATCTAAAGTATATAAAGTGCAAAATTTACAAGGGTTATTGCAGCTAGAATAAAAAAGATTTTAAAAAATGTCATTCATTTTATTGTCAAGAAAATATACAACCAAGATGCTGGATGATTACATATGCTGAAATTAATATGATAATTTAATTTAAATTGAAATAAGGAAGTGTTTTGGACCTTTTGGCCTTGGTAGTTGGATTAAAAAAGAAAACGAGGGATGTTTCCAAGCCTTATAAGATAGTGCAGAAATTTACAGGGCTCCAATTATGATAAGGAAGAACAGGGTAAAGATTTGAAAAAAATTATCAAGGCAAATAAGGAAAAGGAATTGCAACGCAAAAAATATATATTAAATCTGCTATACCACGTTAGACTGCAGCATCGTCCAAAAATTGTGATTGCTCTTCAAATCAGCAACAATGTTGAGCTATGTTGGAAATAGTTGGATTCTATATGCCTCATTCCAGTTGTTTAAATTATTACCAATAAATTAAGAACAGGTTTAATAAAAACGGTTAAAATGTTAATAAACCATTGCTTGTGAGCTTGGAACAATAATGAATTACAGAAACAATCAGATTAAAGAGATGGCAACAGAGGGTTAGCTGAATATTGCCAATGTTTATAGAATTGACCACTTCTCATACCCTTCATTACAAGTTTAAATACAATGTCCCTTTAGCCACTTGTTTTCAAACCACAAATGTGATATCACCATCAATGTGTACCATTAATCTCAAAAACTTAGTTTTGCCTTTTCTCCTATAGAAAAAGTACCCTTTAATTATAAAATTAAGCCTAATGAGTGTATTATTACATTGAAACCAAAATGACAATTATATGAAAGAAAACTATATTACTAGTATGTAACCCAAACTCGCAGGATGCCCCCACATTAGATTCTTTTAATTTTTTTATGGAAAGGTTTTCTGTATAAAGAGGTTAAACCTACTTGCAACAAAGTTCCATCTGTTTGTACTGCTATCCGCAGACACAGCATCCACCTCTGGCCTGCTTGCAGAGCCACTGGTGGGAGACATCAATATCATTTCCCACTGAAAGATGCTGGGCAGACCTGAAATAATCAAGAGAAACATCAGCGATGATACTTGAAGTTGAATGCAAAGGAACACAGACGTATGATCAAGTGTAAAGGAATAGGCTGATGACACTGTAAAATTGTGTTAGAAATTGCACTTAAAAGTTGAAAGTGTTATTTCCTGAAAACATTTCACCTTAATTCTTGGAATAAATAAAAGGAATAAATTTTAAGTTTGTTGTTAGCATTTAAATTACGCACAATTATATATTTTGATAGTTTCTTTAAGTACATTTGGACTTTAATGTACTTAAAGAAACTATCAAAATATATAATTATGCGTGATTTAAATGCTAACAAAGAAATTAAAATTTATTAGTATAGTTTGGACACGGCTTACTAGATGCTATACAGGCTAGCCGAGTTTTGAACAATGAAAACCATTTGACAACTTTTCCTGCTTGGATCGCCACAAGTCCTACCTATATCACCCACCGCCTTCAACACTGTGGATATGCTTTGCCAGTTTGTCAAGTATTGCCATTTGGATTTTTAATGATTTCCATACTCAGCTAGCCTGTATAGTATCTAGTAAGCCATGGTTTGGAAATAATATTTGTTAAACCTTATTTGTTGTGTGTTTTGGGGAAGTTAGAATGTCTAACTTTGAATCTATTAATTTCTTTAATGAAACAATGGGAGGGATACTTGAGGGAGTACCACCTAGGTCGTTAGACCTGCAAACTCCTGTATAACCAGCCTCACTTAGTGAGGCCATAAGCCTAGCTGTTACAGAAAGTGTGACTATGAAAGTCAGTCATCGGATTCAAAATACCCTTGTTTCTCCATCAAGTATATATTTGGTCCTCATTTTATCACCCCGGAGGAATGAAGCGTAATTCAGATGGTGGGTTAACACCACCGCGTCAAAACTGGCGAACAGTAGTCGTTTTCGAGGCTTAGAGGTTTTCTATTGCTTCTTTTGAATCGCTGTTGAACCATATCGCCGCTTTTGACATGGTGGTGTAAATCCACCATGAGTCTGCCTTCCCCAACACGGGAATAGAACTCGGGCCTGTGGGGTGGCAGCAAGATCCACTACGCCACTTAGCTTCTCTTAACTTCTTTATGGCAAAAAAAATTTTCACTGATAGAATGTTTTCCTACGCGAAAATTAACTTATTTTATTCATTTATTAATTTTACTGCAATGAAAATACTGTTTAGTAATAAACACTAACTTATTAATAAGCAATTTTTTAGTAATAAGCATAGTATGAACAAGAACATGGTGTTAAGAAGTAAAAAGTAATTAACAAGTTCACAATATAATAACTAAACATGCTGTTTCTAAATTGTTTACAAAGTAAAATATTTCAGTGCTTTAAGTTAATTTAGCTTAGTCCATCATATACCTATTGACCATACGTCCATGTGCCTATTTAACACCAAATCACTCTTTCTACTCTCATAAAAGTATGACTAGTAGACTCACTCATGTAATTATATGAATTTTCATCAATGTGTACCATTAATCTAAGTAGGAATTAGTTTTGTCTTTTCTCCCATAGAAAAAGGACCCTTTAGTTATAAAATTAAGCATAATGAATGTATTATTATATTGAAACCAAAATGACAATTATAAGAAAGAAAACTATATTACTAGTGCAAAACCCAAACTCGCAGGATTCACCCACATTAGATTCTGTTAAATCTCCCACTGAAAGATGCCGGGCAGACCTGAAATAATCAAGAGAAACATCAGCAATGATACATGCAGTTGAATGCAAAGGAACACAGATGTATGATCAAGTGTAAAGGAATAGGCTGATGACACTGTAAAATTGTGTTAGAAATTGCACTTAAAAGTCAAAAGCGTTATTTCCTGAAAACATTTCAACTTTATTCCTTAAAGTTGAAATGTACTTAAAACATAGTTCCCACTCTTTTGTGAGGAAAAAAATCAAGTATTTAAGGGCTTAAATTAAAATTTTTTCATGAACTAACATAGAAAGGCGGAAAAGCCATTTACAAGTAAAAAAAACTTTTCTCCCCCTTTAGTACCCTTACTTCAAAAACCTTTCTTATAGCAAAGATTAATTATAATATTACTATTACTATATTTAACAATTTCAAAACATACTACTATATTTTACTTCTTTTGGGAAAGTCAAACAGAAAAATTCAAGTAGGCAAGTTATACCTGTTCTACAATATGCTAACAGGATATTAACTATTTGATTAACTTTTCATGTTCGAACTGAAAAGAATTCCAAATTAAAATATTTCAAATAAAATTCAAGGACTTTTAAGAACTTAGCACTAAATTCAAGCATACTTTCCAGGGCCCTTTAATTTAAAAATGAAATTCAAGTACTTTTCAAGGCCCGTGGGAACCCTGTAAAAGAAACTATCAAAATATAATTGTGCATAATTTACGGATATAGTACACTTAGGATGATAATAAATAGATCTCTTGGAATAAAACTTAGCAAAATATTTCAACAAATTAAAGACAGGGAAAGAAAAAGAAAATAAAATATGCTAAATACTGCAAATTAAATGTTACAAGACCTAAACAGAACAGAAGTCAGTAACAAAACATTTAAAAAGGTTAAAAATTGTTACTACTTCAATATTGTTGTAGTGGAAAACTTGGGGGTGCAAACTGTCCCGGATGGCTTTAAAAACATGATTTTCCCTATAAAAATTTAATTTTCTCAAAAAGTTGGGGGTGCAATGCACCCCCTTAAATCTGCCCATGCGCAGTGCTTCTGAAAATGCATAGTTAAAGTTAAAGCCCATTAAATGTGTTGCTGATACTGATGGTTCAAGGGATAGCAACTAAGAGAACTATTATGTATTGTAATGCGTGTGAACAGTTGTAATGGGGAATCATTAACATGTGCATGCATTTTGATTCATATGTAATATCACACATGATCAGCAATTAGCCAAAAACAATATTAAATAGACATAAACACTGAATACATGGGGGCCACTTTTCAAAATTTGCAAGACGGAACTTTAAAGTATCGTATTAATCATTTTCATCCAGTCTAGCAATTTTTTTTAATTGCATGAAAATTCATAAAATATCATGAACAATTATAGTTCCTTAAATTTTAAATCAAGATAAAGCTGTATGTGAGTAAAACCATGTTACTTGTGGTCAAAATGTGCTGTTCAATTCCGTTAATGTTCCCGCTAAATACCGCTATGCTCTTTTGGATACCAAAAAAGTAGTAATGTATTCGAAGTAAAAGTTTCCGGGCTTGGTTGCCGTGGTCTCGATGTTAAAAACTCGGACGTTTCACCCAAAACTGTGTTGGGCATCATCAAATGTTTTTTCTCTCACGTAATCAACCACATAACGTAAAAAAAAACAGCTTATGATGCCCAACACAGTTTTGGGTGAAACGTCCAAGTTTTTAACATCGAGACCAAGGCAACCAAGCCCGGAAACTTTAACTTCGAATACATCCGGCCGTGAAAGCCTTTCTGTTTTAATTAGTAATGTATTGCTAAAACAATTTTAGACTTCGATTAAAATGTTTAATAGATAAAAAACTATTCATATTTTCAATAAAAATTTTAAAATGTTGATATTTGAATGTATGGCATTCTCAAAAGCATGGCAATATTTAGCAGGAACGTTAACGGAATTGAACCAAATGTTCAATGTAGGTATTGGAATTTAGTACTAATTTTGCGTTTCGCAATATACCTGGGACGGAATTCCGTTCATTGAAATTTTAAAATGACGGAATTCCGTCCCGGGGATGGAAGAGTGGCACCCATGCTTGATATAAACTTTAGAAATGAAACTCATCAAGAATTTGCCTTTGGTCAAAAACACAATACATTAAAGAATAAGTTCAAGGACTGGGTATGAATGCATTGTATAGTGCTTCCAAAACCCAAACAGATCACAAAATTTTTTATATCATGGACCACTATATTTTATTTTTCTCATTAATCCCAACTCTATATAACTACATATTCTTAAAAAAAAGGGTAAAAATATCCATCTTGTAAATTAAATTGGTAATTTTGAAAGTCAAGTAGAACCCTTTTAAAGCTAAAATTTTAAGGGCATTTTAAAATTATTTTCTTCATCCTAGTTTTCAAAATCAGAATCACACTTGAATCACAGAATCACACTTCAGCTTGACAGTATTTAACGAAATGTTAACACATTTGAACTCAAAAGCAAAATATTCTGTACTTGCATATATATTATGCCATTAGTTTCAGCAGCAAAGATATTCCTAAGTGTGTTCAAGTTTTGAAGAGGTGCTTTAAATTCAGGCTGTTTTATATAAAATAGGTGTCCTATAACCAAGCAAATAAATATTTCTAATTTCTTGAATTAATAATTTAATAACTGAATTTAATTATTTTTATGTTCATATAGGTTAATAAAGTAGTTGAGCATAAGACATATGCTGCCTAAAGGGAGTCGCTTTATAGGTTAATATAGAAGCCTAACCATACAAATTTTTCACAGCAAAACATTAGAAAAAGCACACCTTATATCCACTTCCCCCATGGTGGGGAAAAAGGGTGAAAAAGAAAAAGTCCTAAAGTCAAAATATTTGTTTTGTAATTCAAATGTATAAACATTATTTTTAAAGGAAGAAAACCAAGAAATAAATGCATAGTATAAATCTTCATTACAAAAGGATGTGCCGGGCACATCCGGGCATAAT
Organism: Tetragnatha montana; assembly: GCA_963680715.1. Classification (NCBI taxonomy): domain Eukaryota; kingdom Metazoa; phylum Arthropoda; class Arachnida; order Araneae; family Tetragnathidae; genus Tetragnatha; species Tetragnatha montana. The sequence continues at coordinate 505,075 of OY796679.1, read as the reverse complement.
GATCCCAAATCGGACTTGTTGGAGGTATTCTAGAAATTACTCATGAAAACATTTAATAAATTTTAAGCAACACTGTTTTTATTTTGTTCAAAAGGAAAAAGATAATTCTAATTAAAATATAATGAACATTTAACTTACTTGAAAAGAGATGAGCCGGAACACGCGGCCGGAATTCAATGACTAAAACACAAAAACAAATGGCTTCTGTTGCCATTTCCAGAAAAAAATCCAAATCTTTGCTGTGCCTTTGTAGGTAGAATAAAAATAATACAAGACGATATCTAAAAACATTAAACCCTGATATAAAAGTAAATCACTGGAGTAAATAAAATTTTCAAAAGGAATCTTGAAGAAATTTTATAGTAATTAAATTATCGAAAAGTCAAGAACGACATGTATACACAATACAGCCATTCTGTTTGTTAGTAAATCGTCCTGCCCTGTCCCCGTTTATTTTTTTACTTACGTCATTAAAAGATTAAATTATTCACATTATGACATTATTTTCATTGCATTTGAATATTAATGCATACATTTTTTTTTAATCTATAGTGCGGGGCAATTTATTATTTGCAAGTATTTCCAAGTCGAAATAATGCGTTTTGGGGGTATTTAAGACCTGGTTAACGCTCTTTAAAAACATTTCAATTGAATAAACTTAAAAAGGACCTAAAAAAATAACATGTATCAAATTTTTGTGCAATTTGATGTTCAATTAGACAGATTTTCAGAGTGGGAAAAAAACAGTTTTTCGAGTAAAAAACACAAGTTCGAAAATGCCCAAAATTGGTATTTAATAATAAGTTTGAATTTTTTTAAATTTTTATTTTTGTAGTTAAGTAATGTGGTAAACTTTTTCCAGAAATTCGGGTTGCCATGGGGATTCTGACGTCATCCAGGAATTTTCAAACACAAAAGAGGTTTACTTGTCTTTGTAAGAATCCATTGCATTTTTTGGGGGTATAGAAAAACGGGGAAAGGGGGAAAATATGAATGAACCCCCAAGTGTTTTATAACACTGTATTCCCTTTGATTAGTAGATTAAGAATATATAAAGTATGAGGGGGTGGGTCCCATATTTCGGGAGTTTTTCCGGTTTTATTGAAAAACTGATTCTGGGCGTCACGCCCGGAGTTTTAGAGCTAAAGGTATAAAATTTTAGTATTTTTACTTCCTCAAAATTCCCTTTAGAACCATCTAACACACTAAGGGTTAGTACCCATATTTCGAGGTTTCGGGTCCATGTGCTCGTTCTAATTTTCACTTCCTAACGCCCCTGCTTCTTTTTCCCGGTGTTTCTAAAACGGTTGTTAAAGGTCTTTAAGCGTTCTTCAAGAATCTATTTACTGCTAAGCTTTCTGACAACTATTTCTAGAGAAATCTGCGAAAAACCGTCTTGGAAAACGAAACAATGAATTGAATTGTCTCTGGATCACGCAATTTTTACACTATTTGTTAGTGATTCATACTGTTCAAATTCCCACTTTAAATGCTTTCATAAAATATAAATTACTAAGCTGTGATCATAACAGATCCGCAGCTATTCAGCGTTAAAATTAGCATGTGTTAGGCTTAACGCACTACGAGGGGTTTGTTTCCGCCAAACACTACGGTTTTCGTAGCTCTAAAAGTAACGATCGCGTATATACTTTTACACAATTTATTGCAATATATTATAAGCCAGATTATACTGTCCGAAACAAATTTCTGCACGTTTTTACATAGTTATGTTCCAATATTTTCAAAAATTTCATACAGGTATCGAATTATCAAGTATGTTTTGGAATTGATATCAAAATTTCTTTATTTTTCGAGAAATTTCAAATATTTTTAAGTTTATGACCTAAAAAAATAAAGGTTGGAATAAAAAAAAGTCAACAAATTCTATGGACGGTTAACCGATGTAAACAACAACAAACAGTCCGACATTTTTAACTCTAGTGATAGTTCCGGTGTATCCCTCCGCTTATGTTTTCTATGGGAAAAAGGCGTAAACAGGCTCATTTCCTCAAATAATTTTTGATTAAAGTACAGTTTTAAATGTTTTCCAAATAGTATCATCCATAGGATAATGATGAGCTTAGTAATTTCGTTCAGCTTTCTATCCATCAACTTAATCACAGAAAATATTATTAGATTAACTTTAATACGAATGGGTTGCTAGATTTTACGATTATCGCTCAATTTGGCGGTATTTACGTTTTGTTTCTGTAGTTTCGTTACACGAGTATTTTGGTTATTTAGTTGATATCTTGATTATTTAACTTGAAATATATGCTCATAGATGTAAAATACCTAGTAAATATCTCAGTATATATCCAAAAAATAAGTTTTTACATATGTAAATAATAAACACTGGCGCACATTGGCGGTTGCTGGCGCTCTGAAAAGATGCCAAAATGTAACCCGGAAGTGCTTAAAGACTCATTTTCACTACCGCCCTCTATACTGAGTTTGATGGCTGCTAACCATCCATACTGGTATTTAAATTTTCAGTATGTTTTAAAATTGGTAATAAAAATTCAGTAGCCTTTGGATCGTCTGACGTCTCCCAATGAGAGCTGAAAAGTCAGTTTGTGCGCATGCTCGAACGTCAGCGTTGGCGACAGAGATTTGGGGAAAGATTTTGGCTTCTTTGGAGGTAATGAGTAACAATTACGTAATTGCTTGATATGAAACGTGGCCCGATGGCCCAGATGGTAGAGTGTGGGCTTGCTAACTGAGAGATCACGGGTTCGAATCCTGGTGCCCGACAACTTAGCGACGCTGTTATTTTGACTTATTTAAAGGACATAGTTGTTAATTAATACGTTTTATTTAATATTATAATGTTTTAATTATTTTATTTATAGATTATGAGAAAAGTTTTGTTGTTTTGATCCGGCATTTTTACGACGCTTATGTTTTAAATTATTTAAAGGACATATTTTTATTTAATATATTTTAATTATTTTCATTAGATTTATAGATTTTGAGAAAAGTTTTGTAGTTATGATGTGAATATTTTTAATTATTAAATTTTATAACATTATTCAATTTAATTTAAGAATTTAGTTATTATTTAATTAATATTAGTTATTATTTAATTTATGTAAGAATTTTTTTATTATATTTAACAATAACAATTTTTGTGTAGTTATGCTTATGATGTGAGTAAATAAATTTTGATGGCCGGATGTTCATAATTTTAAAATTAGGGATCGTTATGTTATAGTTTCGTGTTATTTTTCATTTAAATCCCCTATGTAAAACATGAATTATCTAGAAATGGACTCTTGGACGTTAAAAACCTACGACCCAAAACCAAAAATATACGGCATAATTTGAAACTGGGACAAGAGCTTCGCCAAAGTAGTATTTTTCAACTCCCATTGGGTTCCGTCAGGCTGGATAAAGTGCACTTAAAAATTCTTGTACATTCTATACTAGTATATAAAAATTTAAAGTATTCATTAAAACTGGTATCAACGTTCCCCAGTATGGTTTCATACCGGTTTCAAAATTTCCATTGTTGATCATAATGGTATTGAAATTCCCAGTATTCATTAAAACCAGAATCGAAATTCCCAGTGTTGTTCATAATGGTATTGAAATTTCCAGTATTCATTAAAACCAGTATCGAAATTTCCAGTATTGATTCATACTTGTATTGAAATTCCCAGTATCCATTAAAACTAGTATCGAAATTTCCAGTATTGATTCATACTGGTATTGAAGTTCCCAGTATCCATTAAAACCAGTATCGAAATTTCCAGTATTGTTTCATACTTGTTTTAAAGTTTCCAGTATGGTATCATACTGGTTTTAAAATTTCCAGTATGTTTTTCTAGTATGGATACTAGTTCCAGTATGATTTATACTGGTTCTAGTATCATTTTGATACTGGTATTGTGAACTTTTTCCAATAGGGTGTTATTATTGCACAAATAGAAGCATTTTAGCAACAATGAGTATCAATTAGCTCAAAATTGTTTATTATAGACAAAATAAGAGTTAACAAGTTTTTTCCCATTCTGTTTCTATTTATTTATATTAGAGAATTGAATCACATTATCCAAGTTCCAGCTCACAGGACATTTTACATGTAATGAATGAACCTGACTAAATGGTGCTTGGTTTTGGAGACCATTTTTGTGGCATCAATTCTAAGCGCTTTTTGGTTGATCATTTATATTTGTAAATCTATTTCTGTCTATGGTTTAATACCTGAATTAAACCAGTCTACCAGATGTTTTAGGGAATGGCGACTTACAATGGAGTTGAGGTAAGCATCTTATTAAACATTGTGTGCTCTTTCAAGGATCTGCGTTTGCATTCCCTCTTTACCTATCTATAATCTTCTAGAAAAAGCAATCGTATTTTGTTTTTAATACCTATGATGTGGCAGTTTTGTGTAATTTAATTAATCATATAAGTTAGATACCCACAAGGTCCTAAAATGTGGACCCCTGTAGCTGACTAGATTGATTTTCTCAGTATCTATCTAGCTATGAATTTAAAACTGATTATGATCCATAATGACAGATATTTATTACTTAGACCATAAGTGATTGTTTTGTAAATAATTTTAATAGATGAAAATATTCCCAATTCCATATTTTGGAAATTTCTAAACATACAAAGGAAATACTGTTGTTCCTTTAACACTTTCTATCTGAAACCTCCCAAGGCTCACATTGAATCCAATGAGAAATTGGGGTGAATAGGTCTGAAAGGTTTAAAAGCAGTCATTTATTACTCTGATACTTTTAGATCTCTAAAAAATTATCACATTATGAGCTAATTTTGCAACGTTCTTCTTTTGCATGTTTGTATTAAACTGATTACACAACTAATTGTTTTTATGACAGATTTATTAGTGTTGATCTGATTTTACTGAATTCATCACTGTAGTGTATATTATATTCATCCTGATTAATAATATGATTGTTTTAACACTCATCTATCTAAGTGATTATTACCTGAAGAAAAACTAAATAATCCAATTTTTTGTTAATTTTAAATTAAATTTTGGTTAAACATGGCAGACATGTGCAAGATTAAAAATATTGGATGTAAAACTTCACCAACTTGCCAACGCTCACTTACAACTTCACAACGCTCACTAAATATATGGATTACTCTCACCTTTGGCAGAATCCACTTTGGTTTCTTACTTCAAATCAGCAATAAATATTTATTTACATGGAGATCCTATAATATTCATTTAAACTAAAACAAGGACACTTTAAGATTAATAACTAAAATGTTTCATAAACCTGTTGAATTGAAAAGTTCAAATATCCTGTCCTCTTCCTGTCAAAAAATCCCTATCCTATACCGACCCAAAATGATTGGTAATTGCTGATTCAAGAGAGAAGCTAGGAATGATGTAGAAATACATAGTCGCCTGGAAGAAGCAGATGTCACTCGAATTTTCAGTCCTAAAATTGTCATTAAATTGCAAGACACAATTTTAATAATTGGATAAATTTAATGTTTAGTCAATTACAATAATAGCTTGATGCAGGGGCGTAGCCAGAGGGGGGGGGGATTTTGGGGATATATCCCCCCCCCCCGAAACTTTCCTTTTTTGACCATAGAAAACCACTAAAACTACCCCACATCCCCTCCAGAAATATCAATACCCCTCTCTGAAATTTTTTTCTGGCTCCACCACTGGTCCTACCACTGGTCTATTGGAAATATATATTCGTGGAATGGCATACATGTCTCATGCTTTATTTTTATAACTTTAATTAAAATCTGCAGACGCACTGGCGTAGTGGTCAGAGCATCTGACTGCAAAGCCGTACGTCTGGGGTTCAAATCCCCGTTTGGCATGGATGTTAGTTTCTGTCCTTGTGTGTGATGAATGAATGTGGCCCCCCTGTAAAAAGGGGCTGTGGCTGTGTGAATGTGGCGTGGGCAACAGTACTTCACCTCAGTGGCTTCGGTCTACAGGTGCCCACTGGGTAATGCAAAGTAAGTACTGCTTCGGCATTATCTGGGTTAGTGAACTTAGTTGAGCTGTAGGTAACTGTTTAAAAATTACCTGCCATTAGAAAAAAATTAAAACCTTCTTTATTGTTCGAGAAAATATTAAAAATTTTCATGAAAAATATATGAAAGGTTGACAACAAATATGGTTGAAAAGGATGGGCACTGGGCAGTTACTGAGAAAATCCAGTCAGCTACTGGGGTCCACATTTTAGGAGCTTGTGGGGAACTTATCAGATAAATTAAAATACACAAAACTGCTACATCATAGATATTAAAAACAAAATACGATTGCTTTTTCTAGAAGATTATAGATAGGTAAAGAGGGAATGCAAACGCAGATCCTTGAAAGAGCACACAATGTTTAATAAGATGCTTACCTCAACTCCATTGTAAGTCGCCATTCCCTAAAACATCTGGTAGACTGGTTTAATTCAGGTATTAAACCATAGACAGAAATAGATTTACAAATATAAATGATCAACCAAAAAGCGCTTAGAATTGATGCCACAAAAGTTGTCACCAAAACCAAGCACCATTTAGTCAGGTTCATTCATTACATGTAAAAAGTCCTGTGAGCTGGAACTTGGATAATGTGATTCAATTCTCTAATATAAATAAATAGAAACAGAATGGGAAAAAACTTGTTAACTCCTATTTTGTCTATTATAAACAATTTTGAGCTAATTGATACTCATTGTTGCTAAAATGCTTCTATTTGTGCAATAATAACATAAATGGGTAGAAATGTAGATCAAACAAAAAAATTTAAAAAAGTTAAGGAAAATACAGTATAGTACTATTTTTACAAAGCCTCAAAACAATATAATACTAAAATGAAATAATAAAAGTGTACCTAACGATGATAAATATCTAAAACAAAACTATTTACACACACTTAATAACATTAATGGAGATACTAATTTTTATTTAAATCTTTAAAAGTGGAGCCCAAGTAATAAATTTGCTTATTAATTAATGATTAACATACCTTTAACCAGTGGCGTAGCTAGGGGGGGCGGGGGGGGTGCGGTCCGCCCCGGGTGTCACCCGTCTAGCTATCTTGGGGGGGTGACACCGGAGCTCCACACATTCGAAAAAAATAAACATAGACTGTACTTCGAAGGTTTCCTTTTTATTTGATATGAAGGCGTGGGTCCCATGGTGGGTCCCGATAAAAACCAGGACGAGTGTCAACATGTCAATCTACTGCGGTTATCCGGGGGGATCTAAAGTCTAAGAAACCTTTGACACATAGCAGAGAGAGTCACGGTGACTCCCTCAATCAGGGAAAGGAAATATTAAACAGAATGTCATCAGTCATCCTACTAGATATGACAATGGGGGTGACACCGGAACTTAAAATCTCCGTTCATCTTCACGCTAAAAGTATATTTTTTAAAAATAATACTAAGAAAACATTAAAAAGGGTGTCACCCTATTAGAAAAAATTTGGGATGACAAGGGGACATTATTTTTCCGTTATTTTTTACACAAAAAATATAATTTTGAAAAATATTTTAATGAAATCGTAAACAGGGCGTCACCCTACTAGATAACAATGGAATGACTCCGGAACATAAAAACTACGATCATCTTCCCATAAAAATATACATAACTTTTTAAACTTATTTTATGAAAGGAAATATTAAACAGATGTCATCCAACTAGAGAACAATGAGGGTGACACCGGAACTTAAAATCTCCGTTCATCTTCACGCTAAAAGTTGAATTTTTAAAAATAATATTAAGAAAACATTAAAAAGGGTGTCACCCTATTATAAAAATTTGGGGTGGCAAGGGGTTCAGCGACCCAAAATCTATAAGAATGACTATTTTCATCAAAGAATTTTTTCATTGTTGAACAGTGTAATATGAAATTAGAGTAAAATGCATGGATAGTATTGTATAGTACGTCATATTACATAAATATAGAAGGAGACCACAAACACAAGCCACTTCTATTGTATTTAGAAACTTAAGTATCCTCTCATTTTTATTAAAAAAGGACAAATATAAGAGGACATGGACGTAGTGTTGCAAAGGCTGGAAAAAACCCGGTTTAAACCAGGGAATAAACCGGGTTTTTTGGGAAGGGAATTTTGAAAATTTCCGGGAGTTTTCGGGAATTTTGACCTTTGACACAGGAGAAGGAAAAACATCTCATGTTGGTTAAGAAATCTTATTTATTTTGAAATTAATAAGTAATAATAACATTATTAATAATAAGACAAACATTAATAAGTTTAAAAATAACAAGTGTTTTTAAAAGAAATGAAAATTTTAACCTTAAGCCTAAAGATGGCCGTCTTTGTTTATGTTCAAAACTTCCTCAAAATTCCCAATATTCCCAAAAATTCCGGGTTTATTCCCCAAAATTCCCCGGTTTTTACCCATGTTTCAAAAACTGTGGGAATTTTGCATCTCTACATGGACGTCATTTAGTGGGGGGAAGGAGAAAGCAATTGACCCCCCAACCCCCAAGGTTTTCAGTGTTATAAGAAAAATATAAAAGTACCTTGAAAATTCTGTAACTTACAAGGAAGCATCGTGTGTAGCCCAAAAAGTCTCAAAAGGAGCTAAAACACTACTTTTAAAGGAAAATTTTCAAAATTTTTCTGGGGGAGGACCCCCAGCCCCCCTTGAAATATCTTGATATCTATTTATATTTTTTCCCTTGAAAATTGCGTGGTTTATAACAAGGAACCGTTCTCTTCAGATGTTACCCAAAGGGTTTCAAAAGGAGCTAAAACACTACTTTTAAAGGCAAATTTTCAAAATTTTTCTCGGGGAGGACCACCAGCCCCCCTTGAAATATCTTGATATCTATTTATATTTTTTTCCCTTGAAAATTGCGTGGTTTATAACAAGGAACCGTTCTCTTCAGATGTTACCCAAAGGGTTTCAAGAGGAGCTAAAACACTACTTTAAAAGGCAAATTTTCAAAAATTTTCTGGGGTTTGACCCTCAGCCCCCCTCAAAATATCTTGATATCTATTTGTAATTTTTTTCCCTTGAAAATTGTGGGATTTACAAGGAACCGTTCTCTTCGGATGTTACCAAAAGGGTCTCAAAAGGTGCTAAAACAATACTTTTAAAGGCAAATTTTCAAAATTTTCCTGGGGGAAGACCCCCAGCCCCCCTTGAAATACTTTGATATCTATTTATAATTTTTTTCCTTGAAAATTGCGTGGTTTACAAGGAACCGTTCTCTTCGGATGTTACCCAAAGGGTCTCAAAATGAGCTAAAACACTACTTATAAAGACAAATTTTCAAAATTTTTCTGGGGGTAACCCCCAGACCCCCCCTTTTTACTTGGAGTGATTTTAAAATTGTGACATTATTTCCAACATAATTCAAATAGTACTTTTAAGTGATATAAAACTAGGTAGTTTGGGGTTCAGAAATGGTGGCCCTTGGGGGGGGGTGACACCGCGAACTTCCGCCCCGGGTGACACCCACCCTAGCTACGCCACTGCCTTTAACTATGCTCAAAAGTGGTGTGATATAACAAAGAACGTTGAATATTATATAAAAACATATATTTTCACACTCGCATGATAAACAAATGGAGATGAAATTTCTTGTTACAATCTTAAAAAATGAGACCGAAAATCTAAATTATACTTGTTACTAAATGATTAACATACCTTGAAATATACTGTAAAGTGGTTTTATAAGTTAACAAACGAAGGACAATATTCTAAAACTAATATCTTTTCACACTATCGTGTTAGACTCCATAGGGCAGTTACAATCAGCTGATTTTCCTGTAAACCGTAACTGAGAAAATTTCTTGGAAGACAAACAACATGGATTTCTCCATAGAGTTAGTATTGCGATTTGCGTTAAAAGTTGATTAAAGATGTATTCTGAATACTTTAATGTCATAAATTTTCATGCTAAGGCCCGTTATATCGACAAGATAAGATTCTTAATGAATTTGATCCATATACAGTGCCGAAAGCGGAATATTATCCACTGTAAAGGACCGTTTTCCAGATCTTGCATACATAGATACGGTGAACTACCTCGTATATTAATCGGTTGTTATACATCTGAATTTAAAGCTTACACAGCACTTTTATGCATAAGTGAATTCTTGTTCTAATAAAGTTATCTGATTCAAAATTTTGATTGTTTTTCGCTTTCTTAATCAAATAAAAACTGAGACACTGGACATAAACAAACTAAAGTGCCTATTTATTTCATCACAGAATATTAAAGTATTTTTCTTTGAATACTAACTATTGGTTTAAAGCATTTTTCTGAATAGATAAAGGTATGGTTTGTTTTATCAAGATATCAGCAAATGTTTGATTTTCTGCTTCATATTTTGTGATAAGAGGCTAGCAAGAGCCTGTTTACACTTTATTTGAAGAAGCTTTTATGAGAAATCTGTTATTTTAGTTTCATCTTAATATTGTTAACTTCATTGTTAGAAATATTTTATTACCATTCAGTCTTTATGCTAGATCAAAGTATTTATTTAATATTCAAAATGCTGTTCCACAAATATGTAATTTTGTGACTATAGTCATGTAAAATTTGATACCCATACCAGGGAAATTTTGGTTCCAAGAATACTTCGCAAACTGAAATTCTTTCTATTATTGGATTGAGGCACTAATTGGAAAGTGTATAATTTAGTTAGAATTGAAACTCAACATGAATATGGAATGAAATACATACAACCCATGTAAATATTATCAGGATAGTTCTGAACAATTTACTATTTATGTAGTTTAAACAAATTAGCATTTACATTGTGTTAGTTTTGGCAAGTTAGTAAAATTCTAAGTTTTAGACATTTGCTTATTTTACATATATCATGGCTGACACACTTAATTTTTATTACCAATTGGTTAATACCACTTCTTTTTTTGCACAATCTTAAAAATAGTTTTTGTTAAAAAATATTGGTTTCCATGCTTTGTATAAATTTTATATTTGAAATAGAAATATTTTAGCAACAATGAGTATCAATTAGCTCAAAATTGTTTATAATAGACAAATAAGAGTGAACAAGTTTTTCCCATTCAGTTTTAGGTTCTATTTATTTAAATCAGAGAATTGCATCACATCCAAGTTCCAGCTCACAGGACGTTTTACAAATGTAATGAGAATGACCAAATGGCGTTTGGTTTTGGTGACCATGTTTGTGGCATCAATTCTAACCGTTTTTTGGTTGATCATTTAATTTGTACATCTATTTCTTTTTCTGTCTATGGTTTAATAGCTGAATTAACCCAGTCTACCAGATGTTTTTGGGAATGGCGACTTACAATGGAGTTAAGGTAAGCATCTTATTAAACATCCTGTGCTCTTTCAAGGATCTGCTTTTGGATTCCTTCTTTACCTATCTGTAATCCTCTAAAATAAGCAATCATATTTTCTTTTTTAATATCTATGATATGGGAGTTTTGTGTACTTTAATTAATCAGATAAGTTAGATACCCACAAACTCTTAAAATGTGGCCCCCATTAGCTGACTGAATTTTCTCGGTAACTGCCCATCCTTTTCAACGAGATTTTTTGTCAACCTCTCGATTATATTTATCATGAAAATCTTTAATATTTTCTCAATCAATATAGAAGTTTTAATTTTTTTTTCTAATGGCAGGTAATTTTGAACAGTTACAGCTGAACTAAGTTCATTAACCCAAGTAATGCTGGAAGCATACTTACTTTGCGTTACCTGTGGACCGAAGCCACAGAGGTGAAGTACTGTTGCCCACGCCACACATTCACAGCCACAGCCCCTTTTTACAGGGGGGCCACATTCATTCATCACACACAATGACAGAAACTAACATCCATGCCAAACGGGGATTCGAACCCCAGATGTACGGCTTTGCAGTCAGAGTCGGATGCTCTAGTAGTTTTATTTTGTCTTGTCTGGCGCATAATATCCTAAAGTGGATCATGCGCCATAAAACACTAACGAGCCAACCAAACAATCGGATGCTCTAGATATAGATTCTCTCTCTCAGATACTAGGCCAGTCCGTTTGCAGAAGGTTTTAATTAAAATTATAAAAATAAAGCATGATACATATATGCCATTCCACAAATATATATTTCCAATACTAAGGTATCACATGGGACCAGTGGTGTAGCCAGAAAAAAAATTTCAGAGGGGTATATTGATATTTTGGGAGGGGATATGAGGTAGTTTTAGTGATTTTCTATCTTCAAGAAAGGAAAGTTTCGAAGGGGATATATCCCCAAATCCCCCCCTCTGGCAACGCCCCTGCATCAAGCTATTATTGTAATTGACTAAACATTAAAGTTATCCAATAATTAAAATTGTGTCTTGCATTTTAATGAAAATTTTAGGACTGAAAATTCAAGTGACCAGGGGGGTGCAGGGAGGGGCAGCTGCCCCCCCCCCCTAACATGAAACCTGGCTACGCCCATGCAAGTGACGTCTGCTTCTTCCAGCCGACTATGTAATTCTGCATCATTCCCAGCTTCTTTCTTGCTTGACTCAGCAATTACATATTATTTGGGGTCGGTATAGGATAAGGATTTTTTGACAGGATATTTGAACTTTTCAATTCAACAGGTTCAGTTTTGAAACATTACTGATGATTCTAAAAGTGTCTTTTTTTTAGTTTAAATGAATGTTATAGGATCTCCATGTTAATGAATATTTATTGCTAATTTGAAGTAAGAAACCAAAGTGGATTCTGCCAAAGGTGAGAGTAAATCCATAGATTGGTTTTAAGTAAGTGGTTTCTTATTGGATTCAATGCTAGCCTTGGGAGGCTTCAGATAGAAAGTGTTAAAGGAACAACAGTATTTCCTTTGTATGTTTAGAAGTTTCCAAAATACGGAATTGGGAATATTTTCAACTATTTAAGTTATTTACAAATCAATTACTTATGGTCTAAGTAATAAATATCTGTCATTATGGATAGTAATCAGTTTTAAATGTCAGCCAGATACTGAGAAGATCCAGTCAGCTACTGGGGGCTACACCTTAGGAGCTTGTGGGTATCTAACTTATCTGGATTAATTAAAATACACTAAACTCCCAAATCCTAGATATTAAAAAAGAAAATATGATTGCTTATTTTAGAGGATTACAGATAGGTAAAGAAGGAATGCAAAAGCAGATCCTTGAAAGAGCACAGGATGTTTAATAAGATGCTTACCTTAACTCCATTGTAAGTCGCCATTCCCAAAAACATCTGGTAGACTGGGTTAATTCAGCTATTAAACCATAGACCAAAAAAGAAATAGATGAACAAATTAAATGATCAACCAAAAAACGGTTAGAATTGATGCCACAAAAGTGGTCACCAAAACCAAACGCCACTTGGTCATTCTCATTACATTTGTAAAACGTCCTGTGAGCTGGAACTTGGATATGATGCAATTCTCTGATTTAAATAAATAGAACCTAAAACAGAATGGGAAAAACTTGTTCACTCTTATTTGTCTATTATAAACAATTTTGAGCTAATTGATACTCATTGTTGCTCTAATGTTTCTATTTCAATTCAAATAGGTATAAAATGTATAGGAATTGAAGTGTAACAATATTTAAACTAAAATACCAGATTTCTTATAAATTAAAAGCTTCTTAATATAGTGTAAACAAGCCCTTGCTCTCCCATGAATTATAGGCAGTTTGAGTAGATAAATCATAACACAAAATATGAAGCCTAAAATCAAACATTTGATGATATCTTGATAAAAAAAACAAACCTTTAGCTGTTTTGAAAAATGCTTAAAGCAATGGCTAATTCAAAGAAAATACTTTAATATTTTGTGTTAAAATAAATAGACACTTTAGTTTGTTTATGTTCAGTGTCAGTTTTTATTTGGTTCAGTGGCGGATCCAGGGCCTCGGTTTGGGGGGGGGCGATTTTGCTGCTGCCAATAATCGAAATATATATGTTACGGGCAAAGTGATTAATTGGGTATTATTAATAATGTCCAGAGTGGAGGCGGGCAAATTGATAAATTTCATTCATAAATTCCCTTTATTTTCGAGATGATTTTAAGATCCAGTGTTACTATATAGGTGGTAAAGTTTATTATACTAGGTGGTAAAGTTTGGATTTAAAAAAAATCAAATAGTAAAAACTGGTTTTATATATAATGATGAAATAATTTTTGCATCTTGAGCAATAAGGCCCAAAAATATATAAAGAGAAACAATAGTAAATTATCTAAAATTCTTTTAAATTATCTATCCCTCAGAAAATTTTTGACCCTAAGAAAAGGGTTTTAAACTGAGTTTAGTACACGTAAAACCCACATTTGGACAAACATTTTTAGGTAGAATTTTGATTTAAATGAACTTTTAAGTCTAAAATTAATTTAATAAAACGTTCATAATTTCGATAACCAGATGGACATCGATTAGCAGAGGAATATGATTTTGAAGTGAGAAAGAAACGCAATATCCGCAAAAATTTCCGATCTATCAGTAAGATTGTAAACTAAACGAAAATCCGTACACTTTACGGACAATTCTTAAAAGTTGGCAAGTATGAATATCCAATTATTTTTATGAAATTTATTGATTATTACAATAAAATACGTAAAACAAATAAGAACTTACTAGAAAACGATGCTCCAATCTGTATTTTTGAACTTACAAATTAAGAAGGTATCTCTCTGTAAACTCTTTTAACTGCCAATTGAGAAGCAAAACAGCTTATATGGAAGCGGTCTCGTGAACACTTTCAATGAAAGGGAGTGAAAACCAACCCCCTAATACACAGGATTGGTTTTGGTCTTCGTAAAATGACCAATAGCTGATGAAGAGCTCAAGAAGCGTTGGGAATCCTTTATCTTCGATTTATTTATGACCCCCTTTGAGTGGTGGCAATGGAACTAATTGGACGTCCTTTCCATCCCTGAATTCTTTGGTTAAGAAACCTGAAATCGCTGAAATGTTTGTTATCACAACACCACCCCCTTTGAAAACAGGAAGTAAGCCGCGAGGCGGACCAAAAACCTTCCCATAAATCCTTCACGCGTCTCACCATTCATTAACCAAATTCCTGTACCCACCCACCCCATTCTCTGTCAACGTAAACCTGTCACCCCCACTGTAGTATCTTAAAACAACATTGCAACCGAAGTGGACACATCTGGTTTACACATGGGATTCATTTTATTGGGGTGTTAGTTGTTTCCCCTTTGTCCGATTCCGAAAAACTGGTCGGCGCGAAACGAACGCTTCGGCCACTGCATGATTGCCCCTCCCGTGGGTATGTCAACCGTTTGGGGGGGGGGGCGATCGCCCCCCCCGTGGATCCGCGCATGATTTGGTTTCTCTCTACACATGTGTTATGAATGGGAGCTGAATATTTTTGTCTTTAAATCAAAAAAAGGAGCACGAAATCACACTGTTTTATTTTTTCATGATCAACGTACCTCTAACTATGCAGAAAAGTAGTTTTAGCTAATAATTAATGATTGATATTTAAAATACAGGTACTATTTACATCGTTTCACACTCGCATTTTAAACCAATGGACCTGAAAAGTTTTCGTTAAAATCTTAAAAAGTGACGCAAAAAATCAAAACTTTGATTATTTCTTAATGATTACCATACCTTTAACTTTAAGGGAAAGAGGTCTATATGTTATCAGATGAGGAATAATATTTTTAAAAAAATATCTTAAAACGCCATGCAAAACTCCATAGGGTAGGGACTGGGTTTGTTTACGTTTACTTCCGGCGGGTGGAAGAATCGAGGATGGTCACGTGATCATTCTCCAAGTTTGAGCTCGTGACGTCATATGTAACTTCCCTATTGGTACCAATGGACCTAAAATGTTATCGTTGAATTTTCAAGCAGAAAAGCAAAATAAAAATACTCCGATTATTTATAAATGATTGCCATACCTTTAACTATGCGGGAAAGGTGTTCTATACCCTAAGAAATGACGATTAATATTTTAAAAAATTATTCTTTAACACTCCCATGTTAAACGCCATAGAGATTGGGTTTGTTTGTCCCCAGCGCCATGTTGATGACGTCACGACTTCACCGACACATTGTGGTTAGTTTGAAGAGCGCTATCTATTGGTACTTTGAGTCACGAATTTTCTTGCTTGTCTTGTCTCGCCTCTCCCCTCTGGAATCAAACCTGCAACTGCATATAGGGTTCTTGTTCTTTTATTGTTTATTGTTTTGTGTACGTAATGAATTCGGTTCAGGCTGTGCATTATTGTGTTTTGCGAAAATGGAAAAGTCGTGACACAAATTTATTAACGAATTTGGTAAAATTGTCCGAATGATGTATTATCCGTGTTTTGCAACTGCAGCATGGTAAAAATATAAATTTTTGTCTTTGCTATCGACGACTCGATCACATTATGCTTGTTTATCTGTGATAATGGGAGGTTGTTTTGGTACCCAACAAAGCAGACCTTCCTCAGGTATTGAATCTCTGGATGGCACAAGTTTGCATCAAACAAGTAAGAATGCATAAATATATTTTTTAAACATTACGAAATTTGTTGTGTAAAGTATGTCGTTTTAAGCAAAGAAATAGGTTTGTTTAGTAAATATTGGCTCATGTTGTTTAGATATTTAGTTTGTGTGGTTTGGGTTACACTATTCTTTTTGACATATTTCCCTAAAAACTTAAAAATTCTGCTGGTTTCCACCATGTTATTACTGTTGCCATATTTTGTTAACAACATGCAATTACTTAGTAAATGGTTCTTAAGATCAAGCGCGGATCCAGAGAGGGGGCAATTGGTCAATTGCCCCTCTTGGGCTCGGACCAAAACGAGTTTAAACCCTGCTTTTTGGGTCAAATTTCCTAAATTTTTTGGGTGAGAACCCCTGGAATCTCCCTTTGGGTTTGTAACAATATTATTTACTACTTTTTATATTAAGCTCTTAAGGATGCAAATACTATCTAAAAATGTATTAAAAAGCTACATTGAACCTATTAGAGGCCTTCTATAAATGATATCGCGCTCAGGGCCTGACAGGCTTGTGATTTTTCTGCTAATTTTAGAGGTATTGATTATCGGAATTCCGATTTTTTTAAATTTTATATTCCTCTCAATTTGTGATGCACAACCTGCGGCCCGAGAACTGATTTGAATTTTTTTCAGATAATCTCTACGTTAAATAATCCTTACTTTCCAGATTTTTTCCAAGAAAAATTACTAGTTTGCGGAAGTCGGAAAACCACGATTTTCGCGCAAGTTTCGTTTTGCGTGCAGAGTGTCCCGCAACTGCTTTCTCGGTCGGCCGCCAAGTTGGAAGGCGGCTTCCTGTGTTGCTATTGCGATGTAGAAAAAACAACTTTATAGTTGTCAGAAGCCTACGCGTCCGGTATTCGGGATCACATTCTCCGGAAAAACACGATAAATAGTGATTTTTCGCGAAAGTTCCGTTTTTCGGGCGCCTAGTTGAAGTTGGCTTCTCGTTGTAATTGCGATGCAGAAAAAACTTTTGCGTTGTCAGAGGAGCCTATCTAGTGATAAACCTCTCACATCGCATTTTTGTTGATTTTAGTCAGATATATAAGGAGGGAGCCAGGAGACTTCCCCCCCTCAAAAAAAATCTGACTAGGTGTTCAAAACAAGTTAAAACCCTGTTTTTAGGGTCAAATTTCCAAAAATTATCTGGGGGAAGACCCCCAGACCCCCTTTTATATTTGGAACTCTTTTTCACAACTTTTTTACATTAAGTTTATCAAAATGCTACACTTACATAAAAATTTCACCCCCCAAAAAAAGGACCCCAGACAGATTTATTTGGGCCCCTCCTGAATTCTATTTCTATATATAGCACTGTAACTCATCTAGACACTCATCTAGACATTAGGCCTGGGCCTAGAGGCCCCTAATTTCAAAACGTTAACAAAAATTTATAGTAGAAATAACTTTTTATACTTTCTAGAATGTTTTTTCATTACTTTTTAAAATCGAAAACAAAAATCCAAACCTTTTAGCAACGTAAAAGATAACCGAGAACGTGTCTGACCCGGAACCCCTGACGATGCTGAATTTTCAAACTAATTTAATAATAATTTTCACGCATCTCGTTTATATAGCACCAAATATGGCAATGTGGGGACCCCTTCCTGCATGTTGGGCCTAGTGTTCTTAATTTTCTAAATCGGGCCCTGATTGCACTTGGAGGTATTCAATTTGTGACAAGAGGGAGGAGGCAAAAGATAAACCCTTGACCATCTAGGGCAGTGGTCTCCAATCCCCGGTCCGTGGATCAAATGGTACCGGGCCGCGGGCCGACCATTTCA
Source organism: Tetragnatha montana (assembly GCA_963680715.1). Classification (NCBI taxonomy): domain Eukaryota; kingdom Metazoa; phylum Arthropoda; class Arachnida; order Araneae; family Tetragnathidae; genus Tetragnatha; species Tetragnatha montana. The sequence goes on along the minus strand of OY796679.1, from coordinate 486,842 downwards.
TTAAAAATGAATTTAAATTCCTAAGTTTATACTCCAAATTAAAAACATTTGTGTTTCATTAAAATTTTATTTATTTAAAAAAAGGCCCGAAGGTAGTGACATAAATCATGCAGACACCATGAGAACCATCTTAATTTTCAGTTAACTTGTTTAACCCGGAAGTAATGGTGACAGTTGTCTGAGTTTTTTTTGTTACAACTATAAGTTAATAAAAAGAAAATCAATAAAACAGTACATTTTTCTTCGAAACGGAAAGAAAAATCAAGAAATGAGGTCAATATCAATGCTCTTTGTGTCTTTGTCCGAATCTTCTTTTTGTAAAGAAATGAAAACTCATGTGCATTTTAAACTTCTGAGAAATCCCAATACATTGTAAACGAAACCAAAATCTCTGCTTTAAAGTTATAGTAATCTCCAGGGGAAGCTAGGGGGGAGGGGTTTTCGATTTAAGAGAAGGTGTGTATATCGCTCATCTCTCTGTTCACCTGTACTTTCTCATGTTTAAGAGTGCTTAGTGCACGTGTGTGTATTGCGTTTTCTCAAATTTAACCCACAAAGGGCCACGGTAAAATTATCAAACGTTGACCGGTCCATAGTGGTAAAATGGTTGAGGAACACTGATCTAGGGCAGAGAAGACCGCTCATCTCTGGGATATCTCACGAAGTGATGGGACCTTAAATCCTGTCTTAAAAGTTCAAAAATGAGTCAAGAGAATACATTTTACAGTCAAATTTTTTAAAAATTCCTGGGGGAAGACCCCCTTCCTTCCCTGGGGCGTCATATGAGCTTTTTGCACGAAGGTTCTCATTTGATCTGTAAAATACTCGGGTGAGGAGACCTTAGAAAAAAATTGGGAGTCAAAACCCCTCTTGAAAAACAAAAGTCTGGTTGTACGACACCAGTGGCAGAGCAAGACCTTAAGAAGGCGTCGGCAAAATATTCTTGCGAGGCCCTTCATACCAAAGTTTTTTCAAAGGGCACTTGTATTTTAATATAGTTATTGAAACATTTTGTAAAATAATATAATTTAGGGCCAGATTCAACTTTACAATAATTTTATCCCAAACAATGAATTCATGCGAATTTTGAACTCACTAGAGATTGTCAATTTTAACTTAAAGATCTTGAACCGACTACTTTTTTTAAACTAAACGTCGATATTTAGAACCATTATTTGTACTAAGAAATACACTTTTTCTGGTTTTAAAAAACGAGGGAATTGTCCATTACAAAAGGGCAATTCTCAAAAGGTGGGATCATGAAATGTTAACTTTGGGTTATTTGTTATTTTTTCATATTTATAATTTTTTTTTACAGTATAGTAAAATAGCTTAGAAATCAATACACCAAAATAAAAAGACAGTAACTTTGCAATAAAATTAATTATGAGGGCCTATTATAAGCAGGTCTGTAGGTTACAGATTTTGGACATTGCTGAACAGTAGGTTACAAATTTTGGACATTGAAGAACAGTAGGTTACAAATTTTGGACATGCAAGTTGTATATTTATACTTATTTAGTATGAATTAAGTTTTGTATTCAAATTATTTTTAATACTAAGAATCTAATTCCATAATTTTATGCACTTAAATTTTTTTTAAAAAGTTTAATTTTTAAAATATTAATTTTAAATTTTTTGTACTTTTATCAAATGCAATTATAAACATTAATTAAACACAATAAAAAATATTATTTCATTTCATAGATAAAGAAATACTGCCAATTTTAGAGTATGAGTAATTTATTCACAAAAAAGGTTACACTTGCATTTTTTTACACATTCATCTATTATGTCCTTATTAAAGGAAAAATCTCCCCTTGCAGTAACAGGGTAAGGTGGAAATGGTGATCTAATTAAAATTTCTTTGTACTTTAAGTCCGCACAGTCTTTTTTTTTAGGATACCTGAACCTATTGCAGTCGCTTTCTCCTTGGGGGTTTCAGAAAACTTAACGTATATATTTTTTCCTCCTTAACAGTCACTATTTTTTCACCAATACCTGACCATAAGTTATCATCGTAACTGGCAAAAACCCAATCACCTATTGCGTATGCTATTGTAACTTTAGGCAGGGCCGCCCATAGGGGGCGTCAAACCCGACAAATGTCGGGGGGCCCGGGCCTACGATTTCTACCTTTTTTTAGATAAGTTCTGTTCTAGAGGTTTTTTTATTTGGAAAATAAAAAAATTGAACACGCAGAATTAATTTCACTCAGCATTTTCAGTACCCCAAATGGCCAGGCCCGTCAAAAGTGGTCTCCCTTTTTCAGTAGTTTCATCTCTGGCTGGAGACAAATTCCGAGACACGTAATCCTCCCCCACCCCCGATATTCAGACTTAACTATTTAAAAGCCTGTTTTTTAGGGTCGAATTTCAAATGTTTGGGGAAAAAACCCCAGACCCCCTTTTGTACTTAGAAATTTATTATCCTCAACCTTTTTATAAGTTCATCAAAGTCAAAATCCTACCTAAAAATGTATGTCCAAAATTCGGACTAAGTTTAATAAAAACAATTAAAACCCTGTGTACATTTTCACATATGGGGGAAGGAGGAAGGACTCCCAGATCCCTTTTTGTACTTAAAACTCTAATTATTCACAACTTTTTTTATTTAGTTCATCAAAAAATGCAAATTCTACATGAAAATGTGTATCTAAAATTCGGACTCTGAGTGTATCAAAACTAGTTAAAACCCTGTTTTTTAGGGTCAAATTTCAAAAAATGTTCTGGGGCAGGACCCTCAGACCCCCCTTTGGAACTCTATTATTTTCAACTTTTATTGTAATAAATTCATCAAAATGCAAATCCTACTAAAAAATATTAAAATCTTGAAAATGTGTGTACGAAATTCGGATTAGTTGTACCAAAACTAGTTGAAACCCTGTTTTTTCGACTCAAATTTCCAAAAATTTTCTGAGGGAGAACCCCTAGGTCCCCTTTTGGCAATTGAAACTCGATTATTCACAACTTTTTTATATTATGTACATCAAGAAATTCGATTCAGAAGAATTCTAGCCCCCTCTTAGAGAAATGAAAATTCCCTATCATATTTCAGAAAAAGGGTTAGGGGGCCCGCATAAAAATTTTGTCGGGGGCCTGGGAAAGCTATGGGCGGCCTTGACTTTAGGAGAGTCCATTATAGCGACTACTTTTTTCTCCCCAGCTTCTTTCGAGCTGCAAATTTGATTCTTCTTGCAAAGTGCACAAAAGCAGGACCGACTTCGTACTTCTACTTCCCCAACTTTTTCAGTGGATCTAATAGCATGAATCTTTTGGGTCCCTTTTATTGTTTTTGCTGGCGGTCTTTTTGATGCATTTTGGCGAGCACTGTCAATTGCAGACTTTTCCACCAAAATTACAGCTCGTTGGGTCTTAAACTTCTTGGATGCTTTCGATGTCGGCAGAGGCATTTCTTTGCATATGTTAACAAAATCCTCTGCCGACTGCACAAGACAGCCCTCCTGAGAAATTTTTCTGTCAACCCATGTCTTAATGATTGCGCCTTCAGCATCAGAAGGGCCCTTTGCATGGCGTGATCCAAAAAAATGGTGTTCGTAATTGTGATGAAAAATTTCTGGATATAACGAGTAATCCATAAACGCTTCGCAGCTTTTATATTGGCTGGCACAGCCAAAGAATATAGAGCAGCGTTTCTCAACCTGGGTTCCGCGGAACCCTGGGGCTCCGCGAGGCCTCCTCAAGGGTTCCGCGAGAAATTCGAAACAATTTTTTTTTTCAAAAACATTTTTTCCTTCGAATTTCTCGCGGAACCTCGAAAACCTCTGTTTCCGATTCCCGAAAACGGACTTTTCTCACAAAATTCCAAGCCCATATGATATCTCTCCCCCAATAGGGGGGGGTCGTTTGTAGTTTTGGAGGATCACCGGTCTCCAGATAACAAAAAGAAGGAAGCGCGGCACTCCTTTGCTTGGTAAACCAGGTGTATCCACTATGTCCGTTGCAATGTTGTTTTACAGTGGGGGGGTTAGCAGTTGCTTATATAAGGGGGGGCCGAGGGGGTCCTGGCCCCCCCCCCGAAATTCAGACGTACAGAAACGAGTTAAAACCCTGTATTTTAAGGTCAAATTTCAAAAAACATTCAGGGGGAGGGCCCCCAAACCCCCCTTTTGTACTTGGAATTTTATTATTAACAACTTTATTATAAAGTTCCTCAAAATCCAAATCCTACCAAAAAATATATGTCCGAAATTCGGACTAATTGTACCAAAAACGAGATAAAATCCTGTTTTTAGGGGTAAAGTTCCAAAAATTTTCTGGGGGAGGACCCCCAGATCCCCCTTTGGTACTTGTATTTTTATTACAACAACTTTTCCTATATTAAGTTTATAGGACCTAAATTATCACCTTAAAAGCTACATTATTTAAGAATTGTTTTAATTTTTTTAAACTTGCTAAAATTGTTTAAGTACTTAAAATTGTATTTTCAAAACCTTGCAGCTGTATTCTTATGATTCTAATAAATAAACGATTTCTTTGTTACTTATTTTCCGTTTTATTTAATAATTTAAAAAATAGTAAGAAAAATATTGTTACATGGACGCTAGGGTTCCGCGGAACTTGGGCATTATCAAAAGGGTTCCGTGGGAGTAAAAAGGTTGGGAAACGCTGATATAGAGCATATGAAGAACGCAAGCTTCCGTTGGCCTAATGTAAATGCGAATCTCGCGCATGCGCGAGCTATGGTCAACAATTTAACTGTGGGGTCATTCCATGTCAGTTCATCCAGACCATGTCACCCATAGTCACAGATTTCAATGAAAAATTTTTTGTAGATAGATTTTAGCTTCCTCATGACTAATATGAAATTTTACTTCCATATCTCAAGTACTTTCTAAGAAAAAAAATGTCAAAATATTGAAAAATTGGAAAAAACAACATTTCGGAGGCTGTTTTTTTAGGCCATGTTGTTGTGTGAAAAAAATCATAACTTCGCTAATTATAAAGATACCATGATGGAATTTTCACTAAAATGTTCCCAAGAGTATGGGGATTAAGAGAAAAAATAGCTAAAAAATCTTATGTAAATACAAGCCCCCCAGAAATTTTTCAAAGTGAAAACTTTTGTAAAAAAACCCAATGAATTAAAAAACGCTCTCACAAAAAAGGCATAGGAGTTACCTACACCAATTTTGCTTTAAATTACACACAAAAGTATAAACTAAAAGACTAGAAAATAAAAACAGTGGTTTTTTGAGTACTAATGTGTTTAATTTTACAAAAACCGAAAAATTTTAGCTTTTTTTGGCAAAAAATTGTAGTATGCAGAAATGGAAAAAAAATTATCAGAAAAACATTATTTAATTATTGCTAACTAATTTTAAATTTGAATAATTGTTTCTTTCAATATTATAATTAATATTTTGTGATGAGTATTTTTATGCATTAGTTTAAGTTCAGTGGTTATGGCTCTCTCACGTCACATCATCCAGACTATCTCACCCATGATATCATTATTTTAATTGATTTTTATTAATTGCTGGTTAACCATCCTTAATACCAATGTAAAATTTAGCTTTTGGGAAAAATGGCTAAAGTATTGAAAAAATTAATAAAGTTTATCAAAATGCAAATATCTGAACAATGTCAATTTAAAAAACATTATTTAAAAAAAATCATATTATTAATGCTTAATATATGATTAATTTATGTGTGACCCCAAGAAATTGTTTAAAGCAGTGGTTCCCAAAGTGGGTTCCGTGGAACCCTGGGGTTCCGCAAACAAATTTAGGGGTTCCGTGTGACAAATTTTATTTCCTTAAAGAAAATAAGAATGGTGTTTTTTTTGTATTAAATTCATCAAAATGCGGATTCTACCAAAAATATTTCTTAATTTTTAAAAATGTATGTCCGAAATTTGGATTAGGTGTACCAAAACAAGTTAAAAACTTTTTTTTTCACAAAACCCATGAGTGCCCCTTTCATCTGGCTTTTCAAGTGGTTTCTCCTTTATATCCTTTCTAACTAGTCTTGGTGCATAAAATATACTGTAATAAACTGATGATTCATGCTAGTTGCTTCTGCATATATTCTGATGTCTGGGATTCATCATTCAACAAATCCTTTTCATGCACAAAGATATTGAGAATTGGAGTAGTCATATTCTTTGGTTCTGTGAGATGTCTCATTTCAATGGGCACAGGAAGTGTTGAATAAGTTAATAATGACTTGTTTAACCATTGCTAAAAGCAAAATACTTGATCTTTGGATTAATTTTTTGTAGTTATATGCACAATTAAGTATGTCAGAAGACTTTCTTTTTATACTTCTGTGAAAATTTTATCTTATGTTTTTAAAAAGTGAAGTTATGATTTTTAAAAAATATCTTTTAAATGGACAACTTCCAAACCTGTAAACTTTACTAATTTCCCCAATACTGCACATATTTTAAATATTATAGGCAGCATGTAAACCATTCTTTACTTTTAAAAACTTGTGTTAGTGAAAATAAACTAAATGTGCTTGTTAAGACTTGCCTTTTTCTTATCTAAACCTACCAATAGGTCCCTTATACAATATTTAAACCATAACCTTAAATGTGAAAAACACTACCCATTTGCTTTCTTAGATAAAGTTTGCATTGGTCTTTTAAGAATGGTTAACCAGAAATTAATAAAAATCAATTAAAATAATGATATCATGGGTGAGATAGCCTGGATGATGTGAGGTGAGAGAGCCATAACCACTGAACTTAAACTAATGCATAAAAATACTCATCACAAAATATTAATCATAATATTGAAAGAAACAATTATTCAAATTTTAAATTAGTTAGCAATAATTAAATAATGTTTTTCTGATAATTTTTTTTTCCATTTCTGCATACTACAATTTTTTGCCAAAAAAGCTAAAATTTTTCGGTTTTTATGAAATTAAACACATTAGTACTCAAAAAACCACTGTTTTTATTTTCTAGAGAGATTTTCTTTATTGTGAGAGCATTTTTTAATTCATTGGGTTTTTTTACAAAAGTTTTCACTTTGAAAAATTTCTGGGGGGCTTGTATTTACATAGGATTTTTTAGCTATTTTTTTTCTTAATCCCCATACTCTTGGGAACATTTTAGTGAAAATTCCATCATGATATCTTTATAATTAGGGAAGTTATGATTTTTTTCACACAACAACATGGCCTAAAAAAACAGCCTCCGAAATGTTGTTTTTTCCAATTTTTCAATATTTTGACATTTTTTTTCTCAGAAAGTACTTGAGATATGGAAGTAAAATTTCATATTAGTCATAAGGAAGCTAAAATCTATCTATAAAAAAATTTTCATTGAAATCTGTGACTATGGGTGACAAAATTGTATTTTGCTGGATGATTTGAAATGGAATGACCCTGTGGAGAAAACAACTTTCAGTGAAGGAGAAAGGCGTTTCTCGTTCCGGGCGGGCTCGGTATTTGAATCGCTTTGATTTTTTTAAAAATTTATTTGAAGCATCTATTAAATGGTTTTGAACTATTTGAAAGACCTCTAATACTTTTGCTAAAATGAAGACAGTCATTTATATTTAAAAGAAATAATTATGAACAGGAAATATTTTATGGTTTTGTTTTGGTAGTCATATTTGTTTATAATAACAACTATAATAGATAGTATTTAAATTCGCATATTTTCAGTTTAATTCTACACTAAGTACTACTCAAGGGAACAAATTGGTTCTTTTATCAAAAGTAATTTAAATTTTTTTTCCTGTATGTGTTTACAATGAACTTTTCTTCTTTTACCAATTCACTTAACTAATTGGGGGAAAAAATCAATTTTTTAGTATTTCTTTGATAAATATATACAAATTTTCAAAAATCATTTGAAAAATCTTTGTAGAATTTACCCAATAAGTAATACATATAAAACTAGTATTCATATTTAAATATTTTATTAAATGAAAAAAAATGGAAACAATATTTTATCACCAAACTCTAATCTTAGTTGAATAGCAAAATGTAATTTTTTTGTGTAAATGATATGTTTGGGTTCTTCATTTTTTAAGGAAACTAATAACTAAATTTAAACTAAGAGAACTAGAAATAATTAAACCTTTTTATTAATTGAGCATATTGAATTTAAAAAATACATAGATAACAATACAAAACATTTATGAATTATTTATATATTTACATACAATATATTCCCCAGAAAGAAAATAAGGTTTTATAAAAACATTTCACAATCTTACCCCTTGAATTCTTAAGTACTGAAATTAGTGATTTTAAGTAACTTAATTAAAATAAACAATTGTAAAATTTTTTACAGTCAGTTATAGAATAGAGAATTCAGGGAGAAGTATAAGTTATTATGGACCAGGTATTCAATATCTACAAAAAGTATCTTTGACTTGGTGATTACTTTATTTAACATTTCATCTTAAATAGAGAGTTCACAGAAATAAAACATATGCAAATAAATATGTCTTTGAGCATAGTTGGATAAAACAAAGAAATCTCTGCGCACAAAAATTCCATCAAATATTATCTGCAAACTAATTAATGACCCTACTTGTTTGAATTTTGACTTAAAAACATAATGACAGTCTCATTGTTTATCTAAATACTGAAATAATGCTTCATAAGCAACAACAGCAAAAAAAAATCAATTTATTTACCAAAAATTTAAATTATTTGAAAAGAATATCTGCAAAATTCTATAACTAGCTGCGTTCGGCGTGCGCGTGTGCTTCTATATTATCCAAGTATGTCTTTGAGGTAACGCATGATCTGGAAATCTGCAATCTGGAAATCTGAAATAGCACAAATAGATTTAACATGGTAATTAAGTTAAGACAGTTTTTTAAGTTTTTTTTTTGGTTTTTTAGAGTCCCTAAATGTTTGAGAAACATATTTTACTTTATAATATAACATGAGTTTTGCATATACTTTAACAATATACTCCCATAAGTTGTCATGACTAGTACAGAGTAACCAGTCATGATTGATGGCAGATAAATGTTTTGCAATATTCAATAATACACCCTCTGAAGAACAATATTGGTCATACAACTCAGGAAACCTCCTCCCAAATTCACACATGGTTAATAACCACGGATCAGATGGTGCAAGGAGCCCTTCTTTTACAAAATCATACTCTTTAAAATATATAAATAGATTGGTTGGACTCAATACCTTGTCACCAATCAGACATGATTTGCACTCATCACACTGATATTTTTTTAAGACTACTTTTGCAACATAACCAGCAACATAAGCTGCAGAATTTTTCACATGGATATCATCATTTAAAATATCAGTGTTTACTTGTATGACATCATCAGGGACATCAGTAGAGGAGCCTGCTTGGCTAAAAATTACTTCATTTTCCTCATCCTCATCCTCAGGCAAAGACCCCTCATCCCGCACCTCCGAGTCAGCAGATCAAAACTTATTAAAACAGTGTCCTCATCTGGTTGACAGTTCGAAAGGCGAAAGGTACCAAGAATGTTTTGCGCCATCAACAAGCGCATACGATTCTGAAAATCGGTAGGGGTTGGATGGTCATTGTTTCCACCCTTGCGCCTAACAACTGAAAAAAATTTTTCTAGTGAATCTGCTCATATGAATAAAAGAGATTTTGATGAGCAGATCAGGAATCATTTGGCAGAAGGCTGAAAGTGTTGTTATCCAACCTTGTAAACAAGGAAAAGTGATTCTTCGAGTGGTTTTCACTTGAGTTTGGAATTCCACAGATTCCACAAATTTAATAAACTTACCCCAAGACTCAAGATGTGGAGAAGATTTCGTAACTGCAGACAGTAAAGGCCCAGTTCCACTATGCGCGAGCGAGCGAGCGAGCGAATCCGTGCCCGCCCTCCGACCTAGCTCCGACCAATAGGAGAAGAGGAGCACCGCACTTGATAGGAAAGAATGAAGGGGCGGAGTTTCATAGCTTTCAGCTCTGGCCATCGCGTCGCGTCGCTCAAGATTCGCGCACAATCGCTGGTGTTGAACTTTGAGCGATGATCGCGCGACAGTGTTGCCAAAAAATAGTTTTGGTCTGGCAATGGCGGACAAGCAAACGACATGATCATCGAAGATGGAAGTATGTAAAGTAAACTTCATTTTATTTCTCAAATATTTAAAACAATTTTAATTTGTCACACTATAGAAATACGTAGACAGATTGAGGTAAGTATAAGAAGCTATGTTTTGGTAACGTATTAACAATAATACTACACCATTTAATCAAAGTATTTTGTGTGTTCCAAGAATGTACCTACTTTCTTTTAATTTAATATTTTTGTTTCATGTTAATTAGAACATGGGTTTCAAATGTTAATGCGTTCATCTTAATATCTGGGATTCATATAATTTGTTAACAATTCTTGAAGTAATGATCACAATTTTTCATTTCTTCATAACTCCAAGTTCTGTGTCGCTTATCAAACCTATTTAAAAGTGTATCACAAACTTTTTTAACCCCTATGGCCATACTGGATATACCAACTATAAAACTGTCCCTTTGATTAAAATTGAACTATCCTAATCATTATGTCATATTTATCTTGGTCCCGTAATGTATTTTTTCAATTAGTTTAACTTCTGAGATACACAATTAATGAGATAAAAGTTGCACAGATTACTCGGAGGTTGCATAAGTTCAGGTTTTTGATTATTTAAGAGAAAATTTTGTACTTGTATACATAACGCTGCCTTGACGAGGAACTGAAATTTGTCATTTTAATTATGTATATATTATTAGGTCCTATCAGCCATTATGTTTTCATTATTCAATCTTAAATTCTCAAATTTTGGATGTCTGATAACACGCAGGTTTTTGTGATATGAAAGACTAAAATGTAATACTTAAAAGTTTCAACACATATAACAATGGTAATATGTTGTGCAATTCTGTTTTCTGTCCTGTCATGCTGTTTAAGATGCAGCTAATATAAGTATCATAAAAAAATTCAAACTAATTCATTAAAATATGCGGCAAAATAAATAGAAACACTAAATATCTGTAATTTGGCTACACATTAGTTTATTCAATTCCCTTTTTGTATTTATAATGTCAAAATTATTATTTGTGAAATTTAGATAAAATGTAATCTTTCTGTTTATTTTCATGCCATATGAATACTATTTTTATTTTTTGTATAAATTTTAATGTAATTGCAATTTGTAAATGTGTAAACATTTTGGTGTAACTATTATGGTAAATAAAATTGTATTTTGCATATTATTATGTAATTTTCTTTACACACATAACACACAATTGTATCTTTGGGTTCAAAACCAATTAGTTTCTATAAAAATTTCTATTCCACTGGTTTTTGAACTCAATGATTGTTTTTCATCAGCTCTTGTTTGAATTGCTTAAAGTTATACCTGATGTGGAAATAAACTATTAAAAAATGCAGATATGGTTTGAATGGGGAATAGTATGTATTATATGATTTGTTTATATGCAAGCTAATTGTATTTAATGTAAATGCATTAAATGAAGTTACTTATTTAATAACAAAGCAATTGTAAATTTAGGATGAACACTACATAATTTAAAGTGTATTTAAGTAACAGCAGCAAGATAAGTACATTTTTTATATTTATTTGTACGTTCTCATGGTGATATATTTGGAGTACATCCCGCTATTTTCAGTGATGCTTATATACTAGTCCTGATTTACAACAATCCCAGATTAAAACTATTTCTGTATTACAAAGACAGGTAACGAAAGTTTTGATTGCTTTACCATAGGAATAAGTCATTATACTGTCCTTTCCTTAAATGATTGTATGTTCCCTGAAGTGGTCGCTTTACTGATGTTCTACCGTGCATTAACCCAGATAGCACAGAAAGATTGAAAAAAGATTGAATCAAACTTAAGCGCTCAAGCTTGATAAACCTGAATCAAACTTGAAAAATACGGTAGTTTAGCAGTATTTAATGTGTATAGTTGTACCACGGCGATCTTGAATCATATCTAAATAAGGATTGAATTTTCATGCTTAAAGGTAACATTTTTCAAGATAGAAGTTTCAATGATTTTCCAAATTTGAAAAACGCTTTAGTTTAGCTGTATTTAAAGTATACACGGCAAACTTGAATCCTATCTAAAAAAGGATTGAATTTTCATGCTTAAAGATAAGCAGTATTCAAGATAGAAGTTTCAATGATTTTCCAAATTTGAAATTTCTGGTCACCTTTAAGCTTGAAAATTTAACCCATTTTTTAGCTGATTATTTCAATGATTTTCCAAGTTTGAAATTTTGTTTCAGTTATTGCTTAGTTCAAGCCTGAATAATGCTTATTCAATTTTAGTTTTCTTTCTTTTTTTTTGTTTTACTTTTCCCTCCCGCGTTATAATGCGGGTGGTACTCAGGTTTTTTTTTAAACTTTATTTTTTATTGAGTACATTTTCACAAGCAATAACTACAATTTTTTGTAATACGTAATAGTACATTGATATCTCATAAAAAAATAATTTAAAAAAATAGATAACTCATAAATTCTATAAAATTCCTTGGAAAAAAAATCAAAATATTTTAGTACTTTTAAAATAAGAAAATACATGATACCATAATAATTTTGTTACTTTTTTCGATCGGACCTAACTGAAAAAAATATCAATAAATTATGAAAGAATTACAATAATATTGGTACTTAAACACTGTTTTTCCTTGTATAAAGCTACAAGCTGAATCATTACCAGTTCTACAGCCGTTCAAATACACTTCTCTGTAAAAAAAATTCTTAAAATAGTTTTTATCAAATGCAGAAGCTGAAAGAAACTTGCTTGAATATTAAAGAAAAATAGCTAAATATTCTTTTCTTTTCACAGTCTAATCTGAAAAATAACCGAAAATTAATTAAAACTGATGAACTTGAAGGCTGCCAACAAATAGCATTGCGTTAAAGACGAATATACTACCACAGGGCTTCTTAACCATTGGAAGAGAAAAAAATATTAATTTAAGAAACATTAAAAAAAATGAATGAAACTTTTCTTAAATGAAGCTGTATCCCTATCGGCATCAGGTACAATCTAAAAAGACATCTAAAAGAAATTACGTTTCTAAAATTACTAAAAGCAGAAAAATTGTTAATGGATTAGCAACAAATAGTATTGCGTTAATGACGAATATACTACAACAGGGCTTGTTAACTATACTGAAAGAGAAAAAAACATAATTTAAGAAACATTAAAAAATGAAACTTTTCTTAAATGAAGCTGTATAACTATCGCATCAGGTACAATCTAAAAAGACATCTAAAAGAAATTACGTTTCTAAAATTACTAAAAGCAGAAAAATTGTTAATGGAATATGATTCCTAGGATCCCATTTTCCATCTGAAAATTAAAATGTGAATTATATTCAAGAAAAATATTACATGGCTTGTTAACTCCTGAAAGAGAAAATATAATTAGGTAAATAGGCTGCAACTAAGAAAGAGAAAACAGGGATAAAATAGTACCATAGCATCATCTCGGCCAGAGAGAGACCCTTCCACCCTAGCTGCAAGGCTGCACTGCAACTGCAAGTGGATCTGAACACGAGCCACATGGAGACGCTCAGACGCCGGCCGCCGAGCGCCAAGGTGGGCTGGGGTGAGAAAGGTCAAACAGGAGGGAAAGGAGAGATGGCCAATAACAGGGCAATAAGGACCAACGACATCTTGATAGCAACACAGTGGAACGGTGGGGTAATGCTCATTGTCTGTTTTTGGGGGGTGTAGGAAAAAAATCTAAAGCCGATTGACGCAAATAGAAAAAAACACTAAATTGTGTTATTTGTTCAGTAAATTGGAATAATTTTAAAGCTCTGTTTAAAAATACTTCGTATCTAGGGATATTTTATTAATACATACTACTAACTATTTAAAGAGTAATTAAGAAGTAGGGCACAAAAGTACAGGGGTGGGTTTGAAAAGTTTCCGTCTTCTACTATAGGAAGCAAAAAATTATAATAGCTACAGATAATACGTCCGATAGATTTTATAAATCTGGGGTCCTGTAAAAAATTAAGTTGTAAAGTTTGGGAAACACCTGGTACATAAAAATATAAATAATACATCACATTGATATATTTTTGAAGTGCCGTGAGAAAGTTCAATTTTTTCAATGTCCCGTGACACGGAAAAGTTAGGGAACCCCTGATTTAGAAAACTTTTAATTTAAGAAATATGTATCTTTAATGCTAAAAAGTCCATTAAAAACACCTACACAATTACCACATTGAATCGGATAAATAAACATCCCATACTGCAGGGGTACCTAAACTTTTGAACATTGTGACTACAAAATCTTCAGTTAAGGCATAAATTTTTTCAGAAACTAAATTGACCAGCGAAAAACATTTAAATCTATGTTTCTCAATCTTTTCCACACCTTTTCTTTTTACAGGGCTGCAGCAAGGTATTTTTTTCTTATAAAATGAATTGCATGCAAAGGTAAAATGAAGCTTTTTTAGAAAATTAAGAGGTTGTACGAGAACATCATCGCATTAAAGTTTTAAATTGTGTATGGAGTTTTGAGTCTCACTCTAAAGAAAGGGGTCTGGGGTGTATTATCAGGAAATTTTTAAAATTTGACAATTAAAACAGGGCTTTTAAAAATATTAAAACATGGTTTTTTTTGTAAAGTGCGGGTAATTTGCAGTTAAACATAATTTCATTAAGAAAATTACCAAAAATTTAACTGTGTGTAATAAATTATAGGTTCTTTAGGATTAGGGCGCAAGTGACAAGTGTTCTGATAAATTTCCAAAAATAACGAAATAGGGTAGTGGCATCAGTAACTGACAGGGCACCAGTAACTGAAATGATGGCCTTTCTTAATAATTTAGACATTTATTTTTAACTTTATGCAATATTTAATTTTCCATCAATTTTTAATAATTGAGAATTCCCATTTAGTGTCAAGAAACGATTATTAGTTGGCTTAATGCTGAAAAGCTGAAATTAAGGAAATGCATTTTTGTTTAGTCTAAAATTAAGCAAAATTTCCTTTTGAAACCTATTTGAACTAACATGCAATTGATAATTGTACATAAATTATGCTAAATGGGTAGTTATTTTTGAAAAAAGTACTAATTTATTTATTTAAAATTGGGTGTCAGTTACTGGATCCAAACAATCAATTTCACAATTCCAAACAATCAATTTCAATCAGTTACTGGATCCAAACAACTGACACGAGTGTCAGTTACTGGTGTTTTTGTGAAATTCAAGGTAATTGTATGAAAATTCTAGCAAATATGGTAAGAGCTATTTGTAGAATGTTGCTGTGCAACTTAATTTTTAAAATCTAATATTTTTCCAGTAACTGACACCCTGCAGGGCCGTATCCAAGGGGGGGGGTTAGGGGTCCAAACCCCTCCCGAAATTTTGACATAAATTTTTAATGTGTTTTTTTCCTTGAAAATTGTGTCTTTACAAACAACCCAAGGGGTCTAAAAATGAGTTCTCGAAATCTACTGTACTATATTTTCCCGTGAAAATTTTGTGACTTTCAAGGAGTATTCCACATTGGTGTTACCTAAAGGGTCTCAAAATGAGTTCAAAACACTACTTTTAGGGGTAAATTTCCAAAATTTTTCTGGACCTCCACTATACTGTTTTATTTTAACATTCTTAACATTATGCTCTTTGAGTGCAATCCACACAAAGGGATATAGATATAGACTATAGGAAAAATCCCCCAAACAACTTGCTTTGACGAATAAATGGATGTTATTTAATTTACTCAAAATGTTTGGGTTGGGTAATATAAAAAATTGTGTAGTATGGCCTCTAGACACGCTCTTACACCATACAAATCCCCCAATCAAAGCATCTTCTCCCATTGTGCTTTCGATAGTTTACTTTTTTATCAGCATAATATTCGATTGATATGCTGGATTAATTAAATCCTATCAATTATTAATTGGTATGCTCCGACTGAAGAATTTTGTAGTTTAGTCTCTTAGACTGGCTCTTCTTAATATATAAAATAGAAATTCCGGAAATGGTAAAATACGGTGATCGATCGTTTGAGCATTTGATTGGTCGAAATACACCATAAAATTCTCCCAATAAACGCATTTTCTCATTGTGCTTTCAACAGTTTACTTTTCTATTAGAATAATATTCGATTGAGATATTGGATTAATTAAATCTTATCAATTATTCTTCTTACGGACTTAATTGAAGTATTGAAATCTTTGAATTTAGGTTTTCTACACTCATCTGAGCAGAGATATTTTTAACTCCTCGGAGAGAGTATTTCACTCTTTGAAAATCGGAAATACTCTTTAAAAAAAACTAGAGAGGAGTATTTTCAATCTTTGAATTTTTCACAAAGGTTTAGCTTAAAAAATGCACCGCGGGCCCCACCGAAATCAACAAATATTTTTCTACTCAAAACACTAACAGATCTCAGCGAAGACATTTTCGCCCTACTTCTAGAAAAAGCCACTTGCCAAAAGCCACGGCACCCTATTTATACTATTTAATTGTGTTTTCATACAGCCATAGTAATTTTATGTCATTTATTGTTCTGATTCTTAGGAAGGTTTTTGTGTCTCTGTACAATGTTCATGCTATTTCTGTATTTCACTCCTTATAATTCAATTTCACTCCTCCTAAAGAAGTTAAGGAGTATTTTTACTCCTCTAAAAAAATCCTAGGAATAACACTGCATCTGAGAATATCGTCCTATTAGACAAGATTGGTGCATACCTATGGACAAAATTCTCTTTCAAAAATTAATGCATTCGATGCAAATGTACGAATACGAATCTGTTCGTAATTATTGAATAGAGACGATTGCAAGTCTGTTCATTTTTAGTTTTCAAAATACCCCGAATTAGATAACAGATCAGTTCTTTGATTTGATATAAGATAAATTTTAACGTTTATCCTTTACAAAAACGCTTTAGAAGTGTTTTCCCTTTGTCATAAAAAAAATATAAACCGTCCGTATGAAAGCTATTTCTCTTGCCTTTTGTTTATCTTAATAGTACTGTGAGTTTGGATTTTCTGCATTGAAAGATGTATAAGAGATCTATACTACACTAATACGCTGGAAATAAAGAAAGGCCAAAAATATCCCGAATGATTCATAATATTTGACAATTTTAAATCTTTATGTCCCTGAAGCACAATGACATTTTAGTTCCAGGAGGTCATATTTTGAAAATAAATTCTGATCAAAACAAATATTTATATTGAGATACAAAAAACAATCTTGGTAATTTAAAAAACACAACTAATATTTTATTAAGTATCCCAAAATACCATGATGTCCATTGTATGATTACTTTTGTTAATAATCTTATTTCTTCATCGAGAAGATTCCCTTGAAAGAGCTGTGAGAAAACAAATTTTCGGAGACACCCGTAATCAGTCAATTCCGCCCGCGCCGCGCCGGGCGAACGCGATCCCCACTGCCCACTGAGATAACGAAACGACATTCTCTGGGAGCGCGGGGGGAAGGCAAACAGGATTTTTTCCCGCTGTTGGTGTTTTGGAAACGGCCGAATCGTCGACTTGCAGAATAAAATCTTATCTCACACAAAAAATAATTATTTATAAAAGCCTATTTTGACTGTAAGAGAATTATGTATATTTTTCGTTTACTTCTGTGTTCATTTTCAATAAGTTTTTTTATCAATTCAAAACTAGTAACTTTTCGCTTAGAAATTCGCAAGAAAATTATTAAATACCAAAGTCCAAAGTCTAATAGAAATCTTTTATAAATCTCGCGTTTCTGGGTCCCTACCTGTTTAATAAAATAAATTAAGCCCTTAAAACCACTAATAGTAAAACTGAATTTAAATCTGGAGTATATAATTGTATAGCAGGACACAATGAAATAGAAATATTATTTAAGTTAATTAGTCAGCGATGCTTCGTTACCGTAACAAAGAAACTGGTACTGGGTACCGAGGACGAGCTCTGTGCTCTTTTGGTGCTCAAAACTTATTTTTTTCCATGTAAGTGTGTGTTCGTTTTTCTGCTTTTTTGTCTGTGATTTATCTCTTGTAATTTGTTTTATTTTTTTGCTGTGTTTTTTTAATAAAAAATTTATATTCTATTCTAATACACGTCTTAGGCCATGCTACTGGCGATATTTTATTGAATACGTCACAGCGCTATCGAAAGCCCGTCAGGTTAGATTATTTTTCAATGCTGATTACAAATAAATTATCCAAAGCTAGTAAAAATTATGTTTCTAAATTTTTTTCTCTAAAGTATTAAAAGATAAGAAAAAACTTTAAAAATACCCCAAGAGAAATAGTTTTTCAACTAGGGTTTAAAATTGATAATTATGGAATTTGAGAAAAAACTCAAAATCGGATCAACATTTTTATTTGCTACTTTAAAAAATCAGGCCCCATTTTTCATCAAGTTTGTGTTTCGCTTTGGAAAATATTTTATTACCCAAGAGAAAAATTCCTTTCTGGACAAATGATTGAACTAAATTTGATAAACACAAGATTGTGATTCGCTTGAATTTACAACCAATTTTAATGATTGAAAAATATTTTATGACCCAAGCAAGAAATTACTTGCAGGAAAAATGATTGAACTAAATTTGATAAACTCAAGATTGTGATTTGCTTGGATTTTCAACCAATTTTAATGATTGAAAAATATTTTATTACCCAAGCAAGAAATTCCTTGCAGGAAAAATGATTGAAATAAATTTGATAAATTCAAGATTGTGATTCGCTTGAATTTACAACCAATTTTAATGATTGAAAAATATTTTATGACCCAAGCAAGAAATTCCTTGCAGGAAAAATGATTGAACTAAATTTGATAAATTCAAGATTGTGATTTGCTTGGATTTTCAACCAATTTTAATGATTGAAAAATATTTTATTACCCAAGCAAGAAATTCCTTGCAGGAAAAATGATTGAACTAAATTTGATAAATTCAAGATTGTGATTCGCTTGGATTTTCAACCAATTTTAATGATTGAAAAATATTTTATTACCCAAGCATGAAATTCCTTGCAGGAAAAATTATTGAACTAAATTTGATAAATTCAAGATTGTGATTTGCTTGGATTTTCAACCAATTTTAATGATTGAAAAATATTTTATTACCCAAGCAAGAAATCACTTGCTTGAAAAATGATTGAACTAAGTTTGATAAACTCCAATCTTGAAACACCCAGCTTAAAAATTGATTGAAGTAAGTTTGTTTCTACAAGTTTGAAATTTCAACCATATTTACAGGAAATCTCAAACTTGAAGCAAGCATACGTGCTATCTGGGAAAATTTGCTACTAAAGTTCTTTAGTTACTATGTTCTCAATTTTATGAAATATCCTCTAAAAGATAATTAAATTTTCATATTTTGTTATACACGCTGATGTAACAGAAGTGTTACATGAAACTATAATCTTCAGCAATTAATTGGGATAATATCATAAATTGTCAAAAAGCAATTTAAAAAAAAATCTGTCTTAATTTAAAAAATGAAACTTAAAATTTCAGATTCATTTAATAAACATTTATTGAAGGTACACAGTAAATTTTAATCATCTTTTCACCATAGCACCTTCTAAATCATCTTAAAAGCTCATTTTTCTCTCTTTTAACACATACTTAAATTTTTTTACATAAAATATTTTTCAAAAGAATTCTACAAAAATAAAATGAAAAGGATGACAGTTTTGTTACATTAGATATTAATTACACAAAGAAAGAAAAACTGCAGCAATACTTAAAAAATTCAAAAGTTGCCCAATTTTAAAAAGATTGAATTTGGGGTGTTTTTGCCAAATCTCATTATAATGGCCTACTAATAATTAAGCATCAAAATCTTGACCCAAGTAAGTAAGTTGAGTAAGTTTTTAAAATGTTTGCATCCCTTGAATCTTTAAAAAAAAATTGCATATTAACAAGAAGAAAAATAGCGCCATCTATCAATACAGGCAATAGTTAAATAAAACTACTTAAAATTAAAATACTAGTTATATCATGGTGCCATCTATCTGCAATAAGGAAAACTAGCACAAGAAATAGCAGGCGGCGTCGCGCTATAGTCGCGCGACGAACGATTGAAGACTACTTCCATAGGAAAGCATTTCGGGGAGGAGATACAAAAGAAGGCGGAGGATCGCTTGTCGTTCGCTCGCTCGCTCGCGTATAGTGGAACTGGGCCTTAAAGGTCTATCGGGATATTTCAGCATTCTTCCATTCACACTCTCAAACATATCATTCACTACGGAACAGAAATCAGCAGTGTGGCTCCCAGTGGATGGCAGAGAACCGGTTGTGGTCATGAAGCAGAGGATTGCAGCAACCGATTGACTGACGTTTGCATTCTACACAATTGAGTTAACCGCAAGGTAAATGAAACCCTGTGAGACTGAGTTTCAGACAGAGTGAAAAATCGATATTCTACTTCCTATATTCAACTGAGTTTCACTTACTCTGGTGGTAACTTGTGCGACCACATGCGATTGGCTACTCAGCCAAGTGACGTAACAAACAAGATCAGATCTATTCCAAGCGCGGCAGCGGACATTTTAAAAATTGTTCAAAATCAAAATAAAGAATGGCTAGCAACAACGTACAGAAGAGAAAACAAATCGGAAAATCTTTAAGGATTATGAGCGACATTTTTTGATTGAATGTGTCGACAGATGGAAGAATGTTGAATCTTTCAAATCGCGCCTGGCTGGAAAAGTCTAGACTAGAAAGGATCTTCAACTTTGAAAATTCGTAGGTCCCGAACGGAGCGAAATAAAATTACGAAACAAGTCTCTAAAAATAGCTTGGTTACCATATAATAGCAAATTAAAAGGAATAATTCGTACAAATTCGTTAACTATTCAAAAAAAGAGATTTAAATAGTCTAAAGACGAAATAGCGAAACCGTGCTGCCATCTATCAAATAAAATACGAACATGATTGTCAACCTATTTTTTGGAAAAACTAATTGGCATTTCTTTAGTAATTATCGCAACGACTCCATTTTTGGATATAAAATGAATCATTGAACCCTCTTTAAGGGGGAATAGTCGAAAAAGATTCTTAAAGGGTTCCCAAACACTTCGTTCTGCATGCCCGAGAACTGAGTAATAGGACTGAGTTCGACTTACCACCCAAATTTGGAGGGTTACATTTTACTACATGAAACATGGTCTTATGGAGGAGTAGAATACGAAAAAGTCCAAAAAACAGGGTAACTCACATGGTAATGAGTTACGACTTTTGTGTAGAATACAAGCGTGAGAGCTTGAGCTGCCAACCTAACATTCATGGAACTCAATCCATCCACTTCCACATGTTTCCTGGTCAGTTTGGGAGCAAAGTGATGTGCCATTTTAGAATCATACTCCCACGCAGCCACAATATGCTCCCAATGTGCAGTTTTAGTAATATTGTTGGAAACAAACTTTACAGGATATCGTTTAAAATTGTTCCGTAAACACTTCAATAAATGAGGCGCATCGCTTAAACAATAAATTTTTCGGTCTTGAAAAGAGAAATATGGCTTTTCAGGAGAAATGCCCAATTCTCTCTTATAAAGCTGTTGATTGCTGGGCCCCTGGTCGCAGACAACAGCTATAGGTACAAGACCAGACCCCATCAACTTAAAAAGCGCCTCATTTAAGAGGTGTTTAAGAATGGTGCTGGATGTTGACTCATTTGACAAAAAATACCCAAACACCTGCTTCCATTTTTTACATAACCCACGTACCATAAAAACTAGTGCGTGGGTTGCAAACTTTGGCTTTGTAACCTTGTATGATCCGTAATTCTCATATCCTGAAATCAAATCTTTGTGAGCAATATATGACAAACCACTTTTAAGTTTCATCTCATCAAATGAAACTATACAAAACTTGTCAATTGGTTTCAATTTTTTGGTAATCAGTTTAATAGCTTTCAAAATGGCTTCTGAAAATCCAGCAGCCAACTTGATACCAGACACACATTTTAATAAAGTTGTTTTTGAGGGCAAGTTAAACGTACGGGAAAGGGAGTGGTAGGCTTCAGGACTGGTTAGATAAAGTTTCAGAGCAAAGGTCTTATCCCTGACACTCCACCTTCGTCCATACTTTGATACATTTGATGTTTTGAGCTGTGAAGTAATGAAATTAAACGTTTCCTTATTTACCTTGCTTTCAATAACTGATATTGCATTTTTTAGATCTGTTTTTTCTGAAATTTTCTTTTTAAGTAATATATTGTGGTTGACAGGGACTTAATCTTTTTAGTTTTAGGCGTTAATGTTCTTTTTGTCCTTGACTTGAGGGTTGACTTGGGTGTAGACTTGAGGGTTGACTTGGGGGTTGACTTGGGTGTAGACTTGGGGGTTGACAAGATTACTCTCCTGGCCGTTTGGAGGTTTTTGGAGGTCTTAGGGGTGAAAGAAATTTACCCTTCTCAAAAATGGCTTATAGGGTATCCTTTCCCAAATTACGTGAGGAAGCACAAAATTCAATAGTAACAATCTTTATTCAGCCCAACATTCCAAAAGCCACCAAACAAAACAATAAAACACTTCTATATATAATCGTTAAAAACATTGTTGCCACATAAAAAATGCATTACATCATCAATATAAGGAAAACTAAGAAAATATTAAAAACCATTATCACATTAGCTGGGAATCGAACATTAGGTAAACACTAGAGGGGAATCGGAATCGAACCCACAATTTTTGACATCCTCCCCCCTTGCAAGTGCAAATTAGCAATTAAGCTTGCAAGACCCAATTAAAGTATTAGTTTAACTTAAACTCATGAAAATCCTATCACATCTAAATCTAAAAACTCTAAAACACCAATTAGCCTTTAAATTGAAAATTAGCAATTAAAGCTCAAAATACAATTAATCATTAACACTGCAATATTAAATAACTCTAAAAGAAATTAAAGTTCAGAAAGTTCTCAGTCTGAGTAGTCCTCCAAAACCTCCGGCTGAGGTTCACTTTTGGTCTCTACAGACGGGACGACAGGGATTTCTCCTCGTCTTCGGGGTCAGGTTCTTCAACATAGCAGGAAAAACAACGGACACAATCAAGGGATCAAGTCCCCGAACCACTTTTACCTACAGCCTGTAGCGAGCCCTTTATACTGCTCCTCTATCCACTCCATCAAAGGACTCTGTCTGAAACAGACGTATCAAACAATTTTCAGATGTCTCAAGCTCATTGACCTGCAAGTCTGTTCTTCTACCATCACGTCTAGACTTCCTATGAAGTCTGTAGATCCAAGCCAACACTATCAGTATCCTCTTGTAGTCCGATGTTCTGGAACAGGATTCATCGCTCGCCAGTAGACACTCAGACGAATCCATCCCTCTTTCATTATCGCCATCAATCTCAGCTCTGTCAAAGGCCAATTCCTGTCCTGACCATTCCTCTGGATGTAGCCAAACCCAATTTGTTTTCTCACACCAACACGATCCACACAAGCAACGGGCAGGACAGCATCCTCGATTGCACAAATCAGCATCGAGACCACGTCTCCAAGCAATAATGCGTTTCCTGACCTCCTTAACTCTCATTGCCTGTAGTAGCTCCAGTCCAAGTATGCACTCCAGATCAGTACAGTCTGGCCATACACTTCCAAGATCAAAATCCCTCAAGACTTCAGCGTGAAGACACGAAGATTCAACTATACCAAAAGGCATCAATAGAAACATAATCCTCTTTTCACCAGCTAGATTTGCTTCATTTCTAGCCTGCAACAAACTCAAGAAAAGGGGATTAGAGTTTGCAAAACGAACAAATACAGTAAGTGAATGTGTCTGTTTACGAGCATCACAGAAAAGTTTCGATAAACGATCGGTATCCCCAGGATCCCACTGCAACCATCTGGAAAGCATCAAATTCCCTAAAAGTTCAATACCATTAAAATATTTCCAAAACTCCCGTTCAGTCCTCGGATGCATCTCCAAACTAATTACAAGGTTAGACAACAAAGTTACAGGAAAGGAAATTTCAGGATCAACCGCTTTACGTGGGATAGCCACAATCACTTTACTTGAAACCTCTGTTAGCAAAGCATCAATATAAGAAAGTTTCAGATCATATGTACCTCGACTAAGATCCCAACTCAATCCCAATACGTTAGTAGGGGCTACTGAATCACTTGCGCTATCCGCACATTCCCATCCTCTCAGATCAAGTTTCTCATTAGCTTTAACATTAGTTGACATATCAATAGACCTAAGCAATTCCAGTTTACCAGAAACATTAGTCAAGCAACTATCCTCGTCCAAACAGTTGAATTGTTGCAAAATACAAACAAGAAACTTCAACTCACCCTTTTCGTCCTTTCTAATTAACGATTCCGAATGATATCTCAACATCGACCCCAGCAGGAAAGGACCACTCAATACCTCAGAAATCACTCGGCAAAATCTATAAGGTGTCAATATACCGTCAGGTCCGTACCATGAAAACATGAAGCAGTTTACATCTTCCTGCATACCAAACTTGAGAAAAGCCTTTCGGTCGTCTGACATGACATCAATTCTTTTCACTCGGAATCCATCTCGCATTAAGGAGATCAGCTCGCTGACTTCCAATTCTTTACCTGGGACATCCTTCTTCTGCTTTGGGGCATCACCCAGCCTCACTGAAGATTCAAATACGACCATGGCTTCCTCGGTGTTTTCCTCTACCACTTCGCGATGAGGCAAGCATAGACATGCTAATTCATCCCCAGGCTTCTCTTCACACTCTAACTTCAGAATGGCCTGTCCATGTTTTCCAGCCTCCTGTGGCTCTTCCCTATTCTTCTTCTCTGAGGAATCCAAAGAATCCGACGACCACAAATCCGATATCAGAATATCTTTACTCAACAAAGATGTCAAACAGGTGGTAGCCTTTGTAGGGTTGTGAGTATTCTTACCCATAACAGTCCATCCCAAGAAGGTCTCAACTGCCACTAACCCACACGAAAGAACATGCATCTTCCCGGTGAGCAATCTTCCAGCAACATCGGCTCCAATGAGAAGATCAATCTTTCCTCCTTCGACTGTGTCTGTCAAGTGTATCCCCTTGGACCTCAACTCGTTTACCCAAGGACCATTTGCTACCGAAGGAACGGTGTCGCATATTTTCTCCGTCAAGAACATCAAAGCAGTATTTATTCTCCCTTTCCAGGTCTCCCACAGTAATTCTGTAGACCTTATGAATTCTGTTGTCAGTTCTTGCTCCTCCAAACAGGGAATGCACAACCTCCTGTTGAACCGAAGAACCCATGGACAAAAAGGAAGCCACTTCTTTCGTAATGTACGAACTTTGAGATCCACTGTCATAAAGTGCTCTGACAGAGATCGTGCCATTCCGGCTCATCAGGCTTACCCTTAAAGTTGGCAGCAGCACTCTCGGTGAACCACATAAGGAAGTGAGGTTCACAGCACCCTGACCCTCGGCCTTCGAGGAACCCTCAGCGTCAGACGCATCAGAGGAAGATAAATCAGAAGATATCTTGCTGCACATGAGAGAATTGTGGGGCCGAGAGCAAACCGCACATCTCACGTAAGAACGACACTTACTAGCAATGTGATTCCTCTTGAAACACTTGAAGCAGCAACCTCTATCTCGCAAGACTTTTTCCCTTTTCAGCATGTGTCATTTTCTTTGCTATATTACAACTAGTGCTCTCATGAATCCCATCACAAAAAACGCAATCCTGCCTATTTTCGTTTGCATTCAAGAGAGCGGAAGCGCTGGGTAGTCTTCCCTGCCTTGCTCCTGAGCAGTATCGCTTGCCTCCATTCTCAAATTCCAAAGATCCACGAGGAGTCTCACTGTAGTATTCTCTGCCAGATTTATACTGGCCTCCCAGACCTGATCTAGCCAAACTTATCATCTCTTCTCCATTCACTTAAAAATAATCTCTTAAAAATAACATAAGCCTCTCCAACGATCTTTGACTACCTCCAGTGTCCTCATCCATTCCAACCCTTCCCGAATTTTCCATCTTGTGGGTGTCCGAAACCCGGTATCTTTCCCAGGCTCTCAAAACTATCTCTGGTAAGCATGATTCCACTAGGGGGCATAAAAAATCAGCAAATTTATCCCTTGATCGTCCTAAACTGTCCAAAGCTCTTAGATGAGATTCAATTTTATCGTAGAGTGCTCCAAGATCAGAACTCTTCCTTCCGCTAATTGCGTTTTCCATTACTAATCCCAAAAGTTCTCGTACATAAATTTGAACCAGCAGGTCTTTTCTTCCAAACCTTTCTTTCAGGAGTTCAATCGCTTTTGGGTAATTCTCTGCTGTAGGTGGAAAACTCTCGATCAGTCTAGCAGCTCTTGATCCAGGCACTATAACTTGCAGTAGGTACTGGAATTTGTACCCATCAGACAACCCCTCGTCATCGTGAACTTTAGAGAATTGACTCCAGAAACCCAAAAACGACTTCGCATTACCATCGAATTTCCCAAGCTCTAATTCGGGTAATCTGTACCTTGCAACAGAGGATTCCGATAAGCTGACATCTTTCTGACTTTCTTCCGTTTTCTTACGGCTTTTCAGCAACTCTTCAACTTGTGTCTTTATAGACCGGGAGCCAGCAACATATTTTGTCAGTCATTTCCTCTCAAGCGATATTTGGTGGAAAATTTCAGGAAGTTATATCATAAAGCCTGGTGAGCGTCAGCTGGCTGTAGGGCGGTGGAATAGACGTCAGCTGGTCGTTTAACATTTGGAGCGTCTTTCTCAAAGATTCTTTGCGGCTTCAATTACGCGAGAGAAAAAGAACAAGAGGGAAACTGTTATGTTTTTGTTTACATTTCGATTTGCTTTGTATTGAGGAGAGGTACGAAAGGATGTGTGGTCGCATGGGCGGCCCACATGAGGCGGTACATCTATTATATAGGTTGTCCGGCCACCATGTGTGACCAGTGGGCGCCCGGGGTTCGAATCAACGCTTAAGCATGTATGTTTGTGTGTGTATGGAGATGATTGAAAGAGACCGCTAATTATATCACCAATTGTTAGGAAATAGACCAACTTTCTTTAAAGAACAATAAATTATTACTTCTAAAAATTAATTACTAACCAATTTCCCTAAAGATAACTTTTAATTTCTTTTTATAAACCAAACCAACTTTTTGAAAGGACACTGTTTTAATTAATTTTTTAGATATTTATTTGTTTTTCAGATAATTTTAAGTTGGCAATTTTTAATTAATAATGTTCTAGAAGGGAATTGTTTTTTGTTGACAACTTGAGACTCATGAAGTCAGGAAACGTTGAGAGGAAATCACTGAAAGTATAAATTTTTGTTCATGTTTGTTGGTTCCTTCTCCTAACCCAAGGCTGGATAGTAATTAACAGATATTTATTTACATTATTTACAAAATCTTGATTTAAAACGATATCCGCCGCTGATGCGACCACACACCCTTTCGTACCTCTCCTCAATACAAAGCAAATCGAAATGTAAACAAAAACATAACAGTTTCACTGAGTTTCCCTCTTGTTCTTTTTCTCTCGCGTAATTGAAGCCGCAAAGAATCTTTGAGAAAGACGCTCCAAATGTTAAACGACCAGCTGACGTCTATTCCACCGCCCTACAGCCAGCTGACGCTCACCAGGCTTTATGATATAACTTCCTGAAATTTTCCACCAAATATCGCTTGAGAGGAAATGACTGACAAAATATGTTGCTGGCTCCCGGTCTATTAGTAGTATCACTTTTGAGCTATAATCCTCTGCAGCTTCATATTCGGCGCTTAGTTCATCACCGGACAACCCCTTCAAAATTTCCAAGTGGGTCTTCTCCAGGCAACCGGCTCTCGACATGAAGACACCAAACTCAGCCCTCAGCCAAAGAACCTCAGCTCCGAAATGTCAACATCTTCAGCCTTGCAAGTTTCCTTCAGCCGGTTAAAAGACCTTGTGAAGATATTCCTCTGAGTTTTTCGGAGAGTCTTCAATCTTTCAATTTCGGCCATTTCACTCTTCTGAAATCTCCAATGCCGGGCCAAACAAAATCCACTTCCTCACGTCCTGTCGCGGACGCCAGATGAAAGAAATTTACCCTTCTCAAAAATGGCTTATAGGGTATCCTTTCCCAAATTACGTGAGGAAGCACAAAATTCAATAGTAACAATCTTTATTCAGCCCAACATTCCAAAAGCCACCAAACAAAACAATAAAACACTTCTATATATAATCGTTAAAAACATTGTTGCCACATAAAAAATGCATTACATCATCAATATAAGGAAAACTAAGAAAATATTAAAAACCATTATCACATTAGCTGGGAATCGAACATTAGGTAAACACTAGAGGGGAATCGGAATCGAACCCACAATTTTTGACAGGGGTGCTGGATTTTAGTGGTGGCATGGTAGAAAAGGCGGGAGATGTGGTGGGGATGTAGGAGGGCCCATCATCTGCTCCACTATAAGCATCTGTTCCACTCGTGGATGCCGAATCATCCATCCTTCCGCTCAGTCTTTCCTTAATCTTGGATACGTCCAATATTTCATCTGTAAAAAATAGTTATAATTGTGAGATATAAACTTCTACTAGTTTTATAATAATGTCTTACTTTAATTAAGTCTTCTTTATTTTAGTTCAATTCTAGAAAAAGTAATAATTATCTTAAACAGTAATTTTTTCCTGCAATGAAATGGTAAATTCATGGAATTTAACAAATCATTTTTTCAGTGAGAGATTTTACTGATTAAGTTTATTAAAATGTTAGTAAATAGGTTGTTATGTATCCATACTTTTCAAATATGATTGTATCTCTCATATATTTGGCTTTAAAACAACAAATTACATTATTTTTTATTTTCCCTTACAAATGTACAGCAATTTATATATATATTCTTCTAACAATGACTAAACATAATTTTAGTAAAGAAAAAACAACTTAAGAGTTTTCTCAAAAAAATGAACTTTAGTTAAGTACTCAAAATTAATACCTTAGTAAAAACATGACACCTTACTATTGGAAACATACCCAGATTTTCTCCATATGGCGCTGGAACAGCAGAAGCTTTCAAGCGGATTTTGGACTTAGTCGAGTAATCATCATCAGAAAAATGAGAAGAGCACACACGTAGTTTGCTGTACCTAGATGCAACTGAAGATGACATTATCCACTTTTTACCAGAGGCTTTTGCCCATTTTTCAGATCTGAAATAAAAAAATTTGCATGGATTTTTGTTTTTAAGTTACAATTAAATATGCAACCATTTATTTTTTTATAATATTTATCTAACAGTAAAAGGATAACTAAATGCCCCTTTTAGTAGCTTGAATACTATATATTACATACAATTAAAATATTAATCATTGAAATGAGAAATAAATTATAGAACAACTTTTTAAGAATTTTCTGTCTAGTTTACCAAATAAAAAATATTATTAATAGAATGAAAGTATTTTAAAATGTACCCATTAAACTCTTTTCTGAAGAGTAAAGGTACTTAATATTGAGTTAGTTACACACGAAAATTAACAAACTTATAATACGCTTGAAATGTTACATGGATGCTCTTAAAAGTTGTGTTTTAAGAATTTATTTAACATCCTTTAATTTGTTGATTTAATTTTAAGAAAACTATCTTTCTCACATGATTGATATACATTAACTTTAATAAAAATCTCAGGGAGGAAAAGTAATGAACTAAAATGTAAATGTTAGGAACTATATAATAGGATATACAACAAATAGGGGTAAACTCACAATTCAGGATTTTTAGGAAACCTATGATATTTTAAACCAGAACTTCTGCTTTGATGAAGGTTGCAAAAGCCGCACTTTTGGCCAATAAACCTGGATCTAAAATACAAAAGAAAACTTAATAAAATACTTTTAACTTATTTAAAATAAACTATTTAAATATTTTTACAACTGCAACTAATATATGTTTAGATATATTAAATTTAAATTAACATGATATTTTGCAGGATAATAAAAATATGGTTTTAATCCAGTTTCAGGGAGTTAAAAAATTGCTAGAAATGTGAGTAGCCCTACTCTTTTCAATAATATTTCCATGTGTTCCCTTACCTATTAAATACAAAAATATTTTTAACTACAAAGAAATTAAAATTACAATTTTTTTTTGTCTGTACACATACAAAGGCAAGACCAACAACAGGCTAGAAGCCCAACAAGGTTGAGCCAGTGAGCTTCACGATTACCAGTAAACTTCAAACGATTTCTTAAAATTCAGGACCCCAGTAGATTTAACTACATAAATTAAGTCATTTCAAAGTTAAGTTAAGTTAAAAGTCATTCATAAAAATTTCCAGCATTTTTCAAGAGAATTTTTCTTATCAAAATTTATTTTTTCATTTCATAAAATATAAAACCATACTACACATGTCATAATATTAGCACTAAAATTTAAAAATGCATATAGTAAAACTAATTAAAAAATACACCTAAAATTAAAAAATTCAAAGTAATAGTTGTAATGATTATTAATTTAGTTAATTTAAATCTTCCGAGTAAAAAACATGCAAATTATAATAACAAGTGGGAAAGTAACCCGTCTTGTCCAGAGTGATATCATTTGCTTATTATATAAGAAACTATTTAACATCCTAAAAATAAAAATGTATGATAAATTAATATTATTTATTTTATCAAAATTTTTCAATCGGGGGAGATAAAAGCTCCCTTTCACCATTGTCTTTGCCATATCGCCTTTTTTCCCATTTTTACCAATGATTAAAAATTTAAATACTTCTAAAAGCACAATTAATTATCAAAACATTTTTATAGAAAAATAAATGAATGCTAAAAATGCAAGTAATTAGATTGAAGGTATTATATAAGAACTATTAGAGAAACAAAAGGTATTCACAAAGGAATCGAGAACTAAATATATAATTTATTTAATCAGAATTACTAAAAAAAACATATAACTTACCCAGATTTAGAATCGGCAGATTCTTCTTTAGATTCTGAGCTGTCCATAATCAATAATTTTCAAATACAGCTCAAGTTTTTCGAAATTTAACAGCTCTGAGAAACCGTTCGCTTACTTGAAGCAAAAGCTTTCAGTTTCGGTTTCACATTATGAAACCTCAAACCAAACAACTCGTGATGTCAGTGATGATCTATGCGCATTAGGGTGGCCCTTATTATAATGGGGAAAATTTTTTTTCAGTATTTTCTTTCAGCCCCCCCTTAATTTTTTTCCTTTTACTATAAAATGAAAGTGTGCAAAAGGATTTTCCGATATTTTAATATTAACACGTGCCTCATCGCGGTTGAAGTTTGGCCATAGCGCGCCATAGGTATAGTATGGCTTACTACGGGAATAACGTCTCCGCTAACTTCCTCGGGAGGAGAATGACAGATAATTTCATTAATTTCGAATGTTTATGGGTAAAGAAGATGAAAATATGACTTAAGAATATTATTAGTACATTAAAATAGTTAAAAAGACAAATTTAACAAAAAATGTATTTATTAAAAATAAATTTCAAAAACATGTATATAATTATTCAAAATTGCTTAATATAAAACAATAATTATTTACACTTACCATACAATTATAAAAAAGTTCCAGTTTAAAAATTAATATTTTAAATACATTTATAGTATAATATATTCTAACAAATTCATAAAAATCTAACATCTTAAAAACATGTAAGATTCAATTCACTTTTTTGGAACAATAAGCATTCAAATTTACGCTTAAGAGCCTATACTTTTTGCAATCGGGGTTCGGGGTATTGTTTTTTGAAGCTACTGTTTGATCATCAGAAATTTCTTCATCTTCAATACTAGATAATGATGATTCCTCAAATGAGTCTCGGTCATGAATCGTCTCGGAACTATTGAGAGCCTTAGCCTGGCTCTTCTCTTGGTTACTTAATCTTTGTGAAACTCTTTCTTCGCGTTTTGCCAGCTTTACATTAATTCCACTTAAACATCCTACTCGACCTGGCTTTCGTCGATTCAGTGAAAATTGTCTATCTTCTTCAATTTTTAATATTTCCAACGCATTCGCGGATGCAACAAAGAGATTGCTCAGGTTATCACAAACGCCTGTTCTAATTTTTTCTGGGAGTCTGGCGGACGACAAGCATTTTGTTGTAAACTTCGCCAAGTGGAATACATCTTCATAACTTTATTTGTGTATTTTTTAAACTGTCTAGTAGGGATTCTTGCTTTTTCCCAAAAAATGACACTCTCGCACTGCCAAGCATTCCTGTTATCTGATGGCATACTTTTCCAATCAAATAGATATTTTATCACTACTTTTTAAGTTAAAGGACATAACTGCACAACTAACAGAAACCAAGGCTATTTGTCTAGACACTTTCTGACCCTCCCTAAACTCCATACTATTAAATCACTCACCCCTGGAGTATTCGGGAAGATGGGGTTGGAGCGGTCTGTTTTGTCTTTCGCCCACCCCCATCGTGCCGGGGACTTCAAAAGTCTGAGATAAAAACAAGCCGTCTTCGAGGAGAGAAAAAGGGAATGTGACAGTTTTCTCTTATGAGGTGAATGACACCCACTAAACAATCTAGCACTGCTCCCTCAGACAACAAAATCATTTTACTTCTCATATTCATTTCCTGGATCTAAATAATGCTAAAATTGTGAACTTTTACCTGTTTTATCCTCATATGTTTATCTACATTTCTTCATGACACATGCTCCTTCCTTAAATTTCATCTGTTCGTCATTCTGCTCTTGGGGAAGCGAGCGGAGACGTTTTTCCCGTAGTAAGCCATACTATAACATGGCGCGCTATGGCCAAACTTCAACCGCGATGAGGCACGTGTTAATATTAAAATATCGGAAAATCCTTTTGCACACTTTCATTTGATAGCAAAAGGAAAAAAATTAAGGGGGGGCTGGAAAAAAATTCTGACTTTGAAAAATAAGGGCCACCCTAATGCGCATGCGTGAGCTTCTGGTTAATCCTCCCTGGAAGTTGCTTTCTCCTATATACCTTCGTTGACCACACCGAAGATTAGATTTAACCACTAGATGGCATCACTTACGCTTGTTCGAGAAACCAGGGTTATACCTTCTCTTATTATTTCCCTCGTATTGGGATCTCGGTATAAAACTGATTAAATCAGTGGCGTATATAGAAATTTATTTCAGGAGGGGCCCAAAATTACCCTTCAGCCCATCCCACACATATTCACTTAGTCCAATGTAGCTTTTTTATACATTTTTAGGTGATTATTTCGGCTCTGAAAAACTTAATATAAGAAATGTTGTGAGGAAAAAAATTACAAGTAACCAAGAGGGTATGGGGGCAGTGGCGGATCCAGGATTTGGTTTATGGGGGAGGCTAAGAATTTTCATAATCCAATTATATCTTGATTATCTTTATATTGAATAGGTAGTGAATTATCCTGCTCCAACCACTAAAAGGGGGGTCTGGGCAGTGGCGGATCTAGAACATGAGCAAGGGGGGGCTAACTTAATCTGATTGAGGATGATAATGAAGTAACAAGCCGTGCTTTTTACAATATTCATAAATGTCTTAAATATTGAGGGCAGTGTTGATTGTAAATGACTAGCATTATTAAATATAACAAATTAATTAGTAATTAAATTAGTTAATCATTAAATATATCAAAATAATAAGGGTGTGTCAACCGGGAGGGGTTTCTTACGATGATTTGAGTCAAATATTTTTTTCCAAGAATATAGATCAAATGTGAATTTTCGTGCACTTAATTTCAATGTTTAGTGAATAATACATCCATCCCGAGGCATAAGGAGGGTTTGGGGGAACCTCCCCCTAGAAAATTTTTGAAAATTTGACCCTAAGAAGTTGTGTTTTGACTCATTTTTGGTCATTTGGGATTCTTTGAGTGTCACACGAAAAAGATGATTTCTTGTACTCGTTTTCAAAGGAAAAAAACTGTTAGATATAAGAATTTCATGGGGTTGGTTTGAACCCCCTAACCCCGTCTCTATTTTAACAGAGTAAATGTTTTGTAAGAGACTTAGTGCATTAGACCCTTTTAAAAAGTGAATCTTATAAAAACCAGGGAGTTAAACCAGAGGGGCTAATGATAGATGTGAAACAAATCAATAAAAATGTAAGGGGCTAAGTATTTTGGAGGTTATGCTTTGTTAGGCTTAGAAAGCTCATTGGAATCTACAAGTTCTGAATCGCATTTATATTAAAGTGCTGAAAGCTAAAGATCTTGGAGGGGGCAAACGCTTTTAGGCTAAAGCTCATTAAATTGCGAACTAAATACTTTAAAACATCGCAAGGAGGATAATTCTTTATGGGGGCTAAAACTCATTGGCCCCTTTAAATTGTGAATTGAATCTACACAAACTCAGGGCTAAAAGCCTTGTAGGAGCTAAAGATCATGGAAGGATAAAGCTCATTAAATAGTGAACCAAATATATATTTAAAAACGCAAGAGGGCTAAAAGCTTTGTAAAGGCTATTAAAGAGCATGGAGGGGGCTAATGTTTCATAGGGCTAACGCTCATTAATTTGTGTAACAAACATAAAAACGCAAGGAGGCTAATGCTTTTAGGGGCTAAGCTCATTGGATAGACCCTTTAAATTACGAATCAAACCTTCAAACATGCAAGGGGCTAATAATTTGTAAGGGCTAAAACCTCTAGAAATCCTTAAATAGTGAATGGAGTTTATAAAAATGCAGGGGGCTAAAGATCTTGGAAGGGGCTTAATGCTTTGTAGACCCTTTGAATTGTAAAAAAGGCTACAAAAAACTGAAAAAAGTTTAAAATTTTGAAAATTCAAACAAAATTTTCTAAAAACTTAGGGGGGGGGGCTATAGCCCCTATAGCCCCCCCCCCATAGATCCGCCACTGGGTCTGGGGGTCCTCACCCAGAATTTTTTTGGAAATTTAAGTAAAAGAAAACACTTTTCATTTTGTTTTGGTACGCCTCATCCGAAATTCGGACATAGATTTTATGGTAGAATTTTTGCGTTTTGACTAGAGATGGTAAATTTCCGGAAATTTTGAGAAGGCGGAAAAAAACAAAAAAAAAACCGTGTGTGTGTGTGTGTGTGTTTTTTTTTTTTTAAATGGGGGGGGGGGGAAATTGACTTTTTTTGCATGTAGGAGAAGGGTTTTTGCACAAATATTTATTAGAAACTGAATAACCATTAATTTCACATACTTAAATAAACTGAATAACCATTCATTGCATAAAAAATAAATAAATTATCATTAATTAAATTTTTCCAAATGGAAATAAACCCATTTTGATAAAAAAATCTGGAAAATTTGGTTATTATATGGAAAATATTACTTTCAAGTACTGAATCTAATAATTGTTTATAAGTATATAAAGTTTAAAATTTCATTCCATGTAACTCTTCTGTGTTCACTAATATAATTTTGCATGTACATTTTTGTTTTATGTAAAAAAAAACCTTGTTAAAATGCCAAATATAATATTTTTATATACAGTGGCATTAGTTTATTACTTGCATCATATATTTTCCAAGTTAAATATTTTCATGTGTGCTATAAATTATAAAAAAATACTTGAAGAAAAAACATTGTATATAGAAACTATAATACATTTCTGTAAACATTACTTTTAATTACAAACTTCAAAATTTCCATTTTTTCCGAGTTTATTAAAATGAGGAATCAAACTTCTTTGGGGCTTATTATATGGTTGAAACTTCATTTATAAGTACTAAATTACATATAAACAGCAATTATAAAACATTTTTAGTTGACATCAATCAGTTATATAATTCTTATTACAGTATTTTGGACTAAAATTTTCAATTTTTCCGGAAAGAAATAAACCCCTCGGAAAAAAATAAAAACTTTTTTTCCCCCAAAGTTTCGGGTTTTTTCCAACCGTTCCCATTTCTAAGAGTATCACATTTAAATCTCTTCTAATTCTAATTGGAATCATTGATATTAATTTGCATTGCATGATTATTTTTATTTTTAGAGAGTAAAATAAATAATACTTGGATGTTAAATATAATTTATCTTGCAGCTTACTTTTTTCAAGTTGTGTTTTCATGTGAAATATTGAGTATAAAAATATAAAATAAGAAAACATTAGAATTTAAATGTAGAAAATTTATAAATGCATATGATTCACTAAAAATTTCAACTTTTCAAGTAAAAATAAACCTATTTGAAAAAAAAACGTGAAAAAAATGGTTATTATATGGTTCAAAATATTATTTTTAATGTACTGGATTTAATAATTATTTATAAGAATATAAAATTTATCATTACTGTGTAACTGTTCTGTGTTCACTAATATAATTTTAAATGTACATTTTTGTTTACATAGAAAAATTGCAAGTAATACTTAGTTTGGCTAGATGTACATTAAAATTAGTTTATCACTCACCTGCAGCTTACATTTTTTAAGTTAAATGTTTTTATGTGTGATATTAAATATCTAAATAAAAGCATTGTACAGTCGGCCACATAAAAATCGCTACAGAGACGATTGTGGACGATCGGATGGGGTTAGAAAGATACTTTAAACGCCAATTTTCATGAATTAACGTCTTCTTTAAAATAAGCAATGATTTGAGTCTTTAGGGGGCCGTCTACATATTAAACGAAGCACTAACTTTTTTTTTTCCTATGGACGACATCAAATATTACTCCAGATTCTGACAGAACACCCCTCAAAACCCCCCAAAACCAAGTTTCATATTATTTGGCCCCCAAACAAAGCCTGGGGGTCCCCCCCAGGGATTTGAAATCTGGAAAACAAATCGGGTAGCTCGCATCTGGCAGGAAAAGATTGGCGAGAATCATGCTAAAGTCTGTCTGTCCTCGCTTGGCATGAGTGGCAAACCTAAAATCAGTACCCACAGCAGAAAAAACTGTGGCGAGTGCACGAAGAAAGCCATAAAGATGGTTATCTCACCCTTCTATTAGATACCCGATACCCTGCACTCGCCACTGCTTTTCCTGCCGTGGGTAGTGATTTTAGGTTTGCCACACGTGCCAAGCGAGGACAGACAGACTTTAATATTTAAGTTAAGGAAACGCATTTGGCTAGTTATCCATGATTTGGCGCAATTTCGCTTTCAAACAAAATGTAGTAGAGCAGTGGTTCCCAACCTTTAGTGGCCCATCGCCCCTTTCTGGAGGTTGACTAACACCTACCGCCCCCCTTTTCATTCTCATTGAATATGTCTAATTTAATTTGAAGAAAAGTGTAAAAAATAAAGCAATTTTATTACGGCATATAAAAACAACCAAAGCAGGTTTTACCCGGTCACTCTTAAATAAAATAGAAAAAAATTAAAATGTACATTCTCTACAGATTTTTTTAAGAACAAAGAAGGGAAATAATTAACTAAGATCATTGACGTACATTTAAAAAACAGGAGTACATGTTTTCATTTTTAAATTGGAATCTGAAAAAATTAAGAAAGTTGACATTAAAGTTTGAAAAAATAAATGAAAGTTTGAAAACTACAATTGTTTTATTTTATCTTTTCAATGGCTGCCTTGGGCTTGGTGGATTTCATTTAAAGCTTGAATATCCGGCTTTATGTTCGTCAAGTTCAGGTGCAAGTCTCCTTTGTGGCAAATGTCCAACTTATTTCTTTGTTTTTTGTGAGGAGCTGGACAACAAAACTAAACCATTTTTATTAAAACCATTTAATAAAAATGATATTTAAAAATGATCATAAAAAATGGTTTAAAATTAAAACCATTTTAAACCATTTTTATTAAACCAGCCAGCCAAGCCATTATTATTATTTTTTTATTTAATATTAAATAGTACATATTTTTGTTTTTTTTTCTCTTCCACTATCTCTTTTTTTGTCCCATATTATATTTTTATTATTTGATATTCTGTGACCCCATGGACGGGTGTTTGCCCCTTTGGGAAATAAAATTCATTAATAATTTGGGACATCTATTGTGTTATATGTATTTATGTATTAGTTTTGTTTTGTTCTATTGTTTCTTGTTCTTGTTAATAAATTTGAATTTGAATTTGAAAATTTGAATTTTCAACTAAATATGTTGACAAGAACGAAGGACAAAGTTTTTTCCCACAGTTATGGATAAGTTGTCCATGAGCTTCACCCAGGCTAACTCGTAACCGTTCTGCTTGAAAATGATTTTCGCCTCCCAGTCATACTTCAGATCTAGAAATTCCGTCTGTAAAGAGTTATCAAGCTTATCCACACCTTCAAACGAGAATGGATCTAGAATCCAATCCGGAATTCGTCAAATCTTGATTCCATGTCAGTTTTTAACTGGTCAAGGTGATCAGTAAAAATTACTATACTACTATTTTAATTTTCCCCCCCTTTGAAAACTCATCACTCCCCACTTATTTATCGCCCCCCTGATAACCCAAATCGCCCCTTTGGGAGCGATCGCTAGAGATGCAAAATTCCCGCAGTTTTTGAAACATGGGAAAAAAAACCTGGAATTTTGGGGAATAAACCCGGAATTTTGGGGAATATTGGGAATTTTGAGGAAGTTTTGAACATAAACAAAGACGGCCATCTTTAGACTTAAGGTTAAAATTTCCACTTCAAGAATTCTCGTAGCTAAGAGTTATTTCGTTATTTCAAACTATTTTTTCTCAAAACTTGTTATTTTTAACTTATTAGTGTCTGTAACTTTAACATTAGTTCAAGCGATTCGAATCGAACATAAAATCGAATCATTCATGTCCATGTGGGCACCAAACCATGGCAAAAACAGAAAAAAAAATGCATGTAGATCGGTGATTTGGTATTTGTCAGAGAATTATTTCAATTGTTTAAATTTGAATATATTTTCTAAAGGTCACAACAGTTTTAGCGACAGGCAGATTTTCCCTGTTTATGATATGAAGGTCAAAATAAATTTTAGTCATCATATTAAGCATAATTTTGATATTTTACTACCCGTGTCTTAAAATTTGCTAACTCCCGGGAATTTTTAATACTCCACATTGAAGAAAAAATCAACATAAACACGATTCTTAAGCGAGTTCAGATGTTTTTCCTTCTCCCGTGTCAAAGGTCAAAATTCCCGGAAATTTTCAAAATTCCCTTCCCAAAAAACCCGGTTTATTCCCGGGTTTAAACCGGGTTTTTTCCAGCCTTTGCAACAGTAGCGATCGCCCCCAGGTTGGGAACCACTGGGTTAAGGTGCTATTCCATGTTGCGTATTCCACGCGTTTGGCGCGTCAGCGATTTTTTCCCTAATCTACTACAGAACAACCTAGCGGCACAAACCGGCAACCTCGGACGTTCGAGCCTTGGTTCGACCAAGGCTAACCTTGATCCAGCCAGCACGTTTCACCTTGCACGTTTCACCTTTCACGCCAGCACCTTGATCCAGCCAGCACGACGCGCAGAGGTCGGTTGTTTCGCCGCTAGGTAGTGCTGTTGGAGCGTCAATTCTCGATCGGCACGCGCACTCATATATCGCTGTTTGTGATTTTCTCTCAGCTAATAATATTCGCTAATGTAGCACTTTCTTTCAAACCAAATTTCTTTATAATTTTACCAGTTTCAAAGATGGTTGCTTGTTTTAAATGGGGGATTTTAATCACTTGAATTTTTAAATAAAAATCTATTTAAATTAATTATATTTTTAAAATATTAAATTGATATTAAGCATTATTGGTTTATATCTTTTTAAACTCTATTAGATAAGGAACAGAAAAAAAATTACAGGGTTTGAAATATTTTATTGTATGCAATGAAGCTAATAAAATGTGTACCTTATATTTTAAAAATCCACTGATGATTTTATTCAAAGTAGATTTTTTACTTAACCATTTTCAATGCAAATTTTCTCCAAAATATAACCATTGATAATTAACTTAAATTAATTTTATCATTAATTTTAGAACATAAACTCCTCAAATATTAAATTAACAGAATCAACAAAACCAAAAATATGGATTTTAATACTTTTTTTGATTTTGCATGATTTTATACTAGTTTATTAAAACTCTATTTTTAAAAATTTAATTAGTGTTAGTAATCCTGGAAAATATGCATTTCAAAAAAGACTGTTAAAAATGTTAGTACATAATTTACAATTATTCTTTCAAAACAATTATGATGTTGATTAAGGAAATTTACCATAGGTACTAAAATTGAATGTCATAAATAATGACTAAAATAGCTAAGAGTGATAGAAAAAGACACATTTGTTATATAATGTAAAAACTATATTATTGTCTTAACCAGTTTTTGAAAGAACAAAACTGTTATTAGAATTTTAATAAAAATATGATTTGAATCAAATGAATTAGATTTTTATTATAATCAGCAATCCTATTTTCAATCATATACCATCTCCAAAACTAGTACGGACAAATTTGTTAACTAAATTTTTACATTAAGTAAAATTCATTTTGTAAAAATTTAAAAGTTACCACTTTATTTATCTCCATATTTACAAGTCAAAAAATATTTAATTGTTTTTTTTTAATGTTCAATATTTTAGATTGTATATTAATATTTTCACTATTAACATACATATGCTATATTATTTCACAAACATGAGTATTTTTTTTATAAATGATGACTTGCTAAATAATTCCATACATACGGTAAAGTAAATACAACTTACCTTTGGTTACCCTGAGCTAGTCTCCCTCCTTTTATAAGGGTAAAAATCATTAAAAACACTCCCTTTATTGCAATTTTTAAAAACATGTAAAACCTTTTTTAACTGATCAGTTTTTAATCTCATCCAAACAGAAACTTAAGAAAGTCAATATTTTATTTAATAAAATTCTTTTAAAATAATATACAACACAGTCAATTTTGACAAGCATGCAATGTCTTTTCATTGATTATTTTCCAATCAGCAATATTGTTCACTGGTCAGTCTCTGAAATAAAAAAATTCAGAAACTTAACCATGTACTTAACATTTATTTTAATATCACTTTTGAGTAATCTCTATTACTTTATTTAAGGAGATGATGCCTTTTACTGAAAGCATTTAAATACTAGCAAATAAAGTATTTACACTAGACACTACACTAGAGGCAAAAAAAAAAATAAAATCGTTAAATTAAATTTCGAAAATCAAGTGTATTTTTAAAACAGACTATTAACTAAATAACGCCTGGTGGCGTAGCACCACAAGTACAAGGTTCAAATCCCAGTCCCACGGGCATGGAAGACCGAGTCCTTCCCTCCAGGGTCAATAAAAATGAGTACCAAGGTCACTTGGGAAAAACAAGAGGGGGTTAGCATTAGCATCATGCTAATTACTCAGCTGACCGTGACTTTCAGTCAAATGTTCTGTAACAGCTCTGCTCATGGCCTTACCCACTAATGCTTATTATACTGGAGTTTGAAGGTCCAATGACCGAGGTACACCCTAAAGTATCCCCCTTGATTTTAAAACATATTTTAAAATTGTAATAACATAGGCCCTTAATTTGATAGGCCACAGACCTTTGGTTTGATGTAAGAAACCAGTCCCCACAAAAATGTTATAACAATTTCAGAAACTGCTATCAATACACAGATTATTTCATAAGTCATTTTTTTAATAACTAGGTTCTAAAAATACATTGAGCAAGTGATCTTGCATAATCTAATGCATAATAAAAATAAGATTTTAAAAATATCTAAAAAATCACAACAAAATATTTCATACCTGCTTTTTTAAGCCAAGCTCAGATGGAAGCAGTTAGCTGGGATATCATCCACGATAAATTTCTCCATCATAGTAATTGGAAGAAACTTCCATCAGAAAACTGCAAGGGAAAATCAGAAGTTAAGTTTTCTTTAAAGAGATCCTTCTGTGTATAATGAAATGCTATTTATTTTAAAATATAAAGTTTGTGTGTACTTAAATAGGGACATCTAAGACTTAATATAGCAGCAATTATTGCAAAGCAAACAACTTGGGTTAAAGACGTAGGCGTGAGAAAGGGATTTTTGAAAGGCATCATGGTTAAGGGATGTTTTGTACCATACACATATAGACACGATTCTCCACAACAAGCAAATTCAACCAGCCTTTCTTTCCCCTGTAGGGAAGCGAAAAAGCACTAGCTTCAACCATAATTTGACACAAGATTTTGTAGTAACCAAGTAACCATACTACATAGAGTGGCCGCGGTGGTGTAGTGGTCAGCGTGCCTGGCTACGAGTATTACTGACCCAGGTTCGATGCCTTGCGGCTTCTGCTTGGGTAGCTGGTCATGGGTCAACTCAGCCCTTCATCTTTCCGGGGTCGATAAAACGAGCACCAAGCTCGCTTGGGGAATCAACTGGGGGTCCAGCGTCGGGCTAGCCACTCGGCCTGGACACAAGCTAAGTAATTAGTACCCCAGGCCCAAAGGCAAAGGAAACGGAGATGGGCACCGCCTGATAGGCCACTAAGCCTGGGCAGAATTTGTTTTGATTTGATACTACATAGAAATACTTTTTGATATGCCAGGCAGAAGCTCAAAATGTTCTGATAATTTGTCCAAAACAATCAAATATCTTAACTATCAATTAAGTTAATGATTATGAAAGTTTATACATAATAACAATAAGATCTTTGAAAAAATATCATTACAATAAGAAAATGAGGTTAAACAAAATATTTCATACATGCTTTTTTAAGTCAAATTCAGATGTTAACAGCCAGCTGGGGATAACAACTATATTTCTCCATGGAAAAAGACAAACTCTGCCACTAGGAAACTACAAAGAAATAACAGGAGTTATGTTTGCCATTAAGAGATCCATCCATTTATAACGAAATGCTATTTATTTACAAAATTTAGTATGAAGTTTACATCAGTGGGGAAGAAGGAGTTCATAACTCATCCTAATTTGAACCGATTCAAAAAATGGGATTCAACAAAATCCTACCTACTAACATAAAATTGCCAAATTGAGAATAAAACTTTGAAAACTAATCTTGCGATGGAATTGAACTTAGCTAGATTGCAATCAGCTTCAGCTGTTTGCAACTCACGCTTTACCACTGGTGTTAAAAGTATGACAAGCAGTCTTGGTTAAAATAAGTAATAAAGGTATTTTCGAAAGGCATCATGAGCAATGGTTATTGATCTCCATAGACATGCTTATGTACTAGAAGTGAAATAAAACTGCCTTTCTTCCCTCTGTAGGGACGTGAAGTCAAAAGACCAACACAGGATTTTGTACCATATAAACAGAGGTACTTAGAAGGTGGACATAAATTAGAGCTGAGCAGGGAAAGCAAACAGCCATGAACGGCTGTAAACTGGTTTGGCTTCTGTGGTGTGGAACGCATGGAAATGTTGCTTCCCGAGATGTTTCA
The DNA here is from genome assembly GCA_963680715.1 of Tetragnatha montana. Classification (NCBI taxonomy): domain Eukaryota; kingdom Metazoa; phylum Arthropoda; class Arachnida; order Araneae; family Tetragnathidae; genus Tetragnatha; species Tetragnatha montana. The sequence continues at coordinate 443,689 of OY796679.1, read as the reverse complement.
AGGAAACTATCATCGACGCAAAGGCACACAAACATAGCCGAGCACATTGAAAACCCGCTTGCAGTTGTTCGCCTTCACTGCTCGACTCTTATTTATGTCCACCTTTAGATATGCCTGGGTACAAGCCAAGAGTTTTCTGATAAACTGTCCAAAACTTGCTCATAGCTATAGCAAGCACAGAATGAGCTTCGACAATATTTACAGCGACACAGTCAAAAAGCTAATATCAAGTACCAGAATAATTTATAAACCATAACCAATGAAATAAAATTAGCAAGATATTTGCTCCCTTAATCAAAAAGTACCACATAGTATTGAACTTGAGATAAATAAATACACTGAATCTATTGAAAAACACTAAGGGAATACAGGTGACTGTTAAATGAAAATGAACATTTAAAAAAATCCAATACCTTCTCTTATTTTAAAAACAATAGAATGTATGCAATATCATGGGCGTCGGCGGCCATCAAATATTGGGGGGACAGATCCAGAATTTGGTAAAAAAAACCCCTTGGTTTGAAACAGACCCTTCGAAATTAATTTGTTTCACCATATGAACAAGGGTGGTTCCAGACCAGATTTTAGGGGGGGGGGGTCAGAGTCTGAGGGTATTACATTCGAAATTTTCAGTGCCTCAGAAAATATTTTGAAGACTGCTTGCTTTTAAGCAGCTTTTTAGGGGTTTATAGTAACTTAGACTTAGAGGATATCCAGGGCCCGTGCCATTGTTTTAGAAAGTGGGGGGGGCGAAACACCTTTGTAGGGCCACAAATACTTATGTTTCGCGAGGTGTTTGGGTGCCAATTTTCCGAGTATAACATAAATAAATGCGAAACTTTGTTAAAGTTTAAAATGGTTTCATCAAATAATACTAGCTCAAAAGCAAAGGGGGGCCTGGGGGTTCTCCCCCAGAAAATTTTGTGAAATTTGGCTTCAAATAGAAGTTTTTTTACTCATTTTTGTACATTTGTGCCCATTGTGGATAACACCTAAAGAGGGTAACTTCTTGTACTCCTAAAAGGAGAGGAGAAAACAGTAAATAAGTAACCATGAGAAATTAATAGGGGTCTGGGGGGTAACCCCCAAGAAAAATTTTGAAAATTTGCCTCTAAAAATAAAGTTTCAGCTCATTTTGAAAGCATGTAAACCACAGAATTTTCAAGAATGAAATTATAAATAGATGCCAAATTTTGAAAACGCCCTTTTGCAAATATGCCCTTTTAAACTATAATATTACATCTATTTTAAATCTTCCCAAAAGAGAACAGCTTCTTTTAAGCGGAATAATTTTTCAAGGGAAAAGCCCTCTAATTTTATATAAAAAAATCTTAAATATTGGGGGGGACGCGTCCAGGTTTCGTTTGGGATTGTAGCCGGTTGCGTTTTTACATTACCGCACGGATTGGTCGCCGCTAGGTGACAGCACGGTCGCGCAGAATGACGCTTTCGCGCTGAACCAATTAAATTGCGCGGTTATCGGGTTGCAAAGATCGGACGACTTGGCGCCAACGATATCTCGTCTTGCCGTGTATTGTTATTGTTCAGTTTAGGTACTCGCAAACACGTGGATCGCAGAATTGGATATTGATTTGATAATAAAAGACATCTCTAGAGATTACGCTTTTGTTTTAGGTATAGTTATTGACTTCAAATTAGGAGAATATTAAAGATATACAATGTGTGAGAAGTTGTCATAAATAAAAGAAAGTCAAATTAAGTCAAATTAAATTAATGTCTAGGTTTCAAACTTCTTTGGACCACTGCCCTCTTTTAGGCAAGAATATTTTTTGGATTTTAAGCTATTTTTCTTAAAGTTAACTTAAGTTTAAGTTCATATTATTTATTTTATCTTAATATAGATTTTTAAGTTTAAAGTTTGGAAAGAGAGAGAGAACGAAAATTGGATAGTTAAAGTCTACTTAATTTAATAGAAACCAAACCTTTTTTTTTTCTTCATAAAAACCTAATGCTTTAAAAAATTACTATTTTTTGGTTTAACAAATGTACGTGTAACCATCATACGATAAACTTAATTACAACACTATTTATCTCATATATTGGCGACTGAAAACAATCGGAAATATTTATTATTTATGTGTTTGGATAAATTAAAAAAAAAAACGGTTTGCCAAAAGCGCGACGGCGAAGCGATAAGTCGCCAAGAAGCTGGACCGCCCATTACGTAATTCCTAGCCTCTCCTTCCAGCGCGGGTGATGCCACCTAGCGGCGACCAATCCGTGCGGTAATGTAAAAACGCTAGCCGGTTACCCCGGGTGAAAGCAAGCGAGAAGAAGATGCGATCGTTACTTGGTGCTGTTTGTCATACTCTGATATTTGTTTATTGGCTAATTCTGGTGTGACGCACACAAACCAATCCAGAAAAGTATTCGATAAGCTGAATCGATTCGAAGATTAGTCTTTATAAGAGCACAAAAGTGCTCTTATAGAGACTAATTTTTGGGTCTTTATAAGAGAGTATTTTTATAAGAGCAGGTCGCTATAAGAGCTTCCACTGTAATACATTTCTGAAAAGAAAAATTTTTTAATTACAAACATAAAAATTTTCAATTTTTCCCGAGTGGAATTAAGGTTCTTAGGGGAAAAAATGCTTATTATATGGTTAAAACTCCAATTTTTAAGTACTAAAATGTATGAGAATATCATCTAAAACATTTTAAAATTGATATCAGTTATAAAATTCTGAGTAAAGTAGTTTAAATTAACATTTTCAATTTTTCCTGAAAGAAATAAACCCTTGGGAAAAAAACCGGTTTTTTCCAAAAGTTTCCGGTTTTTTTCCGGCCATTCCCATCTCTAGTTTTGACAAACTTAATATTAAATAGAGTTGTTATAATAGTTACAAGTACCAAGGGGGTCTGGGGGTCCTCCCCTAGAAAATTTTTGAAAATTTGGCCTTAAAATAACAAGGTTTTAACTAATTTTGTCGCATAAAATTCAATATTATATAGTGTAGAACTTTTCATTTTTTTTGGGGGGCTTCAGCCCGAAAGTCCCCCCCCCGTAGATCCGCCACTGCCTCCCCTAGAAGTTATGATAACACTTATCTGAATCCCCCTGTATTTGAGTACTGATGATTTATTTGGACCCAAATATCCTCTAAAAAATTTAGTCATTATCAGGCCCAAATCTAGATTCTTGCACCTCGAGAGAGGACTCAAAATTATACCTAAGGCCCCTCCCATGCATATTTAAGGGCCATCTATTAATGTACTTTTTTTGCTTAATTTTGCCCCCCCCCATGTCACATTCTTGCATCTTTTGAAGAACTCAATGTAAAAAGTAGTACATAATAATGTTATAAATACTAAAGGGGGACTTGGGGGTCCTCCTCCAGAAAATTTTGAAAATTTGACCCCCGAAAAACAGGTTTTTAACTCATTTTTTGGTACACCTAGTCCGAGTCCACGGGCCCACACAACACAGAAAGGTCCAGTAGATGTCTAATGGACGTCGAACATGGATATAAGAACATTCAGAAATAGTCGAATAAAGATCCATAAAACATCCAGAAAACGTTAGAATGTCCTCCTCTATAACCATCCAGATGACAACCATTGGATATCCATTGGACGTCCACATGGACGTTAACTGGATGAGTTTTTGGATATTTTTGGATCATCCAGAAACGTCTAGTTGATGGATCATCCAGAAACGTCTAGTTTATATCCATTGGACGTCCAAATGGATGTGAACTGGATGAGTCTTTGGATCTTTTTGGATCATCCATAAAACGTCCAGGAAATGTTACCTAGACCAGTTATTTTCAAATTCAATACATTTAAACTAATGCTTTTATATGTATGCATTAATTTTACATACTTTTTGTTGCTCATATTAATCTTTTTTTTTCTTAGCAAATATACTATGAGTTTAACTATTCCATTCCCTACTTTTATTTCACATTTTTATACATTCTTCTTAGTGTTCTTCTCCCACATGGGAATAATTAATAAATTATTACTAAGTAAATACTTGTCTAGTTTCTTATATGAAGCAGATTACAAAATTAGGCAATTCCTCATATTCATCTTTTTTTTCTATATTTTTCATAGCAATTAAACTATGAGTTTGCAACAAAGTTTACTTACCTGGTTATTTGCAGCTCCAAATAATATTTGACAGCAATTTTGATTCAAAGCAGCCATTTTATAACTTCAAAATTTGATGTCAAATTCACAAATACTTTTAATTTCAGTACATAATAAAAACTTCGAGTTATATGCTAGAATTTAAAATTTGGCTTCATTAATGGAATAAATTGGGCAATTTTTAGTTTTAAATCTGTGAAATTGTTTTCTTTAAAATAGGAATTTAAATATAAACTTCTTAAAATCATTTTATGCTAAAAAAACAGTGGATTTCTGATGCTTTTTGAATGAAGAATGAATACTGTGTGATAACAATCGTCCATAATCTTTTATCTCATATAAAATATACTAAATATTAACTACTGAGATATTAAAATTTATATATAATATATAATTTATATATATTTTATATATTAAATTTATATATATATCGCGTTCTACGAATTTTTTTTCAAAGAGGAGGGCATTTACAAGGAAATTTAAATGTTTTTTCAGAAAGATTAGGAAATTTGAATCGTGTTGCTATTCCCTTTCCTAGAATCGAAGCTTATAAGCGTTTTTTTTACATTTTCGGCTCCAAAATTGTTCAATTTTTTACCCATTTCTGTGTCCTCCTCGGTAACGTTTTCTTCTTTTGTTCGTAACCTGAAGGCATGGCTTTTATTAAACAATGATGTGGAGACATTTTTTGGTTGACAGAGTTTTCTTCATTTGGACATTCTACCATAGTATTTGATTGATAGTTGTTTCAGAGCGTTCTGATTATTTGTTTTATAGAGTCTTATATTTTTATTCTTTATGTACGTACAATTTGTTGTGTATAGTTCTGTAGGAATAATTGCCAAGTTTGTTTTGTATTATTGTTTTTTCCTCGCATGTTGCCACCACCACCACATCACAGCAGACTGCTAAAGTGGTGGTTTATCCATAATGTATTCTTTCTTTGTTTTTTTTTGTAAACAGTGAACATCTTTATTCTAAACAACCTTTAGAAAATAAAGTTAATATAGTAATTTGTTTCAAAGTAACAATGTAATATCAAATCAATCAGTCTAAAAAAATACATTTTATTTGAGTTTGAAACCCTATACAAAATAAAAACAAAAACAAATAATGCAAACAATCTATATCTGAATTAAAAAAGTTAAAATTTCCAAACTTTATATTGGGTATTGGGTAGCCCAATCCACCCCCCCCCAACCTTTCAGTTTATGGGGTAATAGGGGGGGACCGGGAAGTCTTTATTGTATAAACAGGTTACAGGCTAAAAACAGGTTAAAACATACAAATTCCACAGTTTAAAAGTCTATATAAAACATAGCTGAGTAAAACTGATTTAAAATATTAAAATTCAATTTAAAACAGTAAAAGCTTAGTTAAATGCGACACATTAAAACAGGAACTCCACAAACTGCCGCAACCCCCTATCTCCGCCTCCGAGGCCAACTCGACGTATTCGGGTGTACCTGAGTGGGGGCACCGGCCATGGTTAGCAGTCTGGTTGTCTCCCTGGCCACCTGCATCGACATTCGGATTCTGTAAATGCTAACAGGGTTTTTAACAACTGATGCAAACCACTCCCTTCTACATTCCTCCGCCGGATTCCTTAGATGATAACGGACCGTGGAGGGGCAATGGAACGCATAATGGTCCGCGTCTCCAACCTCGCCGCAGGTGCAGTCCACTGGCCATTCTGTGGAATCTCTTCAGGTAAGTGGGGAATGGCCCATGGCCAGTCAAAAACCACACCAACTCCCTCAGCAGCGGGACACCCCCACGGGAAGGCGAAACAAAGCTACTGGTTTGATCTGCGTGATTAGTGTTCATCAACCATACTCTCCACTCCTCCATTTCAGAAGAACGAAGGGAACGGGCAACTGCAGCTCGAGAGACTGGAACCGGGGTGTCAACACCAGACACGATCGCTCTTTTGGCCAATGAATCAGCTAGTTCATTGCCTACAATACTCACGTGGGCCTTGACCCACGAAATGGTGTAATGGTCGGACAATTCAACTGCGCTCAACCTGACCGAGCGGACAAAGGTAGAGTTCAGGCAGAAAGACGTGAGGCTCCTGATAACACTTAGACTATCGGAGTGGATGTTAGCTCTAAAGTTGCCCTCGGCGCACCATCGGATCGCCCGATCGATGGCCAGGAGCTCCGCCTGAAAAACTGTGTTTGAGTTGGACAGCCTAAACATCTCCTCGTGTACCACCGTGTCCCTGTCAAACACGCAGAAAGCGGCACCCACGCCTCCCTCCATTGCGGAACCATCCGTATATATGGCCAGTGGACAAGGATCACGGCCAAGCCTGGGGACCAATCTGCTTATACCCAAATCTCCAACCACAGCTCTGCCATCCATGGGCAAACCCCGGAGGTGACTTGGTAGGTAAAGAGGGTCTCCTTTGTTGTATGTTAAGAATTGCTTATGGAGTCTAAGCAAACTAGTGTGAGAGAGAGAGATTTGCGGAACACGGGTCTGGCTACGAACTAAGCGCTTTGCCAATAACAACCCGGTCCGCGGTACCGCCCTCGTGAAGGAAGCAAAGCTCGATGAGGGGCGAGTATCGAGGGTCATTCAACCGGACCGAAGCCCTGCCGACCTTTAAACTCGACCCGCGGCTTTCTTCATCAAGACATCTGTCCAGCTTCTTATGCAAGACACACACAGTTGGGGGCCACGGGTGCTTTTTTACACGGGCGGCGGGCTGCGGAGCAGCCCGCCGCTTGAACCTCGTAGACGCACGGAGCGTCTCATCCGTATCCGACCCTTACAACTTCGTCCGTGCCCGAAGCCTTAAGACGTACTCGCTACGGGGAAAGCCTAGCACGCGAAGTGCACCGATCTTAACGACGCACGGCACGGGTCGGAACGGATATAGAGTCCCAACGGATTCGAGAGCGCCGGCACCAGACGGATGAAAAGACGGCTTTCATCATCGCCCCGTGTACTTGAGCTCAGACGCACGGGTTCTCACCCAGTGTGTCGCGCCGGCGCTGCCGGCCCCGCTGTCGTTTCGCATGTAACGGATTTTACCCCGCTACTCACTTGGCCAAGCAACAACCACCCACGGTCGCGGCAGGGCCCGCATTGCTAACGAAGAACTCGCAGCACATGCTTCGGCTCAGGAGTCCCCGGGATCGCCAATTCCCGTCTCACCCCCGGTTCTCAGGGTGGCCCTGAGGGGAAACTAGTGTGAAGCGGAGGGATACCCGTAATCAGGTTAAGGGCTATTCCCGGAGATATTTTATAGCCGCGGGTGAGTTGCAACAGGAATGGGCGCTGCAGAGTGGCAAGTTGCTTTACTTGGCATTTAGTCTTTGGGCAGCCCCATACTGCAGCCCCATAGTGTATAACCTTGTCGATGACCGAAAAGTACCAGGTACGCAAGAGTTTCCTATCAGTACCCCCAAGCAGTCTACATGGACTGAACCAACTGGAAGGTTTTTTCTTTCAAGTATTTGATATGTGGGGTCCAACTTAGCGATCGTCAACAACAAGACCCAGATATTCTTACCCAAAAATTCTTACATGGTTACGTTCATACCTTTCTAACAGGCTACTTTACGTTAAGTATAATTCTGTTTTTTCAAATTCCTTTATTAGTACTTCTGGAGTACCCCAAGGATCAATTTCGGGGCCTTTGCTCTTCAATCTTTTTATTAATGATATTGTTTCGAATTTTCAATCTTGTTTACTATATGCTGATGACGTTAAAATCTACACTGTAAAAACTTTTGAGTGATGAAACACTAAAAATGGTGGCAACAAAGTTTCCACTTAACTTTTAGTAATGGTACACCAGGATTAAACTGGGTTTCATTACACCAATCTAGGGGAACTTTGCTGCCCCATTTTTGGTGTAATTAAACAGGTGTTTCATTACCTGAAGTTAGGTGGAAACTTTGTTGCCACCATATTTAGTGTAATGCATAACACCCTTCTGAAAAGGTGTAGTGAAACACTTACCTGGTTATTTAAGCTTTGAATCATTTCACAGCAATGTCGAATTTCACAAATATTTTTAATTTTAGTATATAATAAAAATATTAAAACTTTCAATGAGTTAGATGCTAGAAGTGTAAATTTGGCTTTGTTATGGAATAAATTCTGCAAATTTTACAGTTTTAAAACCATGAAATTTTTTCATAAAATAAGTGTTTAAATACAGGGTGTTTCACAAAGAGCCCCCGATTTTAAAAATTAATAACAAAAAAACGAAAAGAGATAAAAATACGCCGTCTCCGGCATCCTACTTAAAAGACCAAAGAATTTTCGTACACAAATTTTTGAAAATTCGTAGTTCACAAATCAATTTATAGATGGAAGCACAACTTCTTTGATATTTAGGGAAAGCTATCCTCAAAGTCCCTATTTTCGTTCGCCATAGGGAAATCAAATTTTGGGAAAGAATCGATTCATGAATCGAATTAGAATCAAACAATTTGAAATCGAACCCTGTTTCCAGTTTGCAGAAACGGCTCTCAGCCAATTTTAAAGACTAGATCTCACTAATTTAGGAACATCAATTAATTAAGTTATAATCTAAGTTAAATTTTGTAGTAGTATTTCGTTATCTATCCCATAAAAAAGGACATTTTTAAAAGATAATAAGTGGATGGAGTACAAATTTACTAACATCTTAGATACAGGTTTGGTTTGGTTTGGTTTTTTTGGTTACATATATTTTCCGGTATGTGTGCTTGATCTCAAGGATCCGCTTATACACCTTCGTCAAGTAAGACAGACACAACAGAATTTTTACTGGCACAAAGAAGGAAAATACACCCAGGGGCGGGGTGAGAATCGAACTCACGACGGGGCAGTGCGCAGACTGCTGGCGTGAAAGGCAGAGGAGCAAACCGAACAGGCCATCCCGTCCCCCTAGATACAGGAATTTCGACATTTTAACTTCTAACAAAATCTTTGTAAAATGTAGAAGGTTTTTAAAATTTGTTGGCATTACAAACTACGGAGTGCTTCGAAGAGCTCAGAACGATTAGGTTTATTATCAGCGAATAAATATTATTGTACGATTGATTCATCTGATAGTTATTTAGCTAATCCTAATGTATTCTTTAGAGGAGAGGGTTTTCATAGTTTTGGAGTATCACAGATTAAACCACAGCCCTATTGCCACAAAGCGGAGTTTCCAAGTCCGATTCGGAGTTCAAAAAGGACCAGCGGAGAAGACAATTCGTGAACTGTTTAAAAAATTTCAACAGACGGGCAGCGTGACTGATGACTTAGTGGGAAATGTGGGTCCCAAACACTCTGTCATAACATCTACTAATGCCACGACAATTGCTGCAGCTATCGAGAAGAACCCAAACAAATCTGTGCGCAAACTTTCAGCTGAGTCCGGCATCAGCCCATCCAGCACGTATAGAATCCTTAGAAAAAAATTAAAGATGTTTCCATACAAAATTCAATGCCGGCAGGCTATACCTGTTAGAGCTGAACAACAACGAGAGGTATTTGCTAAAAAAATGCTCGAAATGATTGATGGTGCCAGTCTCGATGTCGGCCAAATTTGGTTCTCAGATGAAGCCCATTTTTATCTAGACGGGGTTGTCAACAGACAAAATTGGCGTTTTTGGGGAACTGAAAACCCTCATTTGTCTCAAGCGCAACCCCTCCACTCTCCAAAACTCACTGTTTGGGCTGCTATCTCGAGACAAGGAATTATCGGGCCCCTTTTCTTGCGAGAAACCATTACTACAGGCCGTTATATTGCACTCTTGAACCAATTTGTCGACTACCAACAAGCTTTGGACGATCATCCTGACACGGCATGGTTCATGCAAGATGGCGCACGCCCACACCGAACCCAAGACGTGTTTGACGTTTTGGAGGAATATTTTGATGACAGAGTAATTGCATTAGACTATTTGAAATTCAAAGGAAAAGGTTTCGACTGGCCCCCGTATTCTCCCGACCTTACCCCGTGTGACTACTTTCTGTGGGGCACACTTAAGGACCAAGTTTACGGCACTAATCCTTCAACAATCAACGAGCTGGAAAATGCAATTCAAAAAGCTTGTGTGTCGATTTCCCGTGACACACTCCACAAAGTCACCGAAAACTTCGTTCTTCGTTTGAGACATGTCTGTGCAGTAAAAGGGGCGCATTTTGAGTCAATTTTAATGTGATTGTTCTTTAAATTAATGTGTCACTTGTGTTTTAAATGCTTTCATCATCATTTTGAAATTATAAATTAAAGTTTGGAGTTCTTTCGTGAACCCTAGAATAAGAAATCAGTTTTTTAATAAACTCCTTCAGTACTAAAAAGTTTTAAGACAAATAATTTTTTACAAATATATCGATCGAAAAATTCATATTACAAATAAAAAGGGGGCTGGGAGGCTTAGTTGGTTTACGTGCTGCAAACCACGCTAGCAGTCTGCGCACTGTACCAGCCGTCGGTTCGATTCCAGCCTTTGCCCTGGGGGTATTTTCTCTCTCTCTCTGTGTCAGTAAAAATTCTGTTGTGTCTGTCTTTCTTGACGAAGCTTTATAACCCTTTCAATCCTAAGGTGCCCGAGATAACCATTAGATACTATGGAACATATGGGGTGGCTAGGTCTTAAAGTGATAAGCGGATCCTTGAGATCAAGAACACAGACCGGAAAATATATGTTACCAATACCAATACAAATATAAAACCCCAAGACAAAGAAGGGTTTAAGTTCCATCTTCGACATTTTTAGGTCTGATCATTTATGACGAGCTCATTAAACAGTTTTAAAAAATCTGTAGGAAACACGAGCAAATTTAAAAATTTAGTAAAATAAATTTAAAGAAATATTCTGAACTACTAAGAAATTTCTGCAAGGATAAATTGATTATTGTATTTAAAACAATATATAAAAGATTTGCTTTACAAACTATTGCATCTTATTTAAATTAAACTCAATATGCATTTTCTTTGATTATTTAGAAGCTTAATAGATCAGATTACCCTGTTTCTGCTGACTGGGAACAAAGGTTTGATTCCAAATTATTTTATTCTAATTCGATTCATGAATCGATTCTTTCCCAAAATTTGATTTCCCTGTGGCGAACGAAAATAGGGACTTTGAGGATAGCTTTCCCTAAATATCAAAGAAGTTGTGCTTCCATCTATAAATTGATTTGAGAACTACGAATTTTTAAAAATTTGTGTACGAAAATTCTTTGGTCTTTTAAGTAGGATGCCGCTGACGGCGTATTTTTATCTCTTTTCGTTTTTTTGTTATTAATTTTTAAAATCGGGGGCTCTTTGTGAAACACCCTGTATACACCACCTGTTAAAATCATTTTAAACAGGAAAATATCAAATAATCCATACTTAAATTAAAAGAATTAAATTTCTAAACTTAAAATTGGCAAATTTTAGCCATAATTTCCATTAAAAGTAGAATTCAAACCAAATAAAGCAATGAAGTAAAATTTTGCAAAACCCAGTAAGTAGTACACAAAAAAAATTAGAACTAAATAAGTAGTAACACAATGCGCAAATTTATTGAAATTACATTCAATGAAATAACACTGTTAATTAGAAAGCCCAGAAGTATGACGCTGTCTCAATGGATTCAGCAATATGGTTACCTAGGGGTACACCTTACTTCCATGGCGGAACACTTTTGAAATTCATGCTATATAAATTTAAACATTAACCTTCCATTTTCTTTGAAAATTTTTCAAAACAAGTATTTTGTAAACATACTTGGAGAAGAAAACACAAACATAGAATACATTGGATGCATAGAAGTACACACGCACGCCAAGCGCAGCTAGTTTTAGAATTTTGCAAAAAATCTTTTTATATAATTTAAATTTTTGGTAAATAAATTGATTTTTTCTTACTGTTGTTGCTTATGAAGCATTACAGTATTTAGGTTTGGGACAGTCAATATTTTTTTAAGTCAAAATTCAAAAGACATGGGGGAATTTAATTAGTTTGCAAAAACTATTTGAAGGAATTTTTGTGTGCAGAGTTTTTTGTTTTATCCAACTATGTTTGTAAATAATTAGCATTTCTACACGTGAGATAAATTTTGCTTGGAAAAATATCCCAAAATGAAAATATTTTATCTCAATGCTGATGTTTAAAGATTTGGTTGCCAACTTCAAATTCTAGGCAGGTGGAGCTTATTTGGAGCATTTTAAAAACAAAATAAAAAGCATAAGAATAAAAGGGTGCCTTAGGATTAGCTGGGAACAACCATCAAGTTTTATGCTAAATTACCAAAAAATAATCAAATATTAAAATAAACACTTAAAATGTCAACACTTTTTTAATTTTCATAATATTTTTATATGTAAATAATAAACTGTTGCCAGTATAATAATACAATGGGAAAGATTTGTGTCCAGGAAATCCTAAAGTTGCAAATAAAAATACTATATAATTTTAGCATATAAAAATTAACTCAAGATAATTTTAAATTGAAAGTGCACAAAATATAAACTACATTCATTTGATAATTTTAAGTTTATGTTTACAATTCGGTTGTCAACAAAGTCACCTGGTTGACAACTGAGGTTTGCAACCAAGTTGATTGTCTTTGGCAAGCCAAATCTTAAGAAATAGTAGAATAATAGTCGATAGTAAAATCATCAATACATCCATTCTTTAATCAAATGGCAAAAACATATTTAAAGGCTCATAGTCCATAGAACACTTGTACAAATTTATATTAGCTTAAGAAGCTAAAAGAGAACACTAAATTCCAGTTACTCATTTTTTTAATGCAGTATATAAATCTTGCTATTCCTACAAAATATTCTGGGCCTTTTTAAGTAAGTGTTGGCACACAAGTGTGCCATCTGGCCTGTAGGAGCGACTCACTGTCGGCACATATGTAAGCCACCTGTCCCAAAACAGTTAAGGCATGTTGCTGCCAGAGTTGACCATGAAAGGTTGTCTAGAAGAGAAGAATAGTATGAAGAGTAGGCTGCTAGAAGGTGAACTCGCCTTGCTAGCTGAGGCAAGGTCTAGGCTTTTTTTACTGGAATGTCCATCCAGCTTTATGAAAGAGGTGTGAAAACTAGTTCAGTGATGTCTGCAAAGTTGGCAACCAGAGCAGTGAACTGGCTGGACCAGGGAGAGAAGTGAAGAGCTGGTGGCCTGTCCATCACAGGAAAAGGCGAAACTGGGTGAAGAGAAGCTTTGCTGCGAGGAGTAAGCGTCAGAGGGGGTTGACCTGTTTAAAAGTACTAACATTAAAAGATTTTCTGAAATATTTTTACTAGTGAATTAATAACTTAAAATAGGAGAATATAGAACTAGTATACAGTATAGCACTGTTTATACGTCTTTCAAGGGACCGACGTAAAAAGACGTATAATTGAAAACTTTGATTATTAGGTTTCTAATGCTCCTAATGTAGATTTACGTAAATACAATAAATTTGAGGTTTTTCTAAAGGAAAAATTACTGCAAAACTGTTTTTATACTGAAAATAATATTTCAATTTTAAAATATTAAAACATTTAACATAAAAATAAAACAAATAATATCTGTTTATTCTAAATAGTATTTATTTTACTTTTCATATCTTGTGTACTATATTTCACATCCTTAACACTACCTTCCCAATACATTGCAAATCTTCAATTTAGTATTAGTGTTTTGAAAAAATCATTCATTGTCATTTGACATAAAAAAGATTGCCTTTGACTGATAATAAAAATAATATTGATAATATAATTAACTAAAAATAATAGGTTTCTCTGATTTTAAGGCTACTTTCTGTCAAACATGAATTACAAAATTGTATAATGCCACAACGTTGATTTTTTATTGGGCCCTTAGCTAAACACGTTGAAATTGCTAGGCCGGGGTGTTGATTTGCAAAAAAAATAATGCATACTTTGACAGCGGAAGACCAGGCAGTGTTTTCTGGGCACGCTTCTTTATTGAAGCTACAGCGAAATTTATTAGTTTAATTTTAATGTCACTTACAAGTTGCAGTTCTCTCCGGGTGTAACCCAAAGGGTCCCAAAATGAGTCAAAACACTACTTTTAAGAGTAAAAATTCAAAACTTGTTTGAGGAAGGACCTCCAAACCCCCCTTGAAATTTTTGAATCCATTACATACTGATTTTCCTTGAAAATTCTCTACTTACAAGGAGTGTTCATCTGTTGGTGTATTCCAAAGGTTCTCAAAATAAGCTAAAAACTATTTTGTGGGGGAAGTTACAAAATTTTTCTGGTGGAGGAACGGACCCCAGTCCCTTCAATTTTACTTGGGATTCACATTATTGACAACATTTTGAAATTAAGTGCACCAAAATAAATGTAAAATGCGTATAAGTGCGTATGCAAAACGGAAATCAGCTATCACTTTTTCATTAATTATAGGGATTCAATGTTATTCTTAATATGATGACTGTTTTTCCATTTTAAAATAGTGTCACTAAAAATCTAATGTAACAGAAATCAAATATTAAAATAAAAACAATCAAAACATCTCAAATAGCAGCATATTGCTAAATGTGAGAAGTAATTTGTAAAACGTCGCCTATAAGGTACTATAACAGAAAATTACGGGATTTTTTACTAATATAATTTATAGCGGTGCCCTTTCACCCTTTGTCCACCGCCCTCTGAAGGTACCCAGCACGGCCCTGGCCACCATACATACAAATGATTGGGAATACAAATTATATAGTTACAACTAGAGTTGTAAAGCTTTGAGGTTACCTTAGAAATAATGTTGGGTCAAAACTCCTCCCGAAACAAAAGTCTAGTTACGGAGCTGGCAATGACCACTGCTGGTGTGACTCGTGAGGCTGCGACTTGTGAGGTGGGACAGTAGAACCCAGTGGTACACCCTCCTATAATGGGCCTTGCCTGCATCCAACGCTGCCTAGGTGTAATTTTGCAGCCAGACTTCTTTTTCTAGCGAGAGAGTCAATAAAGGAGTGCCATCATCTTGCAATCACATGCAGCCCACTTCACTATAGTAACTGGAAAGGAAAAAGGAAAAACCAATTTAATAGCATTATCAACTTTATACAAACAAAATTTTTTCGACAAATTAAAAAACAACTATATTACTTATACTTAGAACTGGTTTCCATATAGACTATTTTCAATAGTCACTTCCATAAAACCTTCTCTTAAAAAAATTAAAATCTTTAAAAGTTAGGTTAAAACACTATAATTGATCTATGCACTAATTTGAAGAATAAAGAGTAAAAAGTAATTTGAAGAGAGAAAAAAGCTATTTTAGTAGCTTCTAGAAGAATATTCTCCGAAAGATTATTACCGAGAATTTTACAACTCTAGTTAAGTACAACATATAATTTTATAGCTGTGGGGTGTATAAACTATAAACAAACAGTACACGATTCACAAAATAACAACCATTTCTTTCAAGATACTGTATCTTACGACTAATCAGTTTAAAATTGTTACCTAAAAATAAATGTCTTTCCATGAATATTTTGAGAATTTACCTTAACTTTGATAAATATAAACAATCATACCCTGGTAAACCACCAATATCATGTCATTTGGTAATAAACAAAATTAAGTCATTCATTTTAAATCACAAGCAATAAACAGCAAGAATAAACAAACATTATCTTATTATTATGAGTACTTATCCGTTAGCCGAGCACAAATGTCGCCACACGCCAATTATGAACCAAATGCTTGCCAAGCAAAGCGAATGACAAAACAGTCAATGGAAAATGAAACAAATGCGCCAGAGGCAGATGTTCTTTCACAGGAGGTGACTGTTCGAACATAGAATTCCTTAATTCATTCGACATTACTTGGAAATTTTTCGCTTGCACTTGGCTAACGGATAAGTACCACCTTATTATGAAGATGGGTAATATTCCGTAATCGAGGTTTTCGTCAAATTTGGGCGATAACCAGGGATTTAGAATTTAGATGTAGTGTTAGTAGTAGCTTGGCAAGATCCGATCTCGCCAAATTTGGCGAAAACCTCGATTATGGAATCTGTCCCATGAAGATAACAAAGAAACTCAATATCCTAAAAAATTATGGTGCAAAAATAAACGTGACGCATCGTATAGGTACTGGCATGGGCCGAGAAGCTGAAACTGGACAGCAGTTAATGCTCTTCGGTAATTAAAAACTGAAGGAATTACCAAAAAAATCAAAATATTTTTACCTTCCTATTACAAAGCTAAATTGAATTCATTCAATCATTTTTCATGCAATTATGATCACTCACACTAACAAGCGGCATAGGGGTACTTGACAATGACGGGTTGTGATAATATTGTAGTAATGTAGAGCTCATTGTTGCTCCCACAATTAAACAATTTGATATGCTCAGGTTCGAATCCTTCCTTTTATTTTCTAAAGAGTTAATTTAACCTCTATTGATACAGGCAACAGGCATGTAATTAATTATTATAACAAAATAGTTGGTGACCAAAACCCACACGCATGAAGCTAAGGGCCACCGCACAGTAAAACTGAAAAATCTTGTTGAAAATACCTCCCATGAAGCCACGCGTTCCCATCTTAGGGCTCTTTTATAGTCAAGCTGAGGGCTCTTTTATAGTCAAGCTGAAAAATCTGTCAGCTTGAAACTCGATCCAAAACAGGTGCCCGGCACGCGACTCCTCGCAGCCTTCGCAATGCAAAGAGAGGGGGTCGAGAGCACAGAGTATAGAGCTTAACAGAGGGTCCATCTCCATAGACGCTAATGGCAACTTTTAAAGCATGGTTTTTCCCATAGAACGTGGCGCCCCTATGCGATAACGGTGGAACTAACCAGAGAACAGGACGACAGTGCAGGACGAACGTTATTGACTCTCTTCAATTCGCATGCAATCTCTCTCTCTGCAACCTCCTCTTTCTCTATTAACCCCGCCCACCTGGCCAGCTATCATCCCTCACCTGTCACTCAAATCGCTAGAAAGGGAAAAAGATTTCTTCTGTTTTCCCAGTTTTCAAACAGCTACGTGTGTCTTTTGAGCATGCGCTGGGGAAAGAGGAAATTTCTAACTTCGGCTTTTGAATTGGAAATCGCCTTTTACAGCGATTGATCTGAATAATTTCTAGACTTAGAAATTGAATTATCTTTGTAATTTTACTTTCACCAATTGAAGTTTTTGTTATCTATTTCTATCGCGAGTTTATCTTTTTTCATTAAACTAAAATAATGAGTTGATTAACTGAGTGATTATGATTTAAGTTTGCATTTTTTAGCATTTTGCAAACAAAATGCTATTTTTTTTTTGGTTATTCAAAAGTAGTAAATTTATTAAACTTATTTCACATTAGATTATGCTATAGTATATTCAAAAACTGAACTGGATTGCAGGTGAGGTAGAATGAATATATGGTGATTTATAATATAAACAATTCTATTTTCCATAAATAAAACAATAAAACAACACCATAAATTATACCCAAATATAATTTTTCTTAGGTGAAAAGATTGGAAGAAACATAGAAAATAATTACTTCATATTAATTTCAACACAGTGAATACAAGTAGTAATAAAAAATAGTTTATTGAACAGATATTTACAGATATTACAAAAAACTAGACAAATTTTATGTATAGCATTTCTGATATCTTAAGAACCAATTAGTTGAAGGGATGTATGCAAAAATATAAGACAAATTGAAATTAAATAAAATGACACAAGTGGGAAAAATCCCAGTTACAATATAACAGAATTTGACTAAGAAAAATGATTAGTAGTGATTTCTAAGTCATTGCAAATAAAGCATTTTTTCTTTTAAAAAATTAACAGGAAATTTCAATGATTTAGACATAGAAGTGCCTTGACTTCCTTCAGGGATTTTGCCAACCTATTCCACAATAGAATTTGAGATAGTAGATAATTTCTATATTTTTAAATGTTTTATCAGATTATTGTTTATTTTAGTATCTGACTTATGTAAAAGCTTTTGCTTTCATAGGCACACAATACTCAACCTAAGCTTAAAACCTCTTACATAAAAAACATAACTTTGAATAACAATAACTCAATAACAATTTTGACAGTGCAGGGTAATATAATGCAATCATTCTTGATAGCTTTGAATTCAACCAATGCAGATTCAAAAGCCCCTGAAAATTGATGAATTTATCAGATTTTTTTCAAAATAAGTATTTTAAAGTGATTGCCTGCATTTCCAAACCATGCTTTGTTATAGTTTTAATTAAAACATATTTCAAAATTTCAACCATTATTTAGATTTTACTACTTGAGAAAGATAATTAAAAACTGCGAAAAAGTTTATCATGGCTTCATTTAATATATTTATCAATAAACTGAAGAATATACATACAATAAGGGAAAAGGATACAGACTTGATTTACAAGTCAACAGTAATTACCAGAGAAGCATAGTTCCAAATTAATTTAAAAACATGACTCAAAAAGCACGAATATAAGATTAAATAACATTTTCACAAATAAAGTAACTCATCAAAACTCAGTGATAAAGTAAATAATCAAAAGGTAAGAATAGCATTGAAACGTACTTGCAATTTATTAGCTACTGGAAAGTTGCTTTATAAAAATAATAAACTGCATACTAATAAAAACTCAAGGAATGAATTCAGGAAACAAAGTAGTACTCGCAAACCATTTATAACATTAAATAACATATAATTGATCTTCAAATATATATGTATTACCAGACGATATTTAGTAAAAAAAATAAAGATTTCATTTACAGTTCTAAATAACTTTCGGATCATTGTAATGGAAATTCACCCATTTTGTTTACTTTTTTTCATTTGATAATTGGCAAATTTTTACTATAGTAATGTCTTAATCCTTTGCTTTTTTTATTTGATAAACAAATATTCTTAACATAATCTTGCTTTTTAAAACATTGATTTGAAAATTATTAAAAAGTCATTACCTACTTACAGTTTATCCTTTCCCAAACGAAAATCATCAAAACTGGAGGAAGTTGTTTACAATTCAACATAAACGTGTTCTAAAAGCAAAAGAAAGACATTTTTAGAAAAGAAGCATTTTTATAATTAATCATAGGATTTAAGTTATTGAATAAAACAATGTTAAATGAGACTTACTTGGAGAATGATGCAAAATAATAATATCTGCTAGAGCAATCACTGATGAGACCGAGACACTACAAATCATCCATGTTTATTTATGGGGAAATTTTACTACCGGCAGGGAAAGTTTAGGGAAAAGTTCCTTGATCTGGGGAAAAATAACAGTGATTGCGAAATTCCCATAAAAAGTTCCATATCCAATCAGAATCACTCGTTCCGACTTGTTCCCTCCCACTTGATATCGATATGATATCGATTGACAACTGGGACCATCAGCGCCACTATGCGATAACGGTGGAACTATTGTCTCCGAAAGAGTAAAATCGCCGCTTGGACCCTCTGTTAGAATCTATACTCTGTGGTCGAGAGCGTCTTGTCTACGCGACGTTCTCAACCCCCTCTCTTGTATTGCGAAGGCTGGAAGGGGAAAGTGTGTCGGGGTCCAGTGATTGATAGTTTTTAAGTTTCAGCTCAGATTCAGCTTGACTATAAGGGCTATTTTATAGTCAAGTTGAATCTGAGCTGAAACTTAAAAACTATCAATCACTGGACCCCACACACTTTCCCCTTCCAGCCTTCGCAATACAAGAGAGGGGGTTGAGAACGTCGCGTAAACAAGACGCTCTCGACCTCTCGACCCCCTCTCTTTGCATTGCGAAGGCTGCGAGGAGTCGCGTGCCGGGCACCTGTTTTGGATCGAGTTTCAAGCTGACAGATTTTTCAGCTTGACTATAAAAGAGCCCTAAAAGAGCCCTGAATCTGAGCTGAAACTTAAAAACTATCAATCACTGGACCCCGACACACATTCCCCTTCCAGCCTTCGCAATACAAGAGAGGGGGTTGAGAACGTCGCGTAAACAAGACGCTCTCGACCTCTCGACCCCTTCTCTTTGCATTGCGAAGGTTGCGAGGAGTCGCGTGCCGGGCACCTGTTTTGGATCGAGTTTCACACTGAAAGATTTTTCAGTTTTACTGTGCGGTGGCCCTTAAATCTTGCAATGGGAATAGGGTAATTAACTGAAGATGAGGTGGGTCGCAATAGATTTTGATTATAAAAAGTGGGTTGCTATGTTCAAAAGTTTGAGAACCACTGTTTAAGCTCTGTAAGATCTTTTTGGGCTTCTCTGTAATAATTATAAGTCATTTTTTTCTTTAAAGATTTGATAATATCAACAAAACAGGACCATGCTTTCACAAAACATGTATATCTGGCCGAAAGAATACAATATAACGCTAATTTTAAATTTCCAATTCACAAGAAGTACAGACACACTCCCTTCATTATTTCTAAAAGGCCTGTTAATAATATTAGAAGGTGCTGTGTAAAACTAATAATCTTTCGACGAAGTTATTAACGGGGGAAACATTATACAGCTAAGCGCGGACCCTAAGCCTAACGTATCGATCGCGGATGTTGGATTGACCAAAATAATATTTCAACATAATTTTGGACTAAAAAGATCAAATACCCGCTGGTTGACGTGCTGCCGATAAGGTAAAAAGGCTACTTGTAAAGTTAAAAATTTACTTACCTCATGTACGCGGCGATGAATGATCGCGGCGTTGAAATGTTGATAAACAATGGCGGTGGCTTGCCGTTGCCAGTGGTGTTACAAAAGTCAATAGGATGGGTTTTGGATAATTCCCCATTGGCAGACTAGAATTTCACTGGTTTTGGAGTTTCTTGAACTCAAAAAGAAAGACATAACACCCTTTAATTCTTGCAAAACCATTCTAAGATTATGTTTACACTATATTTGAAGTTTACTATATTTGCAGTGTTCAATGACATTAATTTTTAATACATCTTAACCTCGAAATAGGGTCATAATTGGGTAATAATACCCATTTGTTTTTACAGTGTATAGGCATATCTCATCCCTGCATGATCCCGAAACTTTACAATTAGAACTAAATAATTTGTACACTTGGTGTCTGAAAAATAAGCTTTTTCTTAATATTGATAAATGTTTCTTATTAACCTTTAAACGTAAGTTAAATCCTGTCCTTTACGATTATACTATAAATGGTAAATCAATCTCGAGAAAATCTGCCATAAAAGATCTTGGTGTGACTTATGAATCCATTTTCAGTTTTAAATTACACATACAAGAAATAACTCTCAATGCTACAAGGAAACTCGGTCTTTTAAAACGTACTACCTCAAATTTTAATGATGTAAAAGTCCTTTTTCTGCTGTTCAATACTTTGGTTCGACCCCTTCTTGAATACAATTGTGCAGTTTGGAATCCATGCCAAAAATCTCTCATCATAACTATAGAAAAAATCCAAAGCAAATTTTTTCGTTACATTTATTTTAAATCTAAGGATCCCTCTTACATGCATGTCCCAAACAATCTCACCCTTGAACTCCGTAGAAGAATATCTGTATTTAAATTTTTTTACAACATATTAAATAACAAAATTGATTGTCCCTCTATCTTGCAACAATTTAAACTCCATGTCCCTAAACATTTCACTCGCAATAAAACAGTACTCCATGAACCAGTTACACTAATCAATATCTTCAGAACCAAACATTCATACAATTCATAAAAATAGTAAATAATCTTCCCAATAATTATGATATTTTTTGACTCTTTTAAAAAAATTCAGAAAGTGCTATAATACAGAGGTGCCAAGTATTACGATATGTCCGTAATAGTTACGGATTCGATAGAAAATTACGGTGTTACGGACATCGATAGAAAATTACGGATAACTTCTTTCGGGGATTCATGATTTTTTTTTCACTTTCATAATGATTTTACCAGAATGAAGATTTATCTCCCTTTTCTAAAGTTGCAAATATGTTGGCCGTACACGGTTGATCTTTGGCTGTTCGTGAAATCACCCGCTCACGGCGCGCATCGGCACCGCGTTGGTCTGCGCGACCTTACGATACGGATTTGTAATCGGCCCCTGGACTTTTCCATGTGCGATTTTTTATAAAGCTGTGATGCAAATCGGGGAATAAAGGGACTGTATCCAAATTGCGTTTGGGTTAAATCTTCTCTACCTTGGGTTTTGCCTTCTGCGCCGCGGTTGCAGAAATAATCAGAACTCTTTTGCAGTGGATCTCTTATTATGGACTCTCTAATTATTTAAAATTATAATTCTTAAATTATCTGTTTTGAAAGATAGGGGGTTCTCCAATATTTAGAGTGAAATTCATAAGGTATTTCTAAGCAAAATTTTTATTTTTATTAAACTTGTTTTCAGGAATTCAACTTAAATTACCTTGCCAGTTAAATTATTTAATTGGTAATATGCAGGGGTCATTCCAGACTTTTTGTGAAGGGTCCGGTTTTTGTAAAAATTGTGAAAATCTACTCATAATTTTGTGAATTTGAAGTTAGCATAAATTAGTTTTTTCAGCCAGGAGCCTGTTTTTGTGAAAATAGGGTCCAATATTTGAAGTATTACGAAAAAAGGGTCTGTTTAAAGGCTAAAATACTTTGTGAAGGGTCCGTTTTTAAAGTAAAATGTTTTGTGAAGGGTCCGTTTTTATAATGAAATATATTGTGAAGGGTCCAAAACAGACCCAAATTTCTTCTAAACAGACCCCTGAATATGTAAATCGTTTAGATTACAATTATCAAAATATTTTAATTAAATATCTCTCTAAATTTTCCAATTTATTTAATTCAGTATAATTTTTTTAGGATAATGAATAAGATAAATTTAATGAATTACCTAAATTTCTATTTATTCATACTAATCTTGAAACTTTACTTAAGTTGGATTTGTTTTTTCTGTTATCTAATTTTTTTAATAAAATATAATTAAAACCAATTTAGGTACTTATTATTTAAATTTACCTAATTCATTATCCAAATAATTAAGCCAATCAAATTTTAGTGTAGGAAAATGTGGGTCAGGGAAATACTCGAGTTAGGGATCACATCACCCGAATCGCAATCAAGAATTGTAATGCAGTTAGATCCTGAGGACAGTGAGTCACCAGCAAGTAGGGTTCTAAATATTTCGGATGGAATCGATTCCGGAATCGAATCGGAATCGAATGCCTTGGAATCGATTCCAAGGAATCGAACCCCCTGAGGAATCGATTCCAGCCGGAATCGATTCCTAGGAATCGAACCTTTTTTTTTTTCCAAATAAAAACGTCCTAGCTATTAATAATTGTGTTTACTAATTAAGCATTGTTTTATATCAGAGTAAAATAATGTTTCTTATAATAATTTTAATTAATAACTAATAATTATCTAAGATTAAACAGTAATTG
Source organism: Tetragnatha montana (assembly GCA_963680715.1). Lineage (NCBI taxonomy): Eukaryota > Metazoa > Arthropoda > Arachnida > Araneae > Tetragnathidae > Tetragnatha > Tetragnatha montana. Next base: position 420,305 of record OY796679.1, on the reverse strand, counting down.
TAAAATACCTAGGAATCGAAAAAATAATTATATTTTAATTTCAATTAGGTTATCGTTATCGATTTCAAGGGATCGAAAGAATCGCAAAATTTGTGTCCAGTTTAGAAATTTTACTTCCTTTTTCTTATTTTCTAGAAATTATGTGTCTCAATTATTTAAATTTTAATTTCTCATGTCATGTCATTCTCACTGACTCCAGGGAATCGGATAGATAGGACCGGTATGGAATCGAAAAGAATAATTTAAGTTAAAATGTTGATGACATGTTGTGTGAAATTAAATTTGTTAACGAGGAATTCTTTCGATTCCTTAAAAAGTAAAAAAAAGGACCAATTTCAAAAATTCAACTTTGAATTCAGGACTTTTTTTTCGATTCCAAGAAGAAATTCTTTCGATTCCTTGAAACTAAAAAAAATGGAGCTATTTCAAAATTTAATTTTTAGTTCAGGATTTTTTCCCGATTCTTTCGACTCCTGAGCTTGTTCGATTCTTTCAATTCCTTGGAATAAATGACATAGTTGAATTAAAAATTTGAAAACAAGAAATTCTCTTGATTCTTAGAAAGTAAAGAAAAGAACCATTTCAAAATAGTAATTTAAGTTTGATTTCGGGATTTTTACAGATTCTTTCGATTCCTGGGTGTTAATGACATGTGTGAAATTAAATTTGTTAACGAGAAATTCTTTCGATTCCTTAGAAACTGAAAAAAAATGGAGCAATTTCAAAAATTTAATTTTGCGTTCAGGATTTTTTTCCCGATTCTTTCGATTCCAAGGAGAAATTCTTTCGATTCCATGAAACTAAAAAAACGGAGGTATTTCAGAATTTAATTTTTAGTTCAGGATTTTTTTCTGATTCTTTCGATTTCTGGGAGTAATGACTTATGTGAATTAATCATTTGAATCATTGAAATCCTTTCGATTCCATCCCATTAGTATAATTGAAGTTTTAATAAGATGAACTTTACTCGATTCCTGCCAGCCGAAACGAAAACGCAAAACGCGTTCTCTGATTTGATTCTCTCTCACTTGCACTTCAACCCGCTCCCTACATTCAGTCAAAAAACAAGAAAAACAAGCTTCCAGTGCTCAGTCCCCCGGTTGACCCCTGACCCCCCTTCCTCTCCGCGAGGTTAAGGAGCAACGTAAAGTTTTATTACATCGAGCCACTAGATGTAATAAAACAATTTGCGGCAGGGCCACCTGCAGTTTATGGTCTTCTAGTGAAGAGAAGTGTAGTCTCGCGGTTGATAATGGAGTGGGAATGAATGGGAGTGTTGGCGAAGAAAATATCGCCAAAGTTTTTTGACTGAGGAATTCACGTACATCTTAGTAAACTTTTTTCGATTGATTATTCATGAAAACAAGACATATCAAAATCATGATAAAAAAAGTTAAAATTGAAAACATTTCTCAATTTTTTTTTTTCGTTTTTATTCTAAAAATAATTTTCGTGACGGTTTCCAGAGGAAAAACATTTTAATTACTGATAAGAATGACACATATTTATTTTTAAAATGTTCAGATTCTTTTGACGGTTCCGTGTAAACTTTTGTAATTTCTCGAACATATTTCTATTTTATTACATCACGGATAAGATTGCAGTTATAGTGTTAAAGAGTTAGGAGCAACGTAAAGTTTTATTACATCGAGCCACTAGATGTAATAAAACAATTTGCGGCAGGGCCACCTGCAGTTTATGGTCTTCTAGTGAAGAGAAGTGTAGTCTCGCGGTTGATAATGGAGTGGGAATGAATGGGAGTGTTGGCGAAGCCTGGCGAAGAAAATATCGCCAACGTTTTTTGACTGAGGGATTCACGTACATCTTAGTAAACTTTTTTCGATTGATTATTCATGAAAACAATACATATCAAAATCATGATAAAAAAAGTTAAAATTGAAAACATTTCTCAATTTTTTTTTTTTCGTTTTTATTTTTAAAAATAATTTTCTTGACGGTTTCCAGAGGAAAAACATTTTAATTACTGATAAGAATGACACATTTTTATTTTTAAAATGTTCAGATTCTTTTGACGGTTCTGTGTAAGCTTTTGTAATTTCTCGAACATATTTCTATTTTATTACATCACGGATAAGATTGCAGTTATAGTGTTAAAGAGTTTAACTTACATATCAAGTTATGCATTGAATAGGTTAATCTTTGAGCTGAAAATGAACGTCGGGTTTATTATTGAATACACTTTTAATTAATCACTCTCAATTATGCCAACTAACCACAGTCTCCCCTATCCAATGAAAAGATATATGAAGGGTATCAATGGTCAACAAGATATAAAAGGGAACAAGGTGGAAACTTGTTCCTGAGTTTTAGTAGTTTCTCTCATCATATCTTTCTATTCCTAATCAACGAAATTAAAATTATGAAGTAAATATTGAAATCCAATTTTATAACGTATAACAGTTAATTCGTAGTATATTAATATTTTTTATTCAAATCACACGATATTTCTTAAAAATGAAGTGATTAAAATCACGATTTAAATCATGAAAATTAGTTATGTATATGTTACGGGCAATGTGATAAATCCGGGCATTATGAATAATGCCCGGATATTGCTCGGGGATTATTAAGAATATAAGAGTACATCGGAAACTTAATTTTTTAGTATAGTAATGTTCATATCTAAGCTTTAAAATTATTTTTTCCACAGAAGTTACATAAACTAAAGTTTATTATTACTTGTTGGTTTAAAATTCGGTGAAATGTTACTACATTAATTAAAGCAAATTAGGGCCAAAATTTAGTAAAGGGGGAACCTGAAAAGAATTTCTAGTTAAAAAGGGAGCGGTGTTCTCAAAAAGCCCATGCTTTAACATGATCACCAAAAGACGATTTCACCCCAAACATGGGAACCCCACAAGTAAACATGGGAACCCCACAAGTAACCCTGTTAACCACAGATAGCGATCGAGGAGGGCTCCCATATCTCCCGTTACACCGCAAGTGCCGGAGGCCCAGAAGTAATTGTTTTATTACATCCAAGTTTTATGACATCTAGAAAGTCTACGGCCCACCTTAAACTTACATATCAAGTTATTTTCAAGCAATTTATTACCTATCCAATATGTATATGTTTATATGTTTTAAATTTATCATTTTTTTAATATCAAAATTTATTTATCATTGTTAATTATCTGATAAATTATTTTTCGAAGAAAAACTTAAAGAACGGAAAATTCCACCTAACTAGTCACACGTGTGGAAAATATCATATATTTTAACAATATCATAAGTGTTTTATACTGAGTATGAAGTAAGTACACTGATTTTTTTTACATATAAAGGTTAAAAAAAACATGCAAATTTGTTAGCTAATGAAATTTTCAGTTTTATACCTTACTACATCTGTAAATTATGGCCAAAAAATTATTCCAGCAAAATATGCATGCTATTTTAAACAGAGACAATCAAGCTAGGAGTCCATTTCTTTACCTATTTTATTTTTAATATAAAGGAAATAAAATTTGTCTGAAGAAAGCAAAACAGGCATTTGTGTTAAAGTGGACGTCGGTTAAAATGGATGTTAGAATTTTTATGCAACAACTGTCTCTTAGAAATTTGATGTTCCTCTTTAACTTTTACTTAGGGGGTAAATAGAATGCCTTTCGTTCAAATGTAACATTCGTTATAGACTACAATATTATTATTCTAGGTTTGTGTACTTCTGATTTTAAGGAATTTTATTTAATATTATTTATTTTTATTTTCATAGGTAGACACGGGTTAGTTGGCATAGTTTTTGTTTTTCGTTGTATAACCTTTTCTGTAATACTTGGAGATAATTTGTTTTATGCATTGGATAGGTTAATCTTTGAGCTGAAAATGAACGTCGGGTTTATTATTGAATACACTTTTAATTAATCACTCTCAATTATGCCAACTAACCACAGTCTCCCCTATCCAATGAAAAGATATATGAAGGGTATGAATGGTCAACAAGATATAAAAGGGAACAAAGGTGGAAACTTGTTCCTGAGTTTTAGTAGTTTCTCTCATCATATCTTTCTATTCCTAATCAACGAAATTAAAATTATGAAGTAAATATTGAAATCCAATTTTATAACGTATAACAGTTAATTCGTGGTATTTTAATATTTTTTATTCAAATCACACGATATTTCTTAAAAATGAAGTGATTAAAATCACGATTTAAATCATGAAAAAATATAAGAGTACATCGGAAACTTAATTTTTTAGTATAGTAATGTTCATATCTAAGCTTTAAAATTATTTTTTCCACAGAAGTTACATAAACTAAAGTTTATTATTACTTGTTGGTTTAAAATTCGGTGAAATGTTACTACATTAATTAAAGCAAATTAGGGCCAAAATTTAGTAAAGGGGGAACCTGAAAAGAATTTCTAGTTAAAAAGGGAGCGGTGTTCTCAAAAAGCCCATGCTTTAACACAGTGGTTCCTAACCTTTATAATACTGCTACCCCTGTAACCTGTTAGGAAATCAAATTTTACCCCAATTTTAAAATGTTATAAAAACACTCAATGCAAGCGAATTCTAATGTTTATTAATTACAAAGTTGTCATTGCCCAGCAGTTAGTTAGAAAACTGGATACATTGTGGCTACATAAAAACACAACAATATTACGATATTTTAACTATGAATTAATAATAATAATCAGTGTGAGGGTTGAAATTGTTTTGCGTTTTCAAGTTTTTTTATGTTAGGTTTAGTGTCACTTAAAGCACATCTCATGTCATGTTCCACATTGAGACGGTTTCTGGCCTTTGTTTTCAATGAAACTAAAGTTGAAAAACCACTCTCGCATCTGTAAGTGGTGGCAAAAGGTACTATCATTTTTAAAGCTCTGTTAGCTAACAGGATATTCGGCACCTGCTTTAATCCAAAATCTGCTGCGATCATACATTTGAAATTCTACTTTGAAAGTACTATTCTCGCGCAGTCCAAGAAATTCTACTTTGGCCGCTACATCTTCGTCTTTAATAATGTCATCATCAGTAGAAAATGGTCTTAATATCCAAGAGTTGGACTAACAATTATCTAAATCCGGAAAGTATTGCTTCAGTGACTCTATTACTGCAGATAAATGTTGATCCACGGCATTTCCAAATGTGATTTTGTTTTCTTCGGTATTTACCAATTGCTCACAAATTGTTCTCTGTTACCCCTGAAGAATAGCGTGTTTACCCCCCGGGGGGTAATTACCCCCAGGTTCGGAACCCCTGCTTTAACATGATCACCAAAAGACGATTTCACCCCAAACATGGGAACCCCACAAGTAAACATGGGAACCCCACAAGTAACCCTGTTAACCACAGATAGCGATCGAGGAGGGCTCCCATATCTCCCGTTACACCCCAAGTGCTGGAGGCCCAGCAGTAATTGTTTTATTACATCCAAGTTTTATTACATCTAGAAAGTCTACGGTGGGCCGTAGACTTTCTAGATGTCATAAAATGCGATGTGATGCGCTCTAGCGGCAGAACCACTCTTCAGAAAATCCATGTTGAGTAGTGCATTTTGTAGGAAATTTTGTTTACTTCAACTTTATAATTGAGATTATCTTCGAGAAACTTATAGTTTTTGATGTATAAGCAAAAGATCGAAAAAAGAGCAAAAATTTTGCGATTTTTTGCGATTTTCGATATGAAGCCGACCTCCCACGTGGCAGCAAACTTCATATTCGTAATCAGCGCCCTCGAAAACATATAAAACCGTCGAAAAAAAAACTTCTATATGAAAGTTTTGAAAACGTCACTTTTGAACCCCAATTGACTGGGCTAATAGAAGAGAGGGGGTTGAGAGTGTCTTGTTTACTCGACTGTCCAGGAGGTCAATTAACGTTATCTTGTATTGCGAAGGCTGCGAGGGCCAAGGGGTCAAGATTGATTTATTTTATTGCTCTGGAGTGGCGTCCTTGGTGTGGGCAGCCCGTAAAAAACCCATTGATTGGGGGGAGAGCTGAGAGAATTCGGGGATCGACCTTGAAGGAGACACGGAAACAGTGACAGTTTCAATTTGGAATTTTTTTTTTCCGATTCTACTTTTTCGATTCTGGCCCTCAGGAATCGATTCCAGGTTGGAATCGAACCTCAGGAATCGATTCCAGTTTGGAACACTGAGCTATAAACAAACTGGAGTGACAACTGAGCGTGCCGAAACCGCATCACACCTTATCGAAGTTTGTGTCTACGCGGAAAAGATTTCCATCTTCTTTTAGTTTTCCCCATCTGTTGGCACAATTGTATGCACAGCATGATCGGACCATTCTAAATGTTGCTCAAAATATTTTTAAAAAAGGGGGTTTTCTAGAAATAGTTCAACTCACACAATGTTAGTCAATGGAGAAATTCGTTTGTTTTGCCCGGTTCGCTCAAGCGAACCGGGCAATTGTGACCATCCGCGCCGGCACGTTCGGTCGCATGTTATATCATCAGAGGTTGTCACTCCAGTTTGTTTATAGCTCAGTGGTTTGGAATCGAACCTCAGGAATCGAATCCTGGAATCGAAAGAATCGAACCTCAGGAATCGATTCCGGAATCGAATCGAACGATTTTTTAGATCCCTACCAGCAAGGTTACTGAAAAGTTACTGATGACATCAGCTCTGGTTACTGAAAGCTTGTTTTGAAACTTGGCACCTCTGATAATACTTGCTTTTTATTATCCAGGGTGTCCGCTGACCCTGGAAACCGGGAAATCCTGGAAAACTCAGGGAATTAGAAAATGCCCTGGAAAACTTTGAAAACTCAGGGAATTACAAAAATATTCTGGAAAAATATAATTTTGTACGTAATGTTCCGGATTTTTGAACATTTCTCGAAAAAACGCCCAAAAAGAACCTTAAAAAGGTTTGAATTCCCGGTTGCAGCCGTTTTCTTTTTCAAAATAGAAATTCCGGGGAAAATATTAACGCTTCCCGATGTTTGCCTGTAAAGTTGGCATTTTGACGGCGTGGACGCGGGTAGAAAAAACAACTTGGCGGTCGGTTCGCGATCGCGTATTTCGTACTTCACGTCAATATCCTTAGCTATAAATGCTTGTTTTTGGAGAAAGGGTTCTTTTATTGTAGTTCAAATGCGACCAATATTTTGCTGGCAAGATTTAGTAGAGGAATTTCTTGTTGTTTGCAAGAAGGGAAATAGAAATTTATAGTTGGAACTTAAAAGAATTTTAATATCAAACAAAGAATTACAAGGTGTGTAGATAATAGGGTATATGAAAGTTTTAAGGTAAATAATATTATTTAAGCATTATTTAAATTTTTATCAGGTAGAAAGTCTTACAAAATGTTCCATATGGGTAATTTTTTGGGGGTTGAAATTAAACTTAGGCTAAAGTTCTTTATTCCTGTCAGAGTGTTTTACCTTTTCTTTTCCTGCAATTTATACATTTTAAGACAATGCAATGTAGAATAACTAGAATCATTATTTTCAATTTTATTGAAAGTATATGGTAGGATTTTTTTTTCATTTTTTTAAAATTAATTCTATCTATATAGGTTCATTTATTTAAAAATTAAATAAAAATATTTTAATATACGAGTACTATATATTAAATGTTTATTCAAACCCCTTTTTTGAAACTAGGAACTTTTATTCTGAAAGTCCTTTAATTTTTTTTCCTCAAAAAGTGTACAAACCCTGTTGATGAGGATTTTCTAAATTGTAAATTTTTACTGAAAGGTCGCTTTGAAGCAACTTAATAAGATGATAATACAGTGGGGGTTTCTTAAATCTTTTTTGATAATAACCTGTATTATATATCTGATATTATTTTAGATCCTAAAAAACTTTCAAAAATACTAACTTATTACTTTTTTTTCTTTACTAAAAATTTTTGATCAATATCATTTTTAGCAATTTAATTATTATTTAAGTAATTATTTAATTATTCTGTTAACGTTTTAAGCTGTGTAAAAAAAATTGTCTTTCTTAAATTATGTGAAAAGGTATTCCTTGAATTTTTTAAAATCCCTGCCTTGATTTTGATTTGTGAAAATTTGTACGAACCCTGGATTTTGAAACATTCCAGTTTTTAGAGAGCCGGATAAGGGGCAAATGTATAAAAAATGCTTTAAAGTTTTAGTTTGATTGAACCTGGAAAATCAAAAAATTTGCCCTGGAAAACTCAGAGAATTTTTAGCTTAGAATTAAGTGGACACCCTGTTATCTGTTTCGTGTGTGTATTTGTATTTTTCTTTGCCTTTTGGTGTTTTTATCTTGTCATGTAAATGGATACTTTATATCTGTATGACAATATGTAAATAAATAAATAAATATTTAAGTGACGGACATACCTTAATTTTCTGTCCCAGTCTAAAGGTAGGTTGCCTGGCCATCCTTCTACCCTTTGTAAAAACAAGGGACTGGGTCTTCTCCACAGAAAGAACAAGCTGCAATTCCCTTAGTTTACAGTCAAAGCCAGCCGAAAGCTAAAGGCTAGGCCGCCGCTAGGTGGCAGTACGGTCGCCTGGAGGAGCACGTAAACATTTGGTGCAAGTAAGTCGAAATCTTGGGTGACTTATCGCTTCTCAGCCGCACTTTTGGCGTGTTGTATTTTAACGGTTCGCTGTTGTTGTTTGTTGTGTTATAGTCCAGTAAATCTACTGAAAAAAAGGGTCAAACCGGTAAAAAATTGATACATTTGGTTTTTCAACGGTTTTCACTTCGGTTATGTGAGTTTAACTTCAGTCATCTGTAAGATTTTCGAGACCGTACTAAAAAAACACTTAATGCTGTACTTAGAAGGGCAAGGGGTTAACATACTTTCAGACTACCAGTTTGGATTCAGAAAGGGAAAGTCGTGTCAAACAAACCTGTTAAAGTTCTATGACGAAGTAACAAAGGAGTTGGATAAGAAAAATAGTGTAGATATATTTTACATAGATTTTCAAAAGGCCTTCGATAAAGTTCCACATGAGGCACTGCTCTTTAAATTGGAAAAAATGGGTATCAGGGGTAAAACATTATTGTGGATTAGGAACTGGTTGATAGGTAGGAAGCAGAGGGTGCAAGTCAAGGGTAATTATTCTCAGTGGGCAGAGGTCAAGAGTGGTGTACCTCAGGGGTCAGTATTGGGACCGATTCTCTTTATAATTTTCATCAACGATATTAGTCAGGATATCAAGAACAAAATTAGCATCTTTGCTGATGACTTAAAAATTTGGGGGAGGGTAGATACTCAGGAGCAAATTCAAAATTTACAAAGCGATCTAGATATTTTATCGGTATGGGCAGAAAAATGGGGTATGTCCTTTAACATAGGTAAATGTCAGGTATTGCACATGGGTTGTAGCAATAGTAGGGCTGAATTTTATCTGCAAGGGGATAAAATAAAAGAGGGTGATAGTATAAGAGATCTAGGGGTGATAGTAAATGAAGACTTTAAAATGAAACATCAGTGTTCAGCTGCAAGTAAAAGAGCTAATAGGATGTTGGGATACATTAAAAAAACTGTTTCTTCAAGGTCCGGAAACATTATTTTGCCATTATATAGAGGCTTGGTAAGGCCTCATCTCGAATATGCTGTTCAGTTCTGGTCTCCATACTTAAAAAAAGATATAGATTTAGTTGAAAGGGTTCAGCATAGGGCAACTAAATTGGTCAAGGGTAGTTTTAGTTACGAGGAAAGACTTAAGAAGTTAAATATGTTCACTTTAGAGAAAAGAAGGGCTAGAGGGGATTTGATTCAACTTTTTAAAATGTTAAAACAAGGGGACACAGAGAGGGACTAGATTTCTGTACGGGTAATAGAACGAGGGGTCACAGTTTAAAATTGAATAAGGCAAGTTTTAAACGGGATTTTAGGAAGCATTATTTTTTTAATAGAGTAGTGGATAAATGGAATGCATTACCTGAATCGATAGTTAACTCAAGTGGGGTGGACGAGTTTAAAAGAAAAGTAGACGAATACTGGAAATCGGGGGGAGGTTGAATTGAATAGACTGGATCAACCTTGCTGGGCTTTTAGCCTGTAGTTGATCGACTATATTTGTATTTGTATTTGTATTTGAATGACCTCAATAATAACATACTAAAAATCGGACAAAATCGGATCGCGGGAAGTTTAATTTTTTTTAAATTTTTAAAAAATGGCCGAAAAAAATTTTCAAAAAATCAATTAATAGTAATCGAGACTTATGATACATGTTTATAGGCTAGTTTTCAGTGCTGAATACGAATATTCCATTTAAAATTTAAAAAAAATTAAAATATCAATTTTTAAAAATTATTTGAAAAATTGGATATTTGAAAAAAAATAAAACATCGCTCAAAACCACAAAATAACTGCAAAAGAAGTAATTCAAACAGTTTTCCCTTAGAAATGACTTAAATAATGACATACTAAAATTGGAAGAAAATCGGACAATAAAAAGTTTAATTTTTTTCAAAATTTCAATTTTTTTGGCCTCAAAAATCGACCTTTTTTAAAATTCTCGTTAAAAACGTTTGAGGCATTTGCAAAGGTCATTTTTCCATGGATATTGTAGTTATACAGCTATATAACATAAAAAAAGCCCAATGGATGATTAAATCATTAGTTAATTAATTAATTTATTAAAATGAACATTAAATATACAGGTAAAATCATTCAATCAAATATAACAGAAAATATTTTAATAATATTCAGTGAAAAATCATCTAAAAAATAATTAAATTTGAAAGAGACAAAATATCCTTTAAAAAATTTAAATTTTTAACAAATTTTAAATTTTTAAAATTTTTAAATTTTGTAGGCATGTGATACATGTCTATAGGCTATATTTTAGTGCTGTTTACGAATATCAGGCCAACTTTTTAATAAAATTTGGAATAAGTGTGGAAAAATTGAAGCGTTTTTCTTAATACTTTGGCTTTAAATGTATCACATGCCTATACTACAAAATTTAAAAATTTTAAAAATTTAAAATTTTAAATTTGTTAAAAATTTAAATTTTTTAAAGGATATTTTGTCTCTTTCAAATTTAATTATTTTTTAGATGATTTTTCACTGAATATTATTAAAATATTTTCTGTTATATTTGATTGAATGATTTTACCTGTATATTTAATGTTCATTTTAATAAATTAATTAATTAACTAATGATTTAATCATCTATTGGGCTTTTTTATGTTATATAGCTATATAACTACAATATCCATGGAAAAATGACCTTTGCAAATGCCTCAAACGTTTTTAACGAGAATTTTAAAAAAGGTCGATTTTTGAGGCCAAAAAAATTGAAATTTTGAAAAAAATTAAACTTTTTATTGTCCGATTTTCTTTCAATTTTAGTATGTCATTATTTAAGTCATTTCTAAGGGAAAACTGTTTGAATTACTTCTTTTGCAGTTATTTTGTGGTTTTGAGCGATGTTTTATTTTTTTCAAATATCCAATTTTTCAAATAATTTTTAAAAATTGATATTTTAATTTTTTTTAAATTTTAAATGGAATATTCGTATTCAGCACTGAAAACTAGTAGTGGAGTCTCTCGTGTCGAAAAAAAGGCTCTTGTAAAAATTTTTTGTAAATTGTGTACACTAATGTTTTTCTGTTAGCTTAGGGTACAAGGAGCATAAAAAAGTTTGGTGCCAATTTTTTATTTCACTTTTATGACTAAATATGCAGGTTTAAAGGTAAAATTTTAACTTTTAAGGATAATTGATTTTTTAACGTTACACACTTATTTATAATCATATAATGATAAAATTTGGCACATATAAGTAAAAATGTATAGGTATTTGAAAAATATTAATTTTTTTTTATAAAAAACTTTAAAAAAAATTTAATTTAAAAAATTTAATTTTTTAAAAAGTATATTTTTTTTAAATATATATTCTTATTTTTTACTATGCCTTATTAATATATGTTCAAAAACACTGTTTTAACAAAATTAAAACATATTATGCCTATAAACTAAAATAGTTGTTTTTATATGATTTTTCAAAATCTCGGTGCACTGAAAATTTTAGGTAATGAACAGTTTTCTACATTAAATGGGAGAAAGGATATTTAAGTATGTTTAAGTAAAACATTTTTCATGTGTTTTATGATATAATTAAAAGTTTAAATTGAATTATTTTAAGTTTAAATTGATTTTTTTTTAATTTAAAATTTTAAAAGATATATACTAATATCTAAAATATAGTATTAATACTCTTTAGAATACCTTATAGTTAGTTCTATTATGCTTAGGTAGGAACAATAATCTAATCAGTTTTGTAACACATATGAAATCTATAAATTCAATTAATGAGTTTTAAATAATTTCTCATAAACTTCAGTGCTTGGATAATTTCATACATAAGCAGTTTTACATATTCAATGGGAGAAAAGAAACATAAGAATATATTTTATAAGTAAAAATGTGTAGATATTTAAAAAAGGATCAAGTTTTTTTAAGTTTAAAATTTTTTATTTAAAAAATTAAATTTTTAAAAATATTACGTTTTACAGTATATTTGTTAAGGGCAGTAACTATTTGAAGATATTACTATAACTAAATTTGAACGTTACTCTTCATCACAATGAGGAATCACTATTGGATAAATCCACTGAGATTCAATGGAATTCATGCATTTCTCTTCATCCCCTTCACACCTACACATTTCAGTACATGGTAGCTGTGCAATAACACAGAGGAACCTTTTCCATTCTTGCATTTACTTGTACCACATCCACAGGCTGTTAGTTCTGTTATAGCTAGTGCAGGGGGCAAATCAGTTACCTCTTTAGAGAGTATATGAATCGTTTTCTTTTATCCAAAACCATACATTTCTGGTGAGGGGTGAGCTGGCATTGGATAAATATCTGTGTTCCATACTAACGCTTAATAATGAGCTCTTAAAATATGGTACTTAAGAGCGGCCTGGGTTGGAGGTAGGCTCTCAGATTCATCTTGCCATTTCTTAAAAAGGTACCAACTCAAATCTTTAGTATTTGTTATTTCTATGGGTGATCTGTAAAACTTACAAACGAATTCCTCTAGGAGGGAACTCATGTGCATATCCGATTCTTTCTCTAGGGAGGCAAATGCTTGAATAATATGTGTTTCAACTTTCTGGAAAACTTTCCAACAAGTTAGCTTTCCTTTGCCATTAAATCTTCAAGTAGTAACACAGCCAGTAAAACTATGAAAGCCAGGAAGTGCCTCAACTACTGTTGTGCTTCAAGATTGTCATAAATAGGTTTAACAGCAAAAATGAGCTTATTTGCACCTATCCCAGTAATGACGCATGATTTCACCCAAAAGCGGATACCATCTTAAAGCTAGTGTAAATACATCAGTGTCTGGAGACAAAATATGGACCTGATATCCCAATTGTGAAGCATACATTTCATGGTAAATGATTATTGTGTCTGTTTCTTCATGATTGGTTTTTAAGTTACTGAGATTTGTGATATTAGACCTAACTGCTGTTTCTGTTGATACGATTATTTATTTTTTAAAGCTTTATAAAAATCAATTACCTTCATTGAAAGGAGTATTCAGTTGAACATGCTTCAACCAGTACGAGGACAATATAGTAGAAATTACTAGGGCTGGGGTTTCTGCCCATGGCACTATTTAGTTACAGACAAGACTCGTCTTGAACACGACATCATCATCATGCTTTGGTTTTAGTATTACTAAAAAAATTAGATAGTCCTGTTTTAATAGGAGTTGTAGCAGTGCAAATAAATGCTCTACTGTCATATTGTTTTCCCATGCGTTCCCTACAGTTGCTGCCTTCAATGACATTTCCACTGAATAGTGGTCAAAATCTAAGTGAATGGTATTATAATTCTTTGTTACATTATTTAAAATCTGCAAGTTTAAAAGTTGCAAGTCATTGCGTGTATAAATATTTCCACTCATTTGTTGGACTAACACTATTCCATCTATAATAAGTGCAGTTTGGCCAGATATTTCAGAATGTTCATTCTTACTTAAAAAAGGATTTACTTCTTCCAGGAGGGGCAGAAGTTTACTCTTATCATTACAAGGTAATAATGATCAGTCAGTTGCAAAAAATGCTCAACTTATTGTAGAGAGTTCATATATTCCAATAGCAGCTCTTATTGATGTCTGGTCTGGTCTGTATTTAGCAGCAAGAGCCATTCTAGTGAATAACGACCTGTTCTCCTTAAACTCCAAAACTTTTTTGTTGATTTCCGTAACAGATACTTTTCCAGCTGATTTCCAATTTAATCTTCATCATTTTAGCCCACACGTTTGTACTACAAGTTGGTCCATATCAATCAACTTAGTATCATAAAAGTGTATACCTATGTTTACAAAATAAACTCTTGGTTTGCAAAGGCCCTGTCCGGTATGTATTATGGGCATTGGAACGGATAGTGGCGGTTCGCTGGTTTCGCGTTTTCTGCGTTTTAATTTTAGCCGTTCTAAGGAAGACAAGACTGCAAAACTAACTCCAAGACTTTTTACATCATTACTCAATATATCAATAGAATTTACTATGCAAAAAAAAAAGATTATTTTAAAAAAATTATGAAAAATGCAAAAAATTTCTAAATTTTAAGTTTTTTAAATTTTTTAAAATTTGGTTTTATAAAATGAAAATCAAAATTGCTTGCAAACATATATACACATTTCTTCACTTTTTCTGACTATTTACTTTGATTATTTTTTTTATTAACATGCCCAAAATTCAAATAATTGAAATACGAAATTTGACCTTTGATTTGACCCCTAGACCACAAAAGTGAAAAGAAAAATTGGCACCAAACTTTTTCTTATTCTCCTTAACCTATAGAACCAAAATAACCTTGGTGCCAAAAATTTACACGAACTTTTTAGTGATTTACACGAGAGACCCCACTATAGCCTATAAACATGTATCATAAGTCTCGATTACTATTAATTGATTTTTTGAAAATTTTTTTCGGCCATTTTTTAAAAATTTAAAAAAAATTAAACTTCCCGCGATCCGATTTTGTCCGATTTTTAGTATGTTATTATTGAGGTCATTCCGAAGTGAAAACCGTTGAAAAACTATAAAAGTATCAATTTTTTACCGGTTAAGTCACAGATTGCCTGGACTATTATGAGGTTTTTGATTGAGAGCTCAAGTAGACGAATGACGTGATTTATGACGTCATTTTTTCGTCAAAATATGCCTTAAAATTGACGCCATGTTTTGCGTCTAATGTCCATTCTTTCGTCGTCATTTTCGACGTCATAAATGACGTGAATTTGACGACATATGTGACATGAACTTTGACGTGATTTTATGCCTTAAAATTGACGTCATGTTTCGCGTCGGATGTCCAACCTTTCGACGTCATAAATGACGTGAATTTGACGACATATGTGACGTTAACTTTGACGTGACACGTCATGTTTTGCGTCGAATGTCCAACCTTTCGTCGTCATTTTCGACGTCATAAATGACGTGAATTTGACAACATATGTGACGTCAACTTGGACGTGATCAAATTTACGTGATTATCACGTGATTTAATGACGTTCTTTATACGTGGTTAAAGGACGTGATTTTCACGCAATTGTTTGTCGTGAATTATTAGTGATAGAATGACATGTTTGTTTTGTCCTAGCCACTGGTTATTCATAAATAGTTAAAATATGCTAACTTCAATTCAAATAAAATCCATTTTATAGAATTGCCAAAATATATCTATAAAATGAATTTTATTTGAATCAAAGTTAGCATATTTTGACTATTTATGACTAACTAGTTGCTAGGACAAAAGAAACATGTCATTCTATCACTAATAATTCACGACAAACGATTATTCAATCAAGAAATAATATTTTCTAAAAAATATAAAATACTATAATTCTTTATTTGAATGTGATTGTGTTTTCAATTAATGTGAGCAATTTCTTTTTCTCTACAGACATACTATATTAATATCATAAATAAAGTAATTCTATTATGAAAATAATTTTAAGTTTTTCCACAAAAATAAATAATATACCACCTATAATACATCTAAATATCTATTACAAAATATTAATTATCCCAAAAAAGGGAAAATGTAATTTTTCTTGGGTGAAAAGATTGAAAGATAATAGGAAAAATTTTCGTACTTAATATTTATTTCAACACATTAAATGCAAGTAGTAACACAAAAATAGTTTATTGAACAGAGATTTTCACAAAGTACACAAATAGTATTTCTGTTATCCCAAGAGCCAGTTGAAGGGATGTATACAAAATGTAAGACAAATTAAAAATATACATAATGACACAAGTGAGGTTCCCAGTTACAATATTACAGAATTTGAATAAGAAAAACCAGCCACATAGAGGCCATCCATGAATGATGTCATACTTTTTTTCAACATTTTTGACCCCTCCCCCCTTTGTCACATCTCACAATCTGCTACCAATAATAAGTTTAGAATAAGGTTGGTAAGAATTTGGGACTCAATGTTTTCATTGAAATTTAAGTGCACCCTACCTGATAAGTTGAAAGTGAACTCTTATTTTGTTGTTAAGAATCTTAGGATATAAACTACTTTTTTTTAGAAAAAAAATGTTATTTAGTTTTATATTTGATTTTCAATGTGTGATGTCACAATTAGGACTGGGCGATATTTAAATTTTGATATCGCGATATATCGTCGATCAAATATCGATATTTCACGATATATCGATATTTCATCAAAATATCGATATATCGTCAAAATTTCGATATATCGTCTATTTCGGTATATCGTCGAAAAATCGTCAATTTCGATATATCGTCGAAATATCGTCAATTTCGATATATCGTCTATTTCGGTATATCGTCGAAATATCGTCAATTTCGATATATCGTGGAAATATCGTCATATCGTCAATGCTGTGGGGGCTCCATGTTCCTCCATGGGGGGCTCAAACCAAACGCCTTGGGACGTGCAACATTTTGGTCTTGAGCACTGGTCAAGATCTCTTGACCAGTGGTCAATCCATTTTTTCTCGCTATTTGTAACCTTTCTGACCATCTGTTTCTGTCTGGTGGTTGTTTTGGGGTTCCCTGATCTTTGGAAACCCCATTTGACCACTGGTCAAGATAGCTAAAATTCATTACAAAATAAATGTTGGAGTTGCTAACTGATATTTTGTAATCTCTATTGTTATGACATGTGTCTTTGGTTCCGACTGATGTTTTTCTGAACTTTAATTTTTTTGAATTTTTGAGAATTTTCGGCTGACCCCTTTTTGAGAATATCCGAAAGTAAATCCGCGCTTTAGAAGATTAGGCGGGAAAGACCTATGAAATTCAGGGGAGTTCCATGGTCTCAACAAAGTATTGTCATGTCTCACTTTTATCAGGGGCGGGTCCAGACCAGATTTTCGGGGAGGGCCATATCGGAATCTATACCTACACATTCCAAATTTTCAGGACCCTTAGAAAAATTTATGAATTTATCATTACGAAAAGTGTTTTAAGCAACTTTTTAAAGTAACTTCAAATATTACACCGTCACCTTTATTACTTTTCTATCTCAATGACTTAGGCGATATCGTTTCGGGAGAAATTTTCTTAAAAAAAAATGTGTAAGTGAAAACTAAATCCCCTTTGATGCATGGTAAACTTTTTTGTGAGAGACCGTTTAGCATGGGCGTCGGCGGCCATCAAATATTGGGGGGGACAGATCCAGAATTTGGTAAAAAAAAACCCTTGGTTTGAAACAGACCCTTCGAAATTAATTTGTTTCACCATATGAACAAGGGTGGTTCCAGACCAGATTTTAGGGGGGGGGGAGGGGTCAGAGTCTGAGGGTATTACATTCGAAATTTTCAGTGCCTCAGAAAATATTTTGAAGACTGCTTGCTTTTAAGTAGCTTTTTAGGGGTTTATAGTAACTTAGACTTAGTTAGAGGATATCCAGGGCCCGTGCCATTGTTTTAGAAAGTGGGGGGGGGGCGAAACACCTTTGTAGGGCCACAAATACTTATGTTTCGCGAGGTGTTTGGCAGCCAATTTTCCGAGTATAACATAAATACATGCGAAACTTTGTTAAAGTTTAAAATGGTTTCATCAGATAATGCTAGCTCAAAAGCAAAGGGGGGCCTGGGGGTTCTCCCCCAGAAAATTTTGTGAAATTTGGCTTCAAATAGAAGTTTTTTTACTCATTTTTGTACATTTGTGCCCATTGTGGATAACACCTAAAGAGGGTAACTTCTTGTACTCCTAAAAGGAGAGGAGAAAACAGTAAATAAGTAACCATGAGAAATTAATAGGGGTCTGGGGGGTAACCCCCAAGAAAAATTTTAAAAATTTGCCCCTAAAAATACAGTTTCAGCTCATTTTGAAAGCATGTAAACCACAGAATTTTCAAGGATGAAATTATAAATAGATGCCAAATTTTGAAAACGCCCTTTTGCAAATATGCCCTTTTAAACTATAATATTACATCTATTTTAAATCTTCCCAAAAGAGAACAGCTTCTTTTAAGCGGAATAATTTTTCAAGGGAAAAGCCCTCTAATTTTATATAAAAAAAATCTTAAATATTGAGGGGGACGCGTCCCCCCGTCCCCCCCGGCGACGACGCCCGTGCCGTTTAGTAATTTTATGGTTAATGGATTAAAGTATACTACTTTTTTAAGATGCTATTTAGGTTATTTCCTTTGAAATAAGAACTAAATCTACAGGAAAATCAAGACTTTTTGCGGAGGAGCCAATGAAAAATTAAAAAAAATCTCATGAGGTATAATGTCAACAATAAAAAATCAATTCCGAAAAAAAAATCATTGTAAATGCAAGTTTTTGATTTTGCGGACAACTTAATTTTTTTAAATGATTGGACGGTTTCAAACTATTATAGACACATAATAGGAGTCCTTTGGTAAACAATGTGACTGCCATTAAGAAAGTAAAAAATTTTAAAAGGCTAAAACGCATTAATTATTTACTTAAATTATTCAAAGAAAATTTTTAGCACGGAAGGGTTTTGCCCTCATACCGGAGCTGCTCACCCGACGCCTCGGGCGCGAACGCACACCGGGACGGGAAAATGTTCGCCAACGCCTGGGTTTGAAGAGTAGCAACTTCAGATACGCCAGTTATATATTGTTTATATATCGGTTTTTATATCGTTTCTTTTTTACAAGAGTACACAGATTTTAATGCAAATGAAACAAGAATATATAAACAAGTTAACTGTAATGAAATATTTAAAGTCTACCTAAATAAGAACTGTTGTATGGCGTTCTTAAATATTCTTCACTTGCTGGTAAACACCACGATTACTCACTACCTCACTACTGCCATACGTTGAAACTTGGACCATATGGACACAGCACGACATCAGTCCTCTATTTTCAATAGGTCTGATAAGGAACCAATCGAGTGATTTATTACCGGATACCACCACACGCCTCGTCCACCCTGCAGCTTTATTTGCTTAAAACAACATGCAATGTTTACGGAAACGGACGACAGAATTACAGGAATGTTCCCTGGAGATTTTACACTTTCAGTTAGGTGAAACGAAATCTGCACAAACGAGCCTCCATCCGTCCGTTCCGTACTTTTCAAAGGGTACTTAAAAGCTGTTTTTTGTTGCTTATAGGCTACAACGGCACTTTACTGTAAGAATTTATAGAAAAACACCAAAATTTTGCTTTAGAATTAATAAAGGAATTCCCACGTTCAAATTTAAAATAACGTTCAAATTTTTACAGACGAGAGAAAATTTTACACGAATCTCTCCGTTGCATACGAGTTTGTGCAGCCGGGTACTTGCCCTGCTAGTATAAATTAATGATAATGATGAAATCTCTAAAATATTCATATATCTTCAGTATCTTTTTAAATTCATTTTCATCGATTTTGGAATTTAGGTTTAGTTACATAGTATTACTTTTTAATTTTAAGAAACCTTGTATAGCTTAAAAATGACTTGCCAAACTACATACCAAGTTGCAAATTCTTCAAATTCAATTTTTTGTCTTTTTAAATTTAAGGCTATACGACATTTTTGAATGATTTTATAATAAAATCAGTTAATTTCAACTCTGAAAAAATATCATGTCGTAAAGATCTAAATTAATTAACAGGTGTGTTTGGTTTTTATTTTTGGTATTTGGTCTAGCATTTATAAATTAATAAAAAACAAACACTCATGATGCTTTATATACGATTTCGAAAATGGACCCATTCCATCGATATAAGACATAATGGATCAATTATTGCTGCCCTTCTGCTTTTCAGCTTTTCACAAATTTTTGTAACCATTTTAATCAACCACGACCCATTTTAACCATCTTTAAATAGGTTTCGCACAAGTATAATAAATAATATCAGCTGAACTCTTAATAATCTCAAAGTCTCAAAGTGTCTCGAATTATTTTGGACCACTGGAAGGGAAGTTATTGAACTTTGAACTTTGACCGGAGGCTGGGCCTCTTTTCCCGAAAGGTGAAGCGAGCGTGCCGTCAAAACCCAGTGGAAAGCCGCATAGGCTTAGCGGAGAGTACCGTCGGGACTTGTTTTGTTGATGGCGTGATCATTATTTTGAAGTAGTTCTATTTACCGGTGACATGATGTCGGCATCTGAGTCGGTTCAGATATTTGATGCTGTTTTCCTGGAATCCGCCCTTGACAATCTTTCCAAAATATTTCTGAAAGTGTGTGAAAAGAAAAGCAGTACTGCTGCGGATAAATCAGAATTTGGCCTTATTAAAAATAACATTTTGGTATCTTTCAAGTCCATCGATCATGTTGGATCTGGTCAGTTTCTGACTGGTGTTTCTTCTCAAAATGAAATGTCCTCTACCGTCATGGCTACTTGGCTAGACTTGATGTGTTATCTAACCAACTTCTGGAGATGAAACATGAAATGAATGCACGAATTGAGAAAATTGAGTCAAATAATAAGCCAGTTAGTGGCTATGCAGCCGCTGCCAGGTCAGGTTTAACACTGATTGATCGATCACCTAGTTCTGATGTAAACCCAGTCCCTTCACCAAGCTCCGGGAATTCCAAGACAACTGGACAGAGATTAATAATAAGTGGTGTTGGTAGATCTTCGGCACTGAAGTCTGCCGTGAAATATCCTAAAAGAGCAGCTCTATTTGTTTCGAGACTTAGCCACTCCACTCGAGTTAACGAGGTAAAGGAGGTTTTATCACCTTTGAATTTGAGTCACTTGGTTGTAACTAAAATGAAAACAAAGTTTAACTCTTACTCTTCCTTCCATGTCGAAGTTTTGGAGGGTGACATTGATATCTTGTTGAATGGTGATCTGTGGCCTGAGGGCAGCATCGTGTCTAGATTCATGGGTAGATTGAAGCAGGAGCAAATATATTCTGATCCTGATTGTTTAAATAGTGAATCTGACATGCCTGCAAATAATGCAACTGGAAATAGTATATGACTATCTCCTTCCGGCAGGATGGAGCTTTATTATCAAAATATTCGCGGCCTGAGATCAAAGGTTCTTGAATTCTATCATAGTATTGCTGTATCAAATTTTGATATAATATGCCTCTCTGAAACTTGGCTGCAGAGTGATATCTTGTCGGATGAGCTTTTTGATGACAGATATAGAGTTTTTAGAGCTGATCGCAATCTTGGTGAATCTCGCACAAGGGGAGGGGGAGTGCTTATTGCTTGCCTTAGTGATTTTTCTGTAAAGGTTTTGCCAAACCTTTGTATGTGTACTGCTACGGTGGAGTCTTTGGCTTTGTGTGTGACAGCTAATTACAGAAAATTTTTTATTTTTGTGATTTATGTTGTCCCCGGTTCTCCTTTGAGTGTCTATGAAGATGTTTTTAATCGATTGGATAATGAACTGCAGCAGGATTTTTCTAATATCTTGATTTTAGGTGATTTTAATATTCCTAATCTTATGTTTAATGAGTTTAAATTGGTAATGAATAATTCTAGTTCTATTGAATCTTTGGTAGGCAATTTTTTGGATTTCCATTGTTTGAGTCAATTTAATAATATACCTAACAGTTGTAACAGATTCTTGGATTTAGTGTTGTGTAATTTTGATATTTCTGTCTCTCGCTCTGAGGAGGTGCTTTTGGCTGAGGATCATTATCATCCTGCTCTTAGGTGTGAACTAGGGGTAAAGAAAAATGTTAAACATAAACTAAATTACTGTGAAAATAAATTTGACTTTAAAAAAGCTAATTATTTTCTACTATATAAGGCTTTTGATGAGATGGATTGGAATTTTTTAAACGAATATAGTAACATTGATGATATGGTCCAAGCTTTCCATGATAGGTTAAATCACATTCTGTCACGTTGTGTTCCTAGATGTAGGGCTCGGAATGGTAGAAGGTATCCTAAGTGGTTCTCGAGGGATATTGTTGGACTTCTGCGGGCTAAAAATAGGCTTCGTAACAAATACAGAAAAGATCCTTCTCCTGAGTCTTATAGACTTTTCAGTAAATGTAGGGCTGAATTGAAAAGCGCAGTAAAATTGGCTTATGAGGATTATGTTTCTGGAATTGAAGAAAATATTTTGGATAATCCCGGATCCTTCTGGGCACATGTGAAAACTAAAAAAAGTAATATTGTGTGTGATCAAATGTCTGATAGATGTCAGGATTTTGTAGGGCATAATTCTATTGTAGAGGGTTTTGCCAAATTCTTCAATTCGGTGCACATTTCATCCTCGAATCCTGACTTCTCTATTATTTCTGATTTGAATGAGGTCGACGTCATTAAACTTAACCGTATTAATTCTGAGGATGTTGCTAAAGCAATATCTAGACTTAGACCGTCAAAAAGTTTGTCCTGGGATAACTTTCCTGGCTTTATACTGAAGGCCTGTAGAGATATTTTTATTTATCCTTTACTTATAATTTACAACAAATCTATTGCAAGTGATATGTATCCCAAGTTATGGAAGAAAGCTTATGTTATTCCTATTTTTAAGAATTCTGGTTCATCATCCAATATAGAGAATTATAGACCTGTGTCAATACTTTCCCCTTTTTCTAAGGTTTTTGAATATGTAATGCAGGATCAGATTTTTGGCAGGGTGGAGAAGTTAATTGATCCCAATCAGCATGGATTTGTGCCAAAGAGATCTGGCGTTTCTAATTTGCTTTGTCTTCATAGTGAGATTTTGAGTGCTTTTCGAATGGGAGCTCAGTTGGATGTGATTTATACGGACTTTCAAAAGGCTTTTGACACTGTGGATATTGGTATTCTAGTGAATAAGTTACTTCATCTTGGTTTTTCCTGCGAAGCGGCTCAGTGGGTCTTGAGTTATCTTACTGGACGCATTAACAATGTTTGTTATGGGGAAGCCATTTCTGCAGATTATTCTAATTCTTCTGGGGTACCCCAGGGGTCCATACTTGGACCTCTGTTTTTTATTTTATTTATTAATGATCTCCCTGCTGGCTTTAAAAACTGCAACTATTTATTTTATGCAGATGACCTTAAGTTTTTTAGAGTTATTAAAAATCTTTCTGATTGCTATCTCTTACAAAGTGATATTGATGAGTTATTGTATTGGTGTGCTAGTAATAATTTGAAAATTAATGTTAAAAAATGTGCTGTTGTGTCATTTAGTAGAAAAAAAGATATTACTCACCATTCTTATTTATGTGATTCTGCAGTACTTGAAAGAAAAATTTCTATAAAGGATCTTGGAGTTTGTTTTAAATATAATTTGAATTTTGATGCTCATATAGATAATATTATTTCTCGTGCCTTTAAATTAATGGGTTTTATTATAAGAACTTCAAAGGATTTTACAAAATGTGAGACCCTAATAACTCTATATAAAATGCAAATCAGATCAGTTCTTGAGTATGGCTCAGTGATTTGGAACCCTCACTCAATGGTTCAGATTAATAAGTTGGAGAGAATACAGCGAAAATTTTTTCGCTTTTTATATAGAAAATATACACGGGATTTTAATCCTATTATTTCAGTAACCAATGTCATCACTTCTTTTAATGTAAACACTCTTCTGGTTAGAAGAAATTATCTTTTATTGTTGTTTTTCTTTAAGTTATTTAATAATTTTATTGATTGTCCTTTTTTGCTGTCCCGCTGTAACATTCTGGCTCAACCTTGCTTTTTACGTAATAGAAAATTGTTTTTAATTGGTATTGATTTCAACTCTTGTCCTTTTAACTGTTTTTATAAATTATATAATAATCTTTTAAATCATTTGGATATTTTTAGTATGAGCCTAGGTGTTTTTAAAGTAACTGTGTTGTCTCTGCTTTAATTTTGGTGTTATGTCTCCTTTCATTTTTTTTTGTATTGTGTGTTTTCCCCATGTAAATGGAATCTTATTTCTGTATGGTGGTGTTTGAATAAATAAATAAATAAATAAATAAATAAATTGAGCTTAACATTTACATTTTCTTACATCTTCAAATGTATTTTTTTTTTACATATGAATTAGAAGAGATATATGCAAGAAAACGGTATCATTTCCGAGAGTGAAAACTTAATTTTACCGTTTTAAAACTTAAGGACAACACACTCTCATAGAAATTTATATTTCAACAAAAGTTCTCGAAAATTTTTCATTTTTCGAAAACATTTCTCGACGCCGGCCCAGGGTGCCCCGGGGGGTGCACAGTTTAGGTGGCACTCAACTCACCGTGCACACCACACACAACACTCCAGGAGGTCACTCTCCAGAATGTCCGGGCAGGAAATGAATTCCTCTGTTCTTATCAGTATTTACCGTGTGCGTAGCTCTGATATCTTCTAAATAATTATATACTTGGTGCTCAAGTAGCATAGAAGCACAAACAAAATAAGTTCTTAGAGGAAAAAATAACTCACTCAAAAATGTGAATAAAAAATTTAAAAAAAAATCCCTTTATTTTAAATTTTTAAATTTTAGCATTAAAAAGTGTTTTTTGAAGATATTCGTTAGGGTTTCTCGGGGGGGGGCCATGGCCCCCCTGCCCCCCCCCTGGACCGGCCCCTGACTTTTATGATGGATGGCTAATAAAATGTAGTGTACATACTTAAAAATGTATAGGGATTTTATATTCTTAGGATCCTTAACTTCAAGTAAACATAAATTATTTAGAAATTCTAATTAATATTTCAAGGATTAAAAAAGATTGCAAAAATGAGAATTTCGTTATACGAGCTGCCAGGATAGGAAGTACGAAAATTTCTGAGGGGGCATTATTATTACGTATTTAATAATAAAAATACTTAATCTAAAACAAAATTTATGCTGTAAATATTTGTATTTTAATGTTTAATCAGTTTTTTGCATAATTAATGAGGCGATTGATTTGGATTTGAAAAGTATATCTTTTCAACTGTTTTGATGATCGAAACGCCAGTCTTAAGCAATGTAGTATATTTGCTGTTGGATGATTTGATTAAAATTCTTTCTCCTACTTGAAAAATTATACTGTACTTATGTTCTTACAGCCTTTATTTTCAAATATGTCTAAAAAAAGTTAGGACTTGCATAACAAATTTCGACGATTAATTAAGATTGCTAAAACGTAAATTCAGTTCAGAAGCTCTTCATTTCGAAAAAGGGGAATCCCCGCCGCCGCCATTGCTGAACTTCTTCGTGTATGCCAGCAGGGGAGTTCCTTTTTCGAAATTGAATTTACGTTTCAGCAATCCTAATTCATCTTCGAAATTTCTCATGAAAGTCGAAACTTTTTTACGGAAAATTGAATATAAGGGTCGTAACAACATAAGTACAGTATAATTTTTCAAGTTAGGATTAAAAATTTTAAGCAAATCATTTTTTATTAAGAACAGCAAATACAACGCCATAACTAAAGATCTGCGTTTAAATCCTCTTAAGTTGTTGAGAAGCGACTTTTCAAATCCTAATCAATCGGCTAATTATTTATGTAAAACCCAGATTAAACATTAAAGCATAAAACTATACTGCATACATTTTATACAAGATCAAGTATTTTTTTGTTACTAAAAATATTTAATTAGTAAAAATGCCTTGTTTACCGAAATTCTCATTTTCGCAATCTTTTTTAATCGTCGAAATTTTTAATAGAATTTCTGAATATTCTAGGTTTACTTGAAGCTAAGGACCGTAAGTATATAAAATCCGAATTATTTTTTAATTATGTGCTCTATAAACTTAGCAGTTAGTGTTGGGCGTGAAATTGGCTTTCAGAGAACAAAGACGAGTTATCGAAAACATCCCGATGTTTCCAATCATCGTGAGAACCACGATATATCGAAATTATCGATATATGACCACTGGTCAAGACCAAAATGATGCACGTCCCAAGGCGTTTGGTTTGAGCCCCCACTTGACCTACTTCAATGCCAAAGCATAGAAGTAGTAAAAACTTGATCGGATTGACCAATGGTCAACCGGAACGAAAGAGACATGTTTTAAGAATAGGGAATTCAAAATATCAATTAGCAACTCCAACATTTATTTAATAATGAATTTTAAGCAATCTTGACCAGTGGTCAAGCAACATGAAACCTAAATAGAAAGCCCATATTTATAATTAGAGACCAAAGTGAGTCGGGCAAACGCCCCGTTATGGAGAACATCACGATATATCGAAGTCGACGGTGTATCGAGAAATATCGCCATTCACGATAAATCGAAGGCGACGATAAATCGGGAAATATCGATAAAGACGATATATCGTGAAGTATCGAAATAGACGGTATATCGTGAATAGACGATATATCGTGAATAGACGATATATCGTGAATAGACGATATATCGTGAATTGACGATACATCGTGAGTAGACGATATATCGAAAAAATATCGGTATGACGATCTATCGAAAAAATATCGATATGAAGATATATCGAAAAAATATCGATTTCAATATCGATATATCGATATTGGATTGATATCGATATTTTTCTATATATCGCCCAGTCCTAGTCACAATTCTTGAAATCCCTCTCCCCCTTGTCTCAGATTGATCAACCCCCTCCCTCCCCTTTAAGTGTGACATCATTTATGGGTGGCCCCGTACAACAAATTTTAGATTTTTCTGAGTCAATACAAATAAAAAATTGTACCTTTTAAAAAAATATCAGTAATTTTTGTAGTAGATAAATTGGAGTGCTTTGACTTCCTTGAGGAATTTTGCCAACATTATATTCCACAATAAAATTTAACATAGGAGAGAAATTTATAATTTTTTTCTCAGATTATATTGTTTATTATATTATCTGACTCAATGGCATTTTTGCATCACACAATACTCACTTAAGCTTAATAACTCTTACATAAAAATATATAACTTTGAATAAATATAGCTTAAAAATAAAAAAAAACATTACAATTTTGGACTGTGCAGGGAAATTTAATGCAACCATTGCTAATAGATTTGAATGAAACCAGTTTCAATAGCCCATGAAAGTTAAAGAATTAATCATATTTTTTAAATAAGTATTTCTAGATTGCATGCATTTCCAAACCATGCTTTGTTAAAGTTTTAATTAAACCATATACATTTCCAAACAATATTGATTCAGATTTTACTACTTGGAAAAGGTATTTTAAACTTAACTCAAATAATGAAAAACTGCAATATGTTATGGCTTCAATTAAAATATTAATCAATAAACTGAGATGAAAATACAATAAGGGAAAGGGATACAGACGTATACAAATAAGAATTAAGTCGACCAACTACAGGCAAGCACCTAACAAGGTTGGTCCTGTCCATTTAACTCAAACCACACCGTTGATTTGAAGTCAACAGTAGTAATTACAAGATAAGCGTAGTTTTCATTTAGTTAGTATAAATACATAAATTAAAAAAAAGCATGAATATAACATTTAAAATAATTATTTCACAAATGAATTAATAATAAAGAAACATACTTGCAATTTATTTGCTATTGAAAATTTGTTTATAAAAATAATATTTGCATACTATAATAAAAAAACATACGGAATAGATTTACAAAACAAAATAATCTACTCACAAGATATTTTTTCATCTTCAATAATATGTATTATCAGAAGATTTTAATAAAAAAAATATTTTATTTACAGTTATTGATCACTTTCAGTTCATTTTAAAGAAAAATTAACACAGTTTGTTTTACTCTTTTTCCGGCAACAAAGATTCTTATATTCTTAACAAAATTATTGCTTGTTTTACAAAACATTGATCTTAAAATTATTTTTAAAAAATATTGCCCACTTACAATTTATCCTACATTCTAGAAGCCTCCTATAAATAATAATTCATCATCACAACTGGACACAGTTGTTTACTTAACACTTACTCTTATAGGGCCCAAGAAAAGAGGGACCTTCCAAAGTCTGTGTTTTTCATATCAGTCATCATCAGCGAATCTGTAAAATCATCCTCCTCTTCCTCAGTAGTTCTTTAAGCATTGAACCTGAAATCAGTATAAAAAGATCAGGAACAAAACTAACTTTTAACAGAAAAAGCCAAAAAAACTACTTTTTTATTTCACAACTTGTGAGTCAAACCCAGAGAGGAAAACATCCTAATACAGGGGTTCTCAAACTTTTGAACACCACGAGCCACTTTTTATAAACAAAATCAACTGCGACCCACCTCATTTGTTAACTTTCTCATCTATACTAATAAAATAGAAACCCGCTGTTTGTCTGTTTATTTATTTGTCCGCGCTGTGCTTACAGCGTATTTGATTGGTCCAAACTCTCTTTCTCCTACCCTCGGAGTGGTTAGGATTCGTCCTGTCAAATATCCTAATGCTAAGAATCATCGTGATCTAGGTGCAGCCATTTTCTCTTTGAAACCTGGCAACAGCCAAGGGGCACACAACAAATTCTCATTCTTCGGTCTGTTTACATAATTTGGTGAAAAGAAAAGGGTGAAAAGTATCGGTTTATATCCAGAAACTGATTTGCCTTTACTTCTTTTGGCTTTTAATAGCATTCTGTTGTGGGGATTGCATAAAGCTTTTTCAGTTATTGCTTTTCATTTTCGAACGCCGATTGTTAAGCAACATGGCTTTGGCTGTTTACATCCGATTTACTTCGCTGAGAGGCCGCGAAGGGTGAACGGTGTTTTTTTCCTCTTCATTTAGTGAGTGCTTCTTACTATTCTGATTTATTACTTTTCTTCCGTTTTCCGTACATACATTTCCTTTTTATTCTATTTAACGCTGTATTTTTTGTTATGTTTGGCTCTTATGATGTTCGTCGTTAATTCATTAAGTGCTTTTTGTACTATCCTGAAACTGATTTTCATTTCATTCTTTGAATCTTACTTAGTACTTTAGGCTTACTTTTCTGTGTGCATTTTTAACTCTAAGAAAATCCATGTAGCAGTTTACTTCACTTTGATAACAGTTGTGCATTTCTTCCACACTTTCAAATTCACCATATTCACTTTGGTTTTTAAAGTAGTTCAGTCTTATTTTTGTGTGGGAATTGTTTGTGTTTAGTCACATAATTTAAGTTATTTAAATATTACATTAGTGGCATTTTATACACTTTTTCTTAATCATTATAGCTACTAAACAGCTTGGCGATATTCATCGGGACAGATAACAATTGAACGGTTTTGGTTTTGAGGCACAGATCAGGCTTCCTTTTCTTTGAGGTTGTTCGTACATTTGTTACACATAATTTAAATTGCCACGGCTTCGATAAGTCCTCAAGCCGCCATATTTATCCACAAGCAATATGCTTATCTGTTGTCATCATTTGAGCTTATGGCTAAACATGGCAGCTGAAGGACTCTTATCAAAGCTGTGCCTTTAAATTACTCTGGCTTTTTATACATTTACTGATTTTTGTTTAATTCTTCGAATAGATTCATTTAACTGTTTTAATCCATTTTTATGGACGGTAATGCAGCGGGCCTCTTTGTGGTGCAGTCTGGGAAATGTTAAATCTATTGCACCTTAAGTTTAAATATTTTTTAACAAATATGACTTCCCAACTATTACAAAGTGTATGAGATTCTGTCAAAGGAACTTAGTACGGGCGCAGCCCGTCAATAATGTCCGAGCAACGCTGGGATAGCGCGTTCGCCATAGGTATAAATATAAAGTTTTACTGGGCCCGGGCAACGCCGGGTCTAGCGCTGAAAGCGCTAGTGCCTATATATATAGGACCTAAGCTTCATTAATGTGGGGTTTGGTCACCAACTATTTTGTTGCCAATAATAAATTACATGAATGTGTATTAGCGGTTAAATTACCTTTTAGGAAAACTGAAAAGAAGGATTTCAACCTCATCGTAACAAATTATTTAATTTCTTTAGTACTGATAAATTGCACAATTTCTTAAGAGAATTCTTAAATTTGTATTGGTCCTTCCCTGATGTGGGGAGCCCTAAGTTTAGAAAACTGATTTCATACTTCAAATCTAATTTTGCATAATAAGCATATTAAAGTGACACACATGTATATTAGGGTGGTCCTTATTTGTATGGTAAAAATTTTTTGGGGGAATTCCGTTGGTGTCGCCCCCTAGTTTTGTGCCACTATAGAAAATAATAATGTATGCAAAATTTAAGCTCATTCGGATAATAATAACACGTGCCCCCCAGGCCTTAAAGTTTCAAAAAAGTGCTGATTTTTTTACAAAACATCAAAAAAACCAAAGATTAAACCCTCCCATATTCTTCTTGATTTTTTTTTAAAAATCTAACATAGTTATAGTTATAATGTTCCATATTCCATTCTTCTATCACCTCTCTTTCGGAAGTAAAAATTTTTTAAAGTAAAAATAACTCTTGTAAAGTTGTTTTTTCCGCATTTTAAAACAGTTAATAACTCCAGAACTATACAACTTAAAAACCTGAAATTAGTGCCATTTTGTTTGTAATTTTATTATCTTTGATTTGATGTGCAACATAACTGCCTTTCTTAAAATTTTTTTTTTCAAAATTAAAAAAATGGGGAAAAAATTAAATAAAAAAAATTCTGAAAGGAAATTTTATTAAGTAAATTTAAAGTTTTCCAACTCCCAAAATAAACATATCTGCCGAATTTCAAGCTGAAAATAAAATTTGATCATGTAGAAAAAAATAAAATATTTTTCAAAATTTTGGCAAGTCCCTTAACATTCTATGTAATTTAACAAAAAAAGCGATTCACTCATGGGGAATTCAAAAACTTCCTTGAGGGTGTTCATACGATTTGTACCATGCAAAAAATTCAGCTCAAAAAAAAATTCAATTAAAAAAAAATTGAAAAAATCAGCACTTTTTTGAAACTTTGAGGCCTGGGGGGCACGTGTTATTATTTTTTGATTGAGCTAAAATTTTGCAAAAATCATTTATTTGTATGATGGAACAATTTGGAGGGGCGACGCATAAAGATTTCCAAACTTTAAAAATAAGGACCACCCTAATGTATATATTTTAATTGCCCTCTGCGTACGACACCTATAGCACACTTATCATAAAACTCTGAGCTTGCACCCCTAAAGTAAGGGGCTGTTCAAATATTACATTAAGCAAGTTTTTGGTCACTTTTTCCCCCTTCCTAGCAAAAAAAAACCACCAACCCCCCCTCGCATAATTAGGTAAGAAAACTGTCCACCCCCCTTTGTTCTTTTTTGTACAAAGTTTTCAGTAATGCTTAGATTCTGAAATTCATTGCTCTCCATGAACACTTAACATACCTATCACTAAAACTTTCCTTGTGAAAAATGTTTAAAATTTTTATTATTTATGCAAGAAACAAGAAATTTTCGAAAATGCAATGTTTGTAACATCTTACGCAAGGATCAATCATACTCCCCCTTGTCAGGAAAAATACGCAAATAGCCAACCCCCTCCCAGGTGCTTGCGTAATATTTGAACGGCCTATAATGTAAAAATGTCTTGCTGAGACGTGTGAAAATTTTTCAAAATATACTACTAGACTACCTCATAAGCTTCTTAGAGCATTGTGGCGAGCTTACTCACCACTATAAGAGTCAAGTAATTCAAATGGGCTATATATACCGACTGAAGCATGAAAATAAATAATTCTTACCTTTGGCAGCAGCAGTTCAAAGACTTGGCACTCTGATAGTGCTTTCTGGTCCTTTCACAAACTCCCTGTAGAGCTTCACATTCTCAATCGCTCAATTAACATGTTGTCCTCTCGACATGACCTTTGAGGAAAAAACTAAAATTAGAAAATGCTACTAAATATGGTAAAATTTGTCGAAGTGGTTAATGTTACGACAGTTGAAGCAATGGCAGTAATAGGATCTTGTTATTACACATTTTAAAACATTAAAATTATGTTATTGATCAATCCTGGCATCAGCACTGATAGCCCAATGGTCCCCTTATCAAATCCTGGCTGCTACTTTTGTCATAATTAACTTGTAACATCTTACGCAAGGGTCACTCATACTCCCCCTTGTCAGGAAAAATACGCAAATAGCCAACCCCCTCCCAGGTGCTTGCGTAATATTTGAACGGCCTCTAATGTAAAAATGTCTTGCTGAGACGTGTGAAAATTTTTCAAAATATACTATAGTCTGTGTAAATAAAATCGGCGGTTTCACGTCATGCTTTACCATGGCAACGCAGAAGAAATACATGGAGAAAAACTCAAGGTCAACCGCCGATTCTATTTACACAGACTATACTAGACTACCACATAAGCTTCTTAGAGCATCATGAAAATAAATAATTCTTACCTTTGGCAGCAGCAGTTCAAAGACTTGGCACTCTGATAGTGCTTTCTGGTCCTTTCACTAACTCCCTGGAGCTCCACATTCTCAATCGCTCAATCACCATAATATTGTCCTCTCGACATGACCTTTGAGGAAAAAACTAAAATTAGAGAATGCTACTAAATATGGTAAAATTTGTCGAAGTGGTTAATGTTACGACAGTTGAAGCAATGGCAGTAATAGGATCTTGTTATTACACATTCATAGCCCATGGTCCCCAGTTCGAATCCTGACTGTTACTTTTGTCATTTTTAACTTGTAATTTTTCAAAAAATTTAGCGAGATTAGAGTAGAGTTGAATTATTACTTTCATAGCAATTACCAGTGCCTCAATTTGTTAATTGTCCCGTTAAATAATGGCAAGTAGTTTTAGACGAATAGTTATTTCAATGACAACCATAAGAATTTGCCGATATTTGAATGCTTAACTGTCAAAAAAAAAGCACTAGGCAATACAATTAAGGGAATTGAACACAAAATATTTTATTTTATTTCTTTAGTGTTGATTCAAACTCGTGGCACTTACACATTTATTATGTTATTTCATAAATTTCTTCCTTTTTCCTTGTGATGGGATGGGGATGAATAGATATATCGTCGGCTCACAGTCGAAAGGCACTAAGTCACTTTATGCTCAACTACTCCGTACGAGGTTATGCCAAATTTGGCTATCATTTTACCGTTGCCATTCTAGTTATAGTGTATGAAAAATAAATAGTATTATAAAACCTTTGAAAAATCGAATTATAAAATCTTTTTTAATCCCTAAAATAACTCAAATATGATAAAATAATTTCAACTTAATAAATTATTAATCGCGGACCAACATTTAAGCTTTTTACTGTATGAATTCTTTCTGGTTTAAAACAGTTTGACGAGATTTTAGAGATGAGCGAAGAGTCCGCTCGTTCGTTGGCGACCATTCCACCGCTTTCAAAATATCTTCCAACAGTGACTTAGTGCCTTTCGACTGTAAGCCGACGATATGCATTCATAAAAAAACTTATTTGCAGTTACCTATATGACTAATTGATTGAATATCTATTTAAAATGTAAACAAAAGTTAAATTTTTGTTTTTCTTAAAAACTTGTCATATACTTTTTGCAATATCAGTAATAAACGTGAAATTTGTCCCATGCATACCCCTCTACCCTAGATTTAAATGTTTCAGGTTTCAGCAGTATATAATTACTATAAAATTGGGAGTCCTGGTAACAAGTAGGTATATTCAGTACATGAATTATGTACATTTCCTTTTTCCTTGTGATGGGGATGAATAGATATAAGCATTCATAAAAAACTTATTTGCAATTGTATGACTAATTGATTGAATACATATATTTAAAATGTAAACAAAAGTTAAATTTTTGTTTTTCTTAAAAAAACTTGTCATAGAATTGAGATGTGTAAACTTTTTGCAATATCAGTAATAAATGTGAAATTTGTCCCACTCATGCCCCTCTCCTCTAGAAGTAAATGTTTCAGCAGTATATAATAACTATAACTCAACTATTAAAATGATTGTTATTGATAAGAATCACCATTACCTTTCATATTTACATCACCGAAATCAAATATTTCATCAAGTAATAAATGAAATTTCTAACCGTTTGTTTACAATGAAATAGTGTTGTCCTATCTTTAGGTGGTTGAGTCCGAGTGAAAAGGCATCTTTAGTAATCACTAATCACAACATTTAAGTACGCTTTTAAAAATATATGTAGTACATTTTACGACAAATATTGATATGTTCTGATCAGAAGTAAACAGAAAGGATCGGCGATGTTCTAGTTTCAGTTCTGGTTCAATGTTAATGTTACCAGATTACGTTAACAAAGTATTACTAGATTAAACATGAATTAATTTTACAACCCTAAAGTAAAACACAAATTAAAATACATAATAAAATACATAAATAGTTATAAAAAACACTCACCTCAATTGCTAAAATGGCGAAGAGAATGCGTGAATTCCCGCCGAATATCATTTTAGTATTAGTACTAGAACGCATGCGCAGTTCAGGAATCTTTGGTTCAAGTGTTCAGGTGACAAAAAATGACCAAATTTAGACGTGTTTAAGTTGGTTTTTTCAAATTTCACTTGATTTTTTTAAGGTTAAGGGAGGATTTTTTTTTGTCAAATGGGTTTTTTAAAAATTACTTGGGCTTTTTCAAAGCTCCGTGGACTGTTAAAAAATTAAAATTCTAACGGAATTCTAATTAAACGGATTCTATTATGTCCGACGTTTTACCGAAAAACGCCGATAATTCTTGAATAAATCGGTTTATTTTTTTAATAATGGTTTAAAATGGTGATTGATTCTTAAAATATACATCGAGATGCATGTCATATCCGATTTTCATGAATAAATCTTTATAATTTAGTAAGTTATTAGACTTATTAAAAAATATATAGGGTCGTTAAAAAACACAAGTCCACTTTTTGCTTAATAAATCTATAAATATTATTTAAATTTTTTTATTTATTTTACTTATGAGTAAAGGACTGTTATGGCAAAGTTTTTCCAGAATTACGTGTTTCCATGGTGATTATGACGTAATTGAGAATTTTTGAAAGCAGAATGGAGCGTACTGGTCATTGACGCGAATGACTATGAAATATTTCCCAGATTTGAGTTCTTGGTTTGTTTACTTTTTAAGTTAGATTTTAATGCTTTACATATTTAGAAAGCTTATAAAAAATGGTTCCAGGAATTGGAAATTTTAAGGAGAATATATACATATTGCGCTTGTAATTTAGGTTCAAAGAATTTTCATTTTACTTTAAATTTTGCCCAAATATGGAGATATATATTTAAGATTTTAAGATGTTGTAGTAGACCTTTAGACGAACAAAACTGTGTATCGCATTAAGGAATTGATGAATTAGTTATGGATTTATAAATTATTCAAGTTTATATGTATTATATGTATTACGGTATTTATTTTGTATACGGCCCCCTAATTGAAATTGGACCCTGAAAATTTAATAGATTGTTATGATTCACACCATGAACAACATATTAAAATTTCATGGTCCTAGCTCTATGGGAAGTTCCTTAATTAGCCTAATTACTTGCACATCCGGTGTATTTTAATACTTGAAAAAATTCCATTTCAAAAACCTGCGTACCGATTTCGATGATATTTTAGTATGTTGTGCAACTCAAAGAGACACTTCGAACAGGGTATCGCATTAAAGTGGCGTGTGAAATTTTACTGCCTTTTTTCTATATTGAACGGTTTTTAATTTGTATACGACCCCCTAATTGTCCCCGGACCCGAAAAAATTAATAGATTAGGTAGATTCACTGTTATTACAACATTTTAAAATTTCAAGTATGTACCTCAATTAGAAAGGAAGAAACATCCGTTTGAATATTGACACGTGTCGTCAAAAATTGTTAAAAAATTAGTTTTTTTTTCAAAACTCCATGAGTTATTTAAAATTTAAAAATAAGTTGGGTTTTCCAAGCTCTGTAGACTGTTTAAAATATAAGGTGGGTATTTTTCAAAGCTCTGTGGAATATTTAAAATTTAAGTTTTTCAAAGCTCCTGGGCTTTTTAAGAATTAAGTGTGTTTTTTTCAAATCTTCATGGGTTGTTTAAAAACTAGTTGAGTTTTTTTAAAAGCTGGGTGGACTACATTAGGGGGTCACTAAATGGCAACTGCAATTTTAGATACATTATTTCATTAATAGTTTTGATTACTTTTGAAAATTGGGCAAAATTATGATTTTTCTTGAAAGAACCCAAAAATGGGTTCAAAAAGTGGGTTATTGGGGTCCAACTCTGCCAACCTTGGGTTCAATTGTCTTTGTTCAAGTTAAAACATGA
Organism: Tetragnatha montana; assembly: GCA_963680715.1. Lineage (NCBI taxonomy): Eukaryota > Metazoa > Arthropoda > Arachnida > Araneae > Tetragnathidae > Tetragnatha > Tetragnatha montana. Next base: position 383,920 of record OY796679.1, on the reverse strand, counting down.
CGCCGAGAATGCGTGAATCCTCACTGAATAGCAATAGCACTAAAACGCATGCGCATTTAAGGTGACTAAAAATTATCTACTTTATGACGTGTTTAAAAATCACGTCATTTACAGTGACGAAAATATGACCAAATTTTTCACGTGTTTAAAACCACATAATTTAAAGTGACGTGAAAATGACCAAATTAGGACGTCTTACAAATCACGTCATTTAAGTGACAAAAAAATGACCATATTTAAGGCGTGTTTGAAAATCACGTCATTTAAAATGACGTGAAAATGACCAAATTTATGACGTGTTAAATATCGCGTCATTTTAAATGACGCAAAAATGACCAAATTCATGACGTGTTAAAAATTACGTCACTTAGAGTGACGTAATAATGACCACATTTATGACGTCTTACAATTCACGTCATTCCAAGTGACGTAAAAATGGCCAAAATATCACCATTCATCAAAATTTGGTCATTCTAGGTGACGTAAAAATGACGTCTAAATGTTGTGTTAAATTGACGTCATTTTTTGTGACTCAAAAAAGACGTCATAGTTGACGTGATTTTTTCCCAATTGACGTCATATGAAAAATATGACCTGATTTTGACGTCATAAATGACGTCATTCGTGTACTTGGGAGGGTGAACTTATATGTGAAAATAATTTGGTTGTGGAAGAAAACCCAGCTCTTTAGTGGTATTTAAAACAGATTTTTCAAACTATTTGAGATTTACGCAAAGTATTTATGTTTCACGTAATTTAGCAAAGTTTTTAATTTGATACAATGAAACTTTTTGTACGTTTTTATATCATCTGAACTCGTTAACTTTATTAAATTAAATAATTGTAATTTATTATAATAAAATTTTGGAAATTCGCATTATATTTAATCGCATCCTTATTTTATTAATTGAAAATATATTTAAACGTGTTTGAAGTTCTTTAAATTTGGTTACTTTTGTTCATAAGTTTTCCATCAACTTACCATTAGGCCCACTAGGCCCGGGCCTAGGGCAATGTAAAAATGTAAAAATGTTTAGCAATGTAAAAAACGTAAAAGATAACCGAGGACATGTCTGCCCCTGACTCCCTGACGATAGTGAATTTTCACACTAAGCAAACAATTACTTTTTACGCTTCTACATTCATATAACATCTAATGTGGCAACAGGGGGCCCCCTTCGGGTATGTTGGGCCTAGTGTTCCAAATTTTCTAAATCGGGCCCTGCTTTCTAGTTACATTTTCTCTTTATAATACATGATTTTTTAATGGGAATAAATATATTTTTATGTTCCATTAACAGATTTACTTTTATTCAGACAAATGGGATTATTGGAAATAATTGTGGACTTTCAATTCAAATGTGTTTAGGAGCTAAACAGATGTATAAATGCATGAGTAAGAATACATTTTTGTAAGTCATATTCCACTTAAATTAATTTTTAATAATGAATATTTAAAAATAAGATTTTAATTATTATATCAACTATTAAATATTAATTTTGAATATTTAGGTGTCCCAAACATCAAGTAGCAATCGAAATTTTAAAACGTGTGGAAGATGGTATGGTGTTTACCTCTAAATACATTACTTAATTTATTCTAGAAATAAATTATCTGAAAGATTATTTATTAAAACATCCCCAATTTCCCAATTAACTCAGCAGCGTAATCCATAATTGCACGTTGAATGGCGCGGCGGATTTTTAAAACTGAATTATCAGGATATCAGTGTCTGAATGAGTATAATTTTATTTATCAGACTTAGAGGTTTTTACCTCTAAATACATTACTTAATTTATTCTAGAAATAAATTATCTGAAAGATTATTTATTGAAACATCCCCAATTTCCCAATTAACTCAGCAGCGTAATCCATAATTGCACGTTGAATGGCGCGGCGAGTCAGTCAGCCAGTCAGGCGTACACGATTGGCATAGGCAACGAAGCGTGGCGCCAAGATGCATAAAACTTGCAACCCGACAGCCTGCAATTTTTATTGGTCCATCAACAAAACGTCAGATATTTTGACTGTGGCGTCACCTAGCGGCGGCCTAGCCGTAAGCTTTCGGCTAGTCGCGTCCCGGTCCATTCAAAGAGAGAAGCCCGTTGATATGTCGGTTCCAGAGAAGAGGGGACAGTGAGGAACCCTGAGGGCAGTCTAGAAGTATGAAAGAATGCGCTTCCTCTCTCACCATAAGACACGGTTCGATTTACCAGATAGGAAATGAAAAAGTTTCTAAACCTATCAGGGACTCCCATGTTCTCCAGACCGCGAAGGCAAGTAGACCACACCAATGAGTCAAATGCACCCTCAACGTCCAGAGTCGTAAGGGCCATGTGCACAGCTGCAGAACCCCGTACCACTTCAAGTGGGTGGTGTACAGCATCGCTGCAACCCACACCCTCTCGGAATCCAAACTGATTAGGATGGATGACAGAACCAGCGTGCAACCAAACATTGAGCGAATGAACAAAAATTCTCTCAATTAATTCAAGTTCAAGTTTTATTCAAGTTCTTCCATAAGCTCACAATTATCATCATGAGGAGGCAGGTATACAGACGTAAGCAGTACAATTTTTCCATTCATCATAATATCCGCGGTGACTGTATTCTGGGCATTCTGGGCACATTCTATTTATATTGGCAATTTTTAGCCATCATTTTCATTCATTTAATGGAATACTCTAAATTAGAATGTCGAGAAATATGCTTTACAAGAATTTTAAAATATTGATGAAATATTAATTAGTTTAGTCTGTCTTTCTTCGTTAGGCAGTTGGGAACAGGCAAATCCAAGTTTAATAGGGTTGTGGGAGCCCCAATCAGTTTACTTATCTCTTTATATGTTTTTGTAAACTAAAATTTGTCTTTTTCCCCAGAAAATCTATCTCAAGAAACTTATTTATAAATATGTACAACATATCTGGTGAAAAAAAACCCACTTGCATTCTAATTATACTGAAATCCCTTATTACTTTTTACCACGAAAAAAACCCATTTACTTTTTTGCTGCATTGCCAATCTAATCGGTCGGAAACCGTGGAAACATTGTTAATCTTTAAGGCTCCAACAGTCGTTTAACTAGGTTGAATGTTTACAAACTAGTTGCCAATAAGTAGTGAAAAGACCACTAAGAACCATAGGTAAATAAAAAAATATAATTTTAGCATGTAAAAATTAATTAAAAAAAAAGACAATTTAACATTTAAAGTGCAGGTGTTCAATTCCGTTAACGGTCCTGCTAAATACCGCCAAGCTCTTTTAGACACCAAAAAAATAAAAACATTGCTTAATAATTTCAAACTCATAGATTAAAATGTTATTGACCACGTCGCCATTAATGGAATTTTTAAGAGATCTTTACAGGATGTAATAGTACGAAGAGGAGCTGATGTGGCATCGGACCATTTTCTTGTAATAGCTATAATTAAATTAAAATTAGCAAGAAATATAAGAAAGAATAAAAGCGAGAAGATCAGGTATAATGTTCAAAAACTAAAGGAAAATAGAGTAAAAAAGGATTTTGTCATTGAATTGAAGAACAGATTTTCAGTACTGGAGGTGCCAGATGATAATGAAACTGAAAGAGAAGACAAGATGGAATGGATATGGAAGAGATGTAGTGAGGCATATAATGCAACTGCAAAGGAAGTGCTTGGAGAAGCTGATAAAATAACTAAAAAAGAGTGGATAACTGTAAGTAGTAAGGGGGCCACCCTAGGGCCGGAAGTGACGTCACAGAAAGGGGGCGTGTCTACCGGAAGTGGGCGTGGCTTATTCCTATTGTAAAGGGTCTAGCGCCGGAAGTGGGCGTGACTTACCCTATTGTCCAGCTAATTACCCTATTATTTACTTAATTACCCAATTGGTGGTGCCATCTAAGGAGTTGAGTAGTTTACCTCCTGCTGCTGGTTTTGGTTTCGTTTTAGCGGAGTTGAGTTGTTTTTTAAAGTTTTTCCTGAATGGCAACGCTTATTTACATTTTGGACTTTAACTTTTTTACACATGCTGCCATCTAGTGAGGAATATTGAATTAACTATTAGAGTTGTAGAAATAGTGCTGCCATCTAGTGAAAAACATTTTAAGCAATTATTGCTTACCAAAAAAAATAGGATTTTTACCTGGACTCGAACCCGGGACCATTGGAACTGTGGGCCAGTGCTATACCAACCATACCATGAATGCCTTACACGTGGAGAGTTTTTTTATCAATAGATGTTTACCTTTTTAGACTTTTTTCGAACTATTATTAATCCTTTGATTACTATTGGATGGACTTGTATTTTTTCAAATATTTTTTAACTAATTAATTACCCCTCATTATTTACTCTAATTAAAATTTATTTAATACATTAACCCTTTGATTTTGTTGGACGTTTTTTCGGACTATTCTTAATCCCTTGATTACTAATGGATGGACTTGTAATTTTTTAAAATCTTTTTAACTAATTAATTACTACTCATTATTATTTACTAATTTTTGGACTTTAACTTTTGGACTTTATATTTTTCTACTTTATTGGAACTTTTTTTCATGGAACGCATCGTAGTTACATTTTAAAAATTTAATATTTTTATGTTATGTTAGGACTTTAACTTTTTCCTTGTATATTTACATTTTTTAATAAACATTTTTTATTTAAATTTTTCCTTTATGTTATGTTTTTGGACTTTAAATTTTTTCTGTTTTATTGGAACTTTTTTCATGGAACGCCTCGTAGTTACATTTTAAAAATTAATATTATTTACTAATTTTTGGACTTTAACTTTTTACCTTGTATATTTACATTTTAATAAACATTTTTATTTATTTTTTCCCCTTGATTTTATGTTTTTGGACTTTTAACTTTTTTTTCTGTATAGTAGTATTTACATTTTGGAACTTATATATATTCATGGAATGCCATCTAGTTACAATTTTAAAAAATTAATATTATTTACTAATTTATCGGAACTTATACTTTTTCACACATGTCGTCATCTAGTGAGTAAATTGAGTTTTTATTTTTAAACATAAATTTATATTTTTTAATTTTGTTTACATTTTTGGACTGTTATTTTTCTGTTTATTAACGTATGGAACATGTTTTTTTGTAGTTGGTTGGTTGTTTAATATTTTCCCACTGGTCTTTGAAGGGGCGTCATTTCAGCTTTTGGTTGGGGGGGGCAAGGATTTTTTTTAAAGAAGGGTCGGGTAACGACCAACGATAAGATTGACAAAAAAAGTTAGAAAACTGCTTTAAATTCTAGAATTCAGTAAAGGAATAATAGACAAGAATTTGGCACATACAAACTATTTATTCCCACTTCTTTATATAAACAAAGTATGAAATGTAATTGAACTCTTTTAAAATTTTTAAAAAAATACGTTTTTTGAAAAATATCTAACATACGTTGGTATTAAAACAACCACTCCCTTAAGTTAAAACTCTTAAAATCAAAAAAGTTAGATTAATTTTTTTACAAACTGTCATCTTTTAATCGAAATTCTCCCAAATATAGAATGTTTCAAAATTTTTACTTTAAACACACAATACGTATTCATCAAATACGATAATATAATTCAATAATGTAAGACAATCATGAAAATCAAGAAAAAAAGCATGTGTAATGTAATTAAATATTAAATAAACTGAAATGATTGACTATACAATATTTATTCATATTTGCAAATTTTAATGTAATAAAGGATAACGCCTTGGCTTCATTTTGGCAAAGTCATTGACTAAGTCATCAAGTGAAATTCTCTTAACTTCCTCTCGTTCAACAGCTAACATCATCAACGAGGCAAGACGATCATTTGATGTTGTTGATCTTAGGTAATTTTTAACTCTTTTCAAAACTGAAAAGAAACGCTCATTTCCTGCAGTTGTTATGGGTAGAGTTAAGAAAATTTTAATTATAGAAATTATTTCAGAATATGCTATTGGCAGTTTATTTAATTCCTGTAAATAATTTAAAAGATCGCTGGATTTGCAAATTTGTTTTAAGGACGTTCTGGCTAAAGGTAATTGTTTTTCCAGTTGGTCAACATCTAAAAAATCTTTATACTTGGTAATGATGGGCTCCAGCGCTTCCACTTGCAGAAAACTACCGTCTTCTATCCTAAAACCTTTAGAGCATTTCATTATGTCTTTATTGTCTGAAAACCGTCTCTCAAATTCTTCCAGAATTGTATCTAATATTTGGAAAAAAATGCTCTTTAAGTTGGGTTCGTGTTTCCCCATTGTGCTGAAAATCACACTTTCCGACAGCCTTGGAGGGATACTCTTTTTCCTTTTGTTTATATCCCATTTAATGTTGTTTTCTTCGGCCAATAATTTGGCTTGCTTCAACAACTTTTCGTGCGTACTTTCACTTCTTACCATAATCAGTTCTTGCTTTGTGCTTTGAATTAATGACTCAGCAGCTACTAAATCTAAATTTTCTGATTGAAGTTGTTGGGATAGTGAATATGTTATTCCCAAAACTAATTCCATAGCACAGAGAAGGAACAAAAAGCAAGGTTGTTCAATTTGGGAGCGTATCCCAATGCTTTCTGCTCTGTCTTGCCTGACTTCTGCAAGAACACACAAAATAGCTTTCAAAGTTTTCAAAACTTTACGAACTGCCTCGAACCAATAAAACCATCGCGTAGGTACAAGACGCTCCAATCTCAAAACTGGCTGATGCAGTTTTTTTTGTGCTTCTACAAACATCTCGTGTCGGGGTGAACTGTTTGAAATAAAACAGTAAATGGTTTGAAGAGTAGAAAAAAAGTCCTTTACTTCTTCAACAAACCCCAATGAATGTACTAAAACTAGATTAAGACGGTGGGCATGGCAATGAAAATAAGAGGCATGAGGTGCCAGCTCTTTTATTCTAGCTTGTACCCCTTTCATCACACCACTCATGACCTTTGCTCCATCGTAGCATTGCCCTACACATTTTTTAATCTCTAGGCCTTTCTTTGAAAGAAGTGATAATATTTCATTTGCAATACTTTCGGCCCCACAGTCTTTCAAATGATGCAAACCGATTGCTCTCTCTTTTATTTTTAAGTCCTCTTTGTCGACATACCTAACAAGAACGGCTAATTGTTCTTCTTTAGAAACATCTTTGGTTTCGTCTGCCATTAAGGAAAAAAAACCGGCTTCCTGCACCTTTCTAACAATGTTTTGTACGATTCTGGAGGCAAAAACATGAATTAAGTCATTTTGATATTCAGGGCTGGTGTAGTGACCATATCGACGACTCATTTTTTCTTTTAAATTTGGATTATCATCTGAAAGAGTTTCTAACATCTCCAAAAAATTTCCTTTGTTGAAAGAGTCGTCTGTTTCATCTTTACCTCTAAACGCTAAGCCTTGCCGGCCCAAAAAACTGACCACTTTTAAAAGCATCTTAATATGATTTCGGTTTTCTTCAATTTCAACGGATCGCTCTGTGCTTAAAATTGAAGCTACAGACATTTTAGTAGAGCTCCGATTTTTTCTATTAGCCCATGCACTCATTGACGCCATGTGCCGCTCACTCATTTCATGTTGCTTAAACAACGCTGTTGCATCTTTCCATTTTTTGAATCCTTTCTCTATGAAAGCGCGATTACCGAGTTTTTCTCCAGCACGCATAGATGATTTCGGAGCGTAATGCCGACATGCGAAGCAATATACTGCATCTTCGCTTTCTGAATATTCTATCCACTGGTGGATACCATAATAACGAGCAGAAAACCTTCTACCATTGGTTATAGGAAAATCAATTTCAGGTTGAACCGGTTCTTCCAAAGGGCCAGTACTAAGTGTTACTATAGGCTCAGATAAATTACTAGTGTTTGTGCCTAAAATTTATAAATTAAAATTATTATCAGAATTAGGAATTTTTTTAAAATGGGATAAAAAAAATTTAATAAGTACCCAAGTTCGGATTTGTTACTGTAGACAGAACGGATGATGAAGAATTATCAGAGACAGCATTTAAATCTATAGTTTGGTTACCTAAAATTTATAAATTAAAATTAACGACAGAATTAGGAAATGTTTTAAAATGGAGTAAAAACAATTAATAAGTACTACCTAAGTCCGGATTTGTTACAGTAGACAGAACTGATGATGAAGAATTATCAGAGACAGCATTTAAATCTATAGTTTGATTATTGCCTAAAATTCATAAATTTAAAAAAAGTAAGATCTTTTAAGACATATTCTTAAATGGGATATAAATTTTTTTTACATTTACCTAAATTCCGGTCTGATACTGATGCGGGAGAAGTATTAACAGATTTGCATGTGGTCTCATCCTCATCTACTCTTCTCTTTTTGAAAAAGTCAGAAATACTTTTGGGACGCCTCTTCATTTTTAAAGCCAATACTACCTGAACCAGTTTAAGAAAATTTGAAAATATTTTCGTAAATTATAGTAGTTTTCATGTTGAATGAAACAAGGAATTGGTCTTTTCAATTAAACCAATATAAGTTATTAAACAATTTGTTGGGATCCACTTTCAAAACATGGGCGCCCAAATATTAAAACTCAGGGAGGCAAGAAAAATTTACTAGCTAGATAGTCAGTCATTCTTTCATTTTTAAAAGAAGTTGAAGGATACAGTTATTTATAATTTGTCAACCCCTTCAAACTTTAAAAAGTTTTTTTAAAAAATATACGTATTAATATATTGTTTTCCCCCCAAGAATTTAGATATTTTATATTTTTTTATTTAAAAATTATATAACAGCTAAATTGTAACATTTTAACAACAATGGATGGAGTTTTATATTTATTGTTTTTATTTATATCATTTTTTATTAGTTTTATATATTATTATATTAGTTTTATATATATCAATATTGCAGTTTAAAATAAACTTAATGCTAAGATTTTTCTTAGACCAAATTTTTTTTCTTAACCAAAGTTATCACAATTAGGAACCGTGAACTTAACAAGGATAAAAGAAAGTTTTTAACTATTTGAATCAACATAAAAGACTTTGTAATGAAAATAGCTGGTCTCACTCACCAGAATGACAATATTAACTCAAAATTAAAATTATTTCACTCACAACGCACAAAAATACCAACATAAAGCATACGAAAATAAATACGTATAATTAGTGAAAATTGCTGCAGTCTCACTCACCATGAAACGTAACTCAAAATTAAAATGCGCACAAAAATACCAATATAAAGCATACGGAAATAAAAGTGGTGAATTAGTAAAACATTTTGTCTCACGACTCACCATCACCAGAATGAACATGTATAACAAATTTAAAACAATTTCAATTAAAAAAACACACAAAAATACCAAAATAAAGCATACGAAAATAAAAATGGTGAAATTAGTAAAAAATGTTGTCTCGCTCAATATCACCAGAATGAAAGTATAACTCATAATTAAAATAATTTCAATTAAAAGAACACAAAAATACCAACATAAAGCATACGAAAATAAAAATGTGTGATAATGAAAATTGCTGCAGTCTCACTTACCAGAATGAAAATTAAGCTCAAATAACCTTAAAATTTCTCTTTTACGTAACACAACAGTGGTCGCTCTCAGTCATTACTAGACTACCAAACAAGCTTTTAAACCTCCAACTCCCCAAGAGGTATTCTGGGAAAATAACCTGAAATCCCGTTTATTGCCCTGTTCTCCTGTCTTATCTCTACGTTGTCCACTCCTTCATTCGATTGCTGTCCTACAACCAGGTGATTGGTTACCAGACCCCTTTACAACCCACGTGCCGTGGTTCCCCTGCCATTGCTAAAACAACACAAACAGATGTTATGGTCTTTTCAGTCTGGACTCTCCCCCCCCCCTCAGTTGGCTATTGAGCGCTTTCGGCATGCGTATCCTGTCCCATTCACGACACCAGACCAAACCACACTATCTTATCTTTCTTAAAACAACATAACAAGACTGCACTGCTGGACACATTTGGTTACCAAAAGAAATGAAATACTATACAGAAACGAGACGCCTCCATTCAGGGAGCTTGAATGACGAATGCTTTATTTGTAACTCATGGCAATGACACTGTATGAAATTATTAGAAACAATCATATTTTTTTAAAGATTAGCTTAAATGAATTTAAAAAGACTCTTGCGTTCAAAATTTTAATTTTTTAATGAAATGTTCAAAGAAAAACTAATTTTTATGATCAAGTGATGATATTACACAAACCGGAGCTTGGGGGAGGGCAGGGTCCCTCCCTATCGGAATCTTTACATCAGAATCTCTATCATTAAGGAATATCTTTATCTTGGGATCTCTTTATCTTGCGTCTGTGAAAAAGGCAAATGCTTTTCTTTGCAAATATTTTGTTTTCTTCTGGGCAAGTTAAGTAACTGGATATATGAAAAATTCCGGTCACTTCCGGTCAGTAAAAAACAAATTTATAACATGGGTGAAACTATATATTCTTTTGGTCTTTTGACCAGAATTTACCGACCGGATTTTGCATTGACCAGTATTTTCGTGACACCTTGTAACTTATCAGAATCACTTTTTCTTTCTCCTCAGTCAGTCATTTTTTTAATCATTTTTTCTCATCCAAGAGGGTCCATTTGGAGTCCATTTGTTTTGCTTTTTTCTCGTTGTAGAGTTGTCAGTTCACCCATCACTGCCTGTAAACTGTAACAACTAAACAAAAAATTTATGAAACGCATTTTTGCAATTAGTTATAGTCTGTGTAAATAAAATCGGCGGTTTCACGTCATTCTTTACCATGGCAACGCAGAAGAAATACATTGAGAAAAAACTCAAGGTCAACCGCCGATTCTATTCCTTATCTGTAAAATGCCTCCGCACAGAAAAATCGTGAAGAGTGAAACTCGATCCAAAACAGGTGTCCGGTACGCGTCTCCTCCCAGCATTCCTCCTGGACAGTTGAGTAAACAAACGCTCTCGACCCCCTCTCTAGTCTTAGGAAGGCTGCGAGGAGCCGGACACCTGTTTTGGATCGAGGTTCTCTCTTCACGATTTTTCTATTTTACAGTGCAGAGGCAATACTGAAATTTGCACATATAACAGAGGAAACCTTGGGGGGGGCAATTGCCCCCCCCTGCCCCCCCTAAATGACGCCCATGCTTTGAACGAACTGCGCCATTGTAGGTTTCATTTCTTTCAGGTGTTTTCTCTCTTTTTGTAATTTTAACAAATTTTTCGAAATAGTTGTTTTCTCTTAATATTTATTTATTTAATGTTAAGAATATTTTATCTTCAATACATTTTTAAAAATATTAGTTATTTTCTATTTTACCAGACAATCACCTTTATTGGCATTTTAAAATCAAAGTATACTTACAGTTTTCATTCAGCATACCATGTTTTAGTTCATTTAAAATATTTAATTCATTTAGATTTTTTTAAAAGAGTATGACTTTTTGTTATTTCTACCCAACAAGATAAACTTATTTCCTCATTAATACTTTAAAATATTTTACGATAAATTTCCTTTTTCAACTAAAAAATCAAATTTTTCGAACAAAACAAAATTCGAATTCCAACATATAAATATCGGCACATCATTTTCACTGTGTATTCAAAATCAATTAGGTACAATTTTTATAAATTTTTTTGATAACTCACAATCTTATGGTAAGACTGACAGTTTGGGGAACCCCACCGTGAACAAGGGGTAATGCGCTGTGAGCAGTACTCCATTCGAGTGGCGTGGAAACCAGCTCTTTTTTATTATATTGCATGTCAATTTCAATTTCTTAAATTCAATGAATGTTAAAAAAATAATACATAACACAAATATCATCAAACAAAAATCTTTATTATAATCTATAAAAAGTTACAATTTTAACCAAGGTTCTTTTTTCTTTCCAAGTCTTTTAGGTCTTGCATGCATAGTTTTCACTTTTTTCAGATGAACGTTTTTTATATAATCTTCAGGAAACTTCTGCATATTTAACACATCTTTAAACTTTTCAAAAGCTCTCGGTCTTTTTGTACTCTTTCTTAGTAAGAAATTGACAAGATTAACAATATTAGTTTCTGGAATGACTTCTTTATATGTTACGTTGCTTGAGAAATTCTATGATATTCTTTGCAGTCTTTTTATGTTTCACAGGAACAGTTTCCAGGATAACATTTTCTTTGAGAACAGGTTCTAATTCTTGTGGTTCGAGTTCTTGTGCGGGTGTTGGAGGTTCAACGGGTTTTGCAGCATTCACAGATGGAAAGGTAACATATTTTTGAAGAACGTTATTGTACAGTTTAATTTTTTCCGAATCACTCATTTTACTTTTCAAAATACTATGAATTTGTGAGTCTAACTCATTCAAATGATCTTCTTCAAATTCTTGCATACGATCCATTGGGACCAATGTATATTTCCTACTGTACTCCTTACTCCATCTATTTAGACAAAACTTTCGGGGCGGTTGGAATAAGAAGGGATAAAAAACCCGTCTCCCTTTTGTATCAAGGGGCGTCTTTTTCTGTACAGAGGAACTCGTTTCTGAACCAAAGTTCTCAGTGTTTTCTAAACTGAGTTAGTTTATTCTTTGAACGTTTACTAATTGGTAGGTAAATAACGAAAACTGAAAAATCTTACAAGAAATAAAAAAAGTACACTACAAAACTAAACTTTACCAAAAATTAATCTGTAAAACTATAAAAATAAATAAAAACGTTGAAAAAATCTTACAAAAAATAAAAAAGTTACTACAAAACTAAAACTTTATGAAAAATTAAACGGTAAAACTAAAAACTTTGCGAAAAATATATAAAAACTTTGAAAAATATTAAATCAAGTAAAAAAGTTACACTATAAAACTAACAACTTGTTAAAAATAAATAAAAAACTTTGAAAAAATATTACAACAAATAAAAAATTTCACTGCAAAACTGAAAAGAAAATTTTGTTAACGTAACAAAACTGAAAAATATTACAACAAATAAAAAAAATCACACAGTAAAAACTAAAAACTTTGTTAAAAATAAATAAAAACTTTGAAAAATATTACAAGGAATAAAAAGTTACACTGTAAAACTAAAAAAAAAACTTTGTTAATAATAAGAAATTTTAAAATAAATAAAAAATGTGAAAAAATATTACAAGAAATAAAAAGTTACACTACGAAACTAAAAATTTTGAAAACTTTGCTAAAAATAAAGACTAATACAGAAAAATAACTAACTTTGAAAAATAAAGGTGAAAACATAAAAGAATTACAAAAAAAAAACACATTACCCCCAATATGAAACTAAAAACTTTGCTTAAAATTTTACAAGAAATGAAAAATTATGCATTACAAAACTAAAATCTCTTGAAAAATAAAGACAAACATAGAAAATAACTAATATTTTTATATGAATGAAGGAAAAACTTAAAAATAAAACAAGAAATAAAAACTTTACTTGTATAAAACTGAACAATTTGCTAAAAATAATGACTAATTTGGAAAAATAACTAAGAACTTTGAAAAAATAAATATGATAACATAAAAATATTGCAAGAAAAAAACATTACCACACTGTATGAAACTAAAAACCATGATTAAAATGAAGGGGAAACTTAAAATATTACATGAAATAGAAAATTATGGATTATAAAACTGATAAATTTGCTAAAATAAAGGCTATTATAGAAAAATAACTAAGAACTTTGAAAAATAAAGGTGAAAAGGTTTTCATGTCATAAAAATCAAGAAGTCTTAACATACTTTCTATGAAAATTTTAAATGTTCTTGTGTAAATTATTTCACACTAGAGGTTTTTTTTTCTCTTAAAGTTGACAAGATTGCTTTTTCACTAGTTATCCTCTCATACTTTTTTATTAGATGACTTCGATAGGTTCACGATCTCCTTCATTGCGAACAATTTTTTTTAAATTATTATGTAAAACGGGTGGGCTGGAACAAATTAAAAGCAAGAATTTTTAATTTCCCTTCTTCATATAGAAGGGGTTCTCAGCCCACCTAGTTTTCATAATAAAAAAAAAACGTTCACAAAGGAGGAGATCGTAGACCAAACGATGACATCTAATAAAAAGTATGAGAGGATAACAAGTGAAAAAGCAATCTTGTCAACTTTAAGAGAAAAAAAAACCTCTAGTGTGAAATAATTTACACAAGAACATTTAAAATTTTCATAGAAAGTATGTTAAGACTTCTTGATTTTTATGACATGAAAACCTTTTCACCTTTATTTTTCAAAGTTCTTAGTTATTTTTCTATAATAGCCTTTATTTTAGCAAATTTATCAGTTTTATAATCCATAATTTTCTATTTCATGTAATATTTTAAGTTTCCCCTTCATTTTAATCATGGTTTTTAGTTTCATACAGTGTGGTAATGTTTTTTTCTTGCAATATTTTTATGTTATCATATTTATTTTTTCAAAGTTCTTAGTTATTTTTCCAAATTAGTCATTATTTTTAGCAAATTGTTCAGTTTTATACAAGTTAAGTTTTTATTTCTTGTTTTATTTTTAAGTTTTTCCTTCATTCATATAAAAATATTAGTTATTTTCTATGTTTGTCTTTATTTTTCAAGAGATTTTAGTTTTGTAATGCATAATTTTTCATTTCTTGTAAAATTTTAAGCAAAGTTTTTAGTTTCATATTGGGGGTAATGTGTTTTTTTTGTAATTCTTTTATGTTTTCACCTTTATTTTTCAAAGTTCTTAGTTATTTTTCTGTATTAGTCTTTATTTTTAGCAAAGTTTTCAAAATTTTTAGTTTCGTAGTGTAACTTTTTATTTCTTGTAATATTTTTTCGCATTTTTTATTTATTTTTAAATTTCTTATTATTAACAAAGTTTTTTTTTTAGTTTTACAGTGTAACTTTTTATTCCTTGTAATATTTTTCAGTTTAGTTAAGTTAACAAAGTTTTCTTTTCAGTTTTGCAGTGAAATTTTTTATTTGTTGTAATATTTTTTCAAAGTTTTTTATTTATTTTTAACAAGTTGTTAGTTTTATAGTGTAACTTTTTTACTTGATTTAATATTTTTCAAAGTTTTTATATATTTTTCGCAAAGTTTTTAGTTTTACCGTTTAATTTTTCATAAAGTTTTAGTTTTGTAGTAACTTTTTTATTTCTTGTAAGATTTTTTCAACGTTTTTATTTATTTTTATAGTTTTACAGATTAATTTTTGGTAAAGTTTAGTTTGTAGTCTACTTTTTTTATTTCTTGTAAGATTTTTCAGTTTTCGTTATTTTAACAATGTTTTTTTTAAGTTTTGCAGTGTAACTTTTTATTTGTTGTAATATTTTTCAAAGTTTTTTTTACTTATTTTTTCAAATTTTTAGTTTTACAGTTTAATTTTTGGTAATGTTTTAATTTTTTAGTGTAACTTTTTATTTCTTGTAAGATTTTTTTCAAAGTTTTTATTTATTTTTAACAATTTTTTAAGTTTTACAGTGTGGTGTTTTTATTTCTTGTAATATTTTACAGTTTTATATAAGCAAAGTTTATATTTCTTGTTTTTTCTTCGTTTATACCAAAAGCTCTTAGTTATTTTCTATGTTTGTCTTTATTTTTTCAACAGATTTTAGCTTTAATGCATAAGTTTTCATTTCTTGTAAAATTTTTTCGTTTTCTAGTTCATTTTAAGTAAAGTTTTTTAATTTCATACATACAGTGTGGTAATATTTGTTGTAATATTATTATGTTTTCATCTTTATTTTTTCAAAGTTCTTAGTTATTTTCGATATCAGTCTTTATTTTAGAAAATTGTTCAGTTTTATGCAAGCAAAGTTTTTATTTTTGTATTATTTAATTTTTTTTCCTTCATTTATACCAAAGTACTTAGTTATTTTCTATGTTTGTCTATTTTTTCAACAGATTTTAGCTTTAACTCATAAGTTTTCATATCTTGTAAAATTTTTCGTTTTCTATTTCATTTTAAGTGAAGTTTTTTAGTTTCATGCAGTGGGATAATGTTTTTTCTTGTGATTCTTTTATATTTTCACCTTTATTTTTTCAAAGTTCTTAATTATTTTTCTGTATTTGTCTATATTTTTTCAAAGTTTTTAGTTATTTTACTGCAAATGTCTTTCACAATATATTTAGTTTCTTACAGTTTCCTCTTGTTATATTTTTGTTTACCTCTTTATTTATTTTTCTCAAAGTTTTTAGATTTATAGTTTCTAAGTTTTTATTTCTGTGATAAACGTTTAAACATTTTCTTTTTCTCATTTCCATAATAAATTTCTTAGGTTTTTAAATATAAGTTTCCTTTTTGTGTTATGTTTCCCCTTTATTTTTTTACTAGAATAGTTTTACTTTATGTATAGCTCATATGCGAAAGGATGTAATACACACATAATTTAAATTTTTTTGGGAAAAAAGGATGGCTTTCATAAGTGCATTTCTTTATTCTATATTGTTTTTCCAATAATCCACCACAGGTAAAACAAGCTATTCAATGACATTTATTTTAACTAAATAAAGTTATTATTTTTGAAGAAATTGCCCTGCGACAAAGAGGGCTGTTACATAATTGTTTCACACATTCTTTACATGCAACAAGATGACCACAAGGTTGAAATACAATACACATTTCTCGATCCATGCAAATCTTACATAAAAATGAATTTTCCTTTTTAAATTCACTCTCACTTTTATGATACTTATTTTTTGAAATTTTTATTCCATGTTGATTCTTTATTTTACTAGTAGCATACACTTCTTCTACTAAACCGAAAGTCCCTGAAACACTTTTCTTTCTTACATCATACTTTGGAGAGATTTCCCTTGTTTGAGGGAGAACACTTTCTTTGTTTTTCATCATAAAATTAATATATTCACAATCGGGAAAAAACATTTTATGCTCAATCATGGGATCGTCGTCATTCATCCAATTTTCCAATAATCCACCGCATGTAAAACAAGCTACAATATCTTCAACACCAATATAATATAATCCAGAGTCCGCCATATTCTTAATACTTGGTTTCTCCTTATACCATCTTCTGAAAGTCTCAAGGCGTTTTTCTACATCGGACATTTCTGGGTGTTTTGGGATACCTTCCATTTTCTCAAGAGTCTAAATTGATTTACTCTTGCGTTTTGAAGAGTTTATGTTGTTCATTAGAAACTAAAAACAAACTTGGGGCAGTTTTCTCATGTATTCTCTTATTGGTTTTTACCCTTTATCTCAGTACAATTTTAAATTTACTACAGGGGAACCTACCAATTAGTATACGTTCAAAGAATAAACTAACTCAGTTTAGAAAACACTGAGAACTTTGGTTCAGAAACGAGTTCCTCTGTACAGAAAAAGACGCCCCTTGATACAAAAGGGAGACGGGTTTTTTATCCCTTCTTATTCCAACCGCCCTGAAAGTTTTGTCTAAATAGATGGAGTACAGTAGGAAATATACATTGGTCCCAATGGATCGTATGCAAGAATTTGAAGAAGATCATTTGAATGAGTTAGACTCACAAATTCATAGTATTTTGAAAAGTAAAATGAGTGATTCGGAAAAAATTAAACTGTACAATTACGTTCTTCAAAAATATGTTACCTTTCCATCTGTGAATGCTGCAAAACCCGTTGAACCTCCAACACCCGCACAAGAACCCGAACCACAAGAATTAGAACCTGTTCTCAAAGAAAATGTTATCCTGGAAACTGTTCCTGTGAAACATAAAAAGACTGCAAAGAATATCATAGAATTTCTCAAGCAACGTAACATCATTTGGAATCGGGATAAGGAGCTTGTTATCAATAAAGAAGTCATTCCAGAAACTAATATTGTTAATCTTGTCAATTTCTTACTAAGAAAGAGTACAAAAAGACCGAGAGCTTTTGAAAAGTTTAAAGATGTGTTAAATATGCAGAAGTTTCCTGAAGATTATATAAAAAACGTTCATCTGAAAAAAGTGAAAACTATGCATGCAAGACCTAAAAGACTTGGAAAGAAAAAAGAACCTTGGTTAAAATTGTAACTTTTTATAGATTATAATAAAGATTTTTGTTTGATGATATTTGTGTTATGTATTATTTTTTTAACATTCATTGAATTTAAGAAATTGAAATTGACATGCAATATAATAAAAAAGAGCTGGTTTCCACGCCACTCGAATGGAGTACTGCTCACAGCGCATTACCCCTTGTTCACGGTGGGGTTCCCCAAACTGTCAGTCTTACCATAAGATTGTGAGTTGTCAAAAAAATTTATAAAAATTGTACCTAATTGATTTTGAATACACAGTGAAAATGATGTGCCGATATTTATATGTTGGAATTCGAATTTTGTTTTGTTCGAAAAATTTGATTTTTTAGTTGAAAAAGGAAATTTATCGTAAAATATTTTAAAGTATTAATGAGGAAATAAGTTTATCTTGTTGGGTAGAAATAACAAAAAGTCATACTCTTTTAAAAAAATCTAAATGAATTAAATATTTTAAATGAACTAAAACATGGTATGCTGAATGAAAACTGTAAGTATACTTTGATTTTAAAATGCCAATAAAGGTGATTGTCTGGTAAAATAGAAAATAACTAATATTTTTAAAAATGTATTGAAGATAAAATATTCTTAACATTAAATAAATAAATATTAAGAGAAAACAACTATTTCGAAAAATTTGTTAAAATTACAAAAAGAGAGAAAACACCTGAAAGAAATGAAACCTACAATGGCGCAGTTCGTTCAAAGACCAGTGGGAAAATATTAAACAACCAACCAACTACAAAAAAACATGTTCCATACGTTAATAAACAGAAAAATAACAGTCCAAAAATGTAAACAAAATTAAAAAATATAAATTTATGTTTAAAAATAAAAACTCAATTTACTCACTAGATGACGACATGTGTGAAAAAGTATAAGTTCCGATAAATTAGTAAATAATATTAATTTTTTAAAATTGTAACTAGATGGCATTCCATGAATATATATAAGTTCCAAAATGTAAATACTACTATACAGAAAAAAAAGTTAAAAGTCCAAAAACATAAAATCAAGGGGAAAAAATAAATAAAAATGTTTATTAAAATGTAAATATACAAGGTAAAAAATTAAAGTCCAAAAATTAGTAAATAATATTAATTTTTAAAATGTAACTACGAGGCGTTCCATGAAAAAAGTTCCAATAAAACAGAAAAAATTTAAAGTCCAAAAACATAACATAAAGGAAAAATTTAAATAAAAAATGTTTATTAAAAAATGTAAATATACAAGGAAAAAGTTAAAGTCCTAACATAACATAAAAATATTAAATTTTTAAAATGTAACTACGATGCGTTCCATGAAAAAAAGTTCCAATAAAGTAGAAAAATTTAAAGTCCAAAAGTTAAAGTCCTAACATAACATAAAAATATTAAATTTTTAAAATGTAACTACGATGCGTTCCATGAAAAAAAATTCCAATAAAGTAGAAAAATATAAAGTCCAAAAGTTAAAGTCCAAAAATTAGTAAATAATAATGAGTAGTAATTAATTAGTTAAAAAGATTTTAAAAAATTACAAGTCCATCCATTAGTAATCAAGGGATTAAGAATAGTCCGAAAAAAAGTCCAACAAAATCAAAGGGTTAATGTATTAAATAAATTTTAATTAGAGTAAATAATGAGGGGTAATTAATTAGTTAAAAAAATATTTGAAAAAATACAAGTCCATCCAATAGTAATCAAAGGATTAATAATAGTTCGAAAAAAGTCCAAAAAGGTAAACATGTATTGATAAAAAAACTCTCCACGTGTTAGGCATTCATGGTATGGTTGGTATAGCACTGGCCCACAGTTCCAATGGTCCCGGGTTCGAGTCCAGATAAAAATCCTATTTTTTTTGGTAAGCAATAATTGCTTAAAATGTTTTTCACTAGATGGCAGCACTATTTCTACAACTCTAATAGTTAATTCAATATTCCTCACTAGATGGCAGCATGTGTTAAAAAAAGTTAAAGTCCAAAATGTAAATAAGCGTTGCCATTCAGGAAAAACTTTAAAAAACAACTCAACTCCGCTAAAACGAAACCAAAACCAGCAGCAGGAGGTAAACAACTCAACTCCTTAGATGGCACCACCAATTGGGTAATTAAGTAAACAATAGGGTAATAGACGACATTAGTCAAAACGTCACTTGCTTGTTTGGAAACGTAGATTCCATCCGTGATTGGTTCCGTACGGATTGGTACGGATTTACCTCCAATCACAGAACCAATCACAGATAGAATCAACGTTTCCAAACAAGCAAGTGACGTCACACTAATGTCGTCTATTAAATGAACAATAGGGTAATTAGCTGGACAATAGGGTAAGCCACGCCCACTTCCGGCGCTAGACCCTTCACAATAGGAATAGGCCACGCCCACTTCCGGTAGACACGCCCCCTTTCTGTGACGTCACTTCCGGCCCTAGGGTGGCCCCCTTACTACTACTGTAGATTAGGGTGGAGCGAAAAACACGAATTTCGGAAATTGAAAACGCCTATGGTGGGAATAGCTGTGGACAACTATGCCTATTAATAATCCAAAATATGAGCTAATTAATATCTTCAGATGCCCCTTTCACTTTGAAATTTCGAAATTTTGCCAATTTTTTCATTTAAATAACAATAGCGCATCCATAAAAAAATAATTCTCCCTATTGCGAGGCATGGGAGATGAAATGAACTTCCCTGAATGTATAAAAAAGGTTTCAGCCTTGAAATAAATTTTTGAGTTTAAAATTTGGCCTCTTTTTTAAAGCATCTAACGCGGGCCTCCACGCTTTCGGACGGACCTCCCAAAGCGTACCTCGTGGAATGCGCGCACTTTCCTTGCAGCTCTTCGCTTCAGGGCCGTATCCAAGGGGGGGGGTTTAGGGGTTCAAACCCCCCCCCGAAATTTTGACATCAATTTTTATACTGCTATTTTTCTTGAAAATTATGTCTCACAAGGAACGATATCCTCTTCGGGTATAACCCAAAGGGTCTCAAAATGAGTCAAAACCCTACTTTTAAGGGTAAAATTTCCAAAAATTTTTTGGGGGAGGACCCCCAAACCCCCTCGAAAGTTTGAAATCTATTAAGTATACGGTTTTTCCTTCAAACTTGGGTGATTTACAAGGATTGGTCCTCTTTACTGTTACCTAATATGTCTCAAAATGAGTTAAAATGCCACTATTAGGGGAAAAATTCAAAAAATTTTCTGGAGTAGGAACCTAAAAACCCCCTTAATATTTCGCCATTTATTACAATATTCCTTCTTTTTACCTTGAAAATTCGGCCGCTTACAATGAGTGGTGCTCTATGGGTGTAATCTAAAGGGTCTCAGAAATGAGCTAAAACACTCTTTTGAGGGGCAAATTTCTAAAAATTTTCTGGGGGAGGACCCCCAGACCCCCCTTTTACTTCGAATTCATATTGTTTAAACAATTTTGAAATGTAATGCATCAAAATTTCAATCCAGTGTTGTCACCTAAAACTTAACATATAAAAGTACCCGTAAGGAGGTACCTCAGAAAATATTTTGGTCAAAACCCCCCCCGAAACAAAAGTCTGGTTACGGCCCTGCTTCGCTTGTTTTCATTATGAAAACAACCCAGAACTCACCCCGAGGAGGTGGCTGCATATGGAGTCCCCCCCCACCCCCTCCCACTAAAAATAAAATTTAACTGTGTTTACCCCTCCAAAAATTTAAGTCTTCTTCTTCTTCTTCAATGGCCAGACAGCCCAGGATGGGCCCTTGCCTTCCTCAGAATCGAATTCCAAGCTCTTCTATCCTTGGCCTTGGACATCCAGTTGTTAATTTTCAAAATTCCTATGTCCGTTCCAAACAGTCAAGCCACCTAAGCTTAGGTCTTCCTCTTTTTCGGGTGCCAAATGGTCGTACCGAGAAAATCTTTTTTGTTATACGATTTTCATCCATTCTGCATAGGTGCTATTAGATAAATGAAACGTCCCAATTGAGTAATCAGCAGAGTCAGTGGGTAACCTAGTATTTATTAGAATACTCTTAACTTATACATAAAAGGACAACACACATGTGGATCGGATCAGACAGCATCGAGATCATCATAGAGCATAATCAACAAACATAACACACAGTCCAACATATATACTAACAGAGATATGACGCAGAAGCTTTCTACGTAAGAACGTAATACAGTTCAGTTCCTTTCTTCCTCTTGTATTGATTTGCATATTCCAACCCCCCCCCTCAATACAAGACCACTGAAAAGATACAATACATGAGAACAAAACAAGTTACAACATTAAACAATTTCTTTCAAGTTTATCATATCCAAACACTTATAATGCTTTGTAGCAGGTAACGCTTTTGTAAGCACGTCAGCACACATTTCAGAACTAGAAACCTTTCCTAAATTGATACCTTCATTTTCACTCAGCACCTCTCTTATGAAATGATGCTTGATATCTATATGCTTAGATCTACTGTGATAAGCAGATGATTCAGAAAGTTTTAATGCACCGTTATTGTCTACAAAAATTTTAATATCAGAGAGCAAACCCAACTCAGCTAGTAGTTTCTGAAGATACAAAGCTTCCTTACATCCATCTGACAAACTCATGTATTCAGCTTCAGTACTACTCAGTGCCACGGTCTTTTGCTTTTTAGCTTCCCACGATATGGCACTATTACCCATCAAAAACACAAAACCAGAAAATGATCTCCTATCTTCAATATTGTTTCCCCAGTCTGAATCAGTAAATCCTTTTACACTTGACTCATCATAGTTAAATATTAACTTAAAATTTTTGGTTCTCTTTAAATATCTCAGTACCCTCTTAGCTGCAGTCCAATGAGACTTATCATAACAGGATAGAAATTGACTTAAATAACTTACACTGTAAGAAATATCAGGTCTTGTACACACAGCCAAGTAATTAAGGCTACCAATCAATTCACGATATGGTAATGACTCATCCATATCAACAGCTTTTACAAGTTTCAAACCAACTTCCATGGGGGTATTTACGGTGTTGCAATCCGACATACCAAATCTGTCCAGCACATCATCTATATATTTACCTTGTGACAATACAATTGCATCATTTGATTGCTCAAATTCAATACCTAAACAAATACTAGCTTCACCTGAATACTTAACGTCCAATTCCTTCTCAAGGTGATCGTGAAGCTTACTTATCATATCAGGATCCTCACTAATAACAAGAAAGTCGTCAACATATACAGTTAGCATAGTAAATAACCCATTCACCTGCAAATGAAACATACAAGGATCACTTATAGTATTCTCAAATCCAAACTTCAATAGAATATCTTTTAACTTTAAAAACCAGCATCTTCCACTTTGTTTTAAGCCATAGAGTGATTTCTTAAGTAAACACTGCTTTATCACTTTCCTCCAAGTCACTTAACATTTTCTTAGCCTTAGAACACATGACACTATCAGACTCATTCTCAATAATAAACCTTAAACCAACATCAAAATACTTGGGCATTCTCATCATGACAGTTTCATCCAAGGTACCATTTAGATACGCTGTAGTTATATCAAACTGATGTATCTTTAGTTTAAGCTTTGATGCTAAGGCAACCAACAGGCGTACAGAGCTTAGTCTGGTTACCGGAGAGTATGTCTGATTTTGAAAATAGTTAACGTTTGGCACTTGACCAAAACCTTGTGCTATCAGTCTAGCCTTTTTAATGGTTTTATTTCCAGTAGAGTCCGTTTTGTTTCTCAGAATAAATCTACTTCCTATTAAATTTGCGTTTGAGTCAATACCCACTGGTCTATCAATAAGGTCGAAAGTATCATTTTTGATTATGCTTACAATTTCAGTAGCTACAGCTTTAATCCAAGAATCAGAATCTTTTGAATTGATAGCTTCCTCCAGTGGTATTTCATCAATCGCAATCATACAGTTTTCAACAGATTCACAAACAGGGTCAATATTAGAATTAGAGTCACTTACGTCAGTATCAGAACCGGATTCACTTAAATTTTCGTCTAACTCAGGAATAGACACAGTTTGATAAACCTTTTTAGGTCTACCTGGTTTACCAGTTCTTTCCTTCCTCGGTCTACCTGGTCCCCGTTTAACTTTAGTCTCTTCTGGGGAGTCATCAACTATCTCAGGGGATTTAGCTGTATCATTCTGTTGGGAAAAAATCCAAGTTTGAGTCTCTTTTTCACTTTTTTCAACATCCTCGCTGTAGGGGTCTAAATCTACAAGTTCTTGGTTAGGGGCAAGAAACTTTCTTTCCAAAAACTTAACACTACGGGTTATCTCAATCTTACTTTGGTCTTTTAGATAAACTCTAAATCCTTTTGACTGTTCATCATAACCCAAGAAAGTCCCTCTCATTCCTCGGGGCTCAAACTTCTTTTTAAATTTAGAGTTATTCCAGACATATGCTTCACAGCCAAATGTCTTAAAGTAACCAACATTAGGGTTTCTACCAAACCATAGTGAGTAGGGGGTCCTACCTCCCAATGACTTTGCGGGGGTTCTGTTTTTAACGTGGTTTGCAGTGGCTATGGCCTCAGCCCAGAATCCAACTGGCAGACCTGACTGTATCAGTAAACATCTAGCTATATCCAATAACGTACGATTTTTTCGTTCTGCTTTACCATTCTGTTGAGGGGTATGTTTTACAGTTAATCTACGGGCTATACCCAAATCTTTCAGTAAATTCTCAAAACGATTTCCCAAATATTCCGTACCTCTGTCAGACTGAATAAACTTGATTTTGCTACCTGACTGCCTTTCCAAGAGATTTTGAACTTCCCTAAAAGCCTCGAATGTGTCTGAATACTAATATATTTTACAATATCTGGTTCTTTAAAAGATCTATAGAGTTCAGAGTTTGTTCTTCTTCTCCAGATGTTGTTACATTTTATGCCGCCAAAAATGCTTCTCAAAACTTTCCTTTCAAAAATAGAAATTATACCTTTAGCTTTTTCTGTCATTGTCCAGGTCTCAGCAGAGTATGTAAGAATGGATCTGATTAAGCTTTTGTAAATTAAAATCTTCGTTTTTCTGCTAGTGAAGTTAGACTTCAAGTGTTTTTTGAGACCGAAAAAACATCGGTTAGCATTCGTGACTCTACTACGGATCTCAGGCATTAGATCATTGAGAGTATTAACTTCTGATCCCAAATATTTAAACCTGGAAACAGTTTCAAATTTGTAATCCCCAATTTCAAAATAGGGGCCGCTGTTATCACCACATGGCATGTACTTAGTTTTATTTTGGTTGATTGCTAGATGCATTTTGCTGGCTGCAGCCTCTAGAGATGTAAAAGCCTCTCTAAGTGACTCGGGAGTGCGTGCGACTATGTCAATATCGTCAGCAAACGCGAAAATCTGAACAGACTTGTTAAAGATAGTTCCACGAGTATTAATGTTGGAGTCTTTTATGATTTTTTGGAGGGCAAGATTAAAAAGCAAGCAGGCCAGTGCATCACCCTGTCTGAGTCCATTTGAAACAGCAATAGGTTCTGAGAGATTATTCTGAATTTTAACCCGAAGTTTTGTCTCAGTAAGAGTAATGGAAACCAAATTTATAAGTTTTTCAGGTATTGCAAATTCTCTCATAGCTTCAATTAAATATTCTCTGTTTACTGAGTCATATGCAGTCTTAAAATCAACGAAGAGGTGATGTGTTGTAATGCCATATTCACTAGTTTTTTTTCCAAAATTTGCCTAATGTTAAAGATTTGTTCTGTTGTAGATCTTCCTTTACGGAAACCACATTGGTAATCACCTACAATGTTTTCCGTATAAGTTACTAGTCTACTAAAAAGTATATTGGAAAATAATTTGTAAAAGACACATAGGAGACTGATTCCTCTGTAGTTGGTACATTCCAAAATGTCTCCTTTTTTGTGTATAGGGCAGATGATGCTCAGTTTCCAATCCTCAGGTAAAACCTCTAGGGTCCAAACTGCTTCGATGAGGTGATGTATTTCCTCAATGTTTTGACTTGCAGTGCTTTTAATTAGAGATAGGCAAAAAACGAGTAGCAGTTAAAAAATAGCTGCTACAGGAAAAAAATTAATGTAGCTGCTAAACGTGTTCAGATATAGCTGCTAAAATTTAGCAGCACTTGAAGGCTCTCGATTGGTCAAAAAATAGCATCTATACTGCTACGCGCTGTCCAATGAGAATCTCCTAGATTTAGCAGTAGCAGATAACGAAGGAAACGACAGGAAAACACGATCATTTCCCCTGCTAAAATTTAGCAGCATTTGAAGACTCCCGATTGGTCAAAAAATAGCATCTATACTGCTACGCGCTGACCAATGAGAATCGCCTAGATTTAGCAGAAGCAGATAACGAAGGAAACGACAGGAAAACACGATCATGTCCCCTGCTAAAATTTAGCAGCATTTGAAGACTCCCGATTGGTCAAAAAATAGCATCTATACTGCTACGCGCTGACCAATGAGAATCGCCTAGATTTAGCAGTAGCAGATAACGAAGGAAACGACAGGAAAACACAATCATGTCCCCTGCTAAAATTTAGCAGCATTTGAAGACTCCCGATTGGTCAAAAAATAGCATCTATACTGCTACGCGCTGACCAATGAGAATCGCCTAGATTTAGCAGAAGCAGATACAAATACAAATACAAATACAAAACTGACGACCAGCTACAGGCTCATAGCCCAACAAGGCTGGTCCTATGATTATGAATTCCCCAATTCCCACAGCCTATCCAGTTGCCTCTTAAACTCAAACACTCCCTTTGAATAAACTATATTTTCTGGCAACGCGTTCCATATGTCAATTACCCTATTGAAGTAGTAGTACTTCCTTAAATCCCGATTGATATGTGTCTTATTTAGTTTATACCCATGGCCCCTTGTTCTGTTATCCTTGCTGAAACTTAAGCCCTCCGTATCCCCTTGCTTTACCAACTTGAATAGCTGAATCAAATCCCCCCTCTCTCTTCTTTTTTCCAGTGAATACATGTTGAGCCTGCTCAAACGTTCATTATAATCCAGATGTGTTATCCCCTTAATTATTTTTGTAGCTCTGTGCTGTACCTTTTCAATTACCTATATATCCTTCCTCATGTATGGAGCCCAGAATTGTACTGCATATTCAAGATGAGGTCTTACTAATCCCTTGTATAAAGGCAATATTATATTCTTATCCCTTGAAGTTACAGTCCTTTTTATGTACCCTAATAACCTATTTGCCTTTTTACCTGCAGCTGCACATTGATGACCCATTTTAAAGTCCCTATGTATTAATACCCCTAGATCCTTGACTGATTCTCCCTTCTTTACCTTTACTCCTTGTAGACAGTACTCAGCTTCACTATTCCTGTAACCCATATGCAGTACTTGACATTTTCCTAAATTGAAAGACATGCCCTATTTTTCAGCCCAATTAGATATCATATCTAGGTCACCTTGTAAATTCTCTATCTGTATCTTGGTATCCACCTTCCCCCATATTTTTAAGTCATCTGCAAATATACTTATTCTATTCCTGATCCCCTGCCCTATATCATCTATGAATATTATAAATAATATTGGTCCCAATACTGATCCCTGAGGTACCCCACTTGTTACTTCTGTCCATTGTGAATAATGTCCCTTTACCTGCACTCTCTGTTTTCTACCCAATAGCCAGTTCTTAATCCAAATCAATGTTTTCCCTTGAATCCCCATCCTTTCCAATTTAAACAGTAGTGCCTCATGAGGTACTTTATCAAAAGATTTCTGAAAATCTAGGTACATGATATCAACCCTACTCTTATTGTCCAGCTCCTCAGTAATTTTCCCGTAGAACTTTAATAGATTTGTGGCACATGACCTTCCCTTCCTAAACCCATACTGATTGTCTGATAGCAATCCTCCCTCCTCCAAGAATAACATTATATGCTTTTTTTTTAGCAAGGATTCATATATTTTACATATTACTGAGGTTAGACTTACTGGTCTATAGTTGCCCGGTTCACTTTTTATTTCCTTTTTGAATATTGGAGTTATATTGGCCAATTTCCAATCCATTGGTACCCAACCCGTGCTATATGTTGTATTGAATATCATTAGAATTACATCCCCCAACTCTTCCGCGCATTCCACTAGTACTCTTGGATAAATTTCATCTGGCCCTGGTGCTTTAGTTGGCTTTATTCTTTTCAATTGATGTACTATGTCTTCCCTATTAAATTTACATTCTTTGATTGTACCTCCTGCAAAGGCTCCATCCCTAGGTTCATCCTGTAATTCATAGTCACTATTGAAAACCCCCAGAAAAAAGTTGTTTAGCACATTTGCCATTCCTACTTCATCCTGTATTAATTCACCTTCACTCCCCTCCAATGGGCCTAATGTAGTACTTAGTTTATTCTTACCCCCTGCATATGCAAAAAATTTTTTTGGGTTTGTATTTATCTCCCTTGCCAGTCTTTCCTCCAAGGATACCTTTTGCTTCCTACTCATATTTTTGAAAGCCTTTCTAGCTTTCAGATATGCCTCCCTGTCTCTATCCCTACCTGTGCTTTTATATACCCTGTAAGTTCTTTGTTTTAACTTTAAAGCTTTATGTGTTTCCCCTGAAAACCACATAGGAAGCAAGTTTCTAGTTTTTCCCTTGTTCCTGAATGTTACATGTTTTTTTATCACCCTGTCCAACTTAATTTTGAATTCCTCCCATAGTTCAGCATGATGTGTTGCTATTAGTCCACCTTTGAAGGTCTCTTTTAACTCTTCCCTTATCTTCTGAAAATTTACTTTCCTAAAATTTGGAATTATCCTACTGTTGCTTGTGCATGCTGACTGGAAATTTATACTCATTCTGATACTTCTATGATCACTCTCTCCTAGAGGTTCACCTATTACCAAGTCTTGCACCCTGTCCTCATCGTTGCTGAATACCAAATCCAATATGGCATTATCCCTAGTAGCTTCACCCACCATCTGGTACAAAAAACAATCCTGTATTACTTCCAAAAATTCTGCCCCTTTCCCATTTGTAGTTAGATTGTTTGTCCAGTCAATATGAGGATAGTTATAGTCCCCCATTAAGATTAATTCTCCTAATTGACATGCTACCTTTATCAGATTGCACATACCATTTTCCTGCTCTTCACTGCAAACAGGAGGTCTGTATATATTACCCAGTATTAGTCCTCTCCCTTTGTCTGTATTCAGTTTCACCCAGACTGATTCTATACCATCAGTCTTGCTATTTAACTTTAGCTCTGTACAATTCAAGAAATCTCTCACATAAATCAAAACCCCACCCCCTTTCCTTTGTACCCTATCCTCCCTAAACAATGAGAATCCACTCAGTTCCAATATTTGTTCATCCTCACTGCTTGCCCAGCTCTCAGTTATCCCTATGATGTCTATATCCTTTGTCTGTACAATTCCCCTTAGCTCATCCATTTTATTTCTTACACTCCGTACGAACTCTAGATAACGAAGGAAACGACAGGAAAACACGATCATGTCCCCTGCTAAAATTTAGCAGCATTTGAAGACTCCCGATTGGTCAAAAAATAGCATCTATACTGCTACGCGCTGACCAATGAGAATCTCCTAGATTTAGCAGTAGCAGATAACGAAGGAAACGACAGGAAAACACGATCATCTCCCCTGCTAAAATTTAGCAGCATTTGATGACTCCCGATTGGTCAAAAAATAGCATCTATACTGCTACGCGCTGACCAATGAGAATCGCCTAGATTTAGCAGAAGCAGATAACGCGATCCTGTCCCTTATCAGTAACGTAGCAGCTGCTAAAAAAAACACCTGGGGCCTAACCGCGATCTCATCGCCTATAGTTGCTATCGACAATAGGCGAGCTCGCCTAGCCGAGAACACGCTTTTCTCTAAGCGAGACCTTCCCAAAACGCGCTTTTGGCCCGACCGCGAACCGGTGGTAGAAAAGGATTTACTGATGCCTCTCGCTTTCGTCTCGAGAAGGGAACTGGCCAATCAAAAGAGAGCATCCTATTCGAAGGTAGTATTCATCCGCATGAGCTGCAATATCGTTCGCCATCTTGTATTAAGTTTCGAACCGTATTCGGATTTCTTTTACACTATTGGTGGTCCGTTAAATAGTTCCAAAAAATATAAAACAGCTGTTAATTTCCAAAGCAAGTCCTCAGACATTAATCTAGTACGAAAGTAATGGACATTAGTGTTCGTTTATACAAATTTGTAGGATCAGTGTAGAATTACTTGTGACGTTTTTCCATAGATGGCTCCACTATCACGTTAATGAATAAATCAATTTATAAATGGAAGGGCTATACTTTTCAATTTGTTTTCGTTTCTTAATCGTGTTAAAGTTTCTGAATGCATCCCTAAAGTCCCAGCCATAATGAAAAATTGTCTTCAGATTTAGAAAATGCAAACAAAACACTACACCGCATCACTACTCTTCCCAAAGTAAACCGTGCGCAGACATAGAGAAAGAGTTCTTAAATAAAATACTTTAAAAAGTACAATCGAAGATTTTTAAGCATAACCTCAAAGAATGATAAGGTTAAAAACTAAAAGAAACGTCATAATATAAGGAAATAATAGCAAAAAAACGATACATAGCGTATACGATAATTGCGAAAAGACCTTTACGAGCCCTCCGAAGCAGTCGCTTCGTAGGCGAGGGAAAATTTGCCGTAGGCGAGGTTTCGAATGCTTCGCGGTTCGACCATTTGCCGAACTATCGTAATGTGACGTCACGAGCTCGCCTAGACTGGTTCCATCTCGCCTATTGTCGATAGCAACTATAGGCGATGAGATCGCGGTTAGGCCCCTGTAACCTCAACCATACAGAGTGCTAATCTGCTAATTTTTAGCAGCTACTTTTAGCTGCTATTTTTCCTTAACGAACGTAACTGCTAAATTTTCAAAAAATAGCAGATTTGCCCACCTCTACTTTTAATAAGTTCCGAAGTAATCGAGTCTGGGCCTGGGGCTTTGTTATTTTGAGCTTTTTAATTCCTTCACTAACTTCTGCCAAAGATGGTGGTGGGATGTTATCGGTGTTAGCAGAGGTAATTGGGTTGGTTGAGGATCCATCCCGCGTGTGGTCATTCAACAAATTACTAAAGTGCTCATTCCAGCTATGTAGTACCTCTGTTCTATCATTTAGAATGGTGTTGTTTTTGTCTCTACAGGCAGTAGTTCTAGGCTTAAAGTCTCGGCGGCCAAGATTAACTTCACGGTAGAAAGCACGGCTTTCATTGGATCCCCTCAGATGTTCAACATCCTTAAAAAGATCGTCGTGAAAAAGTCTTTTTTTAAGCCGATGGGTCTTCTTTTCCTGTTTTCTAGATCTCTTATATTCCTCAACAGAGCTTCTTGAATGTCGCTTTTGGATCATATTCTTATAAACAGCCCTTTTTACCTGTGTTACAAGAAAACATTCATTAACGTGATTAAGAGGGGCGCCAAATTTGTCCCAGAACTTTATTTTTAAAACAAATTAAAATATTTTTGGTGTTAATTTTTGTATCGGAGTCTTCGAAATTTTTATACAGAACAACTGTTAAAAGGGCCGCGGGGTGGCATGATGCAGAGATGTAGCCAAATCATGTGGCAATTTTAGAGGGGTGGCAAAAGCCGCCTAAAATTTTAAACCCTTCTTTGACACCCCACATACTCGTTAAAAAATGTGTAATCTGAAAAATCTCGTTTTGCAATGTTTTCGTAAACATTGTAATGTTAAGATATGAGTGATCCTCATGCACTAGCGGATCCAGGGGGGGGGGGCTAGGGGGCTTGAGCCCCCAAGAAAAATTTTACACTATATAATGTGGAATTTTATGCACCAAAATGAGTTAAAACCCTGCTATTTTAAAGTCAAATTTTCAAAAATTTTCTGGGGGAGGATCCCCAGATCCCCCTTGGTATTTGTAACTCTATTTTATATTAAGTTTGTCAGAACGCAAAAATTCTGCCTTAACATCTATATTCGAAATTCGGATGAGGCGTACCAAAACGAGTTGAAAAAAAGTTTTTTTACTTAAATTTTCAAAATTTTCTTGGGGAGAACCCCCAGACCCCCTTAGTACTTGTAGTAACTCTATTATTAAAACTCAATTTTATATAATCATCATCATCATCATCATTGGCGCGACAGCCCGGTGTGGGCCCTGGCCTTCTCGAGGACTCTCCCCTATCCTGATCTGTTAATGGCCACAGTTCGTCAGTTCCTACATTTTAGGACAAGGAAGTCCTTGTCTATGGAATCAGACCATCTGATTTTGGGTCTTCCCCTAGCTCTATTTCTAAATGGCTTAGACATAAAAATTCTTTTGTTGGTACATTGGTCTGGCAATCGGACTAGGTGGCCAGCCCATTTCATTCTTTGTATTTTGATGTACTTCACTATGTCAGGTTCTTTATATAGCCGGTAGAGCTCATGATTGTATCTTGTTCTCCAAAGTCCATTAATCTGGACACCCCCAAAAATGCTTCGAAGTATTTTTCTTTCGAATGCACCTAATGCATATTCGTCTTTTGAGGTCATAGTCCAAGAGTAATATCTTGGTACTAAACCTAAGGATATTGGACTTAAGAAATCTGCGCAGGCCATAAAAACAGCGGTTGGCAGCAATAATTCTTCTTTGAACCTCTGGTCCTACATCATTTTTGGTGTTAACCTCTGACCCCAAGTAAATAAAACTGTTGACTTTCTTGAATTTAAATAGTCCAATTTCAAGGTAGGGAAGAGTAAAACTTCCCTTAGTACATGCCATAAATTTTGTTTTCTTTTCATTGATTGTTAAATTTGCTCTCTTTGCCTCTCTCTCTAAATCTAAAAAGGACTGTTTTAGCATAGCTGGTGTTCTTGAAATGATGTCGATGTCATCCGCAAAAGCGAGAATTTGGGTAGACTTGTTGAAGATGTTCCCTCTTGTATTTATATTCGAGTTTTTTACTACCTTGTCAAGTGCCATATTAAAGAGTAGGCAGGAAAGAGAATCCCCTTGCTTTACACCATTTTTTATTTCAATGGGTTCTGAAAAATTATTTTGAACTCGAACTTTTAACCTAGTATCTTTCAATGTAACCTGTATTAATCGTACAAGTTTTTCAGATATATTGAGATCCCTGATGGCTGTGAATAGAAAATCTCTGTTAATACTGTCGTATGCAGTTTTAAAGTCGATGAATAGATGATAAGTGTCAATTCCGTATTCTCTGCATTTTTCAAGTATTTGTCTCAGGTTAAATATTTGTTCTTGTGTGGATCTTCCTCTTCTAAAGCCGCATTGATAATCTCCAATGTTGCTTTCAACATAAGGAGTTAGCCTATTGAACAAGATATTTGCAAATATTTTGTAGGTTGTACATAATAGGCTTATGCCCCGATAGTTGGAACAATCTAGTGTGTCGCCTTTCTTGTGAATGGGGCAGATGATGCTAAGTTTCCACTCTGTCGGAAGTATCTCACGGTCCCAGACTGACAACAGTAAGTTATGAAGCCTGTTGATCAAAGATGGTTCGGAGTATTTTAATAGTTCAGATGGAATAGAGTCAGGACCGGCGGCTTTATTAATTTTTTAGAGTTCTCAGTATTTAGCAATTCACAAAAATGCTCATTCCGTCTTTGGAGTATGTCACCTCTGTCACTTAAGATTTTTCCATTCTTGTCTTTGCATAGAGTGCTTCTAGGCTTAAATTCTCCACGCAATTTTATATAAAGCTTGTCAAAAAGCAAAAATTCTACCATAAAATCTATGTTCGGATTTCGGATGAGGCGGTACCAAAACGAGTTGAAAAAGTTGTTTTTTTTTTACTTAAATTTTCAAAATTTTCTAGGGGAGGACCCCCAGACCTCCTTAGTACTTGTAACTCTAATATTTATTAAATTTGTTAAAACGCAAAAATTCTACCATAAAATCTATATCCGAAATTCGTATGAGGTGTACCAAAACAAGTTGAAAAAGTGTTTTTTTTTATTACTTAAATTTTCAGAAATTTTCTAGGGGAGGACCCCTAGAGCCCCTTAGTACTTGTAACTCTATTATTACAACTTTGTTTTATATTAAGTTTGTAAAAACACAAAAATTCTACCATGAAATCTATATCCGAAATCAGATGAGGCGTACCAAAACAAAACGAAAAGTGAGTATTTTTGACTTAAATTTCCAAAAAATTTCTGGGGGAGAACCCCCAGACCCCCCTTTTCAGTGGTTAAGTGGTTGGTGGCCCTTAAGTGGTTACCCCCTCAGGGCCGGCCCCAGGGCAGGGCGCTCCGGGCGGCCGCCCGGAGCGCAATAATCTAGGGGCGCCAAAATCATGGAAAATGAAAATAAATTTTCAAAAAAAGATTGGAGCAAGTTCATAATTTTGAGCGATAAATGCAAACAGGCCCCCTTTAACCTTGGCTGTCACCTTGAAGAGGTCATTCAAACAAGATAACCGGACTGTCGTTCTGTCGTTTGTTTATCTGCACTCCCGTCCCCTATGTTGTTTTAGGGTTTCTTCCCTGTTTCCTCTGAGGAACTGAGAGAGAGAGAGAGGGGGGGGGGCAAGAAATGCAGGAAGTTCTCGGTTGGGGATATCGCCCCCCCCCTTCTAGGCTTCTAGTGAAAATATTCACATGATTGGTGCTTCTCAAACACCAGTGGTCACTGCCTAATGAGACGATTTCAGTGCTTTGGGTCTGAAATGAAAATTGTCATTGCTGTTGGAAAACTTCAAGCGTTTGCCTATATATTTTTCTATACGCAAGGAGAAAAATGTAAGTTTATACTCAACTCTTTTAAAAGAATGTTTGTTTCATGTACTTAAAATTATGACTAGGTGTGGAAGTTTCATGTTATTACATTTATTTTATAATTATTATTTTGAAGAGTTCTGTTTCGAATATTACACGTTTCAAGGGATTTTTGATCGATTTATACTAGTATAGCTTTATGTTACATACTTCGGTTTATTCACATGTTTTTAGATATTTAAGCGCTTTGCTACTTATTCAATTCATCCAATTTCAGATTTGTCATCAATAATCACAAATTTTTAAAATCAAGTATAACTTTATGAATCTAATATTGTAAATGACATTTAGTAAACCCAATGCTAATTTTCCGCGGAATCCCGTTTTTTGTGACTTTTTCTATTAAGTTTCGCTTTTTCAACTATTTTCCTCAAAGTATCTTTTTTCCACGGAGAAAAAAAGTTTTCCTCCTTCACTCTATCCTTTTCTCCCAGGGTTCGTACGCTGCCTTGAAAACCTTGAAAGTCCTTGGAATTTTCAAATTTTTGAATTCAAGGCCTTGAAAATCCTTGAAAAAACGTATTTTACCCTAAGATCATTGAAAATCCTTGAAATTTTTGGCTAGGAAATAATTTTAAACAGCAAAATCTTAAGCAAAGAAAATAACGAAACCCAGCGAACCCTCGGTAGGGTGCGCACGGGGCCTTGGAAATCCTCGAAAGTCAGATTTCATACATGATTTTCAAAGCCTGGAATGTCCTTACAAAAGCGTGAACTTTTGTACTAAAAGCATGGAATATCCTAGAATTTTAATTTCTAAAAGGCTTTAAAAAGATTTCAGGGTGTCGACGGATTATGTTTAAGTCCGGAAATCTTATAACGGTCCGGAATTTCTATGAAAAATCCCGAATTTTCATACATGCTTAAATTAAGATACGCAACTCCATAAATCTTTAAAAATTAACTAATAAATGCTTCCCGTGCAAGTTCGGGTATATCAGATAATACATTTCAAGAAGTGTAATAATAAAACATTTCAAATAAACCAACTGAATTATAGTTAATTTCTCTAATTTAATTATTCTAGAGTTGAAAAGAAACGTGTATGAAAAGAAACCAAATAACGCCTTAAAAGGACAAGAAACGATAAAAATAGAGCAAAAATTAGACAAATTATTCTGAAAAAATCTTTTATGAGGTATTAATGATAGTTCCTTGCATTTTAAGATATTTTTACCCTTAAAAATAGAGCCATTGGCACGTTTTACGCATGGGGTCTATTAGACCCCACAAGGGGGAATATGTGACTTTGTTCTCAAGAGGGTAGGAAGGTAAAAAAACGGAGAGGGGGGGCGCAAAATTAAGGTTTTGCCCGGAGCGCCAAAATGTCTAGGGCCGGCCCTGTATACATACATCAAGCGAAAGAAATCTCATTAGTATTGTTTCAACTTTGTAATTATCAATTATTTGACTTGAAATCACTGGTTCGTGAGTTTGCCGAAAGAAAAGTTAGAAAAAAGGCATTTTAATTACTTCGGTTAGTTAGAATTTATTTATAATATGGTATATTAGTTCAGTTAGCATTGCTACATTTTAATTTTTGTTATTTTGCCTTAAGTGCTAAATTGCTTGTCTTGTTATCTGATGATTGATAAATAAGAAAGATTAAATAAATAAGAAATAAAACACAATATTTTATATGTTTCTTTTAATATATGTAAATTAGAGTTTTTACTTTAAGATGTGTATGGATTTCTCAGAAGGTTATATGCCAGTATTTTCATTTTTTTTTTATTAAAAAGAAGAAGATTTGGAAACGCTTTGAATCGCTCCTTATATATTGACATTTTGTTTCATATTCTGAGAAATGTAAGCTGTTTATATAATTCTTTTGAGGAATTGATAGTGGAAGCAAAAAAAAAATCCTCAGACAGCTGGCACCGTGATTTCCAGTGGAGTAAATTATTTAAAAAATGTATAAATATAGTGCTTTGTAAAAAAAAAAATATTCAGTTTTCTTGGAAAAAAAAGAATATTTCCTATGATTCAAGAGTATTTACAGAAATTCAGAATGCGATTTCGATGAATTTTTAACCACTTAACTGTTACTTTATTTTGGCGTAATAGGTCTAAAAAAAAGCATATTTTTCAAAACAATATTCGAACTTAGATTAATTAACTCAAACCAAAAACATAATCAAAACTCATATAAATTATGAATTTAACATTATATTTCCGTTTTAAACCTTAGCGAAAATGCGGCACTTTTACTTAAAGTTGGCTTTTTTCCGAACATCGTTTTCAACCGGAAAGCAGATTTTACAGGAAAGGATGGTAAATAAAATGTTTTATGAAGTGAATTCTTTATGTTTTATTCAAAAAATACACTTTTATGTGATCAGATATGAATTGCAACCTATCAATCTCATTTTAATAAGCAAAACGTTCCAACATCCGCGTGTTGTGGCTCGGCTCGGTTTGTGGATATTGAAAATAAAAATGTTTTTACTAGCTGGTTTTCGAGCAATAAAACAGCTGCAGTGGAAATTGCACCCCATGATGGCAAGAAACTGGTGTAGAAACATGCTGCCCCGACCCCTTTTTCTTAGAAAGGAAGGGCCAACCAAAGCATAAAGTAATGCTTGACCAATTTGTCCTTCACGGTTAATTTTAAAACTGATAAGAGTAAAAAAGACTCCTATGGACAAGTAGAGACATCTATGTAGAAAAAGAGAAACTAAAACCATGAAAAAACTCAGCATACAAAGCGAGAATCAACAGACGGAGCGCCGTTGGACCTTGCCCGAGCACCGTTCGGGATAATCAGAGAAGTACCTCTTGCGAGTGCCCGAGCGGTGCTCGGGCAAAACAGGCAAGCGGTTAAAAGAAAAAGCTAAATTTGCTTTAAAAACTAAGTTTCACAAGCGAAAAACTTACTTCGCTAATATTTTTGAACCAATCATTTTTGTTTCATTTTCTGAATTATAAAAAGGTAAATCCACATTTAATATGTTTTAAAATACTAAATAAATTAATGTAGGATGATAGGTAGCTGCTAATGCAAGAAAATTAAGATACACAACTCCATAAATCTTTAAAAATTAACTAATAAATGCTTCCGGTGCAAGTTCGGGTATATCAGATAATACATTTCAAGAAGTGCAATAATAAAACATTTCAAATAAACCAACTGAATTATAGTTAATTTCTCTAATTTAATTATTCTAGAGTTGAAAAGAAACGTGTATGAAAAGAAACCAAATAACGCCTTAAAAGGACAAGAAACGATAAAAATAGAGCAAAAATTAGACAAATTATTCTGAAAAAATCTTTTATGAGGTATTAATGATAGTTCCTTGCATTTTAAGATATTTTTACCCTTAAAAATAGAGCCATTGGCACGTTTTACGCATGGGGTCTATTAGACCCCACAAGGGGGAATATGTGACTTTGTTCTCAAGAGGGTAGGAAGGTAAAAAAAACGGAGAGGGGGGGGGCGCAAAATTAAGGTTTTGCCCGGAGCGCCAAAATGTCTAGGGCCGGCCCTGCACTGTTTTTTCTGCTGTGGGTACTGATTTTAGGTTTGCCACTCGTGCCTTGCTAGGACAGACAGACTTTAGCTAGTGAAAATTTCGCCCTAAGGGCGATAACTCTCGCCAACGGTTACCCCCAAATCCCACTGTTCGGAGTGCCATCTGGTTTCAGAAAAAAGGCGTATAATAGTTCATCCAAGAGGGAAGAGGACTCTTCAGTGTCCGGGATACTAAATCCCTCGCCCCTTAAAGTCTCTGGGAGACCCGCGTGAACTATATAATTATAATCATCTTTTCATATTCATGTCCCCTGTAATTAGAGATGCAAAATTCCCGCAGTTTTTGAAACATGGGAAAAAACCCGGCAATTTTGGGGAATAAACCCGGAATTTTGGGGAATATTGGAAATTTTGAGGAAGTTTTGAACATAAACAAAGACGGCCATCTTTAGGCTTAAGGTTAAAATTTTCATTGCTTTTCTCAACACTTGTTATTTTTAAACTTATTAATATTTGTCTTATTATTAATTATGTAATTATTACTTATTAATTTCAACATAAATAAGATTTCTTAACCGAGATTAGATGTTTTTTCCTTCTCCTGTGTCAAAGGTCAAAATTCCCGAAAAATCCCGGAAATTTTCAAAATTCCCTTCCCAAAAAACCCGGTTTATTCCCGGGTTTAAACCGGGTTTTTTCCAGCCTATGCAACACTACCTGTAATACGCTACCTTGGCTTCAAATAATCTTAAATCCGAACCGCGCTTACTCCAGTATAACCTGTTTGGCGAGCTCTTGGCTAGAATCAGTTTTCACCGGCGCTGCACCGCCAGAATAGAATGCGGTTTCCTTCTTGCATGGTACCTTGGCGCGGCGGCATCGGCATGGCGATTGGCGAAATACATGTGCGATAAGTAGCTGGAGTTTAGAAGTGTTTTGATTGTGTCAAAACACATATGTTCGAAATTTCCATGGTTCGAAAGAACCTGCGTTATCGCGGAATGTATTAAATGGGCTGCTAGAGTGAAATAGAATAGAATTGAAATAGAATATTCAAAAGATATCATGCTCTCAGTGAAGTACGTAGCCAGAAGATGCGAATTTATAAGGGTGTTATTTTTATTTTGATGGTGGATATGGGGTAGTTGGGGTCTTTATTTTTTAAATTTCGAATTTCATGGGGAGGATTATACATCCCTAAATGGCTTCACCATTGAACATTGATCATGTTAAATAAGAAAGATAATGTTGGAAATAAATAAGCAGGGGGTGGCGGAAGTGTTGTACTGTAACTTATCTAATTCATAAATTCTTATACATTTATCTATTTACATTTTAAAAATATATATGCTATATCTTTAAGAACCCTGAGAAAAATGGAATACTTATTTTTCTGGGCGGGGATAACAGTAATTATTTTCCATTTATATTATTCATCTTTATCCCTTTAAGACTGAAAAAGTACGATCGTGAGGTAAAGACATTTTAGTGTTTCTGTTGGTTTTTTTTTGTAAAAAAATGCCACCAGGATCGTTCAATTCCGTTTTTTTAGTCTAGTTGTAAAGGAATAAAATATAAATAATATATAGTGCTGTCCCTTAAAAAACACACCAAAATATATCCTAAAAACAACCCATAGAGATTTTTTGATTATATGATTAAAATAAGTTTAACTTCTCATATACCCTGTAGTTCTATGCCATTTAAAGTGGCAGGGATGTAAAAACAAGTCAAAGAAACTGTTTTTATTTATTTTTTAAATAAGTAGATAATGTAGATTTTTGGTAAGAAATATGTGCTTTAGTTTTATAGATTTTGTAAACTTTGTTGTAAAACTGTATGTTATTAAGACTTTAAAGCAATTTTCACGTGTTTTTATGTTAAACCACTACTATGATAATAAAATATTAAAATTTTAGCTCGGTCCGCCAATTAGAGTCCTTACAACTTTCTTTAAAAGATTCTTTGAAGAGTTACAAGAGTCTTTGAAATCAGGGGTAAAAAAAAACATTTGGGAGTTAAAAAAAAACAGTTTTCTTTTCTATAAATGGTAAAATAAATAAAAATTTATGAAAAATATTTAATATTACCCATGATATAGGTACTACCAATTATGCAGTTTTAATGCTTGTTTCAGTGATTCTGAGATTATTTTTCAGTATTTAAATAAAAACTCACTAATACTAAAAAAAACCCCACCCATTTCCATGTCAAGATAGCACTTACCTAAAATTTCACTTGAAAATGGGTTATTGAGAGTTAAGAGTTGGAGTTAAAATAAAATATCAGTGGAAATTATCATAGTTCAGCTTTTTTTTTTTATCAAGTTTTTGTATATTCAAAAGGTCGTTTTCAAAATCCGAAAATAAAAATGCAACAGTACAAAAGCTATTATCGTTGCGTTTTGGAGACGAACTCTTGAGGAGAAAAACATATCACAGATTAATTTTAGAAATAATTATTAATAAATTTGGTTTGAATTATCTTAACTATTCCCTTTTCTATCAAAAAAAACTTTTAACCTTATTTTTTTCTTAATTTTTGAATATTTTCAACCATTAGGATTTTTAGGGTACATGGGTTTTTTAAGAGCAAATGGGTTTCTTTTCAAATTCTTACTTGATTGACTGCCGATTTTTAATGGAGAGTTGGAATTAAAAATGCTTTTTTCTCAAACAAAGGTTTTACTATGAATTTTATACGAAAATCTGCAGAAATTTCCTGTACATTTCAAAATTTTCGATTTTTATCTGCCATCAATAATAAAGAAAAAGTGCATTTCGTCTTAGACCACCGTAAATTCCCTCCTTTTAAATCCCCACTACTGGACACACCCCTAAATCTTTTGACTATTCTCCCACCCGCCGTGGTGGTGATAAGATAAGTAAACACTGCAAGCATAAACACGCGTCCTTTCTGGAAAACGGCAGTCTGACTTACTTAAAAATTTATTGATTTATTAATTGATTGATCAATGCAAGCGAATCTATATAGTCACAACATACTTAACTTTTTCAAAGCACTACAATTAACTTTATGACGAACTATTCTATCTTGAGAGCTGAAATTTTCTCAACTGGAAAGAAATACGTACAGTCACTCCATGAAAAAAAATATCAGAACAGTTAGAAAAAAATTATTAAAAAAAATGAAGCGATTTGAAAGCCCAAAGAAATATTCATACAGCCATAGCCATAACATGGGATCATTGCATTGCTGAAAAGCATATTTTGTTCCTAGTCCTATTTAAAAGCACGTGCATGCAATTTTTTCCCCTTGAGGTTTATAATACCAATAGCTTTCAAATCACCTCTTTTGTTTAAATAGTTTTTTTTTAACTGATCTGATATTTTTTGCTCTATTTTTGGTAGATTATAATGAAGAATAACATACATATGTTAGGGTAATTTTTGTTTAGATTTTGCCCGTGGAATTTAGCCGTAATAGGAAGTATATTAGTGCAAATTCGTTGAGTGTACGAATATTTTCTTGAGTGACTGTATATGACTCTTGAAAATCCAATTAAAAATTATGTTAAGATAAAGAAAATTCAAGTTAAGATTAATTAAAGTATCCTGAGAAAATATTTACAGTTAAAAGATGATGGATTTACCTTCCTTCAAAAGAAAGTTTTTTTTAAAGAAATAATACTGCTAAAATATTAAAAATTAACTCCTCAAAAAGGGTTTGTCTAACATTTGGGATGAAACAGTGAAAATATTTAGTGTTGCTTCCAAGAAGATATAAAGTGAATCAAAAATTCAATGAACGAATTTATTGACATTAAAAAGTAATTCCAGACTATATATTTGAAAGGTTACAATATGGCTCATAGTCATAAAGTTGCACTTCTAATCCATTCAAAAATTTACAACAAAAATATAAAACAAATGACATGTAACAGGTATATATGTTACGGGCAATGTGATAAATTTAATGGCATTTATGAATGAAATTTATCACTTTGCCCGCCTCCACTTCGGGCATTATTAATAATGCCCGATTAATCACT
Organism: Tetragnatha montana; assembly: GCA_963680715.1. NCBI lineage: Eukaryota > Metazoa > Arthropoda > Arachnida > Araneae > Tetragnathidae > Tetragnatha > Tetragnatha montana. The sequence continues at coordinate 341,820 of OY796679.1, read as the reverse complement.
TTGCCCGTAACATACACATTAGGGTGTCCCGAAAAAAAAGAAATTTCTCTGATCGCTTAGCGGTAGTGCGGAAAAGTTGTGAACTACCATCACTATGAAAGGTGTGAAATCTTAAAACTCTGGGTAATTATATCTTCTGTTGCCCCAAACGGCCTAAAGTTCTGAAAATTGGCCTAAAAATGACCAAACTTCAAAAATTAACAGAAAATTCCAAATTTTAGTCATGATTCCGGGGTTATGCTTAAATGTTACTATTAACATACAACTACATCTGCAAATAGTTTTAAACTCATAGGCCAATATCTTCTCCCTCCTTATTAACTTTAAAATTTGGAAAATTGACAAAACTTAAAAAAAAAAATGCAAAACAATTACCTCATTTTGATGGAAGAGATAACTTTTTTTTTCAGAGAGACAGAGAAATAACATCAACATTATTGCTTGTAATGATTTTTGGTATTAAATTTTGACATTTGCTTTCTTGATTCTAGTGTCGCTCTAACAAAGGAATCCGTGTTCTGCGGGCCAACCGTTTTTCCGGAGGCTGCAGTGATTAATTTCACAATACGCTCGACAGCTTGTGTATGCGAAGGGAATTTAATAAATTCCCAGCATTCTGTAGGCATACTGTCCTGAATCATCTTCATAAGTTCTTGAGAACTAACCTCTCTGAGAACTGGAGGGGATGTCACATAACAAGATGCCCAGTCAATGAGATCTACAGAGTCTTTGGCTTCAAAGTTAAGTACAGGAACGACAAAATGAACAAACACCTTCCCCATCTCTCTGGCACCTTTTCTAGCCTTTATAATACGCCAAGCAGCAAGGGTTTTAATGTGATATGTGCAGATATGTAAAACCTCAGAATTCTATTGGCAGTTGTAACCAACGGGCCAAGTTCAAAGCCACATTTCAATGAGTTACCTTTACGACACCAGTTTGAGTCCATTGACGGCAAATCATCTGGCCCTACTAGTGGAGTCGCTTGTGTCAAAAACCAATGGTGTAAAAAAAATTTTTGGCAGAAGCTTAGTGAGTGGTATCATTCGATTTGTAATGACGTCTACATTAACGTGGTACCGGGTGTTTTTTCCGAATTCCGTGCAGGGGGTTTCTATGACGTCATGAATGCAAGATGGCTGCCGCAGGAAAAAAGCTGTAAATGGCGATCTAGGGATGTTATCGGAACTATTTTTGGACAAAAAGCTCAGAAATATATATTTATATCGAAAAGCTACAAAAATAAGCATCTAAATCGGTTAAAAATTGCGTTTATGACGTCATAACCAAAAAATGGCTATTTTCACCAAAAATACAGTATTTTGTCATGTAATACTTTAAAAAGATGCTATTTTCAACGTGAATATAATGAAAATATGTTCATAATAAAAAAAACAACAATGGAAATTTCATTGGTGGTCACAAAAGGCGGATATGACGTCAGAAATCCAAAATGGCTGCCACACAGAATAAAATTTTTTATTTTTTTATTCAAAAATGTTTTAATTGGGAATTATTACACTTCTATGAATGTAATAAAGGTAGTTTGAGGATAAAATTCAACAAAACATTTTAAAATCCCTGGAAATAGCACCGAAATATTAGGTGCGAAACACAAATCTACAGTATTTTGTCATGTAATACCTTAAATAGATGCTATTTTCAACGTGAATTTAAAGAAAATATGTTCATAAATAAAATCCCAACAATGGAAATTTCATTGGTGGTCACAAAAGGCAGATATGACGTCAGAAATCCAAGATGGCTGGCATGTAAAATGAATTTCTTTAGTTTTTTATTCCAAAAAATTTTAATTTGGAATTATTTTATCCTTAAAATGACTTTATTACAACATTAATAAAAGTATAATAATTCCCAAATAAAAATTTTTGGAGTAAAAAACTAAAGAAATTCATTTTACATGCCAGCCATCTTGGATTTCTGACGTCATATCCACCTTTTGTGACCACCAATGAAATTTCCATTGCTGGCATTTTAATTATGAACATATTTTCTTTACATTCACGTTGAAAAGAGCATCTATTTAAGGTATTACATGACAAAATAATGTAGTTCTGTCTTTCACACCTAATATTTCGATGCTATTTTCAGGAATTTTAAAATGTTTTGTTAAATTTTATCCTCAAAATACCTTTATTACATTCATATAAGTGTAATAAATCCCAATTAAAACATTTTTGAATAAAAAAATAAAAAAATTTATTCTGTGTGGCAGCTATTTTGGATTTCTGACGTCATATCCGCCTTTTGTGACCACCAATGAAATTTTCATTGTTGTTTTTTTTATTATGAACATATTTTCATTACATTCACGTTGAAAATAGCATCTTTTTAAAGTATTACATGACAAAATACTGTATTTTTGGTGAAAATAGCCATTTTTGGTTATGACGTCATAAACGCAATTTTTAACCGATTTAGATGCTTATTTTTGTAGCTATTCGATATAAATATATATTTCTGAGCTTTTTGTCCAAAAATAGTTCCAATAACATCCCTAGATCGCCATTTACAGCTTTTTTCCTGCGGCGGCCATCTTGCATTCATGACGTCATAGAAACCCCCTGCAAGGAATTCGGAAAAAACACCCGGTACCACGTTAATGTAGACGTCATTACGAATCGAATGATACCACTCACTAAGCTTCTGCCAAAAATTTTTCGAAACATGACATAAGCGACCCCACTATACGTCTTACACAGGTGAAATCGGACGAAAGCTCAAAGGATGTGAAAAGCTTCCAATCGTTGGTAAACAACTGCCAATATAATTCTCAGGTTTTACATATCTGCCTCAGAACCATCACACGAGCTGGTTACTTTAGTTGGATTTATTCTACGAGTCTACGCACCCTCATGGTTCCGTATAAAGATTCATCAGTCCATAAAAGACGGTGCTTGGAATCTGTGGCACTTCATCAATTCATCCCGGTACTTGCCTAAAAAGTATCGTGACGTAATCGATCCAGTTATTTCTCGAAACGCCTACTTTGCTGCTCCAGAAAACATGCTTTTGGCCGTGTTAACTGATGATAGATGTCACATTAGGACCCTTGCAGTGTGGCGTATTATCAAGGCTAGAGAAGGCACCAGAGATGGGGAAGGTGTTTGCTCATTTTGTCGTTCCTGTGTGTGTGTGTCGTTGTGTGTGTGTACTTTGAAGCCAAAGACTCTGTAGATCTCATTGACTGGGCATCTTGTTATGTGACATCCCCTCCAGTTCTCAGAGAGGTTAGTTCTCGAGAACTTATGAAGATGATTCAGGACGGTATGCCTACAGAATGCTGGGAATTTATTAAATTACCATCGCATACACAAGCTGTTGAGCGTATCGTAAAATTAATCACAGCAGCCTCCGGAAAAACGGTTGGCCCACACAGAACAGAGATTCCTTTGTTACAGCGACACTAAAATTAGAAAGCAAATGTTAAAATTTAGTACCAAAAATCATTACAAGCAATAATGTTGATGTTATTTCTCTGTCTCTCGGAAAAATAAAGTTTTCTCTTCCATCAAAATGAGGTAATTGTTTTGTATTTTTTTTTTAAGTTTTGTCAATTTTCCAAATTTTAAAGTTAATTAGGAGGGAGAAGATATCGGCCTATGAGTTTAAAACTATTTGCAGATGTAGTTGTATGTTAATAGTAACTTTTAAGCCTAACCCCAGAATCATGACTGAAATCTGGGATTTTCTATTAATTTTTGAAGTTTGGCCATTTTTAGTCCAATTTTCAGAAATTTAGGCCCCGTGAGGCAACAGAAGATATTAACCTATTCGTTTAAAACTATTTGCAGATGTAGTTGAATATTAATAGTAACTTTTAAGCCTAACCCCAGAATCATGACTGAAATCTGGGATTTTCTATTAATTTTTGAAGTTTGGTCATTTTTAGTCCTTTTTCAGAAATTTAGGCCATCAAACATCAAATTTGGGTCCTTGGGGATGGGTTAGGACCCTTCAAAGGTGAATTGCGTAAAAAATAATAGGAAAAAATATCGTATAAAAATCTCTATTATTTTTAGCTATTTTTTCGCCTTTTTAGGGGGGTAATGACCCCTTAAACCTATCCATTTGCTACAAAATTTCGCATTTTATAAATTTAAACCTCCCTTGTCCGTTTGTGAGTAGTTTCAAGACTTCAGTAATGCTTTTTGACACTGAAAATCGAATTAAAAGTCATTAAGTCATCAAAAAAAGTAAAAAGGGGGAGGGGCCGTTCCCCGAAAATCCCGAACCAATTGAGAATTTTGATGGCGATTTTCGTTTTCAGCGACCCAAAATCTATAAGAAATGACTATTTTCATCAAAGAAATTTTTTCATTGTTGAACAGTGTTATTAATATTCTTGCTGTCAACTACATATTTTTAAGCTTTTCTGGGGTTGTTCAATAGTAATTTGATTAGAATAATTGGAATTTGTTTACATTAACTTGGAAAATCTTACGTAAGAATGTGTTTGACCCCCCCAAGTAAGGGTATGTAGAGATTATTCCAACCCCCCTCCCCCTCGGGACCCTTATGTTATTAATGAATGGCCCCTTACTGGGGGAACATTTTTACTTCACTAATTGTTTCCGAGTTTGGGTACTAATGCAAAAAACACAATTGTGTTAATATTCATCTAACATTGTGGTTTATTATTTAACTAACATTACTTAGCTTTCAAGCAAAGTATTCACAAACTTTTTCCCTTAAAAAGGCTTATCATAAAGCATAACACATCTAAAAATGATGAGTTTGAATACTAGTCCTAGCTTTTATCTGGTTTTACTTATGTGGTAGAAAAGGACCTGTCTTAGTTATTATCCTAAAAATTTTAATTCATCTTCATTCCTCTTTGGAAAAATGTTAAAGACATAAAGTCTCCGAGAAAGAGTAGTCTTTATGAACTGGACATCTTATCCAAGTGGTTCGCCCGCAAAGACCACTGTAACGTTTTTTTTTTTTTTTTGCGGGAGCTGTACGTATAAATTACACTGGTTTGCAACGAAAAAGCTGTTTGAATCATTGTAGAGATTTTCCATGTATTTTGGTGTGCTGACTACGAAAAAAATATTGAAAAAAAAATACGCCAGGATTTGTCACAAATTGCCAATTTATTTTCGAAATTGGCCATTTTTCATAGTTTTTGAACGATTCGGACTCCCTAACATTTTAAATTTAGGAGCTGTGAAAAATGCATATAGTAAACTATCTCATCAGGACATTTTAGAGATGAAAAGAAAATACCAGGGAAGATTTATTCGTGCCATAATGACGGTTTTTCGTTGTATAGTTCGAAAAAAGGTTCTTGTTGCTACTCACAAGAGTAAATGTACTAAGAGGAGCCTCATAAGGAGGACAAATTAGCTTTTGAGTGTGTAAATGAGCTCATTTTAGTTACATAATGATTTTCAAGAAAAATTTACACAAAAGAAATATTATTTTATGAACCTATTTTCCTTAAAACTGAAATAATGACTTCCGAATGAATTTTACAAGATTACCAAAATTGTAAGGATACATGGCATTTTAGAACAAAACAGAGATTATTTTTGAATTCAGGGCCCCGAAAACATACAATATAATAATCTTAATAATAAATTGGTATAAAAGTTGTACTTTTTAAGTGTATATCTTTTTTTTGCGAAATATTGCCATATTGTCAGTTTCTCTAATTCTAATATTAAGGAAATTCACGAAGCCATTACTGTACAATACATCAAGATAATCAGGTATTAGATCCAAAAAATTAATATTTAAAAGGGATCTTAACTTTTTACCTGACGATGTTCCTAAATAGAAACATCAAATCAGAAAATTTCTTTCACCACTTAATTTGTCATGCAAGACATTGATACTTTCTTGAGAGCTTCATAAAGGTATGAATTTATTTTACATTAACTATTTTTCACAAATTATTTAAGTACTCCTTTTTGTAGAAATTATACAAATACAAATACAAATATAGTCGATCAACTACAGGCTAAAAGCCCAGTAAGGTTGATCCAGTATTTTTTACAGTAATCACCAATTCACTGTTTAAGTCCCAAAATGGGAACATCGGCGTTAGGGTTTTTGAGAGGGGATTTTTTCACATGTAAAAGCCTAAACTTTACATTTTTTTTTTTGAATTCTTAATGTTTCGAAGGATCTAAAACTGGTTTTAAATGGTGCTTTAAGTATTTACAGTGGCGGATCCAGGATTTGGTTTTGGGGGGGGCTAAGAATTTTCATAATCCAATTGTATCTTCTTGATTATCTTAATATGGAAAAGGTAGTGAATTATCCTGCTTCAACCACTAAAAGGGGGGTCTGGGGCAAGGGCGGATCCAAACCAGATTTTCGGGGGGGGGGCATGTGTAACGAAGAGGTTGGCCGTGGAAAAGGTTATGATTTACCTTTGAGTATAGTGGGAAAGGAATTTATGGTAAATATCAATATTTGTGCCAATAACCCATGTTAAGAGATTAGGTTCTTAAATGACCCCTAATATATGTGCATTCCATTAGGTAATTTAAAATAAGAAATTATACACATTATGCATTTTTAAAAGAATCGTACTTTTGGTGACATACCTTTTTGAAGGTGAAGTTCTGGTTCATTTTAAAAGAATTGAGATGAGAAATCTCACCTTTTGGATTAATCCAAAGAGTCATTAGAACATTATTTTAGTTGGATTAAGTCGGTAATTGAAGAGAAGACAGTCCTTGAAGAGTTCATCATTAACTATTAAATAGTTCTGGAGATCACTGAAAAGGCTTGGAGGTGTTTGAGATCAATTGAACGGAGATGTTGTTTTCTTAGTGATAATAATATTTTATTCTTCATAAGTAAAGATAAATTCCATAGTTCCGTCCACTTATGCTGAAGCATCGAGATATTAAAGAGGACGTCCACTCAAAAAGAAACGCATCAAATTCAATGCAAAAAAATGCAACATCAGGATTGGATTGATGATAAAAATGTATGGGTCCGAACGGGGGGTCTGATGGTGGAGAAGCTGCCTATGGGACCCGCGGCGACGTAAATTTAAAAATCAGGAGCGAGACGTGCGTGAACCTTCCCTCAGGGTCCCATAGCCAAGATCTGCTGAGAAATCCGCCAACAATCTGTTATGTGATTGGACCCAACCAATCAAGACGTAAGGATTTAAAAAATAGGATCCCCTTTTTGGCTGTTATCAGTTTTTGTGAGTCGCCAACTTGGCGGGGGATTTGAATTCCAAAATAGGGATGAACTACTAATTTTATCATATCTCATTAATAAAAGGAGTTAGAGTCTAACTAAAAATTCCAATCAACTCCTCTTGATGAGAGGATTCCAAAGAGTCTAAATACTACTATATTAATTGTTATTTTACTTTAAGTAGAGAATTCGTATTTACAATTCCTTTAATTTCTATTGATTAACTTTAATTCTCAGTTTCCCAAAATTATGATCAGATGGATGATATGTTAAAATATCCTATGGTAATTTTGCTTAACTATTGTTTACAGTCATTATGATTATGAGAGAAGTTATTGAGAAACATAATACCGAAAGATACAAAGGCGGGTGTTACGTCTTTTACTTATTATACTTGGGGGGCGATGAACTTCTCGCGTCGCGTCTCCCCGATCCCTGGTATGTAGAAGAAACCTATGCTTTTTTGCTTATCACACTGCACGCGGGGGTGGTGATATCTCTCACTGTAAGGTCTTAACGGTAGCCTGGGTTTTTGAATTCTGGGGGTGGTCTATGTTCTGCCCTCGGGGTAGGGCGTTGGCTCAACGGCTGCAATTGTCACCAGGAGATTTCTCCATTAAAATACATTTTCTCGGTTTTATTTCACAAAGTTTATAGTTACAGTATAAGAAAAGTTATGTGGTGTGCCTGTTTTAACACCACATACTCTCCCCGACGACAGGAGACACAAAAAAATTAGTGCGGAGAGGAAAAAAATTTGGTTCAATTATTAAGCATAACCTTAAGGGAACGGAACTAGGATGGTATACATGGGGTTACAGAAAAATGCTCATTCGCATTTTTATGATTCTTTGATGAATATTTACATGATGAGAAAGAACACGTAATATGAGATGTGAACATAGTATATTTTTCACAATAGTGATCCGTCATCTTTTGTCCACTCTCATGGAATATTCAAAAATATTTTTGTGTGAGATATAAACTATTATTAATATTATTATTATTGTTATTATTATTATTATTATTATTTTTAGGTATATGGGTATTTTGCTCTTGCAAATGAGCTTTTCTAGGAGGTGCAGAAACCAATCTGTCAATATGTATCTTAAAGGGATTGTTACTCGTCTCAGGCAACCTTGATATTGAAACATTTACGGGTGAATGAATTTCTGTAATTACAAATGGTCCTTGGTAAGAAGGTTTAAATTTGTCTTTTGATTTCAAGTATACTACATCATTGACAGAAAAGTCACGAAGTTTTGCTTTAGGTAACTGTCGACTATAGTTGCTTTCTTTACTAGTCTTATTATTTTCGAATACTTCTCTATAAACTTGTTGTAAAGAATCCAAAATGAGAGTTAAGTTATAAGATTTTGTTAAATCTTTCATAGCAATATTTTGATCATAAGTATCTGTAACTAAAGATAAGTGTCGTCCAAAATGAACTAAATTTGGTGGGTAACCAATAGATTGGTGAATGGTTCCATTGTACATATTTTGATGAATTTTTAGAGCATATTTAAATGTTTGACCTTGTTTTTGCAATGCTGAAACTGTAGCTTTAATAGATGTGTTGATTCGTTCGCTTATTGCATTAGCTTGTGGATGACCAGAGGTTGTGTGTTTTAGTTTTATGCCGATAGCTGAATTAAAAGTTTCAAAGACTTCAGACGTAAATTGTGTTCCTAAATCAGTTAGTATTGTTGAAGGTCTACCATGAGTGGAGACATAATTAAATAGGGCATTTGTAACAGCATTGGAGTTGATAGCGGATAAGGGGTATAATTCTAGATGTCTTGAGAAATGGTCAATAATAGTTAACACATGACATCCATTAGAAAAGGGACCAACAATATCCATGGAAATTAGTTCACCTGGGTGTTCGGGACTTGAGGTAGGCTGAAAGGGTGCTTGGGGAATGCGATGGTGTTTACTTTCTATGCATGTTCGACAAGATGAAACAAAGTTGTGGGTGTCGGCATACATACCTTCCCAAAAATATCTTTGTGAGAGCAATTCATACGTTTTTGCTATCCCAAAATGAGAAATATGAGCAATATTCAAAATTTTACGTCTTAGTGAAGAAGGGACTACTATAGTAGAAATCACTTCTTCATTAAAGGGATTTGACTTTTTAATATGCATCAGTAATTTTGTTTCAGAATTAATGAAGTAGCTGTTTTTATTTTTGATTTGTTTTCTATTTACAAGTCTATTGTGGATGAATGATGTATTTTTGTCAGTTAATTGTTCTCTCAATAGTGTTTGATTCGATATTTCATTAGGAGGGTCGATTGAGGGAGACTGTGTAATGTCCAACAGGCAACACATATGGGATATTATTTCCTCCTGAACGTCACAATAATTAATATGAACTATTGGTAGGGGTTGATCAGAATGTATTAAATTTGGATTTGTACTGAGATCTTCCTGAATGGGAGATTCAGTAAGTCTAGAGAAGTAATCAGGCAGTACATTATCTTTACCAGGTATGTGTTTGAAGGTAAAGGAATATTCACTTAATAATAAAAGCCATCTTGTAGTGATATCAGCTGGGGAAGTAACCTTTTTGTAGTGTTTCAAGGGTTTGCTGTCTGAAAGTATTACGAAATTTCGGGCGTAGAGATAGAATTTGAAAGATTCGACAGCTTTGACTATGGCCATTAACTCTAGTTTAATTGCAGGATATTTTGATTCTGAATTTGATAAAGATTTGGAAAAATAAGAAATTGGACATAGCTGTCCATCAAATTTTTGCATTAAGACTCCAGAAATAGCTTGTTTTGATGCATCAGTATTAAGATAGAATGTTTGATCCCAATTGGGTTGCTTTACAAAAGGTTTATTGAAAAAGATGTTTTGCAATTTATTGAAAGCCTCTTCACATTCAGGTGACCAACTAAATGATTGTGATGGGCAGGTTTGTTGAACTAGGGGGTGTATTAATTTAGCATAGTTAGGAATGAGGTGACGGTAAAATCCGCAAAGACCAACAAACCTTTTAACTTGCTTTTTGGTTTTAGGTGTGGGGAAAGCATTGATTTTGATTATGTTGGATTCTATTGGTGTAATGTTATGGTTGTTTATGTTAAATCCAAGATAGTTTATATTAGTGTGGTGAAATGTGCACTTAGCAGCACAAAGGGTGAGGTTATTGTTTTCCAAGATTGTTAGTAATTGGTCTAATTTTTGACAGGATTCCTCAAATGAGTTTGATGCTATGACAATATCATCTTGATAAGCATAAACTCCAGGAATACATTCCAAAATAGAATCCATAAGGGCTTGAAAAATTGAGGCTGCAGTCTTTAAACCAAAAGGGAGTCTGTTTAGTTTGTATGTTCCAAAAGGGGTGGTAAATGCTAAACGATCTCTGTATTGTTTTGGAAGATCAATCTGCATGTAAGCTTGTTGCATATCTAAAGTTGTGAAATATTTATACTGTGCAATATTAGAAATTATGGTTTGAATTTTAGGTAGGGGATAGGTGGAATTATGCAAAATAGAATTTATGAGTCTTAAATCCAGGGCTAGTCTATATTTTTGGTTTCCAGATGAGTCTAATTTCTTTTTGACTAGTAACATTGGTGATGCCCATTCCGAAATGTTTCTTTCTATTAATCCAGCTTCTACCATTTCATCAATTTGAGATTTTGCAGTGTTTATTAGTGCTGAAGGGATGGGGAAAGGAAGAGTTTTTATGGGAAAGTTACTGGTGAACTGCAATCTAGGAACTACTGTGTCACTGTGTCCCATGGATTTTAAAGATTTGGAAAAGCTCATTTTTTGATTTGATAGTAAAGAAAGCAAACGTTTCTGGTCATCCTCGCATAAGTGATTTAAGTCAAAATCTTTGGCACTGAACTCATTTTGTCTCAAATTTTTAATGTCTTGAGAAGCTTGTATGTGATTCATGATATGACATTCGTCAGAATTTTCTTCATTTGGTTCTACATCCTCATCCTTTATATCATCAATTTCACAGATATTTCCTAATATTTGGGGTTTATTTAGGTGTATCGTTTTATTTGAGTTATTTTGGATGAAAATGTGAAAGTTATTGTTTGGATTGTTAGGGGTATCTTTAACAGAGTGAATTGAATCATAAATTTCCAGATCAATTTCTTGAACAGAAGGTTCAAAAACAAATTTATCAAAATTTAGTTTGTTTTTATACGTTACTTGAGCATATACATTCTCTCCAGGTTTTAAAATAACTTTACGAGTTAGGGTTACAGGATTGGTGTAGGTTGATAAGGCATTAGATATCTGAGGAATGTCAATCATAGTTTCATGGGAAAGAAATGGGATTTCTAAATTTCTTATGTTCATTACATTTTGAGCTAAGTTTAGAGATATAGAATGCTTGCTCATGAAATCACAACCCAAAATTCCGTTGAATGTTGATTCATTATCCATGTCTATGATAAAAAAATTGTGCCTGAAATGCATGCCTTTGATTTTTAAAGAAATATCAACACATCCTCTGAAACTGACGATAGAATTTACTGTTGAAATTTGAACTTTTCTGGAGAGGTATTTAAAAGTTATTTTGTCTTTTATTTCATCGAAATGATTGGCAGATATTAGAGATATGGATGAACCAGTATCTAATAGAAAAATTCCAGTGTGGTCGTTAAAGTTAAGTTCAATTCGAGGTAAAGTAGTTACCGCCGATGAAACAGAAAAAATATGTTGTTTTGTAGGATAATTTGGAGCGTCAGTTTGAGATGATGTGCTGCATTTAGGCAAATAAGCACAGTGGTCATAATCTGTTACGAAAGTCTGGGTAGAAGAGTTTTTGTGATAGTTGTTTCTCTCTTCTAGCCGGGAGGAGGGTGGCAATGTTTGTAAACAAACCGGGGGTTGAGATGCACCCGGAGGCAATAACTCCTGCGAGCGGGGTGCCAGGGGGAGTGTCATGTCCCTGCCTTCCTCTCCGTTGGGTGTTGATGCAAAAAGTCGCTGAGAGACGCGTGCATCACGTGCATCTCTCCTTAGTAGTTTGGGTTTATCCCGTGGGATCGAAACGATCTGGATCTAGGGGTAACCCGAGAGAGAAGTCTCGCTTCACTTCTATAATTATTGTGGGGATTTTTTCTTTTGTAACGGTAACAATTCATCATTACGTGGCCAGGCTTACCACAATAATGACAAATAATACCTTGTTTTCTATGAGTAACATTTCTATAATTTCCAAATGATGGACTACAATTGTTTTTATTTTCATCTTTTAATTTTTGAATGCTCTCTTTGAGGTGATTAACTTCAGCCAACAAATTATTATCTGTTTCATTTATTGCTATTTTATTAATAACCGTATTCTGAATAGATATATTTTGTAAGTGTTGAGCTTTCATTACAGCTTGGTCATAGTCATTTATATTGTTCTCTAAAATTTTAATTTTTAGTTCAAGTGGTATAGCAGAGAGAAATTTGACTAATTTTATTTGATTGAGGGCTGTTTCATCAGTTATTGTCGGATATACTTTAGATACCAATACATTTAATCGATGTGCCAAATTCTTAATAGTTTCTGATGGTAGGAGGTAAAGGGAATCTAATGACTGAATTGAAGCATTAGACGTATTATTACAAAAGAATGTACCGATTTCTTTTAGAAGATTTTTGAAATTAACCTCTTTTAGATTTGGAGATTCAACATAATATTGTAGAGCTGATCCAGTTAATTTGGATTTCAATAATGTTAAAGCTTGTTCGTTTGTATATTTATTGATATTAATGATATCTGTAATCTGTTCCTCAAAAAAGGCAAATGTTGTTGGATCTCCATCATAGGGGTTTATAGTAATGTTAAATGATCTATTTTGTTTCTTGTATGCCATAATTAACAATTGTATAAAATACGGAAATAATTATTGTGTAAACAGGGAAATTTCATAAATGAGAAAAGACATTCCTATTAACCTTGATTCTAACATGAAAGAAACAACAAAAATACTTTTTCAATATATGTATAAAATGGCAATATTAAAATTAAAAATAATTTGAAGAATGTCTTTTCTTTACAATATATGCAATCAAAATAAAGGCTGAGAATAAATATGTATGAAATGCATCATATAAAAGGGACTGGTTTAAGGCACCAATTGTAACGAAGAGGTTGGCCGTGGAAAAGGTTATGATTTACCTTTGAGTATAGTGGGAAAGGAATTTATGGTAAATATCAATATTTGTGCCAATAACCCATGTTAAGAGATTAGGTTCTTAAATGACCCCTAATATATGTGCATTCCATTAGGTAATTTAAAATAAGAAATTATACACATTATGCATTTTTAAAAGAATCGTACTTTTGGTGACATACCTTTTTGAAGGTGAAGTTCTGGTTCATTTTAAAAGAATTGAGATGAGAAATCTCACCTTTTGGATTAATCCAAAGAGTCATTAGAACATTATTTTAGTTGGATTAAGTCGGTAATTGAAGAGAAGACAGTCCTTGAAGAGTTCATCATTAACTATTAAATAGTTCTGGAGATCACTGAAAAGGCTTGGAGGTGTTTGAGATCAATTGAACGGAGATGTTGTTTTCTTAGTGATAATAATATTTTATTCTTCATAAGTAAAGATAAATTCCATAGTTCCGTCCACTTATGCTGAAGCATCGAGATATTAAAGAGGACGTCCACTCAAAAAGAAACGCATCAAATTCAATGCAAAAAAATGCAACATCAGGATTGGATTGATGATAAAAATGTATGGGTCCGAACGGGGGGTCTGATGGTGGAGAAGCTGCCTATGGGACCCGCGGCGACGTAAATTTAAAAATCAGGAGCGAGACGTGCGTGAACCTTCCCTCAGGGTCCCATAGCCAAGATCTGCTGAGAAATCCGCCAACAATCTGTTATGTGATTGGACCCAACCAATCAAGACGTAAGGATTTAAAAAATAGGATCCCCTTTTTGGCTGTTATCAGTTTTTGTGAGTCGCCAACTTGGCGGGGGATTTGAATTCCAAAATAGGGATGAACTACTAATTTTATCATATCTCATTAATAAAAGGAGTTAGAGTCTAACTAAAAATTCCAATCAACTCCTCTTGATGAGAGGATTCCAAAGAGTCTAAATACTACTATATTAATTGTTATTTTACTTTAAGTAGAGAATTCGTATTTACAATTCCTTTAATTTCTATTGATTAACTTTAATTCTCAGTTTCCCAAAATTATGATCAGATGGATGATATGTTAAAATATCCTATGGTAATTTTGCTTAACTATTGTTTACAGTCATTATGATTATGAGAGAAGTTATTGAGAAACATAATACCGAAAGATACAAAGGCGGGTGTTACGTCTTTTACTTATTATACTTGGGGGGCGATGAACTTCTCGCGTCGCGTCTCCCCGATCCCTGGTATGTAGAAGAAACCTATGCTTTTTTGCTTATCACACTGCACGCGGGGGTGGTGATATCTCTCACTGTAAGGTCTTAACGGTAGCCTGGGTTTTTGAATTCTGGGGGTGGTCTATGTTCTGCCCTCGGGGTAGGGCGTTGGCTCAACGGCTGCAATTGTCACCAGGAGATTTCTCCATTAAAATACATTTTCTCGGTTTTATTTCACAAAGTTTATAGTTACAGTATAAGAAAAGTTATGTGGTGTGCCTGTTTTAACACCACAGCATGTCAGAGTCGGAGGGTATTACATTCGAAATTTTCAGAGCCTCAGTATTTTTTTTTTTGAAGAGTGCTTGCTTTTAAGCAGCTTTTTAGGGGTTTATAGTAACTTAGAGGATATCCAGGGCCCGTGCCATTGTTTTAGAAAGTGCGGGGGATGAAACCTTTTTGTAGGGGCATAACAATACTAATATTTTGTAATTAATATTTCGTTTAAGTAAAAAAAAAACACTTTTCGTTTTGTTTTGGTACGCCTCATCCGATTTCGGATATAGATTTCATGGTAGAATTTTTGTGTTTTTAAAAACTTAATATAAAACAAAGTTGTAATAATAGTTACAAGTACTAAGGGGCTCTAGGGGTCCTCCCCTAGAAAATTTCTAAAAATTTAAGTAAAAAAACCCAATTTTTCAACTTGTTTTGGAACTTGTTTGTTTGGACTCCTCATACGAATTTCGGTTATAGATTTTATTGTAGAATTTTTGCGTTTTAACAAATTTAATAAAAAATAGAGTTGTAATAATAGAGTTTCTAGTACTAAGGGGGTCTGGGGGTCCTCCCCTAGAAAATTTTGAAAATTTAAGTAAAAAGAAGAAAAAACTTTTTCAACTCGTTTTGGTACGCCTCATTCGAATTTCGGACACAGATTTTATGGTAGAATTTTCGCTTTTTGACAAGCTTTATATAAAATTGAGTTTTAATAATAGAGTTAAGGCGGCCTAAGATTTTAGCCTTAATTTTGATTATCTTCAAAAGGTGTGTCTGACTCCTAAATCCAAGAAAGGAACATGAATTTAATAAACTAACGTTTAATGAACAAACTTAACAATTAACATCAAAAAGTCAACTTTAGGCATAACAGAAAAGAGCAAAGACTGCCTGGCTGAAGGAACAAATTGGTCGTTGGACGATGGCCGGCACTCACTCCGTAGCGGCAGGAAAAAAAGGTAAAAGAGAAGAAGAGAGCGTCCTTGAAAATGTCCAAGTTTTTATAGTCGAAGTGGTGATGCGGCGATCACAGTCACAGTGAACGGGATGTCAAGTACGCCGACAGCAACGCCACCTGAGCCAACGAGTTCCGCAGGACTCGAACCACAATGGCCAGGTCGCCACACTATCCCCCTTCCAGTACAGAGGTCACACTGTACGACATCAGGCCTGATACCAAGAGGTGAACTTGACTCTTCTGCCAGAACGGGTAACTACAGGAGGCAAGTCTGTCGAAGTATCAGTGATTGACACTGTTGTGTCACGGTCTTTTTCCTGACCCTCTGCTTCAAGAAAGGCGGGTTTGAGACGGTCGATACTAATTACGACCTTACGACTGGGAAGTTGCACTGTGAAATGCTTCTCTTGTCTGGAAAGTACTGGATACGGGCCATCGTAGGGTGCAACGAGTGGCGGTTTTACACCATCATGTCGCACGAACACGTGGCTGCAGCTCTCCAACGCTGGATGCACGAAACAGGCTTTTTTACTGTGGGATGAGGTCTGTACCGGAGACAGTCGCTTCATGGTCTCTCTAAGTGTACGGAGGAATGATGAGGGCTCTGTTGCAGGTAACTCTGACGTAAAGAATTGTCCTGGCAACCTAAGCTGTGATCCATAGACCATCTCTGCGCAGGTGGAATTCAGGTCATCCTTGAAAGCAGATCTGATGCCTAGGAGTACGACAGGTAAGGTCTCGGTCCAACGAAGGTGATCATGGCTCATAAGACCCTGCTTCAAAGTGCGATGGAAGCGCTCTACTAATCCATTAGCACATGGATGGTATGGAGTAGTGCGGGTTTGTCGACATCCGAACATCGAAGACATCACAGTAAAAAGTCGGGACATAAACTGTCTACCTTGGTCGCTCGTGATGACATCAGGTACCCCGAATCTGGCAATCCAGTTACTGAAGAATGCGGATGCCACGGTCTCGGCAGATATGTCCAAAATGGGAATGGCTTCTGGCCATCGAGAATATCTGTCCAAGCAGGTTAGAAGATACCTGTATCCCTCAGAGGGAGCTAGCGGTCCGACAAGGTCCAGATGAACGTGACCAAATCGCCTGTCTGGCAAGCCAAATTTCTGGATAGGGCTTTTGGTGTGCTTGTGGATCTTAACACGTTGGCAGCTTATACAGGACCTTACCCAAGATGCGACGTCCTTGTTCACCGAAGGCCAGACATACCGCTCCAGTAACAGCTTTTTAGAAGCACGGATACCAGGATGGGAAAGTCCATGTAACGAGTCGAAGATCTGTCTGCGGAATGCTGCTGGAACGAATGGTCGGATTTTTCCATTCGACACATCACAGTATAGCTGAGCTGTAGGCGTGAGCTGGAACAGTTTGAGAGACATAGACGTCTGAGTGTCCTGCACAGGGCCGTGTGGTGGTATGAGGCAAAGAGGCAGCTGCCTCAGGCGGCATTTTTCTGAGGGCGGCAAAATTCCCCTGGAATTTTTATTTTTTTACTCTAAAGGAGCTTTCTCTGCAATTTGTTTACACGTTTTTGTGGTAGGAAAACAGAAATAGTATTTTTATAGTCAAGCTGAAAAATCTGTCAGCTTGAAACTCGATCCAAAACAGGTGCCCGGTACGCGACCCCTCGCAGCCTTCGCAATGCAAAGAGAGGGGGTCGAGAGCGTCTTGTTTACGCGATGTTAGTGTGTCGGGGTCCAGTGATTGATAGTTTTTCAGTTTCAGCCCAGATTCAGCTTGACTCTGACCAAGGTTGTTAAGTATTTAAATACTTAGTAACGGAAATACTTTTTAAATACTTTAAAAGTATTTAGTTACATTAGTTACTTTTTCAGTATCGAACTGGTATTTAACTACAAAAATTTTAAAGTAACTAACTCTTTGTTACTTAAATACCTATGCTGTACTTTAGTTACTTTCTAAACCCAGAATTTAAAAAACGGAATCCAACATTGGAGAGGGGAACAAAACACTTCTTCCTGCTTCCGCATAGCCTGAGGGGAAAAAGCGTTCTCGGCAGTGGCCGACTGCCCGACCGGACACACGGGCGACAGCGCTGACACTCCTCCCCCGACAATTTATAGCCCCCCTGTGTTGACGAGGAGCGGGCGCTTGTGTGTTCTCTGGGTGGCCGGCCGCCTTGCAGGTCGAATTGCAGCGCAGTAGATGGAATAGCCGATATGGCACCGTTTTATACTTTTATGGCCACTAATTGTTCGTAGTTTCTTGTTTTCCCACCCCACCTTCCACGAACCAAAGGGAGGGAGGGCACATTTTCAAGGGCAAAGGCAATCAAATTTTACCAGAGCCTCCTTCAGTCCCTTTTTGTTTGTGCTCTCGAAAAGCTGCAAGTTTCCTGCCTCCTGGATAGAAGAAGTATATTTATTTAAGAAGACCAACTGCTTAGAAGTATAATGTCCCAAAAAGAGCTAGGTTGTGTTTATATTTTTTTTAAAGTAGAGTGAAGGGATTAAGGAATTATGTTTTCTTTATATTTTTATCTAGATAATTACAATTGATTTTATTTTTTGATATTTGTATATGACATGGGACTTGAAAATTCTCCAGTTTTTGCTCAAAAGGCCTTTTATAAAACGTAACTTTTTTTAGTGGACGTTTCATAAGTGCGAAAATTCCGGTCAATGTAAAATAAAAACCGTTCAGTTAATTCCAGTGAAGAATCAAAAAAAAAAAAATTATATAGCTTTACCCATGTAATAATTTAGTTTTTACTAACCGTAATTTTCGTATAACCTTTTGTATAGAGTTTTTTAACAAGATACTCTGATTAAAAAAAATTAACTAAATAAAACAAAAATTCCGAATTACACTATATACAAATCTAAGGGTATTTTATTTTTTCATTCCATAAGTTTAATTTCATGAAAGCAAACAGTTTTAAGGAACCTCCAAAACTGTATTTATGAAGAAAAACTAAGCCCCCCCCCGAAAAAATATTACCATCCTTTAACTTTTTTCATATTGATTGTATTTTGGTAATTAAAATAAAATCCTTCCATAATAATAAAAAAAACAGTTAAAACTTAAATATTCATTTTTATAGTAGTAAAATAAATTGTGTTGTAATTTATATATTTAAACTCCTGGACTTTTATTTTGAAGTTTAAATATAATTTCTATGAAGTAGTTTCAAAAATTAATCCATTCCCGGGAATGACTGAAATTCCGGGGATTTCCCGGGAAGATTATACTATGACTAAATATACTAATGACCTGAAAAAATACTATATTATTTATTTATTCAATTTTGGGATTGTTGGTCGTGTCTTTAGGAATTTAAATCCATAGGGGAGAGTACCCCAAAGCGGGTATGCTAACTTTGAAAGCTCAAAAACCTCAATTATTGTTTGATAAATGTGTAGCTTCTAAAAATGAATTTTGAATAATTTACTCAAGTGTTCAAATGAAATGCATGTTTAAATCTACTTCTCAAATGGGGCACTTTTGAACATAATTTCTCAATTCTTAGAATGATGGTTTAGGTTAGAAATTCTCTCGTTAGTTCTGAATTATCAAGGATGCAGTGTATATGAAAATCACAAAATGTTGCTTTTATTGCTGAAAAAAAAAGTGTTTTGAATCATGTAAAATATAATTGCCCTTTTTGAAACTAATTAATGGTAATTTAATTATATTACTAGAAATTGGTTAGTTTTCTACAAGCTACAACGCAATTCCCCCATAATTAGAGAATTATTGGGGGACTTAATTATGTATCATTAATTACTAATTAAATATATATCATTAATTACCAATCAATAAGTTATTTATGATTAATTTTAATTAAATATTTACATTAATTAATCTTAATTAATTTGAAGTATCAATTATTTAAAGGAAAAATACATAAGGGGCGGCATTTCTAGGACTTGCCTCATACTGGGTAAATCTACCACACGGCCCTGGTCCTGCAGGATCCTTTGAAGATCACTGTCATCTTTCTGAGCTCGGGACATCTCATCGTAGTTGATTGCAGTCAGCTCAACGGCGCACATTCTTGACAAGGCATCTGCTACTACGTTCTGGTCTCCAGATATGTGACGGATGTCAGAACTGTATTGGGCAATAAAGTCTAGATGCCTCAGTTGTCTTTGTGAGCAAGACTCGTTCTTCTTCAGGAACGCATAAACAAGCGGCTTGTGATCCGTATAGATGACCAGTTCACGTCCCTCAACAGAACATCTGAAGTGCTTTACAGCACAGTATATAGCTAGCAGTTCACGGTCGTACGTGCTATAACGTGCCTCACCAGCTGTCAGCTTTCTGGAGAAAAACTCAAGCGGTTTTAAACCATTTTCAGTCTGCACCTGGAGAGTTGCACCTATAGCCACATCCGAAGCATCGACCATTAAAAAAATTTTATTAGTTTTAGGAAAATAACACAAGGCAGCAGCATTCGACAAATCCAATCTGCATTTCTCAAATGATTTATCAGAAATATCATCCCAAGGGACAGGGCGGGAGTCTTTTTTCTTAGAGTTTTTTAGAAAATTGTGGAGAGGGGCTTGGGTTTCTGCTGCATTAGGTATAAACCTCCTATAAAAATTTAACATCGCCAAAAATCTTCGGAGCTCTGATATTGTTTTAGGTTTTGGCATTTCGGTGATGCTTTTCACCTTAGAGGGGAGGGGTTTTACACCTTCTGGTGTTATCAGACATCCCAAAAACGAAACAGAATTTTGACCCAGAACACATTTTGACGGGTTTAATATTAAGCCAAACTCTTGTAATCTACCAAAAATGAGACGTATATGTTTTTTATGTTCGTCAATATTTGAGGATGCGACTAGTAAGTCGTCGAAATAGGGAATACAAAAGTCAAATCCACGCAATACTTGATGGATAAACCTCTGAAAAGTTTGACCCGCATTTCTTAAGCCAAAAGGCATAAACACGTATTCAAACAATCCAAAAGGTGTTATGATTGCAGTTTTCGGAATGTCTGATGGGAATACCGGAATTTGGTGGTATGCCCTCGTGAGGTCCAGCGTAGAAAATATCTTTTTGCCTTCCAACATTTAGGTGCAATCGTGTATATGGGGAACAGGGTACCTATCTGGGACTGTAACCGTATTTAGTCTACGATAGTCACCACATGGTCTCCAATCACCATTGGCTTTTTTTACCATATGTAGAGGTGACGCCCATGGGCTCTTCGAGGGGCGAATTATACCCTGATCAACCATAAACTGAAATTCAGTTTTAGCGGCTTTCAATAATTCTGGATTCAGTCTACGAGGTTTTGAAAAAACTGGGGGTCCTGAAGTTTCTATATGGTGGAAAATATCAGGGCTTTTACCATGTTTAGAGATCAAAGAAGGATTTGTTATGCTGGGAAATTCTGACAAAATTTCATGAAATTGGGTAAAATTATGGATAGTGCTAATTTTACAGGAGGAATTTGGAATAGGTATGGATAAACCATCAGAATGTAATTTTGTCATGGAATCGATTAAACAATTGTTGTTGGCATCAACGAGCAATTTGAAATGTTTCAAAAAATCAAGGCCAATAATTGGGTTTACCACTTCAGCTATAATAAATGGCCACTGGAATGTACGGCGCAAGTTTAAATCCAAACTAATTAATTTTGTGCCAAAAGTTTTGATTTCGCTACCGTTAGCAGCAAATAATTTCAATTCGTTTGGACGAATGTTATCTAAACATTCACGTTTAGGAATAACACTAACGTCCGCGCCAGTGTCAACCAAAAAAACTAACCTTGTTACTTTATCGGCCAACATAATTCTGCTGACGTGGCGATCGGTTAGACCGTCTTCCAATCGCCCATTCAGTTTTCCGACTGGTTGTTTACATTAACTGAAAATGAACATGGTTGAACACATTTTTTTGCCTTTTTACCAAAATTTATGTGATAAAAGCACAACCCGTTCGAAGGTTCCTTGTACCTCGAATATCCTGGCCTGCTTTTACTGCGGGACCTACTTCTACTGCCCGATTGCCTGCGTCTCTCAAAAGATCGCCCGTAGCCCCCAGATAACTGATTTACCCGCTCAGTTAATTCTGAAATTTGTTTTTGTAGGCTACTATGGCTGTTTGAACCAGCCTCTGCAAACGGCTGCACACTAACTTTGTTCAATGAACCCGGCGGCACTACTTCAATGACCCGGTCGGCAATTCCAGCCAAAGTGTCTAAATTTTCCTTTGAGGCGGCCAAAACCACCCTAACATTGTTAGGCAAACGTGAGATCCACAAAGTTTTAAGTACGCTGTCATTCACGTTTTTACCAGTGAGTTCGCGCATATGTGAAAGTAACATTGATGGGCGCTGGTCGCCTAACTCAACACCTTGTAACAGTGTCCGCAATTTAGATTCTTCACTTTCAGAAAAAACACTAATCAGGCGCTGTTTTAAAGTTTCGTACTTTTCCCTTTGAGGTGGCTCAATAACCAAATCCTGTACAGATTCCAATATTCCGGATTCCATTGCCGATATCACATGGTTAAATTTTGTAGTGTCTTGTGCGATACTCGAAATACTGAATTGAGCTTCAATTTGTGCGAACCACAAACGCGGGTTATTTTTCCAAAATGGGGGTGCTCTAATTCCCACTCGTGCAACCTGAACTGCAGAACCCAAGGTTTGTGCAGAACCACCCGGATTAAGACTAACATTTTCTACTGTTTCTTCTACCTCAGACATATTGCAAAACCCGGTGTAAACTTATAACCCAAAAGAACCTCTTTGAGAAATGCAGTATGAATATTGTCAAAAGCAGCTTACCTTTTGCCCCATCCTTCAGGCAATCCAAAAGTGGATTGATGCACGACCACTAATCGAAAATTTCAAAAAAGATTTCAAAGTTATCAAGAGATAGAAAGCATTGCTATCTCAAATTTAAAATTTTCCTAGCGCGCGTTGTTCGACCAGCCAGGGTCACCAATTTAAGGCGGCCTAAGATTTTAGCCTTAATTTTGATTATCTTCAAAAGGTGTGTCTGACTCCTAAATCCAAGAAAGGAACATGAATTTAATAAACTAACGTTTAATGAACAAACTTAACAATTAACATCAAAAAGTCAACTTTAGGCATAACAGAAAAGAGCAAAGACTGCCTGGCTGAAGGAACAAATTGGTCGTTGGACGATGGCCGGCGCTCACTCCGTAGCGGCAGGAAAAAAAGGTAAAAGAGAAGAAGAGAGCGTCCTTGAAAATGTCCAAGTTTTTATAGTCGAAGTGGTGATGTGGCGATCACAGTCACAGTGAACGGGATGTCAAGTACGCCGACAGCAACGCCACCTGAGCCAACGAGTTCCGCAGGATTCGAACCACAATGGCCAGGTCGCCACAGAGTTACCACAAGTACTTAGGGGGTCTGGGAGTTCTCCCCTAGAAAATTTTGAAAATTAGGGTAAAAAAACACTTTTTCAACTCGTTTTGGTACGCCTCATCCGAATTTTGGATATAGATGTTGTGGCAGAATTTTTGCGTTTTGACAAACTTAATATAAAGTAGAGTTGTAATAATAGAGTTACAAGTACCAAAAGGGGGTCTGGGGTCCTCCCCCCGAAAATTGTTGAAAATTTGACCTTAAAATAACATGGTTTTTAACTCATTTTGGTGCATAAAATTCCATATTAAATAGTGTAAAATTTTTAATTTTGGGGGGGGGGGCTCAAGCCCCTTAGCCCCCCCTGGATCCGCCAGTGAGTATTTATATATATGAGTGATTCCCAAAGTACTTTTTTTATTGAAATATGTTTGTCTTAATATTATTCTTTATTTGCATTGAAAAATCGCTCACTTTTCAGTGAAAAACACCTTAAAATAACAGAATAAAGGTTTAAAATGTCATTAGCATGGAGCATGGATGTCCACAACAGCTCTTCCTTCTCCATATCAACATTTTTAAAGTGCTAATATCATCTTTTCAAGACCAAACAAATTTCATTCTATTTTTAAATGATTCATTGAGATTATTTATCAAAAAAAAAAAAAATATTTTCTCCATTAAAATAATGACAAATAACAAAGGATTTAAAGTTGTCCTCCATATTTGAATTCCGAGGCATGGCTTCACATTAACAGCTGCCTATGAATTAATATTTATATAATGATAAATGTGTGCAGCTGATGTATTCTACTAACGTAATATAAATTGGATTAATGAAATATGTATTTTAGAATCTCAACGGGAAACTCAGTTTTAATGAATGATAAATTATGATTATCACTTTTAAAAGGTAATTAGACTTGAATACAATTTTTGGACTTAATATAATAGAAAAATAATTTTTCATGCGGAAAAAGAACACTGTATTGTACCTTTTACATCGAATACCTATTGTAGAAGAAAAATTGTCTCGCATGTAATAAAAATGTAAAATTTTTCTGATGAAAATCTCTAACATTTTAGCCAATCTTCGAACCAAGGCCAAAGATGAGGAATCTGTTCAATATCATAAAACTGTTCAAAATCATTAAGTAGAAATTGATTTCAGTCATTCCAATTGAATAAATTGTTAAATATATGCCTTTTGGAAACTCCCATAAGAACTTCACCCCAAACGCCGGTGTACCCAAACGGGAACATCCTCAAAATCACATTAGGCTTTTTTTTTGTCAAAAATAGACAAGATTGGTTTTACTAATGACGAAACAAGCCATTTAAGCCAAAAAGCAGAACCCTTAGTTTGAAATTTTTAGTTACGGAGTTTAAAAGGTTATAATGAACATTATTCTTCAATTTTTTTTTATTGGGATATGATAAACGTAGCCATCGTTAAAAAAATATATTTCTTGAGAACTGGATTGATTTTAATAACCTCCTCTAAAAATTCCTCTTCTAAAAATTTATCACAATCTAATATTTTCTTATAGTCTAAAATTTGTAGTGCAGCTTAAAACCTCAACTGCATATTTTTATTTAAATGAAAGTTTAGAAAGTTCCTCATATTTATTTACTAGAAGTTTAGATCACCATGCAGAAAAAGAATTCGTCATACATTCCAAGTGCATTCTTCAAAAGACAAGAGTAGCACCATGACGAATTCCCCCCCCCCTCCACCGGCAGCTTCAATTCGTTCCGCCAATTTCTTCCCACACTTTCAACGGACTCCTAGGAATCGAATCTTCACGAGGTGCGATTCAAAGGCATTCGATTCAGCAATGCGGCATCGATTCTAAGGTATTCGATTAGGACGTTTGGCCGAAATGTCCCAGGTGAAGCAGGATGTAAGGGGGGAAGGAAAAATTTTTACGGCCAAACGTCCGAGACACCACTTTTGATGCATTCGCTGTGATTCAACTAACACGCGCACGTGGACTGAATACTCTAATCATGGATGATACAGGGTTTATCGCGGAAATGCCAAATGATTTTAATTTAATTTGAGATTTAATTTTAATCCATTTCAGAAAGTAGTACAAGCCTCATAACTCGTAATAAAAAAATCAGTTTTAAATTGGATAAATCTGGTTTTTTATACCAAAGAATCTGAAACACCCTGCTCATGGGTCGACTCATAATCATACAATTAGCAGCATATTTTGTTAAACAGAGTATTTACAATATTAAAAACATTCTTTAAATAAGAATTTATTTTTTTTAACCATTCAGTTTATGAACTTGGTATGTTTGTATTTTACTTTGCACTAGAACTATTCGAAGGTATATTTTTTAATGCAAACCAATGGTGTAAAATTTAATTTCAGTATCAAGGGGTCATTCAAGTTTTGAATGATAGACTCTTAGGAATACAAAATAGTTTTTCAATGAAGGCCTGTGTAAATGAATATTGCGTTGAGAAAATTCGTTTTAAAAGATAATTATTAAATTTGACAATTTTGCAAATACAGCCTTATAACTCGAATTATAACCACCAGCTGTTTGCTCAGTGCAAATAATTTTTCAGATAATTTATTGCTCATAATAAATAACTAATGTATAGTGGTAAAACCTGTTTTGAAATTTTAATTGCTACTTGATGTTTGGGACACCTAAGTATTTAAAATTAGTGTTTAGATAATATAATAATGAAAATATTATTGTTTTTAAATATTCATTATTAAAAAATTAATAATTTCAATGGTATACGACTTACAAAAGTAGTCTTAAACACTCATTCATAGATCTGTGTAATTCCTAAGAAAAAATTAAATTGAAAGTCTAGAATTATTTCCTATTATAAATTCATTGGGAGTCAATAAAAGTAAACCTGTTTAGAATATAAAAATATGTTTATTTTCCATTAAAAAATAATGTATAATATTGAGAAAATAGTAGTAGAAGAAAATTTCTCAGGTACAAGTTCTGAATAATTACCGGCGAGGCGAGTGAATTTCTTCAATGATATGAAACGTTAAAAAAGCTTCATTGTTTCAAATTAAAAATTTGGTAAATTATGTGAAATATGATAATTCTTTCACTTAAAACACAAATAGTTTGAAAATGTTCTTTAAATACCACTAAAGAACTGTTTTTTTATCACAATCAAACTATATTATCATTTTCTTATAAGATCTCGACCACCATTGAGCTGTGTTGATACTCGGCCTTTGACTCCGGCCGCTCAACCAGTTTTCCAACTCGCCTAAAGTGCGGCCGCAAAGCGATAAGTTGGCTAAAAATTCGACTGACTTTCGCCAAACCTTTACGTGCTCCTTCGCGCGACTGTGCTGCTACTTAGTGGCGTCCTGGCCGTGAGCTATTGGAAAGACGCTCCCGGGATTCCCTCAAAACTTTAAATTTCTTTAAAGCTGCTACAAACGCTTGAAAATCGTTCCTGATTGCATGAACAAATATTTCCTTTCCTTGGAAAATACGTTTAAGTCTTTACAGCTAAAAAGTAATAAACAAGGAAGTAAATTGGATCTTTCGCATGTCCTTCTGAGACTAGGGGCCAGGGGCCTAACCGCGATCTCATCGCCAATAGTTGCTATCGACAATAGGCGAGAACACGTTTTTCTCTATGCGAGACCTTCCCAAAACGCGCTTTTGGCCCGACCGCGAACCGGTTGTAGAAAAGGATTTACTGATGCCCCTCGCTTTCGTGTCGAGAAGGGAGCTGGCCAATCAAAAGAGAGCATCCTATTCTAAGGTTGTATTCATCCGCATGAGCTGCAATATCGTCCACCATCTTGTATTAAGTTTCGAACCGTTTATCGGATTTCTTTTACACTTTTGGTGGTCCGTTAAATAGTTCCAAAAAATATAAAACAGCTATTAATTTCCAAAGCAACTCCTCAGACATTAATCTAGTACGAAAGTAATGGACATTAGTGTTTGCACAAATTTGTAGGATAAGTGTAGAATTACTTGTGACGTTTTTCTATAGATGGCTCCACTATCAAACTAATGAATAGATCAATTTATAAATGGAAGGGCTATACTTTTCAATTTGTTATCGTTTCTTAATCGTGTTAAAGTTTCTGAATGCATCCCTAAAGTCCCAGCCATAATGAAAAATTGTCTTCGGATTTAGAAAATGCAAACAAAACACTACACCGCATCACTACTCTTCCCAAAGTAAACCGTGCGCAGACATAGAGAAAGAGTTCTTAAATAAAATACTTTAAAAAGTACAATCGAAGATTTTTAAGAATACCTCAAAGAATGATAAGGTTAAAAACTAAAAGAAACGTCATAATATAAGGAAATAATAGCAAAAAAACAATACATAGCGTATACGATAATTGCGAAAAGACCTTTACGAGTGCTCCGAAGCAGTCGCCAAGGCCGCCGAGAGTCAAGCCGGGCCCCGGGGACAAAGTTGAAAAGCGGGCCCCCCAGTTCTTATTTTCAGGGCGGGGGCAAAAATTGTCTTTAGTAAATGCATAGGCTTAATGCAGTTTTGAACATTTCTATGCAAGATTTGAATCTTGATAAACTTAATTTTTTTTCGTTTTCTTGATTATAGGATGAGTTACAAGCACTATAGGGGGTCTGGGGGAATCCCCAGGAAATTTGGAATTTCGACCCGTAAAAAAGAAATTTTAAACTCATTTTTGGATACTTTTCACAATTATTGAAAGACACCCAGGGATGGGCTTTTTCTGAAATGAAGTTAAGCCTAAGATCCTTTGAAATAATGATTTATCTTGAGGATGAAATTTTAGAGAAGTAACTCCATTTCGTAATGAATTCTTATAGGGGGTCTGGGAGTACCCCCCAGAAAATTTTTGGAAATACGCCTCCTGAAAATTGAAATTTACTCATTTTCGGCGGCCTTCAGGGTGAACAAATTAATTTCCAAAATATTCAAAATTAGTATATTCCTCCAAGTTAGAGAGGTTAGTTAGGAGATTCTTTACGGGCCCTATAGGACTGAGAAAATCCCCGGGCCCGGGGGAAAGTGCCCCCTTTGCCCCCCCCCTGTCGGCGGGCCTGGCAGTCGCTTCGTAGGCGAGGGAAAATTGGCCGTAGGCGAGGTTTCGATAAGTAGACGAATGCTTCGCGGTTCGACCATTTGCCGAACTATCGTAATGTGACGTCACGAGCTCGCCTAGACTGGTTTCGTCTAGGGATCGCGGTTAGGCCCCAGCGTACCGACTGTTGTCCATGGTCGGCCACTTTAGTTCTCCTAAAGTGGCGCTGTTGCCATGCTCGGCGTAACAGTGTCATTTGTTGTATACCCGAGTACTCGGGTATATAGCAGGGTTGGCTTGATTGGACCCAATTGGGTTGGACCCAATGGGTTTTTTCAATAAAAAACATCTGAAAAAAACCCTCATTTTGGACCCATTTTTGGGTTTTTTCAAGAAAAATCAAGATTTTGGCAGTTTTAATATTGATGAAAAACATTTAACGAAATAACGTGCCCAGAGCTGCAGTTGAGTGGGTTTTTTCAAAATTTTAATCATGTTTCAAAAATTATGGGTATTTTTTTCATTATTGAATGGGTTTTTTCAAAATTTAGGACGTTTAAAGTTTAAACTTAGTTATAAAAAATTAAGGCGGATTTTTTTTTTAAATTTCACTGTGTTTTTTTTTTCAAAGTTAAATAGATTTCTTTTAATATTGAATGGGTTTTTTCAAAGCTGAGGATATTTTTAAAATCTAAGTGGGTTTTTTCAAAACTTAGGATGTTTTTAAAATTTCAGTGTTTTTTTTTTCAAAGTAAATAGATTCTTTTGTAATTCAGTGGGTTTTTTCATTATTGAATGTTTTTTTTCAAAACTTTGGACGTTTAAAATTCAAACTAGGTATAAAAAATGAAGAATGGTTTTTTAAATTTCAGTGGTTATTTTTTTCAAAGTTAATTTTATTTATTTAAACCAGGTTTCAATAATTAAGGGAATAATTCTTTAAATTTCAGAGGTTTTTTTAAATATTATAAAGTTCTTTCATAATTTTGTTAGTTTCTTTAAAGTTTAAACTAGTTTCAAAAATTAAGGTGGATTTTAAAAATATGAGTGGGTTTTTCAAAATTAAATAGGATTGAATATATTTTTTTTTCATAGTTTAGAACGTTTTCTTTTAATTAAGTTCGTTTTAAAATTAAATGAATTTTTCCCAAAATGAAGGAACGGTTTTATATGATGAAATCCAAACTGTTTAATTATAAAGTAAATTTTGTTGAGGTTTCCCTGGGAACTTCAATGACACTGCGAGTAGTAATCCTTTTACTCTCATGTTATCAAAATAAAACTTATTTTCATTACTGAGAGAAAATATTCTGTTACAACCACACCTGCTGAATTGACTGTGAGCTAAGGGTAGAGAGAGTGGAGCACTTCTCAAGTTTCTCTCAATGTTGATAGCATTAGAAAAAAAAAATAAAAAATACGTCTTTTTGTGAGTCTTTGGAACACCTATCAAAGATGGGTTATTGGTAGGACTGGGCGATATTGAAATTTTGATATCGCGATATATCGTCGATCAAATATCGATATTTCACGATATATCGATATTTCGTCAAAATATCGATAAATCGTGAAATATCGATATATCGTCGAAATATCGTCAATTTCGATATATCGTCTATTTCGGTATATCGTCTATTTCGGGGGTTCCGTTCAAAATCCCGACAGTCAGAATCCCGACAGAACAGGTTCCCGACGACGAAATCCCGACTGGGTCAGAATCCCGACAGATCAAAATCCCGACAGGGTCAAAATCCCGACAGGTCAGAATCCCGACAGATCAAAATCCCGACAGGGTCAGAATCCCGACAGGGTCAAAATCCCGACAGGGTCAGAATCCCGACAGGTCAAAATCCCGACAGGGTCAGAATCCCGACAGGTCAAAATCCCGACAGGGTCAAAATCCCGACAGGTCGAAATCCCGACAGGGTAAAAATCCCGACAGGTCGAAATCCCGACAGGGTCAGAATCCCGACAGGTCGAAATCCCGACAGGGTCAAAATCCCGACAGTGTAATATCACTCTTAAGCCGTGAGAGCATGAACTAGTGAATTTTTTTGAAATTTTAAATTTTTTAAAATTGATTAAAAATGGTTTAATACTACACTCCTGCGCGTGCAAGACTTTTTCTGGGCTGTTTTTCAGTGCTGATTACAGATATTTCATCAAAACTGACTTTTGAAAGATTTTAAAATTTAAATTTTTTTAAAATTGATTAAAATTGTTTAATACTACGCTCCTGCGCGTGCAAGACTTTTTTCTGGGCTGTTTTTCAGTTGACGTTTGAAAGATTTTAAAATTTTAAATTTTTTTAAAATTGATTAAAAAATTGTTTAATACTACGCTCCTGCGCGTGCAAGACTTTTTTCTGGGCTTTTTTTCAGTGCTGATTACAGATATTTCATCAAAACTGACGTTTGAAAGATTTTAAAATTTTAAACCAACTTTTAATCAATTTTGAAAAATTTAAAATTTTAAAATCATTCAAACTACACTATCGAAGAAACATCTGTAATCAGCACTGAAAAACAGCCCAGAAAAAGTGTTGCACGCGCAGGAGTGTAGTATTAAACCATTTTTTTAATCAATTTTGAAAAATTTAAAATTTAAAAATCATTCAAACTACACTATCGAAGAAACATCTGTAATCAGCACTGAAAAACAGCCCAGAAAAAGTGTTGCACGCACAGGAGTGTAGTATTAAACCATTTTTAATCAATTTTAAAAAATTTAAATTTTCAAAAAAATTCAATAACTCGTGCTCTCACGGCTTAAGAATGACATTACACTGTCGGGATTTTGACCCTGTCGGGATTTCGACCTGTCGGGATTTTGACCCTGTCGGGATTTTGACCTGTCGGGATTTTGACCCTGTCGGGATTCTGACCCTGTCGGGATTTTGACATGTCGGGATTTTGACCCTGTCGGGATTTCGACCTGTCGGGATTCTGACCCTGTTGGGATTTCAACCTGTCGGGATTTCGACCTGTCGGGATTCTGACCCTGTCGGGATATTGACCCTGTCGGGATTTTGAACTGTCGGGATTGTGATCCTGTCGGGATTCTGAACTGTCGGGATTTCGACCGTCGGGAACCTGATCTGTCGGGATTCTGAGTGTCGGGATTTTGACCCACACCCCTATTTCGGTATATCGTCGAAATATCGTCAATTTCGATATATCGTCAATTTCGATACATCGTCTATTTCGGTATATCGTCGAAATATCGTCAATTTCGATATATCGTCAATTTCGGTATATCGTCAATTTCGATATATGGTGGAAATATCGTCAATGCTGTGGGGGCTCCATGTTCCTCCATGGGGGGCTCAAACCAAACGCCTTGGGACGTGCAACATTTTGGTCTTGAGCACTGGTCAAGATCTCTTGACCAGTGGTCAATCCATTTTTTCTCGCTATATGTAACCTTTCTGACCATCTGTTTCTGTCTGGTGGTTGTTTTGGGGTTCCCTGATCTTTGGAAACCCCATTTGACCACTGGTCAAGATAGCTAAAATTCATTACAAAATAAATGTTGGAGTTGCTAACTGATATTTTGTAATCTCTATTGTTATGACATGTGTCTTTGGTTCCGACTGATGTTTTTCTGAACTTTAATTTTTTTGAATTTTTGAGAATTTTTGGCTGACCCCTTTTTGAGAATATCCGAAAGTAAATCCGCGCTTTAGAAGATTAGGCGGGAAAGACCTATGAAATTCAGGGGAGTTCCATGGTCTCAACAAACTATTGTCATGTCTCACTTTTATGATGGATGGCTAATAAAATGTAGTGCACATACTTAAAAAATTATAGGGATTTTATATTCTTAGGATCCTTAACTTCAAGTAAACATAAATTATTTAGAAATTCTAATTAATATTGCAAGGATTAAAAAAGATTGCAAAAATGAGAATTTCGTTAAACGAGCTGCCAGGATAGGAAGTACGAAAATTTCTGAGGGGGCATTATTATTACGTATTTAATAATAAAAATACTTAATCTAAAACAAAATTTATGCTGTAAATATTTGTATTTTAATGGTTAATCAGTGTTTTGCATAATTAATGAGGCGATTGATTTGGATTTGAAAAGTATATGTATCTTTTCAACTGTTTTGATGATCGAAACGCCAGTCTTCTTAAGCAATGTAGTATTTGCTGTTGGATGATTTGATTAAAATTCTTTATCCTACTTGAAAAATTATACTGTACTTATGTTCTTACAGCCTTTATTTTCAAATATGTCTAAAAAAAGTTAGGACTTGCATAACAAATTTCGACGATTAATTAAGATTGCTAAAACGTAAATTCAGTTCAGAAGCTCTTCATTTCGAAAAAGGGGAATCCCCGCCGCCGCCATTGCTGAACTTCTTCGTGTATGCCAGCAGGGGAGTTCCTTTTTCGAAATTGAATTTACGTTTCAGCAATCCTAATTCATCTTCGAAATTTCTCATGAAAGTCGAAACTTTTTTACGGAAAATTGAATATAAGGGTCGTAACAACATAAGTACAGTATAATTTTTCAAGTAGGATTAAAAATTTTAAGCAAATAATTTTTTTTATAAAGAACAGCAAACACAACGCCATAACTAAAGATCTGCGTTTAAATCCTCTTAAGTTTTGTTGAGAAGCGACTTTTCAAATCCTAATCAATCGGCTAATTAATTATGTAAAACCCAGATTAAACATTAAAGCATAAAACTATACTGCATACATTTTATACAAGATCAAGTATTTTTTTGTTACTAAAAATATTTAATTAGTAAAAATGCCTTCTCATAAACCTAATAGCTTGTTTACCGAAATTCTCATTTTCGCAATCTTTTTTAATCGTCGAAATTTTTAATAGAATTTCTGAATATTCTAGGTTTACTTGAAGCTAAGGACCGTAAGTATATAAAATCCGAATTATTTTTTAATTATGTGCTCTATAAACTTTGCAGTTAGTGTTGGGCGTGAAATTGGCTTTCAGAGAACAAAGACGAGTTATCGAAAACATCCCGATGTTTCCAATCATCGTGAGAACCACGATATATCGAAATTATCGATATTCACGATATTTCGATATATGACCACTGGTCAAGACCAAAATGATGCACGTCCCAAGGCGTTTGGTTTGAGCCCCCACTTGACCTACTTCAATGCCAAAGCATAGAAGTAGTAAAAACTTGATCGGATTGACCAATGGTCAACCGGAACAAAAGAGACGTTATAAGAATAGGGAATTCAAAATATCAATTAGCAACTCCAACATTTGTTTAATAATGAATTTTAACCATATAGAGCAATCTTGACCAGTGGTCAAGCAACACGAAACCTAATTAGAAAGCCCATATTTATAATTAGAGACCAAAGTGTGTCGGGCAAACGCTCCGTTATGGAGAACATCACGATATATCGAAGTCGACGATGTATCGAGAAATATCGCCATTCACGATAAATCGGGAAATATCGATAAAGACGATATATCGTGAAGTATCGAAATAGACGATATACCGTGAGTAGACGATATATCGTGAGTAGACGATATATCGTGAGTAGACGATATATCGTGAATAGACGATATATCGTGAAATGACGATATATCGAAAAAATACCGAAATGACGATATATCGAAAAAATATCGATATGACGATATATCGAAAAAATATCGATTTCAATATCGATATATCGATATTGGATTGATATCGATATTTTTCGATATATCGATATATCGCCCAGTCCTAGTTATTGGATACCAGTGAACTGCATAAATGACAATATTTTAGAACGGAAATGCCTTAATTAACCAAAAAATTTCAGTTTGGGCCATCTGGACTGACAGCTGGAATGTTTCCATAAGCTTCACCCAACATTTCTATGTTCAACGGTTTGAGATGATGGAAATTTTTATTATTATGTAGATGATTTTTGTAACGTTACACAAGACGTGTTTTTTTACTGTCCATGAAACCTTTCTTTCAGTCTTTGTAAAAAAATTAACAGCTTTTGGAGTCGTTCTTTCACATTTGAAATGCGAACTGAGAAGACTTTCCATTCTTTTTTTTTACTCACAATGATCGATGGTGTTTGATTTTATCAAATAAATACCCATTAACTAATTTTTATCGTTATGTAATGATTAATGTTTTGAATAAAATTGAATCATTTTCTAACGTATCGTCAGAACACGAAAGGAAAATAAACACTGTAAAATAGAGGCATTAAATCAAGGGTTACCTTATAAGATTTATGAACCTCCATTTACAAAAAAAAACCCTCTTTGCAGCTAAAAATTAACATAACTAAGTTAAAAAAAAATTTGTCCCATAAAGCTACCGATATCAAAACATAAATATTAAAAATAAATGTAATGTTAAAAATTTAATTATCGCTTAATTATTTCAAGTCAGTATAAAATTGAATTAATAACTCAAATTCAAATTAGTATCTTAAAACTTGTATATTATACCTACAAGTTTTAATCCCGTGCTATTTTTTGGCGGGAACCGACTGTCTTGTGACACGTTTTAAGCCTGCACGTCTGAT
Source organism: Tetragnatha montana (assembly GCA_963680715.1). Taxonomy (NCBI): domain Eukaryota; kingdom Metazoa; phylum Arthropoda; class Arachnida; order Araneae; family Tetragnathidae; genus Tetragnatha; species Tetragnatha montana. The sequence goes on along the minus strand of OY796679.1, from coordinate 307,154 downwards.
TTATACGCTTGAAGAGCTCCGTATCTGTTTATAGAAAAGCTTAAATATAAATTACTTATAAGTAATTTATACTTTCGGAAATAATTTGAAAAGGGCTTTAGACTGACTCACTAAGAGGTAGTGGATGGTGTAAAAATTGCGCGATCCAGAAAATCCAATGTTTGCTTTTCCAAGACTTTTTTTAAAGATTTCTCCCGAACTAATCGTCGTATCGCTTAATTCAAACTATATCCGTAAACTACTACTATTAGAAAACATTACATGAGTTTTCTGAACCCGAAAATTATTTTACTTTTTGGCGGGAAAAATAAATTTCAAACGCCTCCTCCAAAATTAATGTATTTTTGTAACGCACCTATAGGAGACAAACATAGTGAAAAATCCCGAAAGTGATATCAAAACTTTGGTAGAAATAAAAGAAATTCCCTTTCTTCTTTGTCTGCACAACTTAGCCAAAAAGCAGAGTTGTTCTCAGTATGAACCAGTAGGCTTCTTTTGTGTTTATAAATTCCTGGAAGACGTAAGAATCACCATGGATACCGGAATTTCAGGAAAAAGCTTACCCTATTGGTCAAATACAATATAAAAATTTCAGAAAAAATTTAGCTGAATAATTAATATCAGTTAACATGCTTTTATGGATGGGTTGAAAAATGTAAACAAAAACAAAGTGCTAGAGACTTCCGGTATAGAACCTCAACATAGTAGATGCATTTGGCAACTTGGCGAGGTTAAAAATATTATTTTTCTCTCTAACCCTTTGCTAATAAAATAATAATAATAAAAGAGTGAATGCAAAAAAAGGCTGATTACTGAATGAATAGAAAATAATACATTAAAAAAAATTAATTCGAAAAGAGCAAAACGAATTTACGTGGTTGAAGTTGACTTCGAAACAAAAACAAACAACAAACAAGAATGAAAAGGATGCCAAAGCAATGCCAAGGATAACGCTAATGTGGTAACCCGGAAATAATATATTAGCACTGCCAGATGCAGAACGAAACTAGTGAAACCCATCCATTAGACTTGTGTTTTTGACTCGATATCCAAACTTTTTTCCACAACTCGAATAACCTACTGCATATGCATGAAATGGCACGGAAATTCTTATGGATGTATATTTTTAAGTCCTCTTAAAGAATATGTCACCGAAAAAATTATTTAATTTAGGTAAAGGGGTCTGTCAGGCCAGGAGGTAGCTGATATGCTGCCTCTGTGGCCTGGGTATAGTTTACCGGCAAATTGGCAACTTCTTCAGGAAGAAGAAGACTAGACTTTTGAAATGTTTGAAAAGAAGGTTATATAGGTGGAGAGGTGGCGGGTTTTGAGAAGGATGGTCACGATGTTTGTTTTTGGATGATATTTTACCTAACTTAAAGTTTTAGAGTGTTTTAGAAGTTTTAATAAAGATGAGGTTGTTTTACTAGGTGTGCTGTGTGTTATTGATGAGGGAGACTTGACATCGGTGGTGGCAGCGGCGGGATTTGAACCCACGCCTCGAATGAGACTGGTGCGTGCCAGAGGGACCGCTGTCCATATTAAAGAATACTTGGACGGGACAAGAGAAAGGCCTGCAGTTAGATGCTACCCCACTGTCTGAATACATGGAAAAGTTGAGAACCCAGTTGAAGGAAGCTGCAGAGGCAGCGAAGTTGACTTCGGCAAAACAACAGCAAAGCATGGCGAGTCATTATAACTTGAGGTCCACAAGGAGGGTTTTTGGGCCTGGGGATAAGGTTATAGTGTTGATACCGGATTCCAAAAATAGGCTGCTGGCGAGATGGCAGGGTCCGGGTACAGTGGAGTCGAGAAGGAATGAGCATTCGTTCCTGATTCGGATGCCGGACAACAGCGTCAGACATGTACACCAGAATAAGATGCGAGAGTTTGTGGTGGGGTCAAACGCCATCAACGTCATTTTTGAGGGTGATGAGCAGTTTGGCGAGGTTGAGATCACACCGTTGGGGAGAGATGGGGCGAGTCCGGGAGAAATTTGCGGGATAGACACACCTAATATAGACGAGAGGAAGAGAAGGGAGCTGCTTGGTTTGCTTAACGATTTTGTCTCTCTTTTCACAAAGTCGGTGCAACCGGTGAAGGTAGGTGAGCACACGATCGAGCTTATCCCTGAGGGTATTCGTAAAAAGCCCCATACTTACCCGATTCCAATGGCTTATCGAAGGGAGGTTGACCGTCAGGTGCAGGAGCTCTGGGATTTGGGGCTTATCGAGCATTCGAGTGCAGATATCACTTATCCTGTTGTCTGCGTGGCAAAAAAGGATGCTTCGATCAGAATGTGCGTGGACTACAGAGCTCTTAATGTGGTAACGAAAATGGCGAGCTACCCTATGAAAGATATTCAAGAAATGATTTTTTCGGCGGGGGCGGCGGAGTGGCTCACGTGCTTGGATCTGAAAAAGGGATTTTACCAAATCAGAATGGAGGAAAAAAGTAAGCATCTGACGGCATTCTGTACCCATAACGGGGTCTTTCAGTGGCGAGTGATGCCTTTTGGACTCTCGGGGGCATCTGGGACATTCCAAAGGGTTATGAATAATGTGCTGCGAGGGCACCAGGAGTATGCACAGGCATATATAGATGATATCATAGTGTTTTCACCAACTTGGGAGCAGCATATGGTGCATTTAAGGAAGGTCCTATCAGACTTGGATCAGTTGGGTTTCTCGGTTAAACTGAAGAAGTGCACTTTTGGAGCTAGGGAAATACAGATTTTGGGTCATAGAATTGGGGGCGGTAGGCATTCTCCGGATCAGGAAAAGTTAGTGGCTATCAAGCGTTTAAAACGCCCTCAGACGAAAAAGGAAATACGGTCTGTATTGGGACTGATGGGATTTTATAGAGATTATATTCCCGGCTATGCGAGGTTGGCCGCACCATTGACTGAATTGACAAGGGGTGGCAAGTCAGGTGGAGTCCGTTGGGGAAAACAAGAGGAGGATGCATTTGTTAGACTAAAAGGTGCGCTATGTGCAGCAACGGCGTTAAGTACCCCAGATTTTTCAAGGCCATTCCAGATTCACACGGATGCGTCTGATTTGGCGGTGGGAGGTTGTTTAACTCAGAGGGATGTGAGTGATAACTTTAAACCAATTGCGTTTTTTAGCCAGAAACTCAGCGCTGCTCAAAGAAATTGGGCTACGATTGAAAAGGAGGCATATGCGGTGTTGTTTGGATTGCAGAAGATGGACCGGTGGATCCATGGATCGCGGGTGGAGATCGTCACGGACCACAGGCCTCTACAATTCCTGACCCATACCACGCCCAGGAGTCCAAGGTTGGCACGATGGGCTTTGACGCTGCAGCGATGGCAGCATTGCATTACTCACCAGGCGGGCATTCGGCATGGTGGAGCTGATGCTTTGTCGAGGCTGGAGATGCAGGAGTAGCGGCTTTGTTCGTCAAACGGGCCTCTTGCGGAGGCTGGTTTTCCTCTTGGCGGCGGCGTGTCAGGCCAGGAGGTAGCTGATATGCTGCCTCTGTGGCCTGGGTATAGTTTACCGGCAAATTGGCAACTTCTTCAGGAAGAAGAAGACTAGACTTTTGAAATGTTTGGAAAGAAGGTTATATAGGTGGAGAGGTGGCGGGTTTTGAGAAGGATGGTCACGATGTTTGTTTTTGGATGATATTTTACCTAACTTAAAGTTTTAGAGTGTTTTAGAAGTTTTAATAAAGATGAGGTTGTTTTACTAGGTGTGCTGTGTGTTATTGATGAGGGAGACTTGACAGGGTCTAAAATGAAAAATACGGACATATTACGCACGGCTATAGACCCCTTAATTATTCTTCAACCATCTTCAAATTCCATATTCTATTTCGTAAAGACATACTTTAAGGAAAAGGTCATTTACCCGGTGAAAATCGTTTAAAGCCAACCTTTATGCTTAAAGCTACCGAATGCGCAATCCCCCCCCCCTAATACACAAGCGAGGTCAATAAAAGCCCTGCAGATCCCATACGGTATTCGAGACTAAAATTTTTATAGGGTTCTGGTGACACTACTTTCATATTAGAATATCGAAATATTTTAAAAAATGGTTGCAAAATAGGCCTTAAATTTAACATTAGCACTAAAATTTAGCCAGTTCAAATCGTTACTCAGATGAAGTTAAGTTTTCAGGAAATATTTTTATTATGGGGCCGTTCAAATATTACGTAAGCAAGTTTTTGGTTATTTTTGACCCCCCTCCCCCTTGTCAGCAAAAATAAGTTAACCGCGAACCCCCCTCTCATAATTACATAAGAACCTGCCCGACCCTCCCCCTTTTTTTTTTTGTACGAAATCTTTAGTAATCAGATCTTTAGTAACTCAGATTTCTGTAATTCATTATTCTCCATGAACACTTAACCTATCGTTAAAACTTTCCTTGTGAAAAAAGGTTTAATTTTTTTTCCTAGTTCAGTTCTTTGTGAAATTTATTTTTGGTTGAATTTCGAAATTATTTATCCAAGAAACATGAGATTTTGAAAAATGCAGTGTTTGTAGATCGATAGTCTCTACCAGAAAAAAATGAGTTTTGATTTGGCTTTGCTATTATTGAAATAAAAGCGGGAAGACATCTGCTGTTTCTTCTTTTTTTTTCCCTTCCAATCTTTTAAAAGTTTGTGATTGGTCTGAGTCATAGAGGGTGTGGTGACCATGTGACCAGATTCTTAGAAGTAGGGAAAGGACATGGAAAGGAAGGAAAGATATCAGATGCCTCAAGGGCAGGGCAGATGAGGTTCGCTTTTTTTAAAAAAGTTTGATATGATTTTCAATCGTTCATGTTAATAGTAGTCAAAGTAACAAAATATAAATGCGATGTGTCTTCAACTACGAGGACCCAGATATGATCAGGTAGGGTGATATTTATAATTTATATTACAATTGTCATCCAGTTGAATTGAATATAGTATGTAATTAAATTTAAACATTATAAATCGTAATTTTACTATTTATACTCTTTTTTATTATACTCCAAAGCTTATTGTTACATTTGATCTCACAGCATTGGTAAATGAACACTTTAAGATAAAAATAAAAACATTATTTTTTAGAAAACTGACGAATTTTGAAAAACCCACTTAACTAAGGAAAAACTGACACTATTTTGACAGAACACATTTAACATAGAAAGAACTCACTAAAATTTGAAAAAATCCACTTACTAATTAGAAGAAAACCACTTAATATTGGCTTTGCGCCATAAAAAACCAACCAACCAACCAACCAACCACTTAATATTGAAAAAACCCACACTTTTTCTGAAACAACCCAGTTTTATATGGGTTTTTTCAGGGTTTTATTGAAAAAACCCAACCCACTTGGGTTTTTTCAAAAAAACCCGGGTTTTTGCCAACCCTGGTATATAGCAACAGCCTTTTATGAATGAAAGTCCAAAAAAACAGTCCCTACATAGTCCAACATTGAACTTTTTACTGGTTTCTTACTGCAAGATTTTAATTGGCATCTTGTATGCAATATGTTGATGTATTGAAGGAAGAGAACATGGTCTAAGCAAGCAAAAATTCAGGTTCACATGTTTTCCACTTAGGTGTTTTATCAAACTTTGTTTCCTAATTGGGTAAAATCTCTATAGTTCTAGCATAATCTCGAACTTTAGGATAACTACATGTTTCGATTGTATTAGAATTTCTTCATCACTGACCGCGTCTGGTTCCAGCGGGATAATAATCATTTCAGAGTCATGAAGTTCTTCATTAGATAAATAATTCATATACTCCCCAGCTTCCTCGGCAGTTAGAAATTTTCTATCCATTTTAATGCATAAAATATCCAGCCAAACTACTTACAACTACAAAGTATAGACAGGGCCGTGTTGTGGAAGAATCGCGCCCGGGGCGGATGGCTTTTTTGGCGCCCCCTCCCAAATATAATTTTTTTTTCATTACTTACTCTCAGATACTTTAAATAGTGGGTTTTTTTTAGACTCGGGAAAATCCCATAAAACTTTTCAAATACACAATCAAGTCAGTCAGGCGAATTCAATAACAAATAACGGGAAACCTCGTGTCACTGGGCAATTGGAATAGCAGCAAGTGAGAGAACAACAAAAAAGCCAGGAGAGCATATGCCCCTTTTCCTAGAAACAAAATGTCCCCTTAAGTTATTTCCAATTAGAATGCAACGAGGCTACGGTCCCCAGCCAATGGTCAACCAGGAGACATGTGATGCAATACCATATGTGGATGCTCCCCCCCACCGGAGACGAAAGGAGTCTTATCTACCTGTCGCCGTGCGGCCCAGGGAAAAATTGGTGAAAGAGTAGGGGTCACCGTAAAGTTTTATTACAGCCAGTGCCTGGATGTAATAAAACAATTTGCGGCCGGACCACCAGCAGTTTATATCCCCTATCTCCCTCAATCTCTTTGTATCTCCCCTCTCCGGTTGAAAATTGACCACACCAAGACACCGGCGCCATAAACTCAGGTTTCTTCCTGGAGATAAGTGTTTTATTACATCCAGTGGAAAAAGTCTACGGTGCACCTATTGGTTTTGCTTACATTTCCGGTGTCCTGTAGCTGGTTCAAACCCTAGCCCGTTATCACAACAGATGCGGGTAATCGTGCCTGCGAGGCGAAAAACAGGCCCCCCTAACTAGATGTCTTTTTTGTGTTTGCCGCGTCCGGTCTAGTTTAGCCATGAGGACAGTGGCGAATCCAGGATTTGTTTTTGGTTAGGGCTAAGAATTTTCATAATCCAACTGTATCTTCTTGATTATCTTAAAGGGGGTAACCACTTAAGGGCCACCAACCACTTAACCACTGAAAAGGGGGGTCTGGGGGTTCTCCCCCAGAAATTTTTTGGAAATTTAAGTCAAAAATACTCACTTTTCGTTTTGTTTTGGTACGCCTCATCTGATTTCGGATATAGATTTCATGGTAGAATTTTTGTGTTTTTACAAACTTAATATAAAACAAAGTTGTAATAATAGAGTTACAAGTACTAAGGGGCTCTAGGGGTCCTCCCCTAGAAAATTTCTGAAAATTTAAGTAATAAAAAAAAAACACTTTTTCAACTTGTTTTGGTACACCTCATACGAATTTCGGATATAGATTTTATGGTAGAATTTTTGCGTTTTAACAAATTTAATAAATATTAGAGTTACAAGTACTAAGGAGGTCTGGGGGTCCTCCCCTAGAAAATTTTGAAAATTTAAGTAAAAAAAAAACAACTTTTTCAACTCGTTTTGGTACCGCCTCATCCGAAATCCGAACATAGATTTTATGGTAGAATTTTTGCTTTTTGACAAGCTTTATATAAAATTGCGTGGAGAATTTAAGCCTAGAAGCACTCTATGCAAAGACAAGAATGGAAAAATCTTAAGTGACAGAGGTGACATACTCCAAAGACGGAATGAGCATTTTTGTGAATTGCTAAATACTGAGAACTCTAAAAAATTAATAAAGCCGCCGGTCCTGACTCTATTCCATCTGAACTATTAAAATACTCCGAACCATCTTTGATCAACAGGCTTCATAACTTACTGTTGTCAGTCTGGGACCGTGAGATACTTCCGACAGAGTGGAAACTTAGCATCATCTGCCCCATTCACAAGAAAGGCGACACACTAGATTGTTCCAACTATCGGGGCATAAGCCTATTATGTACAACCTACAAAATATTTGCAAATATCTTGTTCAATAGGCTAACTCCTTATGTTGAAAGCAACATTGGAGATTATCAATGCGGCTTTAGAAGAGGAAGATCCACACAAGAACAAATATTTAACCTGAGACAAATACTTGAAAAATGCAGAGAATACGGAATTGACACTTATCATCTATTCATCGACTTTAAAACTGCATACGACAGTATTAACAGAGATTTTCTATTCACAGCCATCAGGGATCTCAATATATCTGAAAAACTTGTACGATTAATACAGGTTACATTGAAAGATACTAGGTTAAAAGTTCGAGTTCAAAATAATTTTTCAGAACCCATTGAAATAAAAAATGGTGTAAAGCAAGGGGATTCTCTTTCCTGCCTACTCTTTAATATGGCACTTGACAAGGTAGTAAAAAACTCGAATATAAATACAAGAGGGAACATCTTCAACAAGTCTACCCAAATTCTCGCTTTTGCGGATGACATCGACATCATTTCAAGAACACCAGCTATGCTAAAACAGTCCTTTTTAGATTTAGAGAGAGAGGCAAAGAGAGCAAATTTAACAATCAATGAAAAGAAAACAAAATTTATGGCATGTACTAAGGGAAGTTTTACTCTTCCCTACCTTGAAATTGGACTATTTAAATTCAAGAAAGTCAACAGTTTTATTTACTTGGGGTCAGAGGTTAACACCAAAAATGATGTAGGACCAGAGGTTCAAAGAAGAATTATTGCTGCCAACCGCTGTTTTTATGGCCTGCGCAGATTTCTTAAGTCCAATATCCTTAGGTTTAGTACCAAGATATTACTCTTGGACTATGACCTCAAAAGACGAATATGCATTAGGTGCATTCGAAAGAAAAATACTTCGAAGCATTTTTGGGGGTGTCCAGATTAATGGACTTTGGAGAACAAGATACAATCATGAGCTCTACCGGCTATATAAAGAACCTGACATAGTGAAGTACATCAAAATACAAAGAATGAAATGGGCTGGCCACCTAGTCCGGTTGCCAGACCAATGTACCAACAAAAGAATTTTTATGTCTAAGCCATTTAGAAATAGAGCTAGGGGAAGACCCAAAATCAGATGGTCTGATTCCATAGACAAGGACTTCCTTGTCCTAAAATGTAGGAACTGGCGAACTGTGGCCATTAACAGATCAGGATAGGGGAGAGTCCTCGAGAAGGCCAGGGCCCACACCGGGCTGTCGCGCCAATGATGATGATGATGATTATATAAAATTGAGTTTTAATAATAGAGTTACTACAAGTACTAAGGGGGTCTGGGGGTTCTCCCCAAGAAAATTTTGAAAATTTAAGTAAAAAAACTTTTTTTCAACTCGTTTTGGTACGCCTCATCCGAATTTCGAATATAGATGTTAAGGCAGAATTTTTGCGTTCTGACAAACTTAATATAAAATAGAGTTACAAATACCAAGGGGGATCTGGGGATCCTCCCCCAGAAAATTTTTGAAAATTTGACTTTAAAATAGCAGGGTTTTAACTCATTTTGGTGCATAAAATTCCACATTATATAGTGTAAAATTTTTCTTGGGGGCTCAAGCCCCCTAGCCCCCCCCCTGGATCCAGGGCCGTGTGGTGGTATGAGGCAAAGAGGCAGCTGCCTCAGGCGGCATTTTTCTGAGGGCGGCAAAATTCCCCTGGAATTTTTATTTTTTTACTCTAAAGGAGCTTTCTCTGCAATTTGTTTACACGTTTTTGTGGTAGGAAAACAGAAATAGTATTTTTATAGTCAAGCTGAAAAATCTGTCAGCTTGAAACTCGATCCAAAACAGGTGCCCGGTACGCGACCCCTCGCAGCCTTCGCAATGCAAAGAGAGGGGGTCGAGAGCGTCTTGTTTACGCGATGTTAGTGTGTCGGGGTCCAGTGATTGATAGTTTTTCAGTTTCAGCCCAGATTCAGCTTGACTCTGACCAAGGTTGTTAAGTATTTAAATACTTAGTAACGGAAATACTTTTTAAATACTTTAAAAGTATTTAGTTACATTAGTTACTTTTTCAGTATCGAACTGGTATTTAACTACAAAAATTTTAAAGTAACTAACTCTTTGTTACTTAAATACCTATGCTGTACTTTAGTTACTTTCTAAACCCAGAATTTAAAAAACGGAATCCAACATTGGAGAGGGGAACAAAACACTTCTTCCTGCTTCCGCATAGCCTGAGGGGAAAAAGCGTTCTCGGCAGTGGCCGACTGCCCGACCGGACACACGGGCGACAGCGCTGACACTCCTCCCCCGACAATTTATAGCCCCCCTGTCAGGGCCGTAACCAGACTTTTGTTTCGGGGGGGGTTTTGACCAAAATATTTTCTGAGGTACCTCCTTACGGGTACTTTTATATGTTAAGTTTTAGGTGACAACACTGGATTGAAATTTTGATGCATTACATTTCAAAATTGTTTAAACAATATGAATTCGAAGTAAAAGGGGGGTCTGGGGGTCCTCCCCCAGAAAATTTTTAGAAATTTGCCCCTCAAAAGAGTGTTTTAGCTCATTTCTGAGACCCTTTAGATTACACCCATAGAGCACCACTCATTGTAAGCGGCCGAATTTTCAAGGTAAAAAGAAGGAATATTGTAATAAATGGCGAAATATTAAGGGGGTTTTTAGGTTCCTACTCCAGAAAATTTTTTGAATTTTTCCCCTAATAGTGGCATTTTAACTCATTTTGAGACATATTAGGTAACAGTAAAGAGGACCAATCCTTGTAAATCACCCAAGTTTGAAGGAAAAACCGTATACTTAATAGATTTCAAACTTTCGAGGGGGTTTGGGGGTCCTCCCCCAAAAAATTTTTGGAAATTTTACCCTTAAAAGTAGGGTTTTGACTCATTTTGAGACCCTTTGGGTTATACCCGAAGAGGATATCGTTCCTTGTGAGACATAATTTTCAAGAAAAATAGCAGTATAAAAATTGATGTCAAAATTTCGGGGGGGGTTTGAACCCCTAAAACCCCCCCCTTGGATACGGCCCTGCCCCCTGTGTTGACGAGGAGCGGGCGCTTGTGTGTTCTCTGGGTGGCCGGCCGCCTTGCAGGTCGAATTGCAGCGCAGTAGATGGAATAGCCGATATGGCACCGTTTTATACTTTTATGGCCACTAATTGTTCGTAGTTTCTTGTTTTCCCACCCCACCTTCCACGAACCAAAGGGAGGGAGGGCACATTTTCAAGGGCAAAGGCAATCAAATTTTACCAGAGCCTCCTTCAGTCCCTTTTTGTTTGTGCTCTCGAAAAGCTGCAAGTTTCCTGCCTCCTGGATAGAAGAAGTATATTTATTTAAGAAGACCAACTGCTTAGAAGTATAATGTCCCAAAAAGAGCTAGGTTGTGTTTATATTTTTTTTAAAGTAGAGTGAAGGGATTAAGGATTTATGTTTTCTTTATATTTTTATCTAGATAATTACAATTGATTTTATTTTTTGATATTTGTATATGACATGGGACTTGAAAATTCTCCAGTTTTTGCTCAAAAGGCCTTTTATAAAACGTAACTTTTTTTAGTGGACGTTTCATAAGTGCGAAAATTCCGGTCAATGTAAAATAAAAACCGTTCAGTTAATTCCAGTGAAGAATCAAAAAAAAAAAAATTATATAGCTTTACCCATGTAATAATTTAGTTTTTACTAACCGTAATTTTCGTATAACCTTTTGTATAGAGTTTTTTAACAAGATACTCTGATTAAAAAAAATTAACTAAATAAAACAAAAATTCCGAATTACACTATATACAAATCTAAGGGTATTTTATTTTTTCATTCCATAAGTTTAATTTCATGAAAGCAAACAGTTTTAAGGAACCTCCAAAACTGTATTTATGAAGAAAAACTAAGCCCCCCCCCCGAAAAAATATTACCATCCTTTAACTTTTTTCATATTGATTGTATTTTGGTAATTAAAATAAAATCCTTCCATAATAATAAAAAAAACAGTTAAAACTTAAATATTCATTTTTATAGTAGTAAAATAAATTGTGTTGTAATTTATATATTTAAACTCCTGGACTTTTATTTTGAAGTTTAAATATAATTTCTATGAAGTAGTTTCAAAAATTAATCCATTCCCGGGAATGACTGAAATTCCGGGGATTTCCCGGGAAGATTATACTATGACTAAATATACTAATGACCTGAAAAAATACTATATTATTTATTTATTCAATTTTGGGATTGTTGGTCGTGTCTTTAGGAATTTAAATCCATAGGGGAGAGTACCCCAAAGCGGGTATGCTAACTTTGAAAGCTCAAAAACCTCAATTATTGTTTGATAAATGTGTAGCTTCTAAAAATGAATTTTGAATAATTTACTCAAGTGTTCAAATGAAATGCATGTTTAAATCTACTTCTCAAATGGGGCACTTTTGAACATAATTTCTCAATTCTTAGAATGATGGTTTAGGTTAGAAATTCTCTCGTTAGTTCTGAATTATCAAGGATGCAGTGTATATGAAAATCACAAAATGTTGCTTTTATTGCTGAAAAAAAAAAGTGTTTTGAATCATGTAAAATATAATTGCCCTTTTTGAAACTAATTAATGGTAATTTAATTATATTACTAGAAATTGGTTAGTTTTCTACAAGCTACAACGCAATTCCCCCATAATTAGAGAATTATTGGGGGACTTAATTATGTATCATTAATTACTAATTAAATATATATCATTAATTACCAATCAATAAGTTATTTATGATTAATTTTAATTAAATATTTACATTAATTAATCTTAATTAATTTGAAGTATCAATTATTTAAAGGAAAAATACATAAGGGGCGGCATTTCTAGGACTTGCCTCATACTGGGTAAATCTACCACACGGCCCTGCCTGGATCCGCTAGTGCACAAACCACTGTTCTAGCTTCTGCCGCTGCGCCGCGGAATACCGTACTCCGGGCGATAGTGCTGCCGTTGCGGGGGGTTTTGGTACTCTCGACCACACATATATTACTTTAATGGATAAAATTAATTTAACTAACCTATATAACTCAGATTGATTTCAATTTTTACACAAAATTCAGGTGTATTTATTTAGTGATGTATTAAATATAATCATTGTCTTGATTTATTTAATAATGTACCAAATATAATCATAGTCATGGTTTAAAACAAATATTATTGATTTCAAAATTCGATAAGTAGTTAAGTGAAAGAAGGATAAAGAATTAAAACTTTAAGTAAATAATAGTACAATTATTCATTCACCCTTTCATAACAGGCATCTCACTAATGAGATTGCAGTGAACTGCTTCCCTTAATTAGTTAATAAATTATATTAATTAGAGCATAAAATAAATTAGAATGTAATGCAAAATAAATATTTCACACAGAAATTATTATATCAATATATTTTTGATCAGTTTCAGAAAGTACAGATTTAAATAAATTCGATTTCTTTTTAAATTTTATAAAATCATAAACTCTGATCTGATGTCAATATTGTCGTTAGTCCTTACCCCACTTATAAAAGTTCTTTCCCCCCAACCAAAAACTGAAATGACGCCCCTGCTTGCAGTTGCGTTTTTTTTTGTAAAATTGTCCATTTCTTTTCAGTTACTATAGGAAAAAACCAACCATTAAAGCATGAAAAGCCAAAATGGAAAAGTGATGTGCCTTTAACTGGTGGTCAGTTGCATAGTAAACGTGATGAATTTTGGGACACTGCTCCAGCATTTGAAGGAAGGAAAGAGATCTGGGATGCATTGAAAGCTGCTGCATATGCTGCTGAAACTAATGATTATGTTCTTGCACAAGCTATTATTGATGGTGCCAATATTCTATTACCCACAGGTAAGTCAAAGCAAAATATAGGTTTCAAATATGAAAAAATGCAGTTGCTTATTTATATTTAAAACATAAAATTGTGTAGCCTTCTTATTAATGTCTTAAGGTTTTGCATTAGAATTGGTATATTTTATTGCTACAGCTCCCGCGACAAAAAACGTTACAGTGGACTTTGCGGGCGAACCACTTGGGTTATGAAGACAAATAACGTGTCATTTTTCATGTCATGAAGTATTCTATACACAAAAAAGAAATTTTCGAGTCCTTAGGGGGTCGTCTTCATAATAAACGAAACACTAACTTTTTTTTTCCTATGAGGACCCCCAATTATTATGCGTTTTTTTGAAAGAGCATCCCCATAAACCTCCAAATATCAAGTTTCATTCACATCGGACGGTAAATTAAGCTTTTACGTTTTGGGGGTCGTCACCAGAGTGAGAAGGATTAATTTTCTCTCTGTTTTAAGACACTTTTACTCACCACTTTAATATTTATTGAAAAATTTATAAGTAATTTATTGAAATTATTTATCAAATTTGCGTTTTAATTTAAGTTACGGTGATTAAAATAAGGCGACTGTTTCCAGAAAGTGCATTCGCCTGTATGCATTTCGCAGCGGTATACGGTATACCTTAAAGAGTGGTAATTTAGTTTAATTCGTTTTTTTCCAAAACTATTGATTGAAATCGACTGAAATTTTGGTTTTCCACATATAATTACTACCAGAATCGATTACCATAAAAATATTAAAAGATTTTAAAATTTAATTTTTGGGTCAAAATTAGATGTTGATTATCTATCTATTAACCATTAAATATCGCTACAAAAGCATAATTATTTTGTTTGGGGACACAAATTTGATCTAAATTCAAAGTTTCATATTTTTACGCCGAAAACATTTTGAAATTTCACATTGAATGGTTGACATTTTAAAAATATATTCTGCTTCTATTTGGATACTTACGTGGATGAATTTGGGGGTTTATGGGGATGCTCTTTCAGAAAAACGCATAATAATTGGGGGTCCCCATAGAAAAAAAAAGTTTGTGCTTCGTTTAATATGAAGACAACCCCCTAAGAACTCGAAAAAATTTTTGTGTGTAGAATACTTCATAACATGAAAAATGACACCTTATTTGTCTTTATAACCCAAGTGGTTCGCCCGCAAAGTCCACTGTAACGTTTTTTGTTGCGGGAGCTGTACTTATGTATTAGGGCGTATCACGAAAACCTTTTTTTAGAAATTCAAAAAGGCATACGGAAAAAAGTTCCCTCAGGGGTCACATATTCACCAGAAAAAATTTCAGCGGGATCAAAAAATATTTAGGTCCCCCGGAATTGAGTCAAAGTTTAATGAAATTTCATAATTTTTCAATAAATTGACAAAAAATGCCAAGATAAAATTTTCGTTTAAACTTCATAAATTTTCTATGATGTACTATTATGCCTTACAATGTGCGCTTGGTTTCATATTTTTATTATCATTAGTTTGAGAGAAATAATTTTTTAGCGTTAAACGAAACTCGTAAAGTTGTTTTTTCTGCATTCTTTAAACGCTAATAACTTAAGAACTAATTAACCGAGAGACTAGTGACTGGTGCCATTTTGTTTGAAATTGAATGTGCTTTAAATTAGTGTGGATTATTACCAATTTTGTTTGAATTTCTTTTTCAAATTTTAAAAAACTTTAAAAAAATTCCAAATTTTTTTTTAAATTTTAAATTTTGTTGCTTTTTAACTTCTAAAAGAAACATATCTACCAAATTTGAAGTTTGAAATCAATTTCAATCATACAGAAAAAAATTAAAACTAAGCAAAATTTAAGTTGATCTCTTACTTAAGACCCCCTAAAGTATAGTTAAAAAGCAATTGACTCATGAAAAATTCATAAAATCCCTTGAGGATATTTACGTGATTCATAACCAATAAAAAAATTCATATATATGTGGTGTCAGGTGAGATGCGAAAACTTCCACAGACAAAAATTAGTATAAAAATAGATATTTAATATGGTTCCCACTCTTTGAAAACATTGAAAATCAAGGACTTTTCAAGGCCCTCAAAAAAATTTTTCAAGGACCTTTTTTCGTAGACATTTAAAAATTATAACCCTCGAGATAACAGTTCTGTGAATTTCTCACTCAACCAGAAACTGGCTCTACCATGTTGGTTCATTTGTGGAACAGATGTAGAGGGTGTTACTATCGTAATTTCATGATCGGAGCGTTTCAAAAATCACTGGTAACTGCAGGAAGGAAATTTAGATGAATTAGTGAAAGGCGGCCGGAGTGGATTCAAAATTCAAGGACCTTCAAGGACATAGGCTGTTTTTCAAGGACCTAATTTTAGAAGAAAAAAATTCAAGGACTTTCAAGGACCGTGGGAACCCTGTTTAATAACAATTGACGAAAGGATACACTCTCCAAGGTCACACAGACCCGCCGTTTTCACACAGATTCCCAAAAACAACACACTACACAATCCTCCAAAACAACAATCTATTCCCTTCACTTCCAACATCGAAAAAGTTCTGAGTTAATATGCGCGCCATCTGGCGTGAGTTTTTAGATATAGAAGAGGTCTGGCCCTACAACTTCTCGGGCATCCGACAATTTGTGACCTCACAATTTTGAACGCAGGAACCTGGAAAGACAAAAATAAAAAAGAGTATTTGTCCACACACAGTTATCTTAAGTAAGGTTTCATTAAATCTGGTTCATTAAATCTCATTAAAAAAATTAAAAATCTCATTAAATCATTAAATTTCATTAAATCTCTTTCTCAAGGTTTCATTAAATCTGCTGAAAATTCAAGTCCAGTAATCAATTCCTGTATCGTAACCAGTAAATCTCAACTCTCATTTGCGAAAATTATGTCCCTCCTTTGAAGCACCATAACTCTCCAGTTTCCGTGTCTATTTTGGCGTTCCCTATCCAGTGTCCTTTAGGTTCAGGTCCCTCATCTTCATCCAGCTTGTCTTTAACTTCCTCTGTTTCCTCTCCTCTAAATTCGGCTTCCGCATCTTCTGCTTCCGTTCCACGAAACTTGACTTCAGCCTTCTCCATTTCATATCCTTTAAGCTTGATTCCAGCTTCTTCTTCGACTCCTCCTAGCTTGACCTCAGTTTCCTCTGTTCCATCTCCTTCAAGCTTGATTTCAACTTCTTCTTTCTCGATTTCTCCAAGCTTGACCTCAGTTTCCTCTGTTCCATCTCCCTCAAGCTTGGTAACCGACTTTTCTGTTTTAGCTTCTTTTAGTATGAATTCGGCCTTCTCTGCCTTCTGTTCATCAGGAGTGTAGTATTAAAGCGCAGGAGTGTAGTATTAAACCATTTTTTAATCAATTTTAAAAAATTTTAAATTTTAAAATATTTCAAACCACAGTATTGAAGAAACATCTGTAGTCAGCACTGAAAAGCTGCCTATAAAAAAGTCTTGCGCGCGCAGGAGTGTAGTATTAAACCAGTGTTTAATCAATTTTAAAAAATTTAAAATTTCAAAAAAATTCAATAATTCATGTTCTCCCGGCTCAAGAGTGACATTACACTGTCGGGATTTTGACCTGTCGGGATTTTGACCTGTCGGGATTATGACCTGTCGGGATTTTGACCCTGTCGGGATTATGACCCTGTCGGGATTTTGAACTGTCGGGATTATGAACTGTCGGGATTCTGACCCTGTCGGGATTATGAACTGTCGGGATTTCGACCGTCGGGAACCTGGGGGCCTACCACGAGCCTCTCGACAAAAATAACGACACCCTTACTTCTTCCGTGTCGAGAACGCTGAAGAAGCAAGCAAGTTGTCGACACCGCACTGTCGCGGAAGGTTATCCATAGGAAATAGCATTAGTGATCGCAAGTGAGGTCGAGAGTATGGGCTCACTTAACAAGAGGGTCTACCATCAGACTGTCGGGAAGTTTTTAACTGTCGTTAAGTGGTATCGAGAAAGTGAAAAACTCAACGACACCTCAAGATCTGTCGGGATTCTGAGTGTCGGGATTTTGACCCACACCCGTTCCAATATTGTTCTTAAAAGACGCAATTAATAGCAGAAAACAAAGTTATCAACAAAGCTTCAAAAAAGCGCTCTCACTACTAGCTGTAATGGTATGGAGTATTTAGTTCAATCTCAAATCATCCAGCTAGTTTTTATTCCAATAGTTTATTGATTGATGTCTTTAGGTCCTATATATTTAGTTTAATTAAATTAAACTATCATTATTTGTATATTAACCCTTTAATTTGATATTTGAGGGGTGGTCAACCACTGGCTGTCTAAAATAGAAAAAGTGCTAGTATGTGACCAAAGTGGTCAACTACTGGATTTTATTTGCTTTTAAGATTTCTTTTTAAACCACGAGGGATCTTAAAGATTTTTACCTAGAGTACAATTTTTGCTTAGATTTACAGTAAAAAAAGTTACATTTCCAGTAATTAACCAGTATTGTTAAAAGAGACTCTTTATTCAATGTAACTCTTTCATTGGTTTTTCACATTCCCAACACCTGCGCTTTGCAAGTATGTCACTCCTCTCGCTAAGCCCTAAAATACGTACCTACAGGTAGTTGGTTGGTTGTCAGATATACTCGCGGTTTTAGTTTTTTAGATAGCCTTCTGTAGTAAACGCTGGAATCGAACGATCGTGCTGGTTTACAGTCTGGTTTTCAAAGGTTAAGAGATACAAAATAAATGTACATTTCAATACACAGTTAAAAATTTCGAACTTTTAAAACCATTTAATTAAACAGTTGAAACTTGTTATATTAAAATTGTCATAAAAAAACTTTCTTATAAATTTGCCAATTCTTAATTTTTGTGAGTGAATTTTAATTGAAAATTGTAACTTGTGAGTAAATAACTCCAGAATTACTCAAATCCTTCTTGGGTGTCTGTGGACCTGATTGAAACATTTTTTTAAAAGTTTTCTAAGACGTTTTCTACAAATAGAAGAAATTTTAGTAGGATTCGAACAAACAGTTTGTTTTCAGATCATAGGATTTTCTGCCAAAAGGCACGGGTGTTTAAGGATGGAATAGTAGATTAAATACAAAATTTTAAAACCATTCAATAAAACAACTGATTTTTTCTCTTAAAATTGTTAACAAAAACTATAAACTTAAAAATTTGCTAAAATTTGCCAATTCTTAATTTTTGTGAGTGAATTTTAATCAGATTGAATGAAAGTTCGTGTAACGGTCGTATTCTGAGCCTCTGGCAACCTCTAACAAACATTGATTTGCTTGATTTGGTATTCTGACCACCATTAATCAACTGTGATTAACAAATATTTGTTACTTAACAAATCAGCCAACAAACGAGTGATTTAAGTTGAACTACCAATCAGAATCGAGAATAGAAAAAATGGCGTCCTCTCATCAGTCTATTCCTAGGCCTATGAAAAATCGTGAACATTTCATTTTGAGACTCTGGAAGTATTTTTTCATTGTTAAAGTGTTATCATTAGAGAAAAAATAGTTTTACAATTGTATAACAGTGAATTAACATTTAAAATATTCTTAAATCACATCAATTAAAATCCGCAGAACAGCTCTCTTCTAACGTGTAAGTCCGCCCAGATAGAAGAACTATTTCATAACTAAGATCACTAAAAAATACATTCTCCAAAACGATATATTTAAATGTTTTGGAAATCCATATAAACAACTAAGGAAACACTCTCAGATGTTCTTAAAACCTTAAAAGTAATCTAAACTCTTGGCACTACTTTTTCCTTCAATGTTTTTATACTAAAACTTTCTCCCTAGACAAAGATTAAAGTAGTATGGTGGTGATGGTATTGGACTACGGACCCGAAGGTTGTGCGATCGAGTCCAGCAAATAATGTTTTTTTTTTAAATTCTTTCAGAGCATTGAAATTATTTTTTGTGTGTAGTAGAAAATTATCTTGGAATTATACAAATATTTCTAGAGAAATAAGACACAAAAATATATTTTTTTAACCTGTTTCTTTCTTAGAATTAAACTACCCTCATCAAAAAATTCGCATCAAAGTATTGAATCAGAATAATAAATTCCAATTAAAAATAAATTTATTGAAAATATTTTCCATTTTAATTAAATTTATAATGATAGCTAAGCGATCATTATAATCAGCTAACAAAATACAATAATAAAAGCAAATTAATTTTTTCAGGCTGTTTTAATTTTAATTCGAAATCTTTCTGATCACCTATAAATTTCTTGAGTTTTCTGATTCTTCAAATGATTTTAAATGTTGAGTTCTTTTATGATACATATTTCTTTTAAAATGTAAAAAGTGAATCCAATAGAGTAAATTTATTCTTTAATCTTTAATTGAAGAACTAATTATTATTTTGAGAATTTGTTTCAATTCAGTAACGTTTTATAAAAGATATGAAATTATTTCTATAATTTAAGACATTTCCATATTGAGATAATAAAAATATTTTATATTTCTTTCTTGTATAGATAGTTTAATATTTAAGAATAATAATTAAGTTTAATATTAAAAGAAAATGTTATTTTTTAAGCTATAAAAGATTATAAAACAATAAAAAATTAATTGATCTTCATTAAAAATCATCGACTTTTAAAGTAATACAGTCAAAAACGCTTTTATTTCCTGCTTTTTCGCGAATATCTTTCCTATCCTATTCACAACTGGAAGATCTCCACCAATCACGATTGAGCTTTTTTTTATCGCCAACGGTTTCGCTTGTTCGCCAGCTCTGGTGCCACTGACAAACGTAACAAACGTTTGTTAGTTGATCATTGCGCTCAGAATGCCGAATCAAGCAAACATGAATTTAACAAATTTTTGTTGATTATTAGTTGATCGGGCGATTTATCAGAAAGCACAGAATACGGCAGTAAGGGTTTCTGAAACGTTTTCTTTAAACGTCTCCGTTGCGTATTTTTTTTTCAGCTAACTTTAGGAAGAACACCCTGTTTTAAAGAAATTGGGAAATTTTCAGTGGGACTCGAACAAATAGCTCTTTTGGAAATGATATGTTGCGTTGTGGATCGGTTGGTTGATTTGGGCTTGAGCTTCAGGTACGTCGAACCGCACTTATTTCAGCGGACCAAATCGTAATAGTGCGGAAAACTTGCCTACCCATAACAGTAACTCGTGTGTGAAATTTAAGCCCTATCAAATAATATCTTCTGTTCTGAACCTCGGGCTAAAGTTTTGACTTTTTTCCAAAAATTGCTATTTTGCCGTATTTCTTACCGTTCCGTTAACTCCTGATGAACAGAGTTTTTTCAGGTGGTGTGGTAGGGGTCTAGGGGGACTTTTCCGTGAACCCCATCCTCATACCCCCCATTCCCTCTACGCGAGCCGGGGTTTTGTGGGCGGGCGCGCTGCTCAAAATGTTGGCTTTCCCTCCAAACTCCAGCCCTGCGCCCGTCTTCGTTGCCTGTTTTCTACATCAAAACCTCACGTAAACCAATTATTTTCATAAAAGTGACCCAGAACCCACTGTTGAGAGGTATCTTTCCATCAGGATCCATGGATTTAAAATTATTTTTTAAAATTTTCATTTACCTTAACTCCTTTTTCACAAACTAGCATTTTTATTACAATCTGCTTTTTTACGGCATGTCTGTTGGTTAATGAACTCTGTTACAACTGTTCAAACCTACCATTGAAAAAAAAAACTTATTTACCAATTGGAATAGCCAGGAGGATGTCTATGGTGGATGCATTGAGTCTAACTAGTGCTGTTATAAGCAGTCAGATTTTGTCAGTATTCTCCTTCCTTGATTTAAGGTTGATTTCTATTCTTATTATAACATAAATATTATTTTATATATAAATGTGCCATGGATGGAGGAAAGAGTATAAAACCCCCACTGAAAATTGTGGTACGTGATTTGTGAAACGACCATTGCTTTAAAAACTAATCATATAAATTTGAGAGATATCATTCTATTCTCTGTTTAGTTCAAGCATAGTGCCCCCCTTATATGCGTCGAAATATAGGGTATGGAGACAATAGCACACACTTAGGAAGTAGGTAAATTAGTTCATGATCACACACCAGATGAAATTTCAGAGTGATATCTCGATTACTACATATGGATTGGCAAAGTAAAAAAGAAGTAAAATCAACAAACATATTTTCATTAAGTACCATATCCATGAATTCCAACATATCTCATCTAGCTCCACAGGTGTACCTCAACAACCGACGTTCTGGGCCCTGCCCCGTCTATGCCATGTACTTGCTCCTTACTGTATACTTTCCACTATAGTTCAATATCATACTTCAGAAGTTTATCAAAGATGGTTCGCGGCATCTCTTTGATGCTGTCATACGCACCTGATATTTACCTGTTCAGTATCGCGAAATAGTTGACAAATGCATTAAAATGCCATTTTTGCATTACCAGAAAACATCTTGCTAGCCATAACGACTGATAAGAGGAAATTTGTTAGAAAAAATGCCCTTAATAAGATTTTCTTGGCAAGAGAACAAGCAATTGGTTGTAAGTGTTCACAACTTAGGCATAATAATGTTCTTACTTAACATTTCAAAACTAAAGGCTATTTTGAAAGGATAGATTAGGAAAGTGTTCAGATAACATTTCCACCAGTTCTTAAGAACTGATACATTAGATCACACAGAATATTTGTCGAGTGGGAGTTCTCGAAGTTCCCACCACACACCGTTACAGTGGAGAAAAGGGTACAGTTAGAGCTTCCAGAAAGGTGTGTGGTTCCAGGGGCGTAGTGAAAGTGGGTAATATCCTTCGATAATCAGAATTTTCCTTTTTTTAAAATAGAAAACACTGAAATTACTTTAAATTCCCCCTAAATTACACTATTCCCCTCTAGATTTTTTTTCTGGCTATGCCACTGAGTGGTGCCTCTTGCTCGGAACGACTTCGTCAGATACTTTCTTAAATCAAGAAAAGAGCTGCCTCAGACAAAATCAGACTGTATAAAAGCACTAGATAGACCCAAATCATCCACCATAGACATCCTCCTGGAAATTTCAATTTGTAAAAAAAGTAGATTGAAATAAAAATGCTTGTTTTGTGAAAAAGGAGTTAAGGTAAATGAAAATTTTAAAAAATAATTATAAATCCATGGATCCTGATGGAAAGATACCTCTCAACAGTGGGTTCTGGGTCACTTTTATGAAAATAATTGGTTTACGTGAGGTTTTGATGTAGAAAACAGGCAACGAAGACGGGCGCAGGGCTGGAGTTTGGAGGGAAAGCCAACATTTTGAGCAGCGCGCCCGCCCACAAAACCCCGGCTCGCGTAGAGGGAATGGGGGGTATGAGAATGGGGTTCACGGAAAAGTCCCCCTAGACCCCTACCACACCACCTGAAAAAAATCTGTTCATCAGGAGATAACGGAACGGTAAGAAATACGGCAAAATAGCAATATTTTGGAAAAAAGTCAAAACTTTAGCCTGAGGTTCAGAACAGAAGATATTATTTGATAGGGCTTAAATTTCACACACGAGTTACTGTTATGGGTAGGCAAGTTTTCCGCACTATTACGATTTGGTCCGCTGAAATAAGTGCGGTTCGACGTACCTTAGCTTGAGCTATATATTTTTATTTTTACTCTGGAAATGGTGAATATGGCAATGGTCAATTACTGGAATAATGGTGGTCAAATAGTGGATGTAGGTGGTCAACTACTGGCCAAATCTCAATTAATTGCTTTTAAAATAAATAAATAAAATTCTATAAAAGTGAAAGTAAAAATGATTATCAGTTATTATTCCTCATACTTTCATTGATATTATACGACTGTCATTTTTTTTAGAAATTTTTTTTTCTTAGAGAGAAAAATAAAACTTGGAGGAATTTCCACTAACTGGTCAATTACTGGTCGATTTACCCTATAATTAAACCAGGTTCTTTCGATTCAACGTGATCACCGAATTCAAACCCTGCCTTTTAATTTGATTGCGAAGTAAATTTAAACGTTTCAACAAACATATTCAATC
Organism: Tetragnatha montana; assembly: GCA_963680715.1. Lineage (NCBI taxonomy): Eukaryota > Metazoa > Arthropoda > Arachnida > Araneae > Tetragnathidae > Tetragnatha > Tetragnatha montana. The sequence continues at coordinate 283,760 of OY796679.1, read as the reverse complement.
AACAATCAATCGCCAAAAGTACTACTACTATTCCGTCGTATCTCGCAAATTCATAGCACGGTTAATCCCTGTTTAAAATAAAACGTCGAGCACCCGCTGCACATCAGCAATCAAATGTCCGAATAAACCCAAACTCAACCCTATTTAAAATGGACTGGTCTTGTTGCTATAGCAACCGCTTCGTTTTGCAAAAATAAGTACCGTGATTGGATAAAAGGATTGAAAAATAGCAAGAGAAGTTGGCCAATAAAATCGAACGTTCTGAAACCACGCCTCACACGTATCAGATCTCAGAACAAGGGCGGATCCAGACCAGATTTTCGGGGGGGGGCATGTCAGAGTCAAAGGGTATTACATTCGAAATTTTCAGTGCCTCAGAAAAATTTTGAAGAGTGCTTGCTTTTAAGCAGCTTTTTAGGTTTTTATAGTAACTTAGAGGATATCCAGGGCCCGTGCCATTCTTTTAGAAAGTGGGAGGGGAGGGCGAAACCCTTTTGGTTGGGGCATAACAATACCTATGTTTCGCGAGGTGTTTCGCGGCTCCCAATTTTAAAAAAAAAGAACAAAAGAACAAATTTATTTATTGACAAAGAAAGAAGGAATTTAAAGTTGAACATACATAACCTGGAGGAAATAATCCTGTGCAGGTATAATAGAAATACAATGAGATATAATAAACAAACATGAAATTACTGGCAAAATTAATACTTAGAATTGAAATACGAAATAATGAAAAATGTGAAAGGAAAACAAAAAAAACCGAATAAATATGTATTAAAAAAAGTTGTACTAAGCGTTGGCGAAACGGTACGGTGTCGGGGAGTTATCAATTAATTTCAGTCAGTTTAAAAAAGTTGTTCAATATCAGTAATTGTTAGTAAATATAGTTTTAGATGCTTTTTGAAGGTTTTACTGGTTACACTATTTTGTATATTTAGTGGTAGGCTATTGAAAAACTTTGGGCCTAGATACGAAAATATTTTGCGCATGATTTCTTTAGTGGGATAATTTCCGAGTATAATATAGATAAAATCCGAAATTTTGTTAAAGTTAAAAAGGTTTCATCAGATAATGCTAGTTCTAAAGCAAAAGGGGGTCTGGGGGTCCTCCCCCAGAAAATTTTGTGAAAATTGGCTTCAAATAGAAGTTTTAATTATTACTCATTTTTGTACATTTGGTACGCATTGGATAATACCTAAAGAGGGCAACTTCTTGTACTCCTAAAATGAGAGGAGAGAAACAAGTTCAAGGAGAAAACAGTGGGGATTTTCCGAGTATAATATAGATAAAATGCGAAATTTTGTTAAAGTTAAAAAGGTTTTATCAGATAATGCTAGTTCTAAAGCAAAAGGGGGTCTGGGGGTCCTCCCCCAGAAAATTTTGTGAAATTTGGCTTCAAATAGAAGTTTTAATTATTACTCATTTTTGTACATTTGGTACCCATTGGATAATACCTAAAAAGGGCAACTTCTTGTACTCCTAAAATGGGAGGAGAGAAACAAGTTAGTAGATAGAAAAGGCCGGTTCTGCGACACTGGGCATCCGGGCAGCGGCGCGACATTGGGCATCCGGGCAGCGGCTCTGCGACTCTGGGCAGCAGCTGCCCATTCTACTAGATTGGGGCTCCCTGCCCATTCTACTTAATTGCGGCTCCTGCCCATTCTACTAAATTGCGGCTCCTGACCATTCTACTTAATTGCGGCTCCTGCCTATTCTACTAAATTGCGGCTCCTGCCCATTCTACTAAATTGGGGTTCCTGCGCATTCTACTAAATTGGGGCTCCTGCGCATTCTACTAAAATGTGGCTCTAAGACACAACCAACAACACGAAGTTAAATTGACACTCTACTACTAAAATGCGAAGGTACTTTGGGGCTCTACCACTAAAATGGGGCTCTACCACTAAGTTGAGCAGGTACTTTGCGACTCTAAGACATAACCAACAACATGAAGCTGAATTAAGATTTTCTGAAAGTTATTTTACATAAAATGATAAGGTTGGAAATTCCCAGGAGATTTAAGCCAAAGTTTCCCGCGTTAACAAAGCGTAACGGTACCAGTGGACAGCCTCCCCTAGCATTTCACAAAGAGGGGTACCTATGACATCAAGCTAACAATTCCTTACCTTTCACAAAGCAATACATGTGCTGATAATCCTTGAGGGAGATAACGATTGCATCTTTTCCTACAATACCAAGGAATTCGAACTCGGTCGTGATACGTTACCCTATTGGTGGATTTATATTCTACAATGATTAAAAATTACTAACTACATTCACATTAGATAAGATTTCGAATATTTTAAGCAATTTTTTAAATGAAATATACTTTTTATTACGAGTTCTGTATATGAGTTGATTTTTTTTCATAGAATGTTAAGAACATTCAAGTTAAAAATGATAGTTACGATTGCAAAGTTAATTTCCCCTATGATTCAATTTAAAATATTACTTATTTTATTCACAAAGACACTTTCACTATGATTCAATTTAAGATATTACTTATTTTATTCGAGAAGACACTTTTTCTAGTTAAACATGAGAATATATGATTAATCGCCTAAAATTAAATTATTCAATTACATTTTTTTCTGAAAGCATTAGGAATAAGATGATTTTTGTAACAAAATTGTAAAGAATATACAATTTCCCAAATATTTAGGAGAATTTCTATCCTTAACCTTTTCTTTAAAGTGAATCTTTTACACTACATGCTTTCATTTTTATGAATAACTATTATATTTATTAAACATGTAATAATTTTCCTATACCAAAGAAAACTGTTTTGAATATTTTTTATAAATACTAACAAATTTATGCATACATTTTACTATGGATAACATAAATATTATTACCCATTATAAAGTTGAGACAATTTTTCTAATGCTAATATTATAGTTTGAATGCAACAGAAGTTAAAAGCTCTAACATGAAAAAAAACTTTACAATAAAATGTAAGAAAAGAAAAAACAAACTTTTTAACCCACAAATCATTGATACTATACCGGTGATACATGCGCTACAAGAATTTTCCCATTTGTTAATCCTTTGAACACCATTAAATATCATTCACAAGAAGAAAAGAAACAATATAGAATAAAGAAATGATCATATGAAAGGAAATCTTTTTCCTCAAAATTAAAATTATGGGTGTACTACATCCTTTCACATATGAACTATGACATTAAAATTAGTAAAACATAAAGAGGAAACATAACACAAAAAGGAAACACATATTGAAAAAACATAACATATTTATTATGGAAATGAAAAGAAAATGTAAAAACGTTGATAGAAAAAAAACCTTATAAACTATATATCTAAGAACTTCATGAAAAATAAGGACGAATACAGAAAAATAACTATTAACTTTGAAAAAATAAAGAGAAAAACTTAAAAATATAGCAAGAGGAAACAATAAAACATTGTAAGAAACTAAAAACATTGAGAAAAATAATGACAAATGCAGAAAAATAACTAAAGACTTTGAAAAAATGAAGGAGAAAAGGTAAAAATATAACAAGAAATAAAAAATTTACACTGCATAACTTAAAAAAATGTTAAAAATAAATAAAAACTTTGAAAAAATAAAAGACAAAAGCAGAAAAATAAAGGTTAAAACATTGAAAATAACTAAAATCGTTTGTAGAATTGTAGAAAAAAACTTTAAAATATAACAAGAGGAAACATTACAACACTGCAATATGCTAAAAACTTTGTGAAAAAACGAAGACAAATATAGTAAAATAACTAAAAACTTTGAAAAAATAAAAGACAAATGCAGAAAAATAACTAAGATCTTTGAAAAAATAAAGGTTAAAACATTGAAAATAATTAAGAACATTGGTAGAATTGAAGAAAAACTTCAAAATATAACAAGAGGAAACATTACAACAATGCAATATACTAAAATTTTTGTGAAAAACGAAGGCAAATACAATAAAATAACTAAAGACTTTGAAAAAATAAAGACTAATACAGAATAATAACTAAGAACTTTGAAAAAATAAAGGTGAAAACATAAAAGAATTACAAGAAAAAACATTACCCTACTGCATGAAACTAAAAACTTTACTTAAAATGAACTAGAAAACGAAAAATTTTAAAAAGAAATGTTATCTTATGCATTATGAAACTAAAAATTTTGTTGAAATAAAAACTTAGAAACTCTAAAACTGAAGACTTTGTAAAAAAATAACTAAGAACTTTGAAGAAATAAAGGTGAAAACATAAAAGAATTACAAGAAAAAAAACATCCCACTCCATGAAACAAAAAAACTTTACTTAAAATAAAGTATAAAACGAAAATTTTAAAAGAAATGAAAACTTATGCATTAAAGCTAAAATCTGCTGAAAAAAAATAAAGACAAACATAGAAAATAACTAAGAGCTTTTGGTATAAACGAAGAAAAACTTTTAAATAATACAAGAAATAAAAACTTTGCTTACATAAAACTGAAAAATCTCACAAGAAATAAAAAAAATCACACTGTAAAACTTAAAAAATTGTTAAAAATAAATAAAAAATTTGAAAAAATCTTACAAGAAATAAAAAGTTACACTAAAAAATTAAAACTTTACCAAAAATTAAACTGTAAAACTAAAAATTTGTAAAAATAAGTAAAAAAACTTTGAAAATATTACAACAAATAAAAAGTTACACTGCAAAACTTAAAAAAACTTTGTTAAAATAACGAAAACTGAAAAATCTTACAAGAAATAAAAAAAAATACACTACAAAACTAAACTTTACCAAAAATTAAACTGTAAAACTAAAAAAATTGTTAAAAATAACTAACAACTTTGAAAAAATCTTACAAGAAATAAAAAAAAGTTGCTACAAAACTAAAACTTTACCAAAAATTAAACATGCATTAAAGCTAAAATCTGTTGAAAAAATAAAGACAAACATAGAAAATAACTAACTACTTTGGTATAAATGAAGGAAAAAAACTTAAAATAATACAAAAATAAAAACTTTGCTTACATAAAACTGAACAATTTTCTAAAATAAAAACTGATATCGAAAATAACTAAGAACTTTGAAAAAATAAAGATGAAAACATAATAATATTACAAAAAATATTATTACACTGTAGGTATGAAACTAAAAAACTTTACTTAAAATGAACTAGAAAACGAAAAATTTTACAAGAAATGAAAACTTATGCATTAAAGCTAAAATCTGTTGAAAAAAATAAAGACAAACATAGAAAATAACTAAGAGCTTTTGGTATAAACGAAGAAAAACTTTAAAATAATACAAGAAATAAAAACTTTGCTTACATAAAACTGAAAAATCTCACAAGAAATAAAAAAATCACACTGTAAAACTTAAAAAATTGTTAAAAATAAATGAAAAATTTGAAAAAATCTTACAAGAAATAAAAAGTTACACTAAAAAATTAAAACTACCAAAAATTAAACTGTAAAACTAAAAATTTGTAAAAATAAGTAAAAAAAACTGAAAAATATTACAACAAATAAAAAAAAGTTGCTACAAAACTAAAACTTTACCAAAAATTAAACTGTAAAACTAAAAACTTTGTTAAAAATAAATAAAAACATTGAAAAATACTTACAAGAAATAAAAAGTTACACTACAAAACTAAAACTTTTCCAAAAATTAAACTGTAAAACTAAAAACTTTGTGAAAAAAATATAAAAACTTTTAAAAAAATATTACAAGAAGTAAAAAGTTACACTACAAATCTAAAACTTTACCAAAAATTAAACGGTAAAACTAAAAACTTTGTGAAAAAAATATAAAAACTTTGAAAAAATATTACAACAAATAAAAAATGTCACTGCAAAACTAAAAAAAACTTCGTTAAAGTAACAAAACTGAAAAATATTACAAGAAATAAAAAAATTCATACTGTAAAACTTAAAAAATATTTTAAAAATCAATAAAAACTTTGAAAAATATTACAAGAAATAAAAAATTTCACTGCAAAACTAAAAAAAAACTTTGTTAAAGTAACAAAACTGAAAAATATTACAAGAAATAAAAAAATTCATACTGTAAAACTTAAAAAATATTTTAAAAATAAATAAAAACTTTGAAAAATATTACAAGAAATAAAAAGTTACACAATAAAACTGAAAAAAAACTTTGTTAATAATAAAAAAAATTAAAAATTAAGTAAAAACTTTGAAAAAATATTACAAGAAATAAAAAGTTACACTACAAAACTAAAACTTTACCAAAAATTAAACGATAAAACTAAAAACTTTGTGAAAAATATATAAAAACTTTGAAAAAATATTACAACAAATAAAAAATTTCACTGCAAAACTAAAAAAAACTTTGTTAAAGTAACAAAACTGAAAAATATTACAAGAAATAAAAAAATTCATACTGTAAAACTTAAAAAATATGTTAAAATAAATAAAAACTTTGAAAAATATTACAAGAAATAAAAAGTTACACAGTAAAACTAAAAAAACTTTGTTAATAATAAAAAAAAATAAAAAAATAAGTAAAAACTTTGAAAAAATATTACAAGAAATAAAAAGTTACACTACAAAACTAAAAATTTTGAAAACTTTACTAAAATATAAAGACTAATACAGAAAAATAACTAAGAACTTTGAAAAAATAAAGATTAAAAGGTTCTCATGTCCCATATAAATCAAGAAATCTTTAGATACTTTCTATGAAAATTTCAATGTGTCTTATGTAAAGTGTTTCAAACTAGAAGTTTTTTTCCCCCTTAAGTTTTTTAAAGTACTTAACTTACTTTTGGTTAAGAACATTTTTTATTAGATATCATCGTTAGGTCTACGATCTCCTCCATTGTGAACGTTTTTTTTTTATTATGAAAACTAGGTGGGCTGTGAACCCCTTCTATATGAAGAAGGGAAATTTAAGAATCTTGCTTTAATTTGTTCCAGCACACCCGTTTTACATAATAATTAAAAAAATTGTTTGCAATGAAGGATACCGTAGACCTAACGATGATATCTAATAAAAAATGTTCTTAACCAAAAGTAAGTTAAGTACTTTAAAAAACTTAAGGGGGAAAAAAACTTCTAGTTTGAAACACTTTACATAAGACACATTGAAATTTTCATAGAAAGTATCTAAAGATTTCTTGATTTATATGGGACATGAGAACCTTTTAATCTTTATTTTTTCAAAGTTCTTAGTTATTTTTCTGTATTAGTCTTTATATTTTAGTAAAGTTTTCAAAATTTTTAGTTTTGTAGTGTAACTTTTTATTTCTTGTAATATTTTTTCAAAGTTTTTACTTATTTTTTTATTTTTTTTTATTATTAACAAAGTTTTTTTAGTTTTACTGTGTAACTTTTTATTTCTTGTAATATTTTTCAAAGTTTTTATTTATTTTAGCATATTTTTTAAGTTTTACAGTATGAATTTTTTTATTTCTTGTAATATTTTTCAGTTTTGTTACTTTAACAAAGTTTTTTTTAGTTTTGCAGTGAAATTTTTTATTTGTTGTAATATTTTTTCAAAGTTTTTATATATTTTTCACAAAGTTTTTAGTTTTATCGTTTAATTTTTGGTAAAGTTTTAGTTTTGTAGTGTAACTTTTTATTTCTTGTAATATTTTTTCAAAGTTTTTACTTAATTTTTAATTTTTTTTATTATTAACAAAGTTTTTTTTCAGTTTTATTGTGTAACTTTTTATTTCTTGTAATATTTTTCAAAGTTTTTATTTATTTTTAAAATATTTTTTAAGTTTTACAGTATGAATTTTTTTATTTCTTGTAATATTTTTCAGTTTTGTTACTTTAACAAAGTTTTATTTTAGTTTTGCAGTGAAATTTTTTATTTCTTGTAATATTTTTCAAAGTTTTTATTGATTTTTAAAATATTTTTTAAGTTTTACAGTATGAATTTTTTTATTTCTTGTAATATTTTTCAGTTTTGTAACTTTAACAAAGTTTTTTTTAGTTTTGCAGTGACATTTTTTATTTGTTGTAATATTTTTTCAAAGTTTTTATATTTTTTTCACAAAGTTTTTAGTTTTACCGTTTAATTTTTGGTAAAGTTTTAGATTTGTAGTGTAACTTTTTACTTCTTGTAATATTTTTTTCAAAGTTTTTATATTTTTTTCACAAAGTTTTTAGTTTTACAGTTTAATTTTTGGAAAAGTTTTAGTTTTGTAGTGTAACTTTTTATTTCTTGTAAGATTTTTTCAATGTTTTTATTTATTTTTAACAAAGTTTTTAGTTTTACAGTTTAATTTTTGGTAAAGTTTTAGTTTTGTAGCAACTTTTTTTTATTTGTTGTAATATTTTTCAGTTTTTTTTACTTATTTTTACAAATTTTTAGTTTTACAGTTTAATTTTTGGTAGTTTTAATTTTTTAGTGTAACTTTTTATTTCTTGTAAGATTTTTTCAAATTTTTCATTTATTTTTAACAATTTTTTAAGTTTTACAGTGTGATTTTTTTATTTCTTGTGAGATTTTTCAGTTTTATGTAAGCAAAGTTTTTATTTCTTGTATTATTTTAAAGTTTTTCTTCGTTTATACCAAAAGCTCTTAGTTATTTTCTATGTTTGTCTTTATTTTTTTCAACAGATTTTAGCTTTAATGCATAAGTTTTCATTTCTTGTAAAATTTTTCGTTTTCTAGTTCATTTTAAGTAAAGTTTTTTAGTTTCATACCTACAGTGTAATAATATTTTTTGTAATATTATTATGTTTTCATCTTTATTTTTTCAAAGTTCTTAGTTATTTTCGATATCAGTTTTTATTTTAGAAAATTGTTCAGTTTTATGTAAGCAAAGTTTTTATTTTTGTATTATTTTAAGTTTTTTTCCTTCATTTATACCAAAGTAGTTAGTTATTTTCTATGTTTGTCTTTATTTTTTTCAGCAGATTTTAGCTTTAATGCATAAGTTTTCATTTCTTTTAAAATTTTCGTTTTATACTTTATTTTAAGTAAAGTTTTTTTGTTTCATGGAGTGGGATGTTTTTTTTTCTTGTAATTCTTTTATGTTTTCACCTTTATTTCTTCAAAGTTCTTAGTTATTTTTTTACAAAGTCTTCAGTTTTAGAGTTTCTAAGTTTTTATTTCAAAAAAATTTTTAGTTTCATAATGCATAAGATAACATTTCTTTTTAAAATTTTTCGTTTTCTAGTTCATTTTAAGTAAAGTTTTTAGTTTCATGCAGTAGGGTAATGTTTTTTCTTGTAATTCTTTTATGTTTTCACCTTTATTTTTTCAAAGTTCTTAGTTATTATTCTGTATTAGTCTTTGTATTAGTCTTTATTTTTTCAAAGTCTTTAGTTATTTTATTGTATTTGCCTTCGTTTTTCACAAAAATTTTAGTATATTGCATTGTTGTAATGTTTCCTCTTGTTATATTTTGAAGTTTTTCTTCAATTCTACCAATGTTCTTAATTATTTTCAATGTTTTAACCTTTATTTTTTCAAAGATCTTAGTTATTTTTCTGCATTTGTCTTTTATTTTTTCAAAGTTTTTAGTTATTTTACTATATTTGTCTTCGTTTTTTCACAAAGTTTTTAGCATATTGCAGTGTTGTAATGTTTCCTCTTGTTATATTTTAAAGTTTTTTTCTACAATTCTACAAACGATTTTAGTTATTTTCAATGTTTTAACCTTTATTTTTCTGCTTTTGTCTTTTATTTTTTCAAAGTTTTTATTTATTTTTAACATTTTTTTAAGTTATGCAGTGTAAATTTTTTATTTCTTGTTATATTTTTACCTTTTCTCCTTCATTTTTTCAAAGTCTTTAGTTATTTTTCTGCATTTGTCATTATTTTTCTCAATGTTTTTAGTTTCTTACAATGTTTTATTGTTTCCTCTTGCTATATTTTTAAGTTTTTCTCTTTATTTTTTCAAAGTTAATAGTTATTTTTCTGTATTCGTCCTTATTTTTCATGAAGTTCTTAGATATATAGTTTATAAGGTTTTTTTTCTATCAACGTTTTTACATTTTCTTTTCATTTCCATAATAAATATGTTATGTTTTTTCAATATGTGTTTCCTTTTTGTGTTATGTTTCCTCTTTATGTTTTACTAATTTTAATGTCATAGTTCATATGTGAAAGGATGTAGTACACCCATAATTTTAATTTTGAGGAAAAAGATTTCCTTTCATATGATCATTTCTTTATTCTATATTGTCTCTTTTCTTCTTGTGAATGATATTTAATGGTGTTCAAAGGATTAACAAATGGGAAAATTCTTGTAGCGCATGTATCACCGGTATAGTATCATTGATTTGTGGGTTAAAAAGTTTGTTTTTTCTTTTCTTACATTTTATTGTAAAGTTTTTTTTCATGTTAGAGCTTTTAACTTCTGTTGCATTCAAACTATAATATTAGCATTAGAAAAATTGTCTCAACTTTATAATGGGTAATAATATTTATGTTATCCATAGTAAAATGTATGCATAAATTTGTTAGTATTTATAAAAAATATTCAAAACAGTTTTCTTTGGTATAGGAAAATTATTACATGTTTAATAAATATAATAGTTATTCATAAAAATGAAAGCATGTAGTGTAAAAGATTCACTTTAAAGAAAAGGTTAAGGATAGAAATTCTCCTAAATATTTGGGAAATTGTATATTCTTTACAATTTTGTTACAAAAATCATCTTATTCCTAATGCTTTCAGAAAAAAATGTAATTGAATAATTTAATTTTAGGCGATTAATCATATATTCTCATGTTTAACTAGAAAAAGTGTCTTCTCGAATAAAATAAGTAATATCTTAAATTGAATCATAGTGAAAGTGTCTTTGTGAATAAAATAAGTAATATTTTAAATTGAATCATAGGGGAAATTAACTTTGCAATCGTAACTATCATTTTTAACTTGAATGTTCTTAACATTCTATGAAAAAAAAATCAACTCATATACAGAACTCGTAATAAAAAGTATATTTCATTTAAAAAATTGCTTAAAATATTCGAAATCTTATCTAATGTGAATGTAGTTAGTAATTTTTAATCATTGTAGAATATAAATCCACCAATAGGGTAACGTATCACGACCGAGTTCGAATTCCTTGGTATTGTAGGAAAAGATGCAATCGTTATCTCCCTCAAGGATTATCAGCACATGTATTGCTTTGTGAAAGGTAAGGAATTGTTAGCTTGATGTCATAGGTACCCCTCTTTGTGAAATGCTAGGGGAGGCTGTCCACTGGTACCGTTACGCTTTGTTAACGCGGGAAACTTTGGCTTAAATCTCCTGGGAATTTCCAACCTTATCATTTTATGTAAAATAACTTTCAGAAAATCTTAATTCAGCTTCATGTTGTTGGTTATGTCTTAGAGTCGCAAAGTACCTGCTCAACTTAGTGGTAGAGCCCCATTTTAGTGGTAGAGCCCCAAAGTACCTTCGCATTTTAGTAGTAGAGTGTCAATTTAACTTCGTGTTGTTGGTTGTGTCTTAGAGCCACATTTTAGTAGAATGCGCAGGAGCCCCAATTTAGTAGAATGCGCAGGAACTCCAATTTAGTAGAATGGGCAGGAGCCGCAATTTAGTAGAATAGGCAGGAGCCGCAATTAAGTAGAATGGTCAGGAGCCGCAATTTAGTAGAATGGGCAGGAGCCGCAATTAAGTAGAATGGGCAGGGAGCCCCAATCTAGTAGAATGGGCAGCTGCTGCCCGGCTGCCCAGAGTCGCAGAGCCGCTGCCCGGATGCCCAATGTCGCGCCGCTGCCCGGATGCCCAGTGTCGCAGAACTATTGCAGTGTCGCAGAACTGTTTTCTATCTACTCAAGTTCAAGGAGAAAACAGTAAATAAGTAACCATGAGAAATTAATAGGGGGTCTGAGGGGTTACCCCCCAAGAAACATTTTGAAAATTTGCCTCTAAAATTAAAGTTTCAGTTCATTTTGAAAGCATGTAAACCACAGAATTTTCAAGGATGACATTATAAATAGATGCCAAATTTTGAAAAACTATAGTATTCATCTATTTTAAAACTTCCCAAAAGAGAACAGCTCATTTAAGCGGAAGAATTTTCAAGGGAAAAACACTCTAAAACAGATGTCACATGTCAAAATATTAAAGGGGGGTATGGGGGTTCTCCCCCAGAAAATTTTTTGAAGAAAGTGTTTTTTAAGCTATTTATTAGGGTTTGTCGGGGGGGGCGCATGGCCCCCAGGCCCCCCCCCTCTGGATCCGCCCCTGTCTCAGAATGACCCCTTGGTAGCATACGATCGCATCTCATTACAATGGAATCGTATCTCATCGTATGGAAATTTTAAGGTGTGATCGCATGAACAGAGAATAGGCCCCTTAGTTTCATTTTGAGACATTTTTGGTTACACACAAAGAAAGCAGCTCCTTGTAAACCACAGAATTTTTAAGGAAAAAAATTTAATTTGAAATCAAAACTCACAAGGGCGGGATGGGGGTCGTCCCCCAGAATTATATTTGAAAATTTGCCTCCTTCAAGTAGTGTTTTACCTCATATTAAAATCTTTGGAAAGCACTCAAAGGTAACTTGAATCGAGTGTTCCCCAGGGTTACTCGCGGACCCCCTAGGTAAGCGCAGTGGACCCCCAGGGGTCTGCGGACCACAGTTATTAGAGTCCTTACTTTTTAGAAGAACGCAGTTGTTTTTTCCTCATTGCCCTAATTTCCGTTTCTTTCCGAAAAAAATTCCGTATCACACCAAACGTTCTGCAGCAAACGAGAAGTTAAAAAAAAACTATCAAAGCTCATGATAGGCGCAATTTAGGGCTCTTTTACAGTCAAGCTGAATCTGAGCTGAAACTGAAAAACTATCAATCACTGGACCCCGACACACTTTCCCCTTCCAGCCTTCGCAATACAAGAGAGGGGGTTGAGAACGTCGCGTAAAGGCCCAGTTCCGCTATGCGCGAGCGAGCGACGCCGTGCCGACCTAGCTCCGACCAATAGGAGAAGAGAAGGACCGCACTTGATAGGAAAGAATAAAGGGCGGAGTTTCATTGCTTTCAGCTCTGCCCATCGCGTCGCGTCGCTCAAGATTCGCGCACATTCGCTTGAGTTGAACTTTTGAGCGACGATCGCGCGAAAGTGTTGCCCAAAAATTGTTTTGGTCTGGCAATGGCGGACAAGCAAACGACATGATCATCGAAGATGGAAGTATGTAAAGTAAACTTCATTTTATTTCTCAAATATTTAAAACAATTTTAATTTGTCACACTATAGAAATACGTAGACAGATTGAGGTAAGTATAAGAAGCTATGTTTTGTAACGTATCAACAATAATACTATACCATTTAATCAAAGTATTTTGTGTGCTCCAAGAATGTACCTACTTTCTTTTAATTTAATATTTTTGTTTCATGTTAATTAGAACATGGGTTTCAAATGTTAATGCGTTCATCTTAATATCTGGGATTCATATAATTTGTTTACAATTCTTGAAGTAATGATCACAATTTTTCATTTCTTCATAACTCCAAGTTCTGTTGTGGGGCCTGATGAAATAAAACCACATATTTAAAAAACAAAGTTTATTCAACATGAACAAAACGAGTAACAGTGTAACTAACGAAACAACAACAAAAGCATATATATACAACAAAAACAGTTACGGTTAACAGTTAAGTATGATAGGAACGCGCAAGTCCACCACATCACTCTCCCCCCCTTTCAGACGACAACGTCGTCGATCCCACTAGTTAGCTGGGAAGCAGGTGAGCTGGCTTGAGCCTATCCATCGAAACAACCTTTTGTAGGTTGCCGATTTGAAGAAGGAAAGTTTTGGAGAACCTCTTTAACACCTTGAAAGGACCGTCATACTGGGGTTGGAGTGGCTTTCTTACGGCGTCATGCCTCAAAAATACGTGAGTGCAGGTAGAGAGTTCCTTGGGTACGAACACTGCTCTGGACGAGTGCCAGGTTGCAGGAAAAGGACGGAGGCTGTCAAACTGCTGTCGAAGAGAAACAATAAAATCAGACTGTGACACAGAACTCTTTTCAGGCACAAAAAACTGTCCTGGCAGTCTAACAGTCTGTCCATATAGCAGCTCCGCAGAGGACAGCTTAAACTCATCCCGAAGTGCCGTCCGTAGCCCTAATAGGACTAATGGCAAGGCATCAGTCCAAGTACCTCCCTTACACTTTAAAGAGGACTTGATGACCCTATGGGTACGCTCAACAAACCCGTTTGACTTGGGGTTATATGCAGTAGTACGAATGTTCATTGCGCCCAAAGTATGAGCCAAAGAACGGAACATTCTAGATTCAAATTGAGCACCTTGGTCATGAGCTATTTGAAGCGGGGCACCAAATCGGGAAACCCAACCCTCCAAAAATGCACGACAAACTCTTTCAGCACATATATTTTCCAATGGAATAGCCTCTACCCAACGGGTGTACCTATCAATGATAGTTAACAAATATTTAAACCCGCGACTTGCTGGGAGAGGTCCTACTAAATCCATATGGATGTGCTGAAATCGCGAAGTAGGGAGCTGGATTTGACCCAAGGGGGTTTTAGTGTGTCGGTGCACTTTGGCTCTTTGACAAGGCACACAAGACTTACACCAAGCGGCAAGATCTTTCCGTATAGAAGGCCAAACATAGCTGGATAAGATCTGCCTTAAGGTAGAACGTGTACCTACGTGTGCAAGATTGTGCACAGACTCGAAAACTAGACGTCTCAAAGCAGAAGGCACAAGGACACGTGCCTTGTTTAAAGAAACGTCACAAAAAAGTTCCACCTTTAAGTGGGGAATTTCAATTAACTTAATGACTAAGCTAGTTTTGTTAGACTTAATTATAGATTTTATTTCCTCGTCGTTACGCTGACACTCAGCCATGACTTTATAATCCAATGGATCAGGAATTAACACTTCATCTACCCATGACAACGCATCAGCCACAAAATTCTGTTCTCCAGGAATATACCTGATATCCGTTGTAAATTGCGAAATGTATTCCAAATATCTCGTTTGACGAGGAGAACATTTGGCAGAATTGTGCTTAAATGCGTATATCATGGGTTTATGATCACACATAACATGAAACTTAATACCCTCAAGCATAAATCGAAAATGCTCAACTGACAAATATATAGCTAATAGCTCTTTGTCATAAACAGAATATTTCTGTTGAGCAGGGTTAAGTTTCTTTGAAAAAAACGCCAATGGCTGTAAACCCTTACTAGTTTCCTGGTGCAGTGCTCCAGCGATTGCTGTGTCACTGGCATCAGTAAACAAAACCAGGTTAGAATTTGGGTGAGGATGTGCCAACGTAGTTGCATTAACAACACCCTTTTTACACTCCTGAAATGCGCCTTCCAATTCAGGTGTCCATAAAACAGGACGTTTATCGTTCTTTTTAGCTCCCCGCAATAGTGCATTAAGAGGGCACTGAAGTTCAGCCGCCCTAGGGACAAAGCGACGATAGAAGTTCATAAGACCCAGAAATCTTCGCAGATCCTGTAAGGTCTTAGGTTTTGAAAAATTTGAGATGGCTTCGACCTTATCAGGTAATGGTCTACAACCAGAACTAGCAATAATATGGCCTAAAAACTCGACCTCTTGAACACCGAAAACGCACTTCAAGGAGTTAATAGTAACCCCAAATTCCTTGAAACGACTAAATACTTCACGCAAGTGAGCAAAATGCTCTTTTTCATTAGCACTAGCGATCAGTATGTCGTCAAGGTATGCAAAAACAAAGTCTAACCCAAAAAGCACATGATTGATGAATCTCTGAAACGTTTGAGGGGCGTTACAGAGACCAAATGGTAAGACAAGAAATTCATACAGACCAAAAGGCGTAATAACTGCCGTTTTTTCAACGTCAGAAGGATTAACAGGAATTTGATTAAATGCACGAACCAAGTCAATTTTACTGAAAATAGATTTTCCAGACAAATTTTGAGAAAAATCCTGTAAGTTTGGGAGGGGGTATTTATCAGGGACTGTTTTAGAGTTCAAAGCTCTATAGTCACCTGTAGGCCTATAGTCACCGTTCTTTTTAGGGACCATGTGCAATGCACTGCTCCAAGAACTCTTTGAAGGCCTGCATATGCCATGTTCAACCATATAGTTAAACTCTGCCTTGGCAGTTTCAAGTTGAGCAGGATTTAATCTCCTAACTTTAGACACAACCGGTTGACCCGTGGTTTCAATATGATGCACTATGTCGTGAAAAGCATCAATAGGCTTTGTTTTTACAATGGTGATCTCAGAAAATTCTTTTAACAGTTCATGATAACGAGAATCACCAACAATAGCCTTTACACTGGGTTGATCAGCACTACAGAAAATTGCTGAAATACGGTTTGAATGATTAGGGTCAATCAGTTTTGACCTTTTAATGTCTACTAGTAACCCAAACTGCTGCAGGAAGTCAGCCCCCAAAATAGGTTTTGACACATTAGCAATGGTAAAGTAAAAATCGTATTTTTTACCAAAACCTAAGTTTACAGACAAAAACTTTTGACCAAAGGTTTGTATATTAGAGCCATTAGCGGCTTGTAATACATAATCAGTTGCTTTCCTGTGTCCTTTAAAAGACAACGGGAGCAAACTGATATCAGACCCGCTGTCAACTAAAAAATCTAATTTAGTTTTATGATCCCTAACAAATAATCGTTTACTCTTAAACCTTCCTGTTTGACAAAGGTCAACTTCATCAGAGTATTCACAGGGTTCGACACATTTATGGGCTTTTACCCCAAATTTTCTATGGTAAAAACATAACACTTTTTGCTTTGGGTTTTCTTTGTTTACATCCTTACTAACATTAGTAGGTTTACTACTAAAAGATCTGTTTTTAGATCCAAGTTCCCTTTTGAGATCTTGAATTTCACCAGATAAAAGCGTAACTTGCTTTGACAAATCATCGACTTGCTTTTGTAAAGAGGGATTTACAACGTTACATTCACTTGAAGCAGAATTTGTAACTTCAAAAATTTTGTCAGCCAAAGAAGCCAAATTACTTAATGGCTCAGTAGAAGCAGCCAAAATGGATTGAATGTTTAAGGGAAGTCTGGATACCCAAATAGACTTCAAGGCCTCATTAGGGAAAATATTACCCGAAAGATCTTTCATTTTGCGTAACAGCGCGGATGGTTTTAAATCATCCAATTGCAAGTCTGAGAGCAAAATTTTAATACGACTTGATTCTGAAAGTTCAAACTCACTAATCAATCTTTTCTTAACCGCTGTATACGGTTCAACTTTATCAGGATCGGTAATTAAATCAGCCACAGTAGACATGATTTTTTCGTCCAAAGAAGCGATTAGATTAAAATACTTAGTCTTTTCAGTGGTGATACCAGAGACTTCAAAATTTGCTTCAATTTGGGCGAAAAAGAGTCTAGGGTTGTTAGGCCAAAAACTTGGGATTTTTACACCAATCTTATTCACCTCAGTTAAAGAGGGAGGGGTTGACTTAAGTTCAGAATCAAGTGCCATGGTGAAATTCAACACTCAAAATACACAAACTTATCAAAGATCAAAGAAATGGCCGAGCGTCACGTAACGAAGGGAAAGTAATTAAACAGGGTAACCGACATGGTAGCACCCGGCTTCATACTCACAATGACCAACTCAGCCTGCCGAGACATCAACATCAAGTACAACTGGAAAAATCATCCCACAATTCGGGTTGGTGGTGCCCAAAAGCCAGACCAGGTCATCTTAAATGACAACTGAATCAGCAACCGAAAAGGTGCCCAAAACAAGAACGGGTCACCAAAAATATGTGGGGCCTGATGAAATAAAACCACATATTTAAAAAACAAAGTTTATTCAACATGAACAAAACGAGTAACAGTGTAACTAACGAAACAACAACAAAAGCATATATATACAACAAAAACAGTTACGGTTAACAGTTAAGTATGATAGGAACGCGCAAGTCCGCCACACTGTGTCGCTTATCAAACCTATTTTAAAGTGTATCACAAACTTTTTTAACCCCTATGGCCATACTGGATATACCAACTATAAAACTGTCCCTTTGATTAAAATTGAACTATCCTAATCATTATGGCCCCGTTTACATGTGCCACTCTATACCCGGGAATAATGCAGGAGAAAGGGATATTGAAAACCGTGCTAAAAACCCGTTTACATGACCAGGGGCCTAACCGCGATCTCATCGCCTATAGTTGCTATCGACAATAGGCGAGCTCGCCTAGCCGAGAACACGCTTTTCTCTAAGCGAGACCTTCCCAAAACGCGCTTTTGGCCCGACCGCGAACCGGTGGTAGAAAAGGATTTACTGATGCATCTCGCTTTCGTCTCGAGAAGGGAACTGGCCAATCAAAAGAGAGCATCCTATTCGAAGGTAGTATTCATCCGCATGAGCTGCAATATCGTTCGCCATCTTGTATTAAGTTTCGAACCGTATTCGGATTTCTTTTACACTTTTGGTGGTCCGTTAAATAGTTCCAAAAAATATAAAACAGCTGTTAATTTCCAAAGCAAGTCCTCAGACATTAATCTAGTACGAAAGTAATGGACATTAGTGTTCGTTTATACAAATTTGTAGGATCAGTGTAGAATTACTTGTGACGTTTTTCCATAGATGGCTCCACTATCACGTTAATGAATAAATCAATTTATAAATGGAAGGGCTATACTTTTCAATTTGTTTTCGTTTCTTAATCGTGTTAAAGTTTCTGAATGCATCCCTAAAGTCCTAGCCATAATGAAAAATTGTCTTCGGATTTAGAAAATGCAAACAAAACACTACACCGCATCACTACTCTTCCCAAAGTAAACCGTGCGCAGACATAGAGAAAGAGTTCTTAAATAAAATACTTTAAAAAGTACAATCGAAGATTTTTAAGCATAACCTCAAAGAATGATAAGGTTAAAAACTAAAAGAAACGTCATAATATAAGGAAATAATAGCAAAAAAACGATACATAGCGTATACGATAATTGCGAAAAGACCTTTACGAGCCCTCCGAAGCAGTCGCTTCGTAGGCGAGGGAAAATTTGCCGTAGGCGAGGTTTCGAATGCTTCGCGGTTCGACCATTTGCCGAACTATCGTAATGTGACGTCACGAGCTCGCCTAGACTGGTTCCATCTCGCCTATTGTCGATAGCAACTATAGGCGATGAGATCGCGGTTAGGCCCCAGTCCTCAAATCCCGGGTATAGACGTCACTGGTCCCATCATTCATTGCGATTTGAGTTTGTTTACATTCTGTTATCTGTTTTCGTCTTGGAATTTTGCGTTCATAATGGATTATTTTCAAGTTATTTCGACATTTAAGATAGTAATCAATCTTAAATATGCAATTGAAATAACAAAGAACAACTTACTTTCCAACAAGTACTCACTTAAGCCTAACATGGATGACTTTTTGCTTTGAGTGAGACCGAAATGCATCATGGGAAAGCCGGGTATTCAAATTCCCGAGTAAATAGGTGGATTTATTTATACCCTGCATTTTTCCCTATTGCTAGGTATATCGGCCACTTATACCCGGGTATATGGTCCATGTAAACGGGGCCTATGTCATCATATGTCATTGGTACTACTGTGCAACTTGGATAACGCAAACGTGTGTAATTTCTTAGTGGTAGTCTTTATCTTGGTCCCGTAATGTATTTTTTCAATTAGTTTAACTTCTGAGATACACAATTAATGAGATAAAAGTTGCATAGATTACTGGGAGGTTGCATAAGTTCCGGTTTTTGATTATTTAAGAGAAAAATTTCTACTTGTATACATAACGCTGCCTTGACGAGGAACTGAAATTTATCAATTTAATTATGTATATATTATTAGGTCCTATCAGCATTATGTTTTCATTATTCAATCTTAAATTCTCAAATTTTGGATGTCTGATAACACGCAGGTTTTTGTGACATGAAAGACTAAAATGTAATACTTTAAAGTTTCAACACATATAACAATGGTAATATGTTGTGCAATTCTGTTTTCTGTCCTGTCATGCTGTTTAAGATGCAGTTAATATAAGTATCATAAAAAAATGCAAACTAATTCATTAAAATATGAGGCAAAATAAATAGAGACACTAAAAATCTGTAATTTGGCTACACATTAGTTTATTCAATTCCCTTTTTGTACTTATAATGTCAAAATTATTATTTGTGAAATTTAGATAAAATGTAATCTTGCTGTTTATTTTCATGCCATATGAATACTAGTATTTTTATTTTTTGTATAAATTTTAATGTAATTGCAATTTGTAAATGTGTAAACATTTTGGTGTAACTATTATGGTAAATAAAATTGAATTTTGCATATTATTTATGTAATTTTCTTTACACACATAACACACAATTGTATCTTTGGGTTTAAAAACCATTAGTTTCTATAAAAATTTCTATTCGACTGGTTTTTGAACTCAATGATTGTTTTTCGTCAGGTCTTGTTTGAATCGCTTAAAGTTATACCTGATGTGGAAATAAATAAACTATTAAAAAATGCAGATATGGTTTGAATGGGGAATAGTATGTATTATTATGATTTGTTTGTATGCAAGCTAATTGTATTTAATGTAAATGCATTAAATGAAGTTACTTATTTAATAACAAAACAATTGTAAATTTAGGATGAACACTACATAATTTAAAGTGTATTTAAGTAACAGCAGCAAGATAAGTACATTTTTTATATTTATTTGTACGTTCTCATGGTGATATATTTTGAGTACATCCCGCTACATTCAGTGATGCTTATATACTTGTCCTGATTTACAGCAATCCCAGATTAAAACTATTTCTGTATTACAAAGACAGGTTATGAAAGTTTTGATTGCTTTATCATAGGAATAAATCATTATACTGTCCTTTCCTTAAATGATTGTATGTTTCCTGAAGGGGTCGCTTTACTGATGTTCTACCGTGCATTAAAATTTGCTTCCAAAGTTCTTTAGTTACTATGTTTTCAATTTTATGAAATATCCTCTAAATGATCATTAAATTTTTATATTTTGATATACACGCTGATGTAACAGAAGTGTTACATGAAACTATAATCTTCAGCAATTAATTGGGATAATATCATAAATTGTCAGAAAGCAATTAAAAAAAATCTGTCTTAATTTAAAAATTGAAACTTAAAATGTTCCATGTAAATTTCAGATTCATTTAATAAACATTTATTGATGGTACACAGTAAATTTTAATCATCTTTTCACCATAGCACCTTCTAAATCATCTTAAAAAGCTGATTTTTCTCTCTTTTAACACCTACTTAAATTTTTTTATGTAAATTTTTTTTTCAAAAGAATTCAACAAAAATAAAATGAAAAGGATGACAGTTTTGTTACATTAGATATTAATTACACAAAGAAAGAAAAACTGTAGCAATACTTAAAAAAGACAAAAATTGCCTAATTTAAAAACGATTGAATTTGGGGTGTTTTTGCTAAATCTCATTAGAATGGCCTACTAATAATTAAGCATCAAAATCTTGACCCAAGTAAGTAAGTTGAGTAAGTATTTAAAATGTTTGCATCCCTTGAATCTTTAAAAAAAAATTGTATATTAATAAGAAGAAAAATAGCGCCATCTATCAATACGGGCAATAGTTAAATAATACTACGTAAAATTAAAATAACTAGTTATATCATGGTGCCATCTATCTGCAATAAGGAAAACTAGCACAAGAAATAGCGGGCGGCGTCGCGCGACGAACGATTGAAAGACTAGTTCCATAGGAAAGCATTTCGGGGAGGAGATACAAAAGAAGGCGGAGGATTGCTTGAAGGCATGGAGGAAGGAGTGAGTGGAGGGAACATCGCTGTTGAAACGCCGCGCACCGGGTGAAGCAACCGCGGAACTCCGGCGGCCATATTGTTATATGCATCGTTCAATACGTGCGCTTGTTAGTTACTATGCGCTCGTTTAGTTTTCATGAAACATTTAACATAATTTTTATTTCAAAGGGTTTTCCCGCTTTAATTTCATTACAAACTTTAATACTACATCATTTTTAATTAAAGTCAAGCATATTAAAAAATTTTAATAAACAGGGATCATGGAAAACTATTTAGTCTGCTTCCATATAGGCTATAAAATAATGCATAATTTTTTTCAACATGGCATAAGCACTTTTTTTTATTTTCATCTCATTAGAATATTATTTTTTTTAACAAGTTACAACTTATCCATACCTAAGTAAACTTTAATTCATTAGTTTCTTTCATAATTTTTTTGTTTAAAACAAATGTTATAAAACATTGAAATAAAATTGTTTCTAGGATATTCAAGTTTAATCCCACTTGTTGAATTGAAAAAGCTAGGATGGAAAAGGTCACATTGCATTATTAGGAAAAATTATTTTAACTTAAGAATTAAAATGTATTTATCAATTTTATACAAATTATTATCGAAATTCCTAAAATAGAATTAATATAAAAGCTATTTAATTATAAGCAATTACTTCAATTGAGTTTTATTTAGAAAACAATAATACACAAGAATACACCTTAAATTTTATTTTAAACATCTATAAAAATACGTTTCATAAAAATTACACGTTTAAAAACAATTATGAAAAACATTTTACACATATGCATAACATTTTACACATATGCAATTAAAAGTGACAATAGTTGGTTATAAGATTACAGGTTTTATATTTGTCATAGGGCAATTTTTTTATTCAAATAAGAATAGTTAATAATTTAGGTATGATACAAAATTAAACAAGAAAATTTTCAATATCACCTATGGAAACAAAAACCTTTTTAATATATGCTTGGAAGGATTTTAGTGTTTCAAATTTAAGACTTTATAAACCGGTCACTTATTGGAAACTATAACAGAAAAATGCCATTCACACATTTGTTAATAAATATTACTTCATTCTAGAAATAAAATTAAAACCTGATAATACACACATATACATAACTAAGCAAAATAAGTGTTTACATGATAAGTAAAAAATTCAGGAACAATTAATATTGACTAGAAATAACTATAGCCTGAGTGAAAGACCAGGACATAATAAACTATTTTCCATTACATGTACATCTTTGTAAAGTTATGGTTTGTCTTGTCCCAATTTAGCCCCAATCCACCTGACAAAAGGACTATCTAAATATTTTTGTAACAACTAACTCATTTTAACTAAAATATACGAGTTTGTTTCAGTTTATGATTACATAAAAACATTATATTATACCGGTTGCAGATGAAGAGGAAAATCAAATTCAATTGGAACTGCATTTTCCCGTAGTCTTACATAACGTAAGGATGTTCTGTCAAAGTCCTCTGCTCGAAAGTGTTTTGAGCACAGCTTGCTGCTCTTGGTTGGTACCCATTTCTCTCTCCTCACTGCATTTATCCACAGAGCTCTGCGTTTCTCTTCTTTCGGGAAACTAGAAGCATAAAATACAGTATTTTATTACACATTAAAGCAGATGGTCTATGGTAGCCAAACAAACTGAACATATTGGTGGTAGGTAAACTATGATTAACAAAGTTATCAACTTGATAATCTTAGATTCATTAAATTTCTTGAGAAAATTGTTAAGTTCATGTTTAAAAAATACAAATTAGGGGACATCCATAAATTACGTGAGGTGTTTTTTCCAAAATCTGGACCCCCCATGCGAGATTTACCTACAAACCTACAACTTTTAAAGGTAACCTCAACGCAAAACCGCATAATTTTGAATGAAAAAAGCCAAAGGTTCGCTCAAACTGATACATCACCACAGTATCTTATCTGTGTGTATTCCTTCCTCATACTTAAAAAAAAGAAAATCATATAATTTCTAACTAAAAAAGTTGACGTGAGATTTTAATCGACCCCCCTCCCCCCTTGGTGAGATTTTTCCAAACCCTTCTCCCCTTTTTGATCTCACGTAATTTATGGATGTCCCCTTATGATCTAAAGAAGAATGTTTATCACATAACCTTAATAATTATAAAAAATAATTGTTTGTTATCTTTAGTAATAAGATAGGTAATAATAGAAATTAAATATGCTACCAACTAAGAGAATTAACAGTATAAACTTCTTAATTTATAAAAAAATCGCAAAAAACTTTTCCTAACTAAACCATTTAGGATTTTTGCAACTTGCTATTTTCAACCTCAGTGTAATTTCCACAATCATCTAGTCCTCTAATCTTCCTCCATGCTTGAAGGCCCTTTTATATGAACCCGTTTTCGCGGATGACGGGCCGCGTTTGCTTGATCCGCCATCAGAAAAATCCCTTTGGTTGGCAAAAAGTGGTGGCGCTGCGGTCGCCTTTGAACAACCAAACGCGGCCCGTGAAAACGGGAGCAAAAAAAGTTTTGCTCTCCGTGCTCTCCGTCATCGGCAGCCGCGAAGATTAGAGAACATCAACAATAAACTACAAACATGGCGTAAGTTCAATTTTCGTTTCTCTTGGTTTAAAGTGTATTTCAATTGAAAATGATTGTAAAGTGATTTCTTATTTAAAACAAACAAAGTACTTGTTCTCGCGATTGATTTCAATCGTAATACTGGCGTTGTTTTCTGTATGTAATTTGCATTACAAGCAGTGCTGAAATTGGAGAAAAATATTTGGGGGGACTCACCCTCACCTTTTTACAGAGTAGATGATTGATGGAGGGTAAAATATGACTAATTTTTAGTAGTACCTACTTGAATTGATAATCAAATTATAGATTACATTTAATTGCATAGTTAGGGGAAAGTGGGGGC
Source organism: Tetragnatha montana (assembly GCA_963680715.1). NCBI lineage: Eukaryota > Metazoa > Arthropoda > Arachnida > Araneae > Tetragnathidae > Tetragnatha > Tetragnatha montana. Next base: position 259,160 of record OY796679.1, on the reverse strand, counting down.
TAATGGGAAATTTTTTAAATGCTAGAATAAAAGCATAAATGCAGTTATTATAATTTTTATAACCTTAAAACTATGTAACATTTAAGTATTCATTACAAATATTGATGGAAAGAAAAAAAACATTATTCATCTTTATGTTAGTAGTGGCAGATCCAGGATATGTTTTTGGGGTATAAAAATGTGGGGTTTTTTTTTAATTGTTTTTCGAAATTAGACTCTAAAAACAGGGTTTTTACTCATTTTTTGCACAGCAAATCGTGAGTAATAGAGATTAAAATACTTGAAGGGGGTCTTGGGGGTCCTCCCCAGAACGTTTTTGGAAATTTGACCCTAAAAATCCGAATACGAATATATTTGCGAATCGGAATACGGGGAAACTGCTGGCACGCTGATAGGCGAATCCGAACACTCATTCAAATGGGAATTTAGGTCAGAAAAAATAAATTTTCTTTCGTATTTAAATCTACCCTTAAATTTATAAATTTTTTTCGTGGAAACAAATATTTTAGGGAACGGGGACGGTAAAAATACTTCGGGGGACGGTCCAATTATTTTGGGGGACGGCGTCCCCCTCCAATTTCATCACTGATTACAAGTCAATGTACAGCTTAATGTTCATGCTAAAAAAGAAATTGCATCATTTTATGAAACAGATTCTGTTTCCTGTAGAAGAGACACTGCTATAAAATAACAGATAATAAAGCTTGATATCGCGTGTGATCACATTTATCTTGTTTTGTATTATATCGTTGGAAACAGCTTTAGAAATAGTCCTCCAGTCACCACATCTGTAATGTGTAACCACATCTCCCACAGCAACACGATTGAGTGTTGTCTATCTCTAACCAGGGCCTGATTTACCATTAGGCCCGGGCCTAGGGGCCCCACAATTTGGGGGCCCCCTAATTTTAAAAAGTTAACAAAAAATTATAGTAGAAATAACTTTTTATACTTCCTTGAATGTTTTTTCATTACATTTTTTAACTCGAAAATAAAAATCTAAAACTTTTTAGCAATGTAAAAAACGTAAAAGATAACCGAGAACGTGTCTGACCCTGACGATAGTGAATTTTCATACTAATCAAACAATAATTTTAACGCATCTACATTTATATAGCACCAAATATGGCAACGGGGGGCCCCTTCCTGCATGTTGGGCCTAGTGTTCTAAATTTTCTAAATCGGGCCCTGTCTCTAACAATAATAGCAATTACTACTATTTTAGGATCTAGTAATAATACTTAAAATTGGACCTAAATGGTTGTTATAATTGAGGCTGTGGGTAAAAAAGGCGGCTGAAGTCTCTAAAGCTGTACCGAAAACTAATTATTTATTTATTTGATTTGAAATTGAATTTACTCGGTGTATATAGCAGTTTAAGATGATGGCTAAAATATTTCGGGGACTGTCTAAAAAATATTTTGTGACGACGCCTCCCTATGTCCCCTCAGAATCAGAACTGGTTGTATAGACAATGTTTTTAATTATATTAGGTATGAGATTGATCTAATGGTTGATATCCCGATTCAGGCAGTTGTTGAAACTTTTTGTCCAGGCGGTATGATGGTTTATAACAGTTTGTTACTCCTGTTAGAGACAGTGATTTCATACCAGGATATACCTGACCAAGCTTGGCGCTAAAAAGAAATAGGTTGCCTTTTAGTCGCTTTTACCCAATACTCTCGCATATTTTAGAAGGGGCGTTGCTCTACCACTTAACTAGAATAATTACCGTTACATGTTTTACATTCTTTTAGGAATCGCTTCTTGCCCATCCAGAATATGCATGTTTAAAGTATAGAAAAAAGCATTTTTACCTTACTTAAAAAATCCTATTATAGCCCCTGTAGATCTCTAGAAGTTGTTGCTTAAATGACTAAGTTATTTAAAGTTTAACATTTACTTTTAGGTGCTATTAGCGAAATACAAATATTTATTCATAATAATTAAAATTGAACCTGCTAGGTATGTAAAGACATTGTTATTTAATTGTATTGTATTTCGCTATTGAATGTCTGTTACTAATATTCTTCTTAGTTTGTGATTCAATTAATATGATTTCTGTACAATTGTTTAGCATTTCAATTATTTTTCTCTTCCACAGAAGTTTAGAATATTATCTTATGTAGTCTGAAACTGAAGAAGATATTTATCCTGAATGAGATGACTGGCTAAGTGCAGTAAATTTCTATTCTTATAGCAATGCATCCAAGCTTTTTTCACCTTTTTAATTGCAAATCTTAAATTTATTTATATGGGGATATTATTTGCCACTCACAGTGGCAGGTCATTCGAAGTATGTGAACCCCTAGCAATACATGAAAAAGAAATAAAAACATTTTCAACTTTATCCGGGATAAGATTCCGCTCCATACCTTTCGAAAACGAAAGGTCAATATTTGTTACCAAAGTTTTCTGTACATTACAGTTTTTTTTGCTCGGTATTATTTTGTGAGACTGTTTCTTACAGCACAACTTATAGTGCGTGTGCTTGCTTTGCACAATACTTTAGAATTAGATGCTAATTTATGTTTACCAAAGTCAAGCAAAAACACCAAATTTCCCGGTATGGTTGTGGTAACACATTATTTACTGGTGGTGTAGCCAGTGGGTGTTGGGGTTGTAGTACTCATTCCCAAAACTAAAAATTTATTATGAATTATACTAGATTATGTTTCTTGTCAGTGACGGGTCACGGGTTGATGTAAGAAGACTCCACACTTTCTAGCTACCTAATTGACAAGTCAGAGATGACTCTTGCTTGCTCTGTCTTTTTCACCTATTAGATAGCCAGAAAGTCTGTCGTCACCTCACATCAACCTGTTGTAACATAGTGCAGTTGAAATAAGTAAAATTCTCCCCATACATAAAAATTGCCAATATCGCCATCTGATTTTTTTAGTAACAACACTGGTACTGTTGCTTAATTCCTTTTATATTTCTGTTTATTCTATTCAACAGGTTCTTACTAACGGTGTCGAGTCAAGATATTGGAAAAAAGAATTTCGAGAATGATTTCTACATTTCTTCCCAATTTTTTTTAAAAGATAAAAAGCTTTTTATGCATGTAAGTATAGCAGTATGTAGAGAATGAGTATAGGGTTCAACAACCCTTTGAAATTTTTATAACTATTTATTCACAGGTTCTTTTACTTTGAAAATGTTAGGGCGTATCCTCCTGGAAACTCAGAAAAATTTTTGATCATAGAAAACCACTAAACTACTCCTATCCCCCTCCATTAAATTTTTTACTTTGCTTCGCCACTGCTTCTATGTGTGTCACCAGGCCTGACGAGAGAGGGGGGCGAGGGGGTATGATACCCCGGGGCCCGGTACCCAAAGCTTTTCATATTGAGTACTAAGACAGATATCATTTTGAATATTTTAGAAATTAATTTGTTCACATAAAGGTCCAAAAATGAGTAAATTCCCAGTTTTCTAGGGGCATATTTTCAAAAATTTTCTGGGGGAAAACCCCGAGACCCCCTTTATTACTTGTTACTCATCATATTATCAAGAAAACGATATTTTTAAATTGAGTGTAATTCAGATCTTGCCTAGAAATATTCTAAAAATTACATTAAGCGTATGAATGCATGGGTGGAGGTACATCAGAAAATTTCACCCCCTACTTCGAAATGAGAATATGTTATTGGGGGCCCGCTTCTCAACCTTTTACCCGGGGCCCGACTTGGCTCTCGGTGGCCCTGTGTGTCACCAAATGACTGGTGGCTTTTGGGTAGTTCAAGTGGGGGTTCACTTTTTCAAAAATGCAATCGAGTAAAAATTAATTATTTATATTAATGGTTATAAAACTAAATTTCTCGGGTATCCAATGGAAAGTACCATTTCAAACTTCTCTTGGGAAACTTTATGAGGGTGGTGTGAAACCTCTCGGGGTTTGGGTATAACTTCAAAAGGGTGGTGTGTAATACCTTGGGATTTTTATAAAGCATTTTACCGCAAGTCCTGAGGTGGTACACCCCCCAATGAGGTATTACATGCAGTTCCCCAGGTGGTACAAACCACTCTCAGTTGCAAGCCATCCTGAAGGTCGTACACCCTCTTCCCCGAGCTACTACATAACACCCTTGAGATGTTTCACACCATTCCCAAGTAGGTGGTACGCAGAATTTTTGAGGTTACACTTGCCAACCTCACGGTAGTACTCGGTATTTGATGTCCAAGGTGCTACACACCACCTCTGAAATGGTATGCACCATATCTGAGGGTCCAAATTTTTAAATAATTCAGTTGGGATAGTTTTTTATTTTTTAGGTTTTATTGTAATTTGTAATGAGTTATTGATATTACTTTCAATTTTATCATTGTCGGTATATCTTGTGTTACAAAAATTGCATGTAATTGAAATTAGTTTATAATGAACAAAGTATGATAAAGTTTTAGTTTATTAATTATCTAACAATCAATTAAGATTATAAAATAACAAGAACTTCCGCGCTGAAAATTGCATACTAATTTCATTTTCCAGGATTGATAGTCATGTCGATTGGAATTTTTCTCCTAATGTTTCCCTTTGTGTTTCCACTGAGGATTCCTTCCGAAGAAGAGGGCGAAACATTTGGAGAAAATTTCAAATCGACACGACCATTAATTCCAGAAAATGGAGTTAATATGTAATTAAGATATTGTTAAACTCTTACAGCCATATTCTCAACCATCAGCGTCGGTGTTAATTCCTTGGTCAAAGAAGGATTCCACCAATCAGATTCCGCGAAAAGCTAATTTTTCTTTCTTTAGCAACTAGTTAACACCGACGCTGATGGCTATGAATATGGCTGTTAATCTCTGATCTCTAGAACTGAACTGTATGAAGCATAGTGAGTTTGATTACTAATGTACTTAATATATTCAATATTTTTTGTGTTTTTCCTCTAATTGAATTTACATGTAATTTAAAGTGTGTATTTAATATTTTTCCTTAGGTTTTTGAGTAAAGACCAGTTTTATCATTGGAATATAAATAATTGAAGATGGAACCCTTTTAAAATTTATTGTTTAATATATATTTTTGTGTTTGCATTACATTTAGTAATTTGTTTATTACATTCTGCCTTCAAATTGGTATACCTAATTAATAGACTATAAAAGAATGAAAAACTGTAATTTTGTTTAGTTTATGTAATATACAGCCTCTAAATTATTTTTGGTAACAATTAAAGGATTATTTTTTATATATGGACTTGTGTCGAATGATTTTTTTATTTCAAGTTTTCTTTAACTTTTTCTGAACAAATAAAATATTGTTTTCTTAGTAAAAATTTTTTAGTTTGTTTCATTTGTGCACACAGTGCAACTTTGATAGATCAAGGAAAGGATCTTCATTTAAAAGTTGAGGATAGTTCAAAGATTTCTCTTTTTTCTTAACTAACTTTTCGATCCCAAATACAAAATTGATTCATTACTATTTCTTAACACATGCTTTTAAATGCCTTCATTTTTCTATTAATTTTTAATTCATTGGAACAATTTTGATGGCTCCTTCAGTTTGAATTATCCTTGTTGTACTGCAGCACTGATGACTGAATATGGCTGTAAAATATTTTTGGGTATTAAAAAATTAGTAGCTGTCACTAATTTTAAATAATAAAAATTAGAAATTTTTTAAAATTTTGATTTACTTGTAAATGCATATATGCTTAAATTAATATTTATCTCTATTGACAGTAAAAAAATATTCTTTTTAAATTTTGGAAAATAAATATTTTTGCTGCTTCAAATGTATGGGAAGCTCTAACATTCAATTTTACTACAGAATGAAAAGTATGGATTTTTTTTATTTTGTCCTAACAATTGATAGTGCTTTAAATTAAAATAAAACATTCCAGGTTACTCTCTTGAACATGAAAATCATCTTTAACTTTAAAAATAAAAATACTCCGGGTTACTCTCTTGAACATGAAAATCATCTTTAACTTTAAAAATAAAAATACACTAGAATAATATTTTCTACAAAACAAGGGGGGGTTAATTTATGTGTAGCTTTTTCTGTATTTTCTAGGATTTCTTGTACAGAAATTTACAATAGTTTTCAAGCTAATATTTTAGTCCTAAGAAAAAATTGATTGATGAATTACCCTTGAAAAATGCTTTTTAAAAATATATGGTAAAAAGATTCCTGTCAGTAAACTAATCTTTGATAAATTCTTGTGTTGAAGATAATTTGTCTTTAATAAAATCTAATGAGTAAAATGTAAAGCTGAATATTGTAATGATCATACAATAAACTAGTTAAATTTTCAGCATACCGCTGAACCTGCTTATAACAAATTAAGGCATAATGAGAACCTTGTTTCTTGACTTGATAAAAATAACTCATTGGTACTATGTTAAAATGCACCGACCTAAACCCAAATATAAAGAAAGCAGAGTTTAATTGCACAATTCCCATAATTTGTTCTAAAAATTTATTTTACTAACCACCCTTTACAATTGTACTCCACTAGGCAAAATAATTTTTTTAATAATAGAGGGAAGTAGTACATGTATAAGTATTTAAATTTCAGCAGGTTTTGATGTTGTTAACTTTAATAATTAAATCTTCATCAAAAACAATACTCGTTCATTCGATAAGCAAATTTGACTCCCAGGCATCACTTCCTGTGGGGCAAGATATTTTTTATGACCAAAATAAAATTTTCATATTGACATTGAGTTGAAGAAAACATATGTAAAGCAAGTTAATTTCTTTTATATTACAAGATTAATCTTCCAGGCTATGGGGCCATGGTCTTGGCGTTAATGAACTACGCGTAGTACAAACTCAAGCTGGGTAAGCCTTGATTGGTCTTTTATTATTGTTCGTTCTCCTTTGATTTACCATTAGGCCTACGAGACCTGGCCTTCCTAAATCTTAAAAGTATCTTAAAATTAATAATTAAATCTGTATCCAAAACAATACTCATAATCACAAAAAAGCAAATTCTTTCACATACATCTGCGGGTATTTTGTGAGAATACATAAATATTTCTAGTACTACTGACCAATTTTTATTTTCTGAGGTTTATGTTATGAGCAAAATAGTTTTCAATTAATTGAGGAAGAAAACATGTAAAATCAATCTAATTTTTTTTTATTATAGTTTCATGTCTATGTGGTATAACTATCAGGTTATAAAATTAATAACATACAAATACTTGAATCTATTCAAAACATAACCCTAAATCTCAAAAGTATCTTAACGCATAAAACAAAACTTACTTCTTATTTATTGAAGAAATTGAAATTGGAAAATAAAAGTCTAAAATAAATGGTTTTACAACAGTACATAAGTACCAATTATTGCGTGTTGTGAAATTTGTTTTTATAAAAAAACATCAAGGGGACTCCTTGCAACGCAGTGTGCCTACTATGTGGAAAATTTTCTAAATCAGGTCTTGATATTAGGATGAAATTAATAATTAAATCTGTATCCAAAACAATAGTCATAATCATAAAAAAAGCAAATTCTTTCACTTACATCACACTTGCGAGAATGTGACATTATTGCAGGGTATTTTGTGAGAATACGTAAATATGCCTAGTACTACTGACCAATTTTTATTTTCTAAAATTTATGTTATGAGCAACATAATTTTCAATTAATCGAGGAAGAAAACATGTAAAATCAATTTAATTTCTTTTATTATTGTCTCATGTCTATGTGGTATAACTATCAGGTTCTGAAATTAATAACATACAACAAATACTTCAATCTATTTAAAACATAACACTGCCTAACATCCCAGCACATAAAAAATGTGTGGAGTAAATAATTATAGTATATAGGCTTTTCTATCGAACTTGGAAGTACAAGATATAGTTTTTAGGGAAAGTGTTTAAAGTAAGTTTTGATATATAAACTTGAAGTAGGGTATTTAAATGGTACTTTAGTTTGCTTTAAAAGTAAATTATCCTTTAAATTTTACTTCTATGACCATAAAACTAAAAGCAAAAACATACAATACTACGGAAAACATATAGATTCTCAGTACTATTTTTTTCAAATTCTACAAAACCTTTTATATTTTAATGGTGACAGAACGTGTTCAACTTGTTTTTCATTGATTATTTTTAGTAAAAATCAACAGATGAAGCTTTTTTCGTAAAATTAAGCTTAGTTTACTTTTGTAAACAAAACACCATTGCATACGATACGAATACGATGTTCTCTTCGGTGTTTCGGAGATTGGTGAATTTCTATCACGTGACCCCCTCCGTTTTTGACGGCCCGAGAAAAAGTGCGAGCTGCCTGCACTTTTTCTCGGCCCGCGATGTCGGGCGTATCACGCCTAGCCATTGGTCCGCGCGCTCACGTGACCACCTGGTTTGGTTGATCCGTTTTCTGCCTCAAAAATAGGGATTTTTCTTGTCGCCAACCATCGCGCCAAGACGGATCGCGGCCCGTCATCCGGCAAAAAAGGCTCCATGTAGAACCAGCTTGACGCTTGCTCGCGTATAGTGGAACTGGGGCTTAAACAAGACGCTCTCGACTCCCTCTCTTTGCATTGCGAAGGCTGCGAGGGGCCGCGTGCCGGGCACCTGTTTTGGATCGAGTTTTACGCTGACAGATTTTTCAGTTTGACTATAGGGTGCACCGTAGACTTTTTCCACTGGATGCAATAAAACACTTATCTCCAGGAAGAAACCTGAGTTTATGGCGCCGGTGACTTTGTGTGGTCAAATACCGCCCCTCTACAGGCGCGAGTGCGAGGGGAGATACAAAGAGATTGGGGGAGATAAACTGCTAGTGGGGTGGTCCGGCCGCCAATTGTTTTATTACATCCAGCGGAAAAGTTTACGGTGGCCCTAAAAGAGCCCTTAACGGCGGGAACGTCGATCGTTCTGATAGGCAAGACGCAGAGTTTCGGTTTTGATTTTGTGAGTACGAATGAGGCTAAATCTCGAACATAAAAATAGTCTTTGCTTCGTTTATATTTCAGGTTCATGTCAGCAGGGTTCATAGTTGTCCTATATTTTTCTCCAGTAACTTGTAATCCACAGGAACACGGTCGTCGTTTACGGGGGAACGCGTCCCCCCAATATTTAAGACCTTTAAAAGCGCCCCCCCCCAATATTTAAGAACTTAAAACTCTTTTTTTAACTTCAGAAGACCACAAAATTTTCTCTCAAAAATTTAATATTTTTTTCAAGTTAAAAATTTGTTTCTGTCAATTCAATTGTGTCATGAGCAATTTTATTTCAAAAACCCCAACTCTGAATTATTTTAATCTACACTTATATTACTATGTATTTCAGAATTGATCGTTCTGCATACAGAAAGAAAATATTCGGAACTTTTCATTCCCGCCTTAGCCTTTTAATGCATTCTTAATATAATTCTTTGAACTGGTATTATGAAAGCAATGTAAATTTTACGTTTGTTTTTATTAATTACGTGTTCCTGGCACGGGCGTCGATCCCAGGGGGGACGCGTCCCCCCAAAGTTTATAGAATATAAGGTTGGCTCTTCACATAGACATGGAAAAAGCTCGTGACGTCTCGTTTCCGCTGCCAGTGACGTCATTTGTAACGCCTCCTAACTGTTTGAACAACCAATCACTTTCAGTTTGAGCGGGATAAGGGAAAGATACTGGTGGCATGGAAACTTTACGCTCCGCCTTAACAATCCTGATTGGCCAGTGTAAGCTTTGGCTCGTCACTTCCGCTGCCAGTGACGTCACTGGTAGCAGTGTCAGATGGGCCCCCCCTGGCGTCCCCCAATTAGGAACATTGTTTTAAAAACTAATTTTTAGCTTTTGAAAGAGACCGAAAATTCGCTAAAAGTGTTTCTCCAACCTTTTAATATTAAAGGATGGTGCAAGTTTACCAACGGCACCTAGCATAAGAGGGGGATGGACCTCCCATGGTTTAGAGCACGATTTCATTTAGAATAGATTGAGGCCAGTACTGGGAATTGGAGGACATCATCCCAACAAAATATTTTACTTCCAGCAAAAAAAATAGGGTGAGACCCTCTCCCCAAAAAACATTTCCAGCTACACAGCACTTGTTAAAGCATAGAAAAATTGATTTTGAAATTGTCTTATCATATTACACTGAAAATAAGTTTAACCTTATTTTTAAAGGTCAAGTTTCAAAATTTTCTTGGGGGGATCCCCCACACCCCCTTTTTAGTGAAATAATACAAACAATTCACAAAAACTTAGGACAAATGTTAATTAGTTGATTTGAAATCACCTTAATATGTCATTGACCGGTGTTAAACGAAAAAATATTTTTCGGGTAGTTAAGTATAGTGATGGGGAAAATCGATAATTTTAGGTATCGAGTACTCTTTTTTCAATGTTTGGAGATGAACCTGAAGGGTTGATTTTTTTCTTAGGGCCTATCCATACTCAGAATGAAATTCAGAAAACTGAAAGCGATCCATCAAAAAGCGGGCTCCCGATTTCCGGAGAATAAGATCTTGAAAGCTATAAGCATCACAGTAATAAAACGCGGCTGAGGATGGGAGTGACCGCGCCGCTCGGAGCCCCCGCCGGAAGCGCAGAAGGCAGAGCCGTAAACGACGCGAAAATCGAATAGCTAAAGGAAGGAGAAACGGCCTTATTCACTACCCACTTCATGCGGTCGCATTTGACATTCATGCGAACGTATGGATCGTTCATGCGATCGTATGGGCCGAAACGGTATTCTCTGGGGTTTCGTGCGATGCGACGGACGCCTCCATGCGAGATGCGCTATACGTCAAGTCAACAGCAGCCGTCTGCGCAGTACGAAAGTCGTATGGCTGTTTTTTGCCTGTCTCTGGCGCAACAAATTTGGCTCTTAGCGCCTTGTTGGGGGTTTTGGCGAAAAACTTTTTATTTTTATGTTTTAATTACTTTAGCAATCAAAATTATTCTGGTCGCAAAGAAAGCAAACTTCACTTGAAAAATTAGTTTGACTTATTTAAAAATTAGAACAAATTCTGTGACAAAACTGATTTTTTCTGATACATTTTTAATATGAACACGATTTTTACAATCAAATCAAATTTTTATTTGCCACTTTTAAAAATCGGGTGTGGTGCGTGTGGTGACGTTTCTCATTTAGAACGGGTAATCAATTTCCAATCACAAGAGAAAAAAAAACATTTTAATCATCACTGTGATTGTAATTTTTAAGGATCGTGTGTAATAATTATTTATGAGTAATATTTTCTGAATAGTTTCGTGAATGATCCACAGTTGACAACGGAGAGATCGCGATTGTTCTAAAAATTACAAAGAAAACGCCTTTGCTCGAAAAATGAGATTGTAGGTTTTGACGAGGTGTGGACGATATGTTTTGGAGATGTTTGATTTTATTATTTGATAAAAATATACGTATTTCCTCGAGTGAATTACTAATTATTATTATCCGAGTAAAACCTTATAGCACAAAAGTAATTGATGAATTTTAATCCCAAAAAACTGAAGACCGGTTTTGATTTTTATCAAAACCCAGGTCTGATTTCTAAAATATTACTCAAAATGTATTATTAAAAACCAGGTTCTTTCGATTCAACGCGATCGTCGAATTCAAACCCTGCCTTTTAATTTGATTGTATGTAATTCAATAAATAAAAATTTAAAAGTTTCAACAAACATATTCAATCAGTAATCAATCGCCAAAAGTACTACTAATATTCCGTCGTATCTCGTAAATTCAAAGGAAAGCACGAATAATCCCTATTTAAAATAAAATTTCTCACAGGACGCTGCTGTCATCAGCGAGAAAATGTCCGAATAAACCCAAACTCAACCCTTTTTAAAATGGACTGGTCTTGTTGCTATAGCAACCGCTTCGTTTTGCACGTGACTCTATTTAAAAACGGCCGGATCCCAAAAAGAAGTACCATGATTGGATAAAAGGATTGGAAAACAGCAAGAGAAGTTGGCCAATAAGTGAACGTTCTGAAACCACGCCTCACACGTATCAGGTCTCAGAATGACCCCTAGGTAGCATACGATCGCATCTCATCACACGATCGAATGGAAATTTGAACGTATGGTCGCATGAACAGAGAATAGGCCCGAAAGTCTATATGAAGATAATTGTGTCCAGATCGCTGAACACTACATACATGAATGACACGACACCAACCAACCAAGGAGAAAGACCCGAGCAGCACCCAACCCCCCCGCAAAGGCCGCATATTCCGATTACCCAATCCAATCCAACACATCTCCAACCAAACACATCTTCCCACCTTCCCCGCGCGCTGAAACCGAATTTGAAATGGCGAGAGAAAAGTCACACATGAGCATCAGCAAAGCACGCAAACCTTCTCCTACAAAGCCGATCCAACCCAACATCACCAACCATCAGCAAACTTTCCCATCCCTGCTGAAAACTAGTAGATCCACCAACAAAATTATCCCCTCCGATCCATCACAGAATGAGATGAAGACCAAATCGAAAAAAATTAGCTATTCTAAAATAATTTACTGAAACCTGGATATTCTTCCATTAATCGGTGCAAATAAAAAACATGGTATTCATTTAAAAATATTCAGTAGTAAGCAATCGCTGAGTTGCAGCTCCAAAAGTATCGCTCGCTAGAAGGATCGATACCAAAAGTATCGGTATCGAGAAAAGTATCGCTGGAAAGTTTGATACCAGAAGTATCGGTATCGAGAAAAGTATCGCTAGAAAGTTCGATACCAAAAGTATTGGTATCGAGAAAGTATCGCAAGAAGGATCGATACCAAAAGTATCGGTATCGAAAAAGTATCGCAAGTAGTGATGGGCGATTCAGCTCTTTTGCACAAATTTCCCAACCAGAAAAGGACGTTAACTTTTAAATGCGTATAGGCATGGGCGTAGCCAGGGGGGGGGCAGCTGCCCCCCCTAAATTTTTCGTAACTCTTCAGAAATTTTCACCCAAAATAATTTTTTCTGTAAAATTAAAAAACCTTTTTAAATTTTTTTTTCTGAAAAAATTTTTTAAAGCTGAAACCCTTCAATTTTTTTTAAAGAATATGTGCCAAAAAAACGAGCTTATATGTGAGATGTGGCAGAAGAATTCACGCAGAATTCATTTCATTCAGCATTTTTAGTTCCCCATACGACCGGGCCAGTCAAAATATTCGACAAATTCAAAGATACGAGATAAGATACAACCCCAGTTGACCACCTCCCGCGGAGTGGAAATCTATTGAACGGCTAGAAATGGGAAGAGTTGACAATTGACAAACAGCCAGGGCTTAAATTCTAACCAAAGAAGTACCGGAGCGCTACTATTTCAACATTCCGCTTAACAGGAGCGTCATTTCAGTTTTTGGTCGTAGGGGGCAAGGATGTGTTTTAAGTGGGGCTGGGGCTCACCCCCAGAAAAATTTAAAAATTTAGCCTCTTTTTACAACATTTAAGGTACATTCAAAGAAAAGGTACTCTGTATAACATATATATGTAAATATTTTAAAGGGGGGTCTGGGGGTTCTCCCCCAGAAAATTTTTTTGAAATTTGCCTCTTGAAGTAATGTTTCAGCTCATTTTGAGACCATTTGGGTTACATAAAAAAATAACAGTTACTCGTAAAGCATTGAATTTTCTAGGTAAAAAAAAAGTTATAAATAAACATCAAATTTTCAAAGGGGGGCGGAGATCCTCCAGTAAAAATTTTTGAAAATTCCGGTTTAAACCAGTGTTTTACCTCCTCTTCAAACTCTTTGGGGTTTCATGCTCTTTGGTTCTCAAAGGGAACCGCTTCTTGTAAGTGGCAGAATTTTCAAGGGAGAAACATTATATCAAAGGTCTGGAGGGAGTTTTGGGGTTCTCCCCCAGAAAATTTTGAAATTCAACCCTCAAAACTAGTGTTTTAACTCCTTTTTAAAGTTCTAAAGAAAAATTTTAAAAGAATTCCTATTAATCTTTTTTTTTCATTTTTAATACAACGACCAAAAAAAATATCTGAAAAAATTCGTATTTGTTTTAAAAATATATCGATTTACTTGGGCTTTTAACCAAAAATCTTCGACACAAAAATAGAAATTTCTTTAAGAAGAATAATATATCCAGGGAAAAATACTTTTTTTGAGATGTGAAGGTTATAGGAATAACGAAGTTCATGATATAGGCATTTAGGGAATATATGGTATAGCGCGTACATTTATTATTTTCCCAAAGAAATGATTGAGAGTGCGCTTTAAAAAAAAATTCCTTTTATGTATTACCTTATAAAAAATGCACAGTAAATTCTCAAATAACCCAGATGGACAGAAATACCCCTTCCTTAAGTAGCAAATAATGTAATTCGAATAATCAACTTCATGAAAATTTGAAAAAGAAATTGAAAATAATTTCGTAAAAAATATTGAAATAATTACTACACAACTTTTTTGGACAATTACATATGAATTGTCTTCCCATATTCTCACTCCAGAATTACAGTCCTTTTTTGCGATGAGGGATAACCCTGGATAATCTAATCCGGGTTAATCTAATCCGGGTTGAGGGTCTAGTGCATTTTTCTAAATATTTTTAAAACGTCGAAACGCATTTAAATAGTACCGATAATAAGCATTTAGTTCATTCGGAAAATTTTCAAAAATTCATGATTAAAGCATAGATCTGATAAACAGTGTTTTCATGTATAATTTACTCCTTTTTTATAACCTTCTTTCACTTAAATAAGAGGGAATGGGGAATGATATAAGAAAATAAGAAGCGAAAGAAAAACAAAGTATTTCTGGAGGAAAAGATCCCAATATTAGCTTAAGTTCAACTCACAATTAACCTCTAAAAGGTATTACAGAACAGAAAAATTTCACTTAGAAAAATCAAATTAGTTTCTTAAAATTCATTGATTACAATAAAATACGTAAAACAAATTGGAACTTACCAGAAAGAGTAAATTCTCTTTAACTTTATTTTAATTCAATGTCGTATCGTATCTGTCGAAGAAAATTTCAGGCAAAACAGAGCTGTTATGGAGATTCACCGTGCACTATGATATGAACCAATAGCTGATGAAATGAAGAGCTCAAGAAGATGCGTTACGAATCACTCCTTCGGACAGGCTCCCTCCCTCCCCCCCAAAGCACACAAAAATTTCTGGAATTCTCTGGTCAAGAACCCTCACAGAATCTACAGTTTCAAGATGAAATGTTTGTTATTACAGCAACGCTCCCTTTGAGAACAGGAAGTACACACCCAGACCCAGGTGGACACAAACACAACCAAAACTCGTAAATCTTTCAAGGCATGCCTCACTGACCAAATTAAAATCCCCCCTACCTGCCCCATTCCCTTTCAACCTATTATTGTGACCCCACTGTTATCTTAAAGACTACTTTCAATGTTTACAGAAGAATGGACTGCTGGACACATCTGGGGCCTAACCGCGATCTCATCGCCTATAGTTGCTATCGACAATAGGCGAGATGGAACCAGTCTAGGCGAGCTCGTGACGTCACATTACGATAGTTCGGCAAATGGTCGAACCGCGAAGCATTCGAAACCTCGCCTACGGCAAATTTTCCCTCGCCTACGAAGCGACTGCTTCGGAGGGCTCGTAAAGGTCTTTTCGCAATTATCGTATACGCTATGTATCGTTTTTTTGCTATTATTTCCTTATATTATGACGTTTCTTTTAGTTTTTAACCTTATCATTCTTTGAGGTTATGCTTAGAAATCTTCGATTGTACTTTTTAAAGTATTTTATTTAAGAACTCTTTCTCTATGTCTGCGCACGGTTTACTTTGGAAAGAGTAGTGATGCGGTGTAGTGTTTTGTTAGCATTTTCTAAATCCGAAGACAATTTTTCATTATGGCTGGGACTTTAGGGATGCATTCAGAAACTTTAACACGATTAAGAAACGAAAACAAATTGAAAAGTATAGCCCTTCCATTTATAAATTGATTAATTCATTAACGTGATAGTGGAGCCATCTATGGAAAAACGTCACAAGTAATTCTACACTGATCCTACAAATTTGTATAAACGAACACTAATGTCCATTACTTTCGTACTAGATTAATGTCTGAGGACTTGCTTTGGAAATTAACAGCTGTTTTATATTTTTTGGAACTATTTAACGGATTTTTTTTTAAGTGTAAAAGAAATCCGAATACGGTTCGAAACTTAATACAAGATGGCGAACGATATTGCAGCTCATGCGGATGAATACTACCTTCGAATAGGATGCTCTCTTTTGATTGGCCAGTTCTCTTCTCGAGACGAAAGCGAGAGGCATCAGTAAATCCTTTTCTACCACCGGTTCGCGGTCGGGCCAAAAGCGCGTTTTGGGAAGGTCTCGCTTAGAGAAAAGCGTGTTCTCGGCTAGGCGAGCTCGCCTATTGTCGATAGCAACTATAGGCGATGAGATCGCGGTTAGGCCCCTGGTTAACAAGCGAAATTTTACAGACAAGCGAGACTTCTCCATTCAGGAGGGCTTCTTATCTCTTGTCCCGTTATTAGTCACCGAAGGGGGTGTCCTTCCATTTGAGGGTGAGGAAAACAAGGTCGTTCGTCGTTGTTGACCGGGGGTAGTGAGGTGAAAGGCGTTTGTAATTTTCGGTAATCGAAAAACATCGAGGGGTACATTTTGGTCTTTCCGAAAAGGGTTCGGAACGCGATTTTATGCGCTCCGGTGCGTTCCGGTTAAAATATAAAAATTTACTGAAACCCAAGAAGTACCGGAGCTCCGCTCCGGTGCGCTCCGGTGCAATTTAAGCCCTGCAAACAGCCCCAAGATAAGATAAGGGTAAAGTAAACTTGTTACTGGTCACACCTGTTGTTCACGTACAGGAGCCAGCGGGGGGTGAACGCTCCCTCTTTCCTATGTTGTCCTCTACTGTCCTAATTGGAGAAGAAATAGGGGTGAGGGGGAAATGCTCTTCCCACTTCCCAAACCACAAAATCCAATTATACGTACACCTCTGCCTATAGGTCTCCACACACGATGCATTTATCGCGATTTTTCCCTCCTTATCGGAGTCCCGACTCCGGGGGTTGAGTAGAGAGTAAGGGTACGGTCAGCCAGAAAATCAGTATGGTATCTGTTCAAAAAATCTGCAGGATCTGGTTATCGGACAATAGGAAAACCGCAATCAACCCCCTTCAATGGTCCCTCCAACAAAAGGCAGCTCTCGGGGAGGTAGTCCACTGAAAATAGCGAAAAAAAGGGCCGAACCTCAAACAAATTGCAATAAAAGGTTTCTCAACGGTTTTCACTTAGGAATTACCCCAATAATAACATACTAAAAATCGGACAAAATCGGACCATGGGAAATTTAATTTTTTTAAAATTTTTAAAAAATGGCCGAAAAAAAATTTCGAAAAAAACCAATACACAAATACAGACATGTGATACATGTTTATAGGTTATTTTTGAGTGCTGAAACCGAATACAGCCTTTAGTTTTGAAACAAAATTGAAATTTCAATTTTTTAAATTAATTTGAATAATTAGCTATATGAAAACATTAAAACACCCCTAAAAACCTAACTAAAAGGTCAAAAGAGATAAATCCAACGGTTTTCATTTAGATATGACCTAAGTATTAACATACTAAAATTTGAAAATTTTACGAGTGAAAAAAGTTAATTTTTTTTTAAAATTTCAATTTTTTTTTTCGAAAAATGCATTTTTTTTTCAAAATGGTGCCATAAACTTTTGAGGCTTTTGAAAAGGTCATTTTTCAGTGGATATTGTCCACAGATAGTTATATAATGGAAAACCGGTGGAATTTACTTTTAACTAATTAGTTAAGTAATTAATTTCATAAATTGAAATTGGTGAAATGTAGGTCTAACTTCCAAACAATTAAAAACAGGTGATACTTTGGCATACTTCTGTCAAAAATTTTTGAAATAACAATTAAATACTATTAAAAGCAAAAACTTTTCAAAAAAATTCAATTTTTTAAAAAATTCAAAAATTTTAAAATTTTAATAAATTTTAATATTACTATATAAACTTGTAACACATGTTTATAGGTCAATTTTTAAATGTGATGCCGAAAAATGTAATGTTTTTACAATAAAAATTGAAACAGAGTTTAAAATTTAAAATTTTTGAAAAATTTTTTAATTATGTAAAACTAGTCCCTACACCTGTAACAAATTGCAATAAAAGCTTTTTCAACGGTTTTCACTTAAAAGTAGCCTAAATAATAACATACTAAAAATCGGACTATGGGAAATTTAATTTTTTAACTTTTTTTTATAAAAACAGCCATTATAAAGCAAAAAATTTAATTTTTTTCGTAAAGGTATGTAATGCATGTTTATAGGTTAATTTTCTATCAGGATGCTGAAAAATTAAATATTTTTGCCATAAAAATTGAAAGACAGTTGAAAATTTTAAAATTTTTAATTTTTTTATTATGTTAAAAACTAGCCCCTACACGTGGAATAAATTGCAATAAAAGCTTTTTCAATGGTTTTCACTTAGAAATAGCCTAAATAACAACATACTAAAAATCGGACCAAATCGGACTGTTAGAAATGTAATTTTTTTAATTTTTTATAAAAACAGGCATTATGAAATAAAAATTTTTTTTTTCGAAAAGACATGTAATACATGTTTATAGGTTACTTTTCGATTATGATTCAGAAAAACATCATATTTCTGCAATAAAATTTAAAAAAGAGTTAAACATTTTAAATTTTTAACAAAGATTTTAAAATTTTAAAACTAAATTTCTTAGTTCTTAAAATAGTCCGATTTTTTCCGATTTTAAATATGTAGTTATTTAGACCATTCCTAGGTGAAAACCGTTCAAAAAAGCTTTTATTGCAATTTATTCCACGTGTAGGGACTATAGTTTTTAACACAATAAAAAAAAATAAAAATTTTAAAATTTTCAACTATCTTTCAATTTTTATGGCAAAAATATTTAATTTTTCAGCATCCTGATAGAAAATTAACCTATAAACATGCATTACATACCTTTACGAAAAAATTAAATTTTTTGCTTTATAATGGCTGTTTTTATAAAAAAAAGTTAAAAAATTAAATTTCCCATAGTCCGATTTTGTCCGATTTTTAGTATGTTATTATTTAGGCTACTTTTAAGTGAAAACCGTTGAAAAAGCTTTTATTGCAATTTGTTACAGGTGTAGGGACTAGTTTTACATAATTAAAAAATTTTTCAAAAATTTTAAATTTTAAACTCTGTTTCAATTTTTATTGTAAAAACATTACATTTTTCGGCATCACATTTAAAAATTGACCTATAAACATGTGTTACAAGTTTATATAGTAATATTAAAATTTATTAAAATTTTAAATTTTTAAAATTTTTGAATTTTTTAAAAAATTGAATTTTTTTGAAAAGTTTTTGCTTTTAATAGTATTTAATTGTTATTTCAAAAATTTTTGATAGAAGTATGCCAAAGTATCACCTGTTTTTAATTGTTTGGAAGTTAGACCTACATTTCACCAATTTCAATTTATGAAATTAATTACTTAACTAATTAGTTAAAAGTAAATTCCACCGGTTTTCCATTATATAACTATCTGTGGACAATATCCACTGAAAAATGACCTTTTCAAAAGCCTCAAAAGTTTATGGCACCATTTTGAAAAAAAAATGCATTTTTCGAAAAAAAAAATTAACTTTTTTCACTCGTAAAATTTTCAAATTTTAGTATGTTAATACTTAGGTCATATCTAAATGAAAACCGTTGGATTTATCTCTTTTGACCTTTTAGTTAGGTTTTTAGGGGTGTTTTAATGTTTTCATATAGCTAATTATTCAAATTAATTTAAAAAATTGAAATTTCAATTTTGTTTCAAAACTAAAGGCTGTATTCGGTTTCAGCACTCAAAAATAACCTATAAACATGTATCACATGTCTGTATTTGTGTATTGGTTTTTTTCGAAATTTTTTTTCGGCCATTTTTTAAAAATTTAAAAAAAATTAAATTTCCCATGGTCCGATTTTGTCCGATTTTTAGTATGTTATTATTGGGGTCATTCCTAAGTGAAAACCGTTGAGAAACCTTTTATTGCAATTTGTTGGAGGTTCAACTCTATTTTCAGTGGACTAAGGAGCGAGAAGTCACTATCGGGTGTCTGCTAATTGACTGGGGGGTTGACTTCGGACTCCTTCGCTATTGTTGGAGGGGTCATGAATGGGGAGATAGGGCAGATTTTTTGAAGAGATACCATACTGATTTTCTGGCTGACCGTGCCCTAAAACCAGTTATCTTTAGGGTTATAAAGGAGGGTGATCGTAAAGGCTAAACGCTAGTGCGTGTTCAGTTGAGTGAAAAGCCAAAAGTTTAAAAACAACAAGTTTATTAGTTATAAATCCTTTATAAAAAATGAATGCTCTGGAGGCTGGCGTAACGGAGTGCAGTGGAATAATTATGCCGAGCTTTTATAGATGAGGAAAAAGGTGATGTTGCCACAAGTTGACAAAAGACGCTAAAACAATACAATGCTGATCCACCGTGCGGCACCACATCACTCCCCCACCAGTCTCCAGAGACGAAACAATCTGCAAACATTAGTATAAGAAAAACATGAACATGAAAAAAAAATACGATTACAATCTAAATCTAACTTTGCGACCGGAGCGGGTCGTGTATTGTTGCTCAGGGCAAGAACTTGGTACACTACTGGTCGCAGAGTTCACCAGGAAAGCGGGTTTCAGTCTGTCTATACTGACTCTGACTTCTTTATTTTTCATCAATAGGGTGAAGAACTTCTCAGAACGCTTCACGACCTCAAAAGGTCCTAAGTAAGGCTGCGAAAGAGGTCTTCTCACGCAGTCCTGCCTTAAAAATACGTGCGTTGAAGTACTCAAGTCCTTGTGTACAAAAACTTTTTGAGGCCCATGTCTTGACATTGGCTCCGGCTTTAGGTTTGCTACTCTTTCCCTGAATTGCCGAAGAAAGTCATCCTCTGTGACTGGGGACTTTTCTTCTCGGAAAAACTGGCCAGGAAGACGCAGCGGAGAACCAAAAACCATCTCAGCTGGCGATGTAGAAAGATCCTCTTTGACTGAGGCTCTAATCCCGAGCAGGATTGTGGGTAAGACCTCAGTCCACCTAGCAGTGGCGTGGGCCATGATAGCCGCCTTCAATTGCCTGTGGAATCTTTCGACAGCCCCGTTTGCCTGAAGGTGGTAGGCCGTCGTTCTGGTTCGGTGGGTTCCTAAGAACTGCGTGAATGCCTTAAAGAGATGTCCGTCGAAATTCCGGCCCTGGTCTGACGTAATAAACTCCGGAGCTCCAAAACGGGAAATCCAGCCGTCGAAGAGGGTCTTGGCCACGGTTTCAGCCTTTTGGTCAGGCATGGGGAAAGCTTCGGGCCACCTAGAGAATCGGTCGATGACCGTCAGGAGATACTGGCATCCGTTGGAGGGTGGAAGAGGACCGACGATGTCGCAGTTAAGGTGAGAAAACCTCGCGAATGGTAGCGGGAAGGTACCCAGGCTGCTCTTGGTGTGTCGGTGGACCTTCGATCGCTGGCAATCAAGGCACGTACGGGTCCACTTGGTGATGTCTCGTCGTAAGTCCTTCCAGATGAAGCGCTTGCGTATTAGATACACGCTGGCCTTCACTCCAGGATGATGAAGTCGGTGGAGAGCTCTAAAAACAGATGTACGAAAGTTAATGGGAACATAAGGTCTTAAAATTCCAGTAGAAATGTCACAAAAAAGTTGAGGACCGTTAGGTTCAATTTGGAGAAGTTTAAAATCAAATTTAGGATCAGATTTTAGAAAATCAAGTTCCTTATCCTCAGCTTGTGAACTTGCAATGCCCTGATAATCAATAGAGCTAGGGACTTCGATGGTGGAAACTCTTGACACGGCGTCAGCAACAGAATTGCTCTCCCCGCTCACATAACGGATATCCGTGGTGAACTGAGAGATAAATTCGAGGTGACGTCGTTGTCTTGGGGAACTGTTGTCGTAAACCTTGTGAAATGCAAAAGTAAGAGGCTTGTGATCGGTAAAAACTTTAAACTGCCTACCTTCTAACATGTGTCGGAAGTGTTTTACCGAACTGTAAATGGCCAGAAGCTCCCTGTCATAGGTCGAATACCTCTTTTCAGTGTCGGTCAGTTTCCTTGAGAAGAACGATAAGGGTTCTGTTATCGTACCGAGGGATTGCTGCAGGACTGCACCTATAGCGTAATCCGATGCGTCTACTGCGATGGATAGATCGGCATCCAACCTCGGGTAGGCTAGGATTGTAGCTTGGATTATGGACTCCTTACACCTCTCAAATGCTGACCTTGCTTCATCCGACCAATCAACTGCAGAATTGTCCTTCTTGATCTTTCCTTTACAGAGGTCGTGCAGGGGTGCTTGGTCATCGGCAGTATTTCTCAGGAACCGGTGATAAAAATTCAAGACAGCTAGAAATCTGCGTAATTCGCTTACGTTCTTGGGTAGTGGGTAGTTCCGTAGGATCTCGACCTTTTCGGGAAGTGGGGAAATTCCTTTGGACGAAACCAAGTGACCCAAAAATTCCAGCTGGTTCTGCCCGAAAAGACACTTTTCAGGGTTCAGTATGATACCAAAGCTGTTGAGACGCTTGAAAACTTCCTCTAGGTCCCTGAGATGTTGTTCCTCGGACTCTGACGCCAGTAACACCCCAGATAGCATTTTTTGGTTTTTTGAAGGTTTTTTTACCCTTGCATTGCAACCCGAAAAAGGTTTTTTGAGGGTTTTATTTGCAACCCGATAACCCCAAAAAAACCTCAAGGCAACCTAAGAAAAAGGTACGCTAGTAAACATTTCCAACCTTTTGCGTAACCTCGTGGAATAACCTTCTACAAGGTTAGAAGCACAGGTTTTTTCAAGGATACACAAGAAAACCCTGTTTCAATGCTCTTGAGCCAGGTTTTTGAAAGGTTTCATAACAACCTTAGAAAATTTTTTTTTCGTGCAGACTGCGAAAACCAATGCCAAAAAACCTTCGTTCATTATTGCGGATATTGGTTTTTGTAAGGTTTCCAAAAAATCTTGATTCTTTATTGATATTTAGGTTCAATATCGCATTTTTTATTTTTTTCGGAGTTTCTTTGTTGAATTATATGATGTCGCAAAATTTTCCCCGAAATATTGCACAGTATATGATACATATTTTAAGGGAAAATTTTATATCATAATTCAATAAAGAAACACCGAAAAAATAAAAAATGCGATACTGAACTTATAATTCTGGAGATAAAAATAATTTATCACAACTTTTTAGCTAGGTCAACACACCACTTTTAACAAGTGTAACTCGAATTTTATGCTGTATGATTACAGAATATTTCAAAGTAATTATTAAGTAAATACAGTAAAATGAAGTAATAAAAAAATAAATTTAAAATTCATGAAAACAAAATATACATATATATTTTAATTTCTACAAAAATTTTGTTTAATTTAGGCTCTTAAAGCACTAATGAAAAAACTTACCTTTAAACAGAAGTATAATTCAAATTGGAGAGAAACATGGACACATTTTTATTTAAAAAACTTATTTAACAACACATTAAATGTAAGAAAAATCAAGTTTATTGAACAACTGATACAAACAGGACAAATTTTACAAACAGCATTCTAGCATCACAGGGATCAAGGTAAAAGTGTACTTATAAAAAAAATATAGATTAAATATAAACTGTGAAGGTAATAACTTAAAAATGTAATATAATTAAAATTTGTTTTAAAAAATGCTTCAAATACTACTATTTCAGGGGACATCAAATGCAACTGACAGCTCCTGCAAAAAAAATGTAGCAATTTTATTTTAAACTATTAAAAAAAGTACTTTTGCATTAACCCATTGAATGTGCCACTTCATCGTAAACATCTCAAGAGAAAAGAGAATGAGAATACATAAAAGTGCCAACCCCGAAAGTTTAAATTAAGGTTACTGATTTAAAAAATTATAGACTAATGGTAGGCAACTGGTGGACTGAAGTCCAAACAATTTATGTAAATTCCTTGGTTACCAAAATTTTCATTTTGAAAAATAATTTGTAGAGCCAGGTGGGGGAAATGGGGAAAAAAAAAGGTTTGATGTTTATGTTAAATGTACTATAGACAAATCAATAGTTATATTTTAACCAAGGTAAAATGCACAGTTTTTAAAATAAGAAATTTTACAAGCTTTTTCAATGTGTTAAAAAACTTCTGGAAAACATTAACGGCAAAATATTAGTAAATATCATAATGTAAAAAATTAAAACAAATATGATTTTCATTATATACTCTTTGATCCATTTGCATAGAGATTTACAAATATAATTTTAAAATTTCTTATAAGTGGGAATAAGCCCTCAATGAAAAAAGTAGTGCAAATTGTACCCATTTCCCCAAACTGTGAACCTACTATAATTACATTATAACATATATGTTACGGGCAATGTGATAAATCCAGGCTTTATTAATAATGCCCGGGCAATGTGATAAATTTAGTGGAATTTATGAATGACATTTTTCGCTTTGCCCGCCTCCACTTCGGGCATTATTAATAATGCCTGATTAATCACTTTGCCCATAACATATACATTTGAGACATAGCATATCAGCAGCGATCAAAATTGGCACTGGTCTGAGACGACTGAAAATAGGCTCTGGCCACTAGTCAGAAAATCACTAGTCCAGCAGACCAGTGAGGAAAAAATATCTCACTCTCCAGTTCTAGTCTCTTTTTTTTAGCTGCGTAACTAATTAGAAATTTTATGTCAATTAGAGAAATATTAACATTTCATCAAGAAAAGTGTACTTAATAAATATATATTTTTAGTTTTTTAAAATTAATATTTGGTACTCACTTTAAATGGAGTAACTACTTTTAAATAAATTGGAACCTGTTCTTTTTAATTTGGCGGACCAGTCATTTTGGTTGAGGACCAGTACGATTTGCAAAGTAATAGTTTGCAGGACCAGTGAGTTATTTTTTAATGCTGCATTTCAGTTTTTAAGCTCATACAAGAAATAAAGCTATGTAAAATGGTTTTACTGTTCACTGGGTCACATATGACAGCAAAGTTGCCAACCTCATGGCTGCAAAGTACCTCGATTTTAACGGAGTTATTTCCTTTTCCATCTTTTCTCTGATAATCCGGTTAAAGTATACTAATCTTTCTAACCCCAATTTCCTTTACACAACATTGATAGCAATTTTAAGGGGAAAATCTAATTATAGGAGTAAATATGAAATTTGCAAACTCCGATAAAATCGGTGTTGTTTGTGGCTAGGTCATGTGTTTGCAATATTTCTGAATTGTATTCCAGTGTGAAGTCAGGAAACTCAGAGGCAAGACACCCCTGAGAGCCGCGCTCACTAAGAGTTGACCCAGTGGTAAAGACTTTTGCCTTTTGGCTGTTTTCGATTTTAGCCAAGGACCCTAGTTCAGGCTCAAATGGTTTAAATTTCTACGTTAGTTTTTGTCTTTTAAATTCTTACTACTGGACTGGGTCATAATCTTAGCAATGCGACTAAAATAATATTTTAACTCACCCGTCAGCTTTTCTTGTCCACTGAGACTACATTCTAGAGCTGTTACTTTTCCGACAGTGCATCCCTGGATCATGCTGTCACATCATACCCTGCTGGCGCTATACCAGCAGCTGCTGCTCTTGCTGCCAAAGGAAAAAGATGTTTTAATGCATGATGCACGTTCCACCAATGAATAAAAAAAAATTAATTTCAACATGTAGCAATAAAAAACTCGTAGGGCACTGCATTTTCTAATCTTCTTTTTACGCAATGCTAATTGCAATTTAAAAAAACTGGAGTTTTAGGGTGACATCTGATTATCAGAGTAAAGATGAAAAACTCAGTAACTAGGTACTTGCGTATATCTTGTCGACAGCTGTTAAATTAAGCGACACAAGTATAGAACAAACAATAAACTTTAACGAACTTTTCGAATTCAGCGGCACTGTCAACGGGATAATACATAAGAACCCTTCAATAAAATCTGAGTACTTGGCAGCTATGTGACAGTATGGATTGAGTAATTCAAAAAGCATAAACGTACGATGGAATTGGGTGGAAACAGACTCGGGGGTGGCAGGAGAGGTCCGGGCATTGATGTCATAGGGCGCTTGCTGGAGCGACTGGCGGTGAGCCATAGGTGGAATCTCTACGGGAAGGCTGCTACCTGGGAAAAAAACATGCTTTAAAGCACAATGCTACTTGGTGTTCAGATATTAAGTTCTGCCAATGAATGAAAAGTTATAATCTCAACGTAGCAAAGCCCAATCACCAATTTTCAGTGAACTTTTTTAAGGAGGCTGTCCGTAAAACAAGTCACTTTCCCCCCAACATTTCTGACCCCCTCCCTCCCCTGTCACTTTGAGATTAAAACTTTTAAAACAAAAAGAGTCCTTTAAATAACAACTTAGAAAGATAGTTCATTAAATTTAGTTTTAATTTGACTTACTTACTCATAACCAGCAAATGGTAGGTGATGGAACATTTCTTCTAAGCCTTCAAACCTTCAAGAATTGCGGAATCTAAAAAAAAATTATAAAAATATGTAATAAATGTTTTGAATATCATTAATTGGAACAGATTTGATAGAGGTCCTCTAAAGCGACAACCAACTTGGCAAATGCTCTAAAGCAGTGATCATTCAACCTACATCAAATCTGTTCTCATAGAGGGGTGAGTAAATTAATAATAAAACACAAGATGAAATGTACTAAGTCGTTGAAGATTAATTATCTCTAACAGATTCAAAAAGGGAATCCACAGTAATTAAGAAGTAGCAAATGCTTTAAAAACAATGAATTCCTTTTGATTTAAATAGTTTCTTGTATTTACTTAATTATAACATCCTAGCTGTGGGGTGTAAACAAACAGTATGCAATTTACAAAAATAAATAAACACTTCTTTCATGATACTGTGTCTTACTGCTATTCTTTTAAAAGTGGTTTAAATCAAATATCAATAACATGGATATTTTGAAAATTAACCCAATACTAACTTGAATAAACATCAACAAACAAACCCTGGTAAACCACCCAAATCATGACGCTTGGTAACAAACAAAATTATTACATTCATTTGAAATTACAAGAAATAACAGGTAGAATAAACAAACATGCCTCATTATTAGAAGAAAATAGAGATAAAAAAGTTATTTAACTCCTAATAAAGTACGGAATCCTAATAAAATTACAACCCAATGATAAACCCATTATATAATATACTGAATAGCCCAGAAAGATAATGCTTAGTCCGCAGTAATTGTTCTTTGATAACTCAAATCTTAAGGAAGTACTATAAAAAAATTCAAATTACTTAAACCTTCAAATTGAAATTAAAAACATTCAATCATAAAATTTTCGGCAATTATGATCTTTTAAACTAATATTTTATTTTCTACCCAATAATCAAGCGGCGTAGGGGTACATGACCATGGCAATGATGAAATCACAACGCGTAAGCTCTCAAATCTGCAATCAATGGGTTTGGCAACTGATCTTTAGCACTGCTACTTCGCTTGACGATTGAACCCACTTCTGGGTAGGACCCCAAGAATAACTAATGT
Source organism: Tetragnatha montana (assembly GCA_963680715.1). Taxonomy (NCBI): domain Eukaryota; kingdom Metazoa; phylum Arthropoda; class Arachnida; order Araneae; family Tetragnathidae; genus Tetragnatha; species Tetragnatha montana. The sequence continues at coordinate 231,703 of OY796679.1, read as the reverse complement.
GTTAAGTAAATATGATATAGCACATAATTTATGTTTTTAGGTTGTCAGATAAACAAATCAGATCAAAATCAGATAAACAAATGGTGCTTTAAAGAACAATGCTACTAGGTGTTCAGCTGTTTTTAGTTCCGCCAATGAATGAAAAGTTCTAATCTTAACGTAGCAAAACCCAATCATAAATTTTCAGATATTTTTTTAAAGAGCTGTCCATAAGATGTCACTTTCCCCCAACATTTCTGACCCCCTCCCTCACCTACATCTAAGGTGACATGAGATAACTTTTAAAACAACAAATAAATAATAACTGAGTTAGCTAATTCATTAAAATTAGGAGTTATATAATTTGATTTACTTACTTATGGCCAATGACCAGCAAAATGGTAGATGGAGGTGGAACATAACTTCCTTCAAATTTCAGGAGCATAATATTCATCCTATTGCAGAATCTAAAACAAAACATAATAAAAATATAACGAATATATATATCATAAATTGGAACAGATTTCGTATAGGTTCTCCACAGTGACTGCCAACTTGGCGAATGCTCTATAGCAGTGACCATCAGGTGTGGATCCAACACTGCTACAAGTGGGGGGCACTTTTTTAGACTATCACCTTTACCTTTCAAGAAAAATGTCAAAATGTTGGGGACTTCTAAAAAGTATCACTCAAGATAACTTTTTTGATACCGCTGGGGGGTATAAGGGTCCTCCCCCAGAAAAAATTTTGAAACTTGACCTGCAAAAGTAGGGTTTTAACTCATTTTAAGTACTTTTTTTCATACTTATGAGTGTGTTTGGGTTCAAGGGGGGGGGCACTTTCCAGAGTGCCACCCCCCTGGATCCACCACTGGTGACCATTTAACCTACATGAAATCAGTTCCCATAAAGGGGTGAATAATTAATATGGTTCCGTATTTATATCCGATATATGGTTCCATATTAATCTTATCCGTTAGCCGGGCGCTCCAAAAAAAATCTCCAAAAATTTTAGAACGAATTAAGGAATTCTCTGTCCCAACTGGCACATAACGTGTTTAAAAGATAACAGGTAAGTTCTCATAAAATGCAATTACAGTCGACTACGCTTAATGTTATCAATCGGATAAAGTTATTGAAATTGACTCGCCCCGATCACTCCTATTTAATTTAAAACACGAAATACATTGTTCTATGTGATCAATATATCACGTAATGTTATCAACATCTGGTGAAATCCCCTAAAACTCTTTTTTTCCCATTTGAAGGCCAAATTTATAACATTATCATACGAAATGAGTCAATAATGTATTAGTTCTATATGTTCAATTCTCATATTTTTGTTTAAGAATGTAAAAGTTTCAAAATACATAGTTGGTAATCATTTTAAATACCTACTTTGAATTTGGACTACATTATGTGATTTTAAAGCAAACACTCGAGTTACGCTGTTTGAAACTTTTTAGTATCAAATCAGTTATTATCAATCTATTTTATAGTTAGATTTTCAAAACAAGAAGTTAACAATGAATGGCAAATGAAAAGCCTCACCATTTGTCGACCTAGATTACTTCAGTCGAAGGGATGTTATAACTTATCAAAACATTGAATTATGAAAAGATTACAATAAGCTCATTAGCGCACTAGCCTATAATGACCATCAAGGCCTACAAAGCTAACATATTTTTGTGACCAAGGGGTGTTCAAGGTAATGTCCTAGTTATGTGGTATAACACAAGACCACAGTTTTCATTCCAGATCCTACTTGGTTTTCAGTCTATGAACCATCTGAGGAGGGTGAGAATTTAAACCTAGATCCTGTGGCTTGGTAGAAAAAAATTCTGCATTGTGGGAGATATCACATTAAGTTTTCACAAAAGATTTTTAAAGATATCAAGAGTTACCTAATGTGTAGTAAATACGCTAGTAGGTACAGCATGTAATTTATGTTCATAGGTTATTTACATACACTGCAACAAAAACTAATCAGATTTTGAGAAGGAAATTTAAACATAATAGGTCATTAACACAACAGAAAGCACAACATGTCTACCGAATATTAATGTCTCAACTCAAATTTTAAAATATGTCATTAAAAGCTACGATTAGATATGAAACATAGAGCGGGAACATAGAGAAATCTCGTCCAAAATGCTTTTGCTGAAAACGAATTAAACAGCATCGTAAACAAATAACAAATCCATCCAATGATTGGATTGGATTGTTTACATACATTTTCCGGTTTGACTGCTTGATATTTTTCATGCAATGAACCGGCGATCATAAATCCTAATCGCGGTTAAAAGTAAATAAAATAAAAAGTTTACTCACTTGAACTTGGATTTAAAATGTATCGGTCATTCTTCAAGTCTTCGTCATCGTGCGTTCCGGGATCCATTTTGTTTCGGCGGGATTCGCGCAGTGAACATGACGCATGCGCAGAAAGGCTTTTACGGCTTTTCTTTGGTTTTCAAAAAATAGGCCTTTTTGTAATATTGAGGATGGGTTCCGCAACCCAACCATTTGTTGGGTTTTTGTAATGTCCCAATAACAATAAAAGAAAAAGGTTAGCCGCAAGGTTTCATGCTACTTGGGACGTCATCTAGGTAAGCGTAGCAATTCAGACCTCTCAAGACGCTGTCGATGAATCGCTGAAAACTCTGCGCAGCATTCGACAATCCAAAGCACATCCGTAGATACTCAAAGGATCCGAATGGAGTGATGATCGCCGTTTTCTTGACGGATTCCTCCTCCAAGGGCAGCTGATGGTAGCCCTTCACCAGATCGAGCTTGGAAAAAATGACCTTACCCTGCAATGCAAAAGTGAAATCATGCAAGTGAGGAATGGGGTACCGGTCGGGAATCGTTACTGCGTTAAGACGTCGATACGCTACGTTGGCTTCAAATAATCGTAAATCCGAACCGCGCTTACTCCAGTATAACCTGTTTGGCGAGCTCTTGGCTAGAATCAGTTTTCACCGGCGCTGCACCGCCAGAATAGAATGCGGTTTCCTTCTTGCATGGTATAGTCTGTCTGTCCTCGCTTGGCACGTGTGGCAAACCTAAAATCACTACCCACGGCAGGAAAAGCAGTGGCGAGTGCAGGGTATCGGGTATCTAATAGAAGTGAGATAACCATCTTTATGGCTTTTTCACCACTGTTTTTTCTGCTGTGGGTACGGATTTTAGGTTTGCCACTTGTGCCAAGCGAGGACAGACAGACTATACCTTGGCGCGGCGGCATGGCGATTGGCGAAATACATGTGCGATAAGTAGCTGGAGTTTAGAACTGTTTTGATTGTGTCAAAACACATATGTTCGAAATTTCCATGGTTCGAAAGAACCTGCGTTATCGCGGAATGTATTAAATGGGCTGCTAGAGTGAAATAGAATAGAATTGAAATAGAATATTCAAATCTTTGTCTATGTGAATAGTCTTTGAAATCAGGGGTAAAAAAAACATGTGGGAGTTAAAATAAAACAGTTTTCTTTTCTATAAATGGTAAAATAAATAAAAATTTATGAAAAATATTTATTATTACCCTTGATATAGGTACTACCAATTATGCAGTTTTAATGCTTGTTTCAGTGATTCTGAGATTATTTTTCAGTATTTAAATAAAAACTCACTGATACTAAAAAAAACCACCCATTTCCATGACAAGATAGCACTTAACTAAAATTTCACTTGAAAATGGGTTATTGAGAGTTAAGAGTTGGGGTTAAAATAAAATATCAGTGATAAATTATCATAGTTCAGCTTTTTTTTATCAAGTTTTTGTATATTCAAAAGGTCGTTTTCAAAATCCGAAAATAAAAATGCAACAGTACAAAAGCTATTATCGTTGCGTTTTGAAGACGGACTCTTGAGGAGAAAAACTTATCACCACAGATTAATTTTAGAAATAATTATTAATAAATTTGGTTTGAATGATCTAAACTATTCCCTTTTCTATAAAAAAAAAACTTTTAACCTTATTTTTTTCTTAATTTTTGAATATTTTCAACCATTAGGTTTTTAGGGTACATGTTTTTTTTAGGAGCAAGTGGGTTTCTTTTCAAATTCTTACTTGATTGACTGCCGATTTTTAATGGAGAGTTGGAATTAAAAATGCTTTTTTCTCAAACAAAGGTTTTACTATGAATTTTATATGAAAATCTGCAGAAATTTCCTGTAGATTTCAAAATTTTCGATTTTTATCTGCCATCAATAATAAAGAAAAAGTGCTTTTCGTCTTAGACCACCGTAAATTCCCTCCTTTTAAATCCCCATTACTTGACGCACCCCTAAATCTTTTGACTATTCTCCCACCCGCCGTGGTGGTGATAAGATAAGTAAACACTGCAAGTATAAACACGCGTCCTTTCTGGAAAACGGCAGCGGATTTTACCTGGGACTGAAACTGTGTGAAGTTTCATACTATTGTGTTGGTAATGGATATCCTTAAGACGAAATTCAACACAGCTTTGAAGTTAGCTTTTAAGCGCAAATAAGAAATATTGGTTCAATCTTGACTTACTTAAAAATTGATTGATTTATTAATTGATTGATCAATGCAAGCGAATCTATACAGTCAGTCACAACATACTTAACTTTTTCAAAGCACTACAATTAACTTTATGACGAACTATTCTTTCTTGAGAGCTAAATTTTTCCCAACTGGAAAGAAATACGTACAGTCACTCCATGAAAAAAAATATCCAGAACAGTTAGAAAAAAATTATTTAAAAAAAATAAAGCGATTTGAAAGCCCAAAGAAATATTCATACAGCCATGCCATAACATGGGATCATTGCATTGCTGAAAGGCATATTTTGTTCCTAGTCCTATTTAAAAGCACGTGCATGCAATTTTTCCCCCTTGAGGTTCATAATACCAATAGCTTTCAAATCACCTCTTATGTTTAAATAGCTTTTTTTAACTGATCTGGATATTTTTTGCTCTTTTTTTTGGTAGATTATAATGAAGAATAACATACATATGTTAGGGTAATTTTTGTTTAGATTTTGCCCGTGGAATTTAGCCGTAATAGGAAGTATATTAGTGCAAATTCGTTGAGTGTACGAATATTTTCTTGAGTGACTGTATATGACTCTTGAAAATCCAATTAAAAATTATGTTAAAGTAAAGAAAATTCAAGTTAAGATTAATTTAAGTATCCTGAGAAAATATTTACAGTTAAAAGATGATTGATTACCTTCCTTCAAAAGAAAGTTTTTTTTAAAGAAATAATACTTCTAAAATATTAAATATTAACTCCTCAAAAAGGGTTTGTCTAACATTTGGGCTGAAACAGTGAAAATATTTAGTGTTGCTTCCAAGAAGATATAAAGTGAATAAAAAATTCAATGAACGAATTTATTGACATTAAAAAGTAATTCCAGACTATATATTTGAAAGGTTACAATATGGCTCATAGTCATAAAGTTGCACTTCTAATCCATTCAAAAATTATTTGCAACAAAAATATAAAACAAATGACATGTAACAGGTATATATGTTACGGGCAATGTGATAAATTTAATGGCATTTATGAATGAAATTTATCACTTTGCCCGCCTCCACCTCGGGCATTATTAATAATGTCCGATTAATCACTTTGCCCGTAACATACACATATTATCGCACCCCACCCTTAAGAATTAAGCTAGAGATCGGAGGTTTGCGAATTTCAAGGCGGTTTTACCAAGGCCAATTTAGCATTAGTAGCGCGCGAATCTCTCCAATTGGACATTTTTGGCGGTTTTGACAGGGCTTAAATTCTAACCAAAGAAGTACCGGAGCGCTACTATTTCAACATTCCGCTTAACAGGAGCGTTATTTCAGTTTTTGGTCGTAGGGGGCAAGGATGTGTTTTAAGTGGGGCTGGGGCTCACCCCCAGAAAAATTTAGAAATTTAGCCTCTTTTTACAACATTTAAGGTACATCCAAAGAAAAGGTACTCTGTATAACATATATATGTAAATATTTTAAAGGGGGGTCTGGGGGTTCTCCCCCAGAAAAATTTTTTGAAATTTGCCTCTTGAAGTAATGTTTCAGCTCATTTTGAGACCATTTGGGTTACATCAAAAAATAACAGTTACTCGTAAAGCATTCAATTTTCTAGGTAAAAAAAAGTTATAAATAAACATCAAATTTTCAAAGGGGGGCGGAGATCCTCCAGTAAAGATTTTTGAAAATTCCGGTTTAAACCAGTGTTTTACCTCCTCTTCAAACTCTTTGGGGTTTCATGCTCTTTGGTTCCCAAAGGGAACCGCTTCTTGTAAGTGGCAGAATTTTCAAGGGAGAAACATTATATCAAAGGTCTGGAGGGAGTTTTGGGGTTCTCCCCCAGAATATTTGGAAATTTGACCCTCAAAAGTAGTGTTTTAACTCCTTTTTAAAGTTCTAACGAAAAATTTTAAAAGAATTCCTATTAATCTTTTTTTTCATTTTTAATACAACGACCAAAAAAAAATATCTGAAAAAATTCGTATTTGTTTTAAAAATATATCGATTTACTTGGGCTTTTAACCAAAAATCTTCGACACAAAAATAGAAATTTCTTTAAGAAGAATAATATATCCAGGGAATAATACTTTTTTTTGAGATGTGAAGGTTATAGGAATAACGAAGTTCATGATATAGGCATTTAGGGAATATATGGTATAGCGCGTACATTTATTATTTTCCCAAAGAAGTGATTGAGAGTGCGCTTTTAAAAAAAAATTCCTTTTATGTATTACCTTATAAATGCACAGTAAATTCTCAAGTAACCCAGATGGACAGAAATACCCCTTCCTTAAGTAGCAAATAATGTAATTCGAATAATCAACTTCATGAAAATTTGAAAAAGAAATTGAAAATAATTTCGTAAAAAATATTGAAATAATTACTACACAACTTTTTGGGACAATTACATATGAATTGTCTTCCCATATTCTCACTCCAGAATTGCAGTCCTTTTTTGCGATGAGGGATAACCCTGGATAATCTAATCCGGGTTAATCGAGGGTCTAGTGCATTTTTCTAAATATTTTTAAAACGTCGAAACGCATTTAAATAGTACCGATAATAAGCATTTAGTTCATTCGGAAAATTTTCAAAAATTCATGATTAAAGCATAGATCTGATAAGCAGTGTTTTCATGTATAATTTACTCCTTTTTTATAACCTTCTTTCACTTAAATAAGAAGGAATGGGGAATGATATAAGAAAATAAGAAGCGAAAGAAAAACAAAGTATTTCTGGAGGAAAAGGTCCCAATATTAGCTTAAGTTCAACTCACAATTAACCTCTAACAGCTATATTCACAGTCATCAGTGTCAGAGTTAACCAGCAACTAAGGAAAGAAAAATTAGCTTTTCCTCGACTCTGATTGGTGGAATCCTTCTTTGACCAAGGATTTAACACTGACGCTGATGGTTGTGAATATGGCTGTAAAAGGTATTACAGAACAGAAAAATTTCTCTTAGAAAAATCAAATTAGTTTCTTAAAATTCATTGATTACAATAAAATACGTAAAACAAATTGGAACTTACCAGAAAGAGTAAATTCTCTTTAACTTTATTTTAATTCAATGTCGTATCGTATCTGTCGAAGAAAATTTCAGGCAAAACAGAGCTGTTATGGAGATTCACCGTGCACTATGATATGAACCAATAGCTGATGAAATGAAGAGCTCAAGAAGATGCGTTACGAATCACTCCTTCGGACAGGCTCCCTCCCCCCCCCCAAAGCACACAAAAATTTCTGGAATTCTCTGGTCAAGAACCCTCACAGAATCTACAGTTTCAAGATGAAATGTTTGTTATTACAGCAACGCTCCCTTTGAGAACAGGAAGTACACACCCAGACCCAGGTGGACACAAACACAATAAAAACTCGTAAATCTTTCAAGGCATGCCTCACTGACCAAATTAAAATCCCCCCTACCTACCCCATCCCCTTTCAACCTATTATTGTGACCCCACTCTTATCTTAAAGACTACTTTCAATGTTTACAGAAGAATGGACTGCTGGACACATCTGGTTAACAAGCGTAATTTTACAGAGAAGCGGGACTTCTCCATTCAGGAGGGCTTCTTATCTCTTGTCCCGTTATTAGTCACCGAAGGGGGTGTCCTTCCATTTGAGGGTGAGGAAAACAAGGTCGTTCGTCGTTGTTGACCGGGGGTAGTGAGGTGAAAGGCGTTTGTAATTTTCGGTAATCGAAAAACATAGAGGGGTACATTTTGGTCTTTCCGAAAAGGGTTCGGAACGCGATTTTATGCGCTCCGGTGCGTTCCGGTTAAAATGTAAAAATTTACTGAAACCCAAGAAGTACCGTAGCTCCGCTCCGGTGCGCTCCGGTGCAATTTAAGCCCTGGGTTTTGAATTAAACCCGATGTTTAAGCCAGGCTACTTTCAAAGTACCCTTGAAAGTTTCATGTTTATAGAGTTGTTTTAAATACAAGAACAGTTCAGTAATTTTTATTAAATAAACTATTTTCTTTTCGCCTAGATTAGGTTTTTAAGAAATTTCAAGCTACTTTAAATTTAAATTTTTCTGTATCGAACAGTCATACAGCCTTTTGCGGGCAAAATAAACTTATACCTTAGGGGCATTCATTAATTACGTAAGGATGATTTTGGCAATTTTTGGCCCCCCTACCCCCATGTAAGGGTACGTAAGATTTTTCAAACCCCTCCCCCCAATTCTTACGTAAGATTCCATTTCGTTTTTCAAAATAATAAAATGTTAGAAAATGATCAGTTACACTAAAACTCTCAGTTTGACGTAAATCAAAGATTTTTATTTTTCAACATATAATTAATATTCTTGCTGTCAACTACATATTTTTAAGTTTTTCTGGGGTTATTCAATAGTAATTTGATTAGAATAATTAGAATTTGTTTACATTAACTTGGAAAATCTTTCGTAAGAATGTGTTTGACCCCCCCCAAGTAAGGGTATTTAGAGATTATTCCAACCCCCTCCCCCTCGGGACCCTTACGTAATTAATGAATGGCCCCTTACTGGGGGAACATTTTTACTTCACTAATTGTTTCCGAGTTTGGGTACTAATGCAAAAAAAACATTACTTAGCTTTCAAGCAAAGTATTCACAAACTTTTTTCCTTAAAAAGGCTTATCATAGAGCAAAACACATCTAAAAATGATGAGTTTGAATACTAGTCCTAGCTTTTATCTGGTTTTACTTATGTGGTAGAAAAGGACCTGTCTTAGTTATTGTCCTAAAAATTTTTAATTCATCTTTATTCCTCTTTGGAAAAATGTTAAAGACATATAAAGTCTCCGAGAAAGAGTAGTCTTTATTTATATTTAACCATGTGTCTTTTTTAAATCTGAAACTGCGCATCTGTAGCAATTTAATATTACCTATTATATTCTTAATTTTTACAGAAACTTCGCTATTGTACCAACTAGAGTCTAGACAGACATGTTTTCGTTTTTCGTATTCTTATTTTTGCGTTATTCAAACATTAAAATACTTTAGAAACACATCACAAGAAAAGCAATATATTCTTACTGAAGGCAACGGATACATAAATGTTATCTGTTTATTTTACACATCAATTAACAAATCCTCTAGTTGGTACTTGAGAAGCATTTAATAGGACATTATAAAACAGGAAAGAAGAAAGGCATGAAAATGAAACTTAGGGTCCCTTACCATAAGTAGTGAAGAAGTTTTAATAAAATGTAAATTAATCGATTTTATTATAAATAACATGTTTTGTCCGACCGATTTATTTCATATCAGTTAAATTTTTTAAAAGCTTCATGTGCAATTGAAATACATGTGAATTGAACACTAAAAGCCGAGAACCCATCTTATTGTTTTAACTACTGTTTCATTCCAAGCCAAATTAACATACCTTTTTAGAATAACTACATATTGGATTTTCTTGAAATTTGGTACTGGTACTACCACATGTTCTATTGATATAAACTTGAAAAAATACCAACTTTCAGGGCCGTGCGGTGCTATGAGGCAGAGAGGCGAGGCGCCATTTTCAAGGGGCGGCTAAATCCGCCTGAAATTTTTAACCCCAAGCACCAAAAATATTTCTTCAAAATCTTCATCTGAAAAAACAAATTAATTTTTCACCAAATGTTTTATTTTAATTTTAAACTATGTTAATCCTTTCATTGAATGTAAGCTAATTCAAAAGCAAAATGTAAAACTGCTTCTAATAATTTCATATACTGTTGTGTTGTATTCCTACCCCAGATAGTACTACCAAAAGAGCATTCATGTACACGTGAAAATGTGTAATCTGTAGAGTCTGGAATGTTATTTTAAGATATCAGTACTCTCCAACTAGACGCGGCATACACGAAAGAAATTTAGTGATCAATCATTTGATTGTTTGGACATGGGTTGACAGCTAGCCAGGGGCTCATTTCCTGTTCTGTGGTGGAGACATGCCGATTGTACATCCTTTCATTCGGAAAATCGTGGACTCGTGTTTTTCGTATTTTTGTACACAATTACCAGGGCCGTGTTGTGGAAAAATCGCGCCCGGGGTGGATGGCTTTTTTGGCGCCCCCTCCCAAATATAATTTCTTTACATTATTCTTAGATAGATTCGCAAAAAAATGTTTGGGCAAAAATTTGGCGCCCCCTGAACACGTTCATCGTGGTTCCGTTGGAAAGTATTGAAGAATCTACGAAGTCCAATGCTAAAATAATTTTAATTTGCAAAATACTAAAATAATAAATTGCGAAAAAAAAAATTCGGGCACAAATTCAGCCGGCAAATTCACACACGGCCCTGACAATTACAATTATTAGCAATTTGATTGTGAATTGTGATTGTGGAGGTCAGAAGTCCGGTGTCTATCTCTTTCTTAGTTTGGAAATTTTATTGGGTTATGCCCCAAAAAGTTTCCTAATTTTTCAAGTAAACATCTCTAAAAGGTTTAAATATTATTACAACCCAAAGCGATATCATTTTTAGAAGTTTAATTTTGGCTCTAGGAGGGATCGAAAATAATTTTCATTTGCAAAATCAAAAAGGTATGGGAAACTGTTACCTTTTAATAAGAAAAACCAGGAAAGAATTTTAAAAACTGTTTTAAATTTTCAATTTGTACATCAAGCTTAAAATTTTAAAAATTCAGAGAACTGAACTTTTTTTCCCCTTAATTTAACTATTTTTTAGTGCAAAAAAGGTCAAACAATTTTTCAAAAGATTTTTGTGTTTCAATGCTTTTTTTACAGAAAGGAAATTTTCAACTCCTTTAAAGTCTGCGTTTTTTTCTGCACATTGATAGTTAATATTACACATGATAATCAACTTTTTGTTATCTCTAAAATATTTTTTTCTTCCGATTTCAATAAAAGGGGGGAAAAAACAATTCCAGAAAAAATTTTATGTTATTTCCTATATCTTTTTATGAATGAATTTTTCATGCTGTGCTGACCACTTTATTCTGGTTTTATCCTCGAAAATCCTTCGGCGTAGAAGGATAGTGGTCCTTTATGGATGTCACCCAAAAGGGACCCAAATGAGTTAAAACTACTTTTAAGAGTAAAATACCCTAAAATTTTCTGGGGGAGGACCCCAAACCCCCTTTTAACTTGAAACTCTAGTATTGTACACTAAATGTAAATGTTTTGAGTTTAGTATGATGGATTTATTTTTTAAAGTGAACAAAGATTCAAATTGTTACTGTTATCCGAATGTCGAATTTGTTATACTACACTCAATTCATAAAGTCAATTAAGAAATAATTTTAAACCAGCCGCCCCTCTAGGATCTAGTTACAGGCTTGACTATCTAACTTGGAAAACATTTTCTTGGCCCTCCTGAATTCAAACATATGGGGCAGCATTTCTAGAACTTGCCTCATATTGAGTAAATCTACCGCACGGCCCTGCCAACTTTCATGGAAAAAATATTAAGTGTTTCTCTGGAATTATAAATGCGCAAAGAGGTCAATACTCAAAATTTTTAAATTGAGTAATAAGTTCTTAAATAAGTTGAATAAGTTCTCAAAATTTAAAGTACTCGTGTTGATCCATTTTTGACCACTTCACTCATTTATAATTCCAGAACCACTTAATAATTTTACATGAAAGTTGGTATTTTTTAAAGTCTATATCAATAGAACTATTGTACCAAATTCCGAAATTTTGATATATTTATTCGAATTTTCGAACATTTATTTATTCGAACTTATTAACAAAACAAATAATTTCATAAAAGAGTACCATGTTCATACAACTTCTTTAAATCATCTGTATCAATTGACAATACCGTAACTTACGCGATTTATAAATAGGTATTAAATGTTTTAAGTTAGTTCGAGGCGAACGGCCGAACCCTCGTGATAACTATAAAAAGAAAAAGGGTCGACCAGGGAGTAGGGTATCCATCAATGCAGGACCCCCCCCCCCGTGTTGTTTCTGTTTCCCTGAACGAACGCGGTCACGCTTGACGAAAGTATAGCAACCATAAAGTCTACTCCCCTAAAGAAAAGGAGATAGTGTTTACGATGCCAAGTTCAACTCTCCCCTCAGCTCTGTCAAGAGTAACCCTGTTCACTGGCGAGAATGAAGTGAATGAACTGGTTATCGTAAGAACGTCGCCAAGCACAACCTAGTCGAAAGGTGGCTCCTTTGAGATTTACGATTATTTGAAGCCAACGTAGCGGATAGTCCCCACACTTGCGGTACTCGCCGTTCTTCTTTAGCACCATATGGATGGGAGAGGACCAAGGGCTATTCGATGGGCGGGTAATGCCTTTGTCGAGCAAGGATTGAATCTCCTGCTTTGCTGCAATGAGCTTCTCAGGTGAAAGACGCCGCGCCTTGGCAAACACTGGTGGTCCTTTAGTCAGGATGCAGTGGGTAACATCATGCTTCCCATGGTTAATTCCGAGGAAGGCTGGATTGGTCATGCTCGGGAACTGGTTCAGCAGCTTGTGATAAGGAGAAGAGTCGCTCAAGGTCTTCAGTCCTAGGGATGGTCCGTGGGCGTTGGAACCTTTAACCGACATAGATGTTAACCTGTCGATCAATCGATGGTTCTTAATGTCAACCAGCAGCCCAAAATGTTGAAGGAAGTCAACTCCCAGGATGGACCTCTTGACATCAGCCAGGAAGAAGGACCAAGAAAATAACCGGCGTAAACCGAAATCCAGGGTTAGTTCCCTGCTGCCGTAGGTCGGGATCCGGGTCTCGTTAGCTGCGTAGAGAGTGAAATTTGGGTCAGATGCTTTACCGTTTGAACTCCTGTATGGTAAAACGCTTACACTCGCTCCCGTATCCACAAGAAACTTGGATCCGGTCTTTCGATCGTGCACGAATAGGCGAGCAAACTCCTGCTCATCCCCAGTTTCCGCCTTAACAGGGGATGCGTCTAGTTTACCTGAAAGGAGCAGGGTTGGATGCATTTGTCGGCTTTATGATTGAAGCGTGCGTGAGTAGATAGAAAATGAGAGTTCTGCGACATTGCGAAGGTGCGAAGGAAATGCGAAGGTGCGAAGGGAGATTGATAAAATGCGAAGGTGTGCAGATACTTTGCGAAGGTGGGCAGGTACTTTGGGACTCCTACACATTCTACTAGATTGCGGCTCCTGCGCATTCTACTAAAATGGGGCTCCTGCTAGATTACGAGGCTAAAACGGGAAGATAATTTTTTTAATTAGAAGTTACCTGCTCCGGTAGAAAGGGGCTCCTGCCCATTCTACTAAATTGGGGCTCTTACCCATTCTACTAGATTGCGGCTCCTGCCCATTCTACTAAAATGCGGCTCTGAGGCGCAACCAACAGCACGAAGGTACTTTGGGGCTCTACCACTAAATTGGAGCTCTACCACTAAATTGGGCAGATACTTTGCGGTTCTACCACTAAATTGCGGCTCCTGCTCATTCTACTAAAATGCGGCTCTAAGACACAACCAACAACACGAAGTTAAATTGACACTCTACCACTAAAATGCGAAGGTACTTTGGAGCTCTACCACTAAAATGCGACTCTGCCACTAAAATGGGCAAAATGTGACTACCACTAAAAAGGGTAAATTGGGGCTCCTGCCCATTCTACTAAATTGAGGCTCCTGCCCATTCTACTAAATTGCGACTCTAAAATACAACCAACAACATGAAGCTAAATTAAGATTTTCTGAAAGTTATTTTACATAAAGTGATAAGGTTAGAAATTCCCAGGAGATGTTAGCCAGAGTTTCCCGAACAAAGCGTAACGGTACCAGTGGACAGCCTCCCCTAGCATTTCACAAAGAGGGTGTAACCTATGACATCAGGCTGACAATCCCTTACCTTTCACAAAGCAATACATGTGCTGATAACCCTTGGGGGAGATAACGATTGCATCTTTTTCCACAATACCACGGAATTCAAACTCGGTCGTGATACGTTACCCTATTGGTGGATTTATATTCTACAATGATTAAAAATTACTAACTACATTCACATTAGATAAGATTTCGAATATTTTAAGCAATTTTTTAAATGGAATATACTTTTTATTACGAGTTCTGCATATGAGTTGATTTTTTTTCATAGAATGTTAAGAACATTCAAGTTAAAAATGATAGTTACGATTGCAAAGTTAATTTCCCCCTATGATTCAATTTAAAATATTACTTATTTTATTCACAAAGACACTTTCACTATGATTCAATTTAAGATATTACTTATTTTATTCGAGAAGACACTTTTTCTAGTTAAACCTGAGAATATATGATTAATCGCCTAAAATTAAATTATTCAATTACATTTTTTTCTGAAAGCATTAGGAATAAGATGAATTTTGTAACAAAATTATAAAGAATATACAATTTCCCAAATATTTAGGAGAATTTCTATCCTTAACCTTTTCTTTAAAGTGAATCTTTTACACTACATGCTTTCATTTTTATGAATAACTATTATATTTATTAAACATGTAATAATTTTCCTATACCAAAGAAAACTGTTTTGAATATTTTTTATAAATACTAACAAATTTATGCATACATTTTACTATGAATAACATAAATATTATTACTCATTATAAAGTTGAGACAATTTTTCTAATGCTAATATTATAGTTTGAATGCAACAGAAGTTAAAAGCTCTAACATGAAAAAAAACTTTACAATAAAATGTAAGAAAAGAAAAAACAAACTTTTTAACCCACAAATCAATGATACTATACCGGTGATACATGCGCTACAAGAATTTTCCCATTTGTTAATCCTTTGAACACCATTAAATATCATTCACAAGAAAATAAACAATATAGAATAAAGAAATGATCATATGAAAGGAAATCTTTTTCCTCAAAATTAAAATTATGGGTGTACTACATCCTTTCACATATGAACTATGACATTAAAATTAGTAAAACATAAAGAGGAAACATAACACAAAAAGGAAACACATATTGAAAAAACATAACATATTTATAATGGAAATGAAAAGAAAATGTAAAAACGTTGATAGAAAAAAAACAACTTATAAACTATATATCTAAGAACTTCATGAAAAATAAAGACGAATACAGAAAAATAACTATTACCTTTGAAAAAATAAAGAGAAAAACTTAAAAATATAGCAAGAGGAAACATTAAAACACTGTAAGAAACTAAAAACATTGAGAAAAATAATGACAAATGCAGAAAAATAACTTAAGAATTTGAAAAAATAAAGGAGAAAAGGTAAAAATATTACAAGAGGAAACAATAAAACATTGTAAGAAACTAAAAACATTGAGAAAAATAATGACAAATGCAGAAAAATAACTAAAGACTTTGAAAAAATAAAGGAGAAAAGGTAAAAATATAACAAGAAATAAAAAATTTACACTGCATAACTTAAAAAAATTTTAAAAATAAATAAAAACTTTGAAAAAATTAAAGACAAAAGCAGAAAAATAAAGGTTAAATCATTGAAAATAACTAAAATCGTTGGTAGAATTGTAGAAAAAAACTTTAAAATATAACAAGAGGAAACATTACAACACTGCAATATGCTAAAAACTTTGTGAAAAAACGAAGACAAATATAGTAAAATAACTAAAAACTTTGAAAAAATAAAAGACAAATGCAGAAAAATAACTAAGATCTTTGAAAAAATAAAGGTTAAAACATTGAAAATAATTAAGAACTTTGGTAGAATTGAAGAAAAAACTTCAAAATATAACAAGAGGAAACATTACAACAATGCAATATAGTACTAAAATTTTTGTGAAAAACGAAGGCAAATACAGTAAAATAACTAAAGACTTTGAAAAAATAAAGACTAATACAGAATAATAACTAAGAACTTTGAAAAAATAAAGGTGAAAACATAAAAGAATTACAAGAAAAAACATTACCCTATTACATGAAACTAAAAACTTTACTTAAAATGAACTAGAAAACGAAAAAATTTAAAAAGAAATGTTATCTTATGCATTATGAAACTAAAAATTTTGTTGAAATAAAAACTTAGAAACTCTAAAACTGAAGACTTTGTTAAAAAATAACTAAGAACTTTGAAGAAATAAAGGTGAAAACATAAAAGAATTACAAGAAAAAAAAACATCCCACTCCATGAAACAAAAAAACTTTACTTAAAATAAAGTATAAAACGAAACTTTTAAAAGAAATGAAAACTTATGCATTAAAGCTAAAATCTGCTGAAAAAAATAAAGACAAACATAGAAAATAACTAAGAGCTTTTGGTATAAACGAAGAAAAACTTTAAAATAATACAAGAAATAAAAACTTTGCTTACATAAAACTGAAAAATCTCACAAGAAATAAAAAAAAAAATCACACTGTAAAACTTAAAAAATTGTTAAAAATAAATAAAAAATTTGAAAAAATCTTACAAGAAATAAAAAGTTACCCTAAAAAATTAAAACTTTACCAAAAATTAAACTGTAAAACTAAAAATTTGTAAAAATAAGTAAAAAAACTTTGAAAATATTACAACAAATAAAAAGTTACACTGCAAAACTTAAAAAAAACTTTGTTAAAATAACGAAAACTGAAAAAATCTTACAAGAAATAAAAAAAAATACACTACAAAACTAAACTTTACCAAAAATTAAACTGTAAAACTAAAAAAATTGTTAAAAATAACTAACAACTTTGAAAAAATCTTTCAAGAAATAAAAAAAAGTTGCTACAAAACTAAAACTTTACCAAAAATTACACATGCATTAAAGCTAAAATCTGTTGAAAAATAAAGACAAACATAGAAAATAACTAAATACTTTGGTATAAATGAAGGAAAAAAACTTAAAATAATACAAAAATAAAAACTTTGCTTACATAAAACTGGACAATTTTCTAAAATAAAGACTGATATCGAAAATAACTAAGAACTTTGAAAAAATAAAGATGAAAACATAATAATATTAAAAAAATATTATTACACTGTAGGTATGAAACTAAAAAACTTTACTTAAAATGAACTAGAAAACGAAAAATTTTACAAGAAATGAAAACTTATGCATTAAAGCTAAAATCTGTTGAAAAAAATAAAGTTAAACATAGAAAATAACTAAGAGCTTTTGGTATAAACGAAGAAAAACTTTAAAATAATACAAGAAATGAAAACTTTGCTTACATAAAACTGAAAAATCTCACAAGAAATAAAAAAAATCACACTGTAAAACTTAAAAAATTGTTAAAAATAAATAAAAAAATTGAAAAAATCTTACAAGAAATAAAAAGTTACACTAAAAAATTAAAACTCTACCAAAAATTAAACTGTAAAACTAAAAATTTGTAAAAATAAGTAAAAAAAACTTTGAAAAATATTACAACAAATAAAAAAAATTTGCTACAAAACTAAATCTTTACTAAAAATTAAACTGAAACTAAAAACTTTGTTAAAATTAATAAAAACATTGAAAAAATCTTACAAGAAATAAGAAGTTACACTACAAAACTAAAACTTTACCAAAAATTAAAATGTGAAACTAAAAATTTGTTAAAAATAAATAAAAACTTTGAAAAAAATATTACAAGAAATAAAAAAGTTAATACAAAACTAAAACTTTACCAAAAATTAAACGGTAAAACTAAAAACTTTGTGAAAAATATATAAAAACTTTGAAAAAATATTACAACAAATAAAAAATTTCACTGCAAAACTAAAAAAAAAAACTTTGTTAACGTAACAAAACTGAAAAATATTACAAGAAATAAAAAAAATTCATACTGTAAAACTTAAAAAATATGTTAAAAGTAAATAAAAACTTTGAAAAATATTAAAAGAAATAAAAAGTTACACAGTAAAACAAAAAAAACTTTGTTAATAATAAAAAAAATTAAAAAATAAGTAAAAACTTTGAAAAAATATTACAAGAAATGAAAAGTTACACTACAAAACTAAAACTTTACCAAAAATTAAACGGTAAAACTAAAACTTTACCAAAAATTAAACGATTAAACTAAAAACTTTGTGAAAAATATATAAAAACTTTGAAAAAATATTACAACAAATAAAACATTTCACTGCCAATCTAAAAAAAACTTTGTTAAAGTAACAAAACTGAAAAAAATTACAAGAAATAAAAAAATTCATACAGTAAAACTTAAAAAATATTTTAAAAATAAATAAAAACTTTGAAAAATATTACAAGAAATAAAAAGTTACACAGTAAAACTGAAAAAAAACTTTGTTAATAATAAAAAAAAATTAAAAATTAAGTAAAAACTTTGAAAAAATATTACAAGAAATGAAAAGTTACACTACAAAACTAAAACTTTACCAAAAATTAAACGGTAAAACTAAAACTTTACCAAAAATTAAACGATTAAACTAAAAACTTTGTGAAAAATATATAAAAACTTTGAAAAAATATTACAACAAATAAAAAATTTCACTGCAAAACTAAAAAAAACTTTGTTAAAGTAACAAAACTGAAAAATATTACAAGAAATAAAAAAAATCATACTGTTAAACTTAAAAAATATGTTAAAAAATAAATAAAAACTTTGAAAAATATTACAAGAAATAAAAAGTTACACAGTAAAACTAAAAAAAAAACTTTGTTAATAATAAAAAAAATTAAAAAATAAGTAAAAACTTTGAAAAAAAATATTACAAGAAATAAAAAGTTACACTACAAAACTAAAAATTTTGAAAACTTTACTAAAATATAAAGACTAATACAGAAAAATAACTATGATCTTTGAAAAAATAAAGGTTAAAAGGTTCTCATGTCCCATATAAATCAAGAAATCTTTATATACTTTCTATGAAAATTTCAATGTGTCTTATGTAAAGTGTTTCAAACTAGAAGTTTTTTTCCCCCTTAAGTTTTTTAAAGTACTTAACTTACTTTTGGTTAAGAACATTTTTTATTAGATATCATCGTTAGGTCTACGATCTCCTTCATTGCGAACAATTTTTTTAATTATTATGTAAAACGGGTGTGCTGGAACAAATTAAAGCAAGATTCTTTAATTTCCCTTCTTCATATAGAAGGGGTTCTCAGCCCACCTAGTTTTCATAATAAAAAAAAACGTTCACAATGGAGGAGATCGTAGACCTAACGATGACATCTAATAAAAAATGTTCTTAACTAAAAGTAAGTTAAGTACTTTAAAAAACTTAAGGGGGAAAAAAACTTCTAGTTTGAAACACTTTACATAAGACACATTGAAATTTTCATAGAAAGTATATAAAGATTTCTTGATTTATATGGGACATGAGAACCTTTTAATCTTTATTTTTTCAAAGATCATAGTTATTTTTCTGTATTAGTCTTATCAAAATTTTTAGTTTTGTAGTGTAACTTTTTATTTCTTGTAATATTTTTTTCAAAGTTTTTACTTATTTTTTAATTTTTTTTATTATTAACAAAGTTTTTTTTAGTTTTACTGTGTAACTTTTTATTTCTTGTAATATTTTTCAAAGTTTTTATTTATTTTTTAACATATTTTTTAAGTTTAACAGTATGATTTTTTTTATTTCTTGTAATATTTTTCAGTTTTGTTACTTTAACAAAGTTTTTTTTAGTTTTGCAGTGAAATTTTTTATTTGTTGTAATATTTTTTCAAAGTTTTTATATATTTTTCACAAAGTTTTTAGTTTAATCGTTTAATTTTTGGTAAAGTTTTAGTTTTACCGTTTAATTTTTGGTAAAGTTTTTAGTTTTGTAGTGTAACTTTTCATTTCTTGTAATATTTTTTCAAAGTTTTTACTTAATTTTTAATTTTTTTTTATTATTAACAAAGTTTTTTTTCAGTTTTACTGTGTAACTTTTTATTTCTTGTAATATTTTTCAAAGTTTTTATTTATTTTTAAAATATTTTTTAAGTTTTACTGTATGAATTTTTTTATTTCTTGTAATTTTTTTCAGTTTTGTTACTTTAACAAAGTTTTTTTTAGATTGGCAGTGAAATGTTTTATTTGTTGTAATATTTTTTCAAAGTTTTTATATATTTTTCACAAAGTTTTTAGTTTAATCGTTTAATTTTTGGTAAAGTTTTAGTTTTACCGTTTAATTTTTGGTAAAGTTTTAGTTTTGTAGTGTAACTTTTCATTTCTTGTAATATTTTTTCAAAGTTTTTACTTATTTTTTAATTTTTTTTATTATTAACAAAGTTTTTTTAGTTTTACTGTGTAACTTTTTATTTCTTGTAATATTTTTCAAAGTTTTTATTTACTTTTAACATATTTTTTAAGTTTTACAGTATGAATTTTTTTTATTTCTTGTAATATTTTTCAGTTTTGTTACGTTAACAAAGTTTTTTTTTTAGTTTTGCAGTGAAATTTTTTATTTCTTGTAATATTTTTTCAAAGTTTTTATATATTTTTCACAAAGTTTTTAGTTTTACCGTTTAATTTTTGGTAAAGTTTTAGTTTTGTATTAACTTTTTTATTTCTTGTAATATTTTTTTCAAAGTTTTTATTTATTTTTAACAAATTTTTAGTTTCACATTTTAATTTTTGGTAAAGTTTTAGTTTTGTAGTGTAACTTCTTATTTCTTGTAAGATTTTTTCAATGTTTTTATTAATTTTAACAAAGTTTTTAGTTTCAGTTTAATTTTTAGTAAAGTTTTAGTTTTGTAGCAAATTTTTTTTATTTGTTGTAAAATTTTTCAAAGTTTTTTTTACTTATTTTTACAAATTTTTAGTTTTACAGTTTAATTTTTGGTAGAGTTTTAATTTTTTAGTGTAACTTTTTATTTCTTGTAAGATTTTTTCAATTTTTTTATTTATTTTTAACAATTTTTTAAGTTTTACAGTGTGATTTTTTTTATTTCTTGTGAGATTTTTCAGTTTTATGTAAGCAAAGTTTTCATTTCTTGTATTATTTTAAAGTTTTTCTTCGTTTATACCAAAAGCTCTTAGTTATTTTCTATGTTTAACTTTATTTTTTTCAACAGATTTTAGCTTTAATGCATAAGTTTTCATTTCTTGTAAAATTTTTCGTTTTCTAGTTCATTTTAAGTAAAGTTTTTTAGTTTCATACCTACAGTGTAATAATATTTTTTTTAATATTATTATGTTTTCATCTTTATTTTTTCAAAGTTCTTAGTTATTTTCGATATCAGTCTTTATTTTAGAAAATTGTCCAGTTTTATGTAAGCAAAGTTTTTATTTTTGTATTATTTTAAGTTTTTTTCCTTCATTTATACCAAAGTATTTAGTTATTTTCTATGTTTGTCTTTATTTTTCAACAGATTTTAGCTTTAATGCATGTGTAATTTTTGGTAAAGTTTTAGTTTTGTAGCAACTTTTTTTTATTTCTTGAAAGATTTTTTCAAAGTTGTTAGTTATTTTTAACAATTTTTTTTAGTTTTACAGTTTAATTTTTGGTAAAGTTTAGTTTTGTAGTGTATTTTTTTTTATTTCTTGTAAGATTTTTTCAGTTTTCGTTATTTTAACAAAGTTTTTTTTAAGTTTTGCAGTGTAACTTTTTATTTGTTGTAATATTTTCAAAGTTTTTTTACTTATTTTTACAAATTTTTAGTTTTACAGTTTAATTTTTGGTAAAGTTTTAATTTTTTAGGGTAACTTTTTATTTCTTGTAAGATTTTTTCAAATTTTTTATTTATTTTTAACAATTTTTTAAGTTTTACAGTGTGATTTTTTTTTTATTTCTTGTGAGATTTTTCAGTTTTATGTAAGCAAAGTTTTTATTTCTTGTATTATTTTAAAGTTTTTCTTCGTTTATACCAAAAGCTCTTAGTTATTTTCTATGTTTGTCTTTATTTTTTTCAGCAGATTTTAGCTTTAATGCATAAGTTTTCATTTCTTTTAAAAGTTTCGTTTTATACTTTATTTTAAGTAAAGTTTTTTTGTTTCATGGAGTGGGATGTTTTTTTTTCTTGTAATTCTTTTATGTTTTCACCTTTATTTCTTCAAAGTTCTTAGTTATTTTTTAACAAAGTCTTCAGTTTTAGAGTTTCTAAGTTTTTATTTCAACAAAATTTTTAGTTTCATAATGCATAAGATAACATTTCTTTTTAAAATTTTTCGTTTTCTAGTTCATTTTAAGTAAAGTTTTTAGTTTCATGTAATAGGGTAATGTTTTTTCTTGTAATTCTTTTATGTTTTCACCTTTATTTTTTCAAAGTTCTTAGTTATTATTCTGTATTAGTCTTTATTTTTTCAAAGTCTTTAGTTATTTTACTGTATTTGCCTTCGTTTTTCACAAAAATTTTAGTACTATATTGCATTGTTGTAATGTTTCCTCTTGTTATATTTTGAAGTTTTTTCTTCAATTCTACCAAAGTTCTTAATTATTTTCAATGTTTTAACCTTTATTTTTTCAAAGATCTTAGTTATTTTTCTGCATTTGTCTTTTATTTTTTCAAAGTTTTTAGTTATTTTACTATATTTGTCTTCGTTTTTTCACAAAGTTTTTAGCATATTGCAGTGTTGTAATGTTTCCTCTTGTTATATTTTAAAGTTTTTTTCTACAATTCTACCAACGATTTTAGTTATTTTCAATGATTTAACCTTTATTTTTCTGCTTTTGTCTTTAATTTTTTCAAAGTTTTTATTTATTTTTAAAATTTTTTTAAGTTATGCAGTGTAAATTTTTTATTTCTTGTTATATTTTTACCTTTTCTCCTTTATTTTTTCAAAGTCTTTAGTTATTTTTCTGCATTTGTCATTATTTTTCTCAATGTTTTTAGTTTCTTACAATGTTTTATTGTTTCCTCTTGTAATATTTTTACCTTTTCTCCTTTATTTTTTCAAATTCTTAAGTTATTTTTCTGCATTTGTCATTATTTTTCTCAATGTTTTTAGTTTCTTACAGTGTTTTAATGTTTCCTCTTGCTATATTTTTAAGTTTTTCTCTTTATTTTTTCAAAGGTAATAGTTATTTTTTCTGTATTCGTCTTTATTTTTCATGAAGTTCTTAGATATATAGTTTATAAGTTGTTTTTTTTTCTATCAACGTTTTTACATTTTCTTTTCATTTCCATTATAAATATGTTATGTTTTTTCAATATGTGTTTCCTTTTTGTGTTATGTTTCCTCTTTATGTTTTACTAATTTTAATGTCATAGTTCATATGTGAAAGGATGTAGTACACCCATAATTTTAATTTTGAGGAAAAAGATTTCCTTTCATATGATCATTTCTTTATTCTATATTGTTTATTTTCTTGTGAATGATATTTAATGGTGTTCAAAGGATTAACAAATGGGAAAATTCTTGTAGCGCATGTATCACCGGTATAGTATCATTGATTTGTGGGTTAAAAAGTTTGTTTTTTCTTTTCTTACATTTTATTGTAAAGTTTTTTTTCATGTTAGAGCTTTTAACTTCTGTTGCATTCAAACTATAATATTAGCATTAGAAAAATTGTCTCAACTTTATAATGAGTAATAATATTTATGTTATTCATAGTAAAATGTATGCATAAATTTGTTAGTATTTATAAAAAATATTCAAAACAGTTTTCTTTGGTATAGGAAAATTATTACATGTTTAATAAATATAATAGTTATTCATAAAAATGAAAGCATGTAGTGTAAAAGATTCACTTTAAAGAAAAGGTTAAGGATAGAAATTCTCCTAAATATTTGGGAAATTGTATATTCTTTATAATTTTGTTACAAAATTCATCTTATTCCTAATGCTTTCAGAAAAAAATGTAATTGAATAATTTAATTTTAGGCGATTAATCATATATTCTCAGGTTTAACTAGAAAAAGTGTCTTCTCGAATAAAATAAGTAATATCTTAAATTGAATCATAGTGAAAGTGTCTTTGTGAATAAAATAAGTAATATTTTAAATTGAATCATAGGGGGAAATTAACTTTGCAATCGTAACTATCATTTTTAACTTGAATGTTCTTAACATTCTATGAAAAAAAATCAACTCATATGCAGAACTCGTAATAAAAAGTATATTCCATTTAAAAAATTGCTTAAAATATTCGAAATCTTATCTAATGTGAATGTAGTTAGTAATTTTTAATCATTGTAGAATATAAATCCACCAATAGGGTAACGTATCACGACCGAGTTTGAATTCCGTGGTATTGTGGAAAAAGATGCAATCGTTATCTCCCCCAAGGGTTATCAGCACATGTATTGCTTTGTGAAAGGTAAGGGATTGTCAGCCTGATGTCATAGGTTACACCCTCTTTGTGAAATGCTAGGGGAGGCTGTCCACTGGTACCGTTACGCTTTGTTCGGGAAACTCTGGCTAACATCTCCTGGGAATTTCTAACCTTATCACTTTATGTAAAATAACTTTCAGAAAATCTTAATTTAGCTTCATGTTGTTGGTTGTATTTTAGAGTCGCAATTTAGTAGAATGGGCAGGAGCCTCAATTTAGTAGAATGGGCAGGAGCCCCAATTTACCCTTTTTAGTGGTAGTCACATTTTGCCCATTTTAGTGGCAGAGTCGCATTTTAGTGGTAGAGCTCCAAAGTACCTTCGCATTTTAGTGGTAGAGTGTCAATTTAACTTCGTGTTGTTGGTTGTGTCTTAGAGCCGCATTTTAGTAGAATGAGCAGGAGCCGCAATTTAGTGGTAGAACCGCAAAGTATCTGCCCAATTTAGTGGTAGAGCTCCAATTTAGTGGTAGAGCCCCAAAGTACCTTCGTGCTGTTGGTTGCGCCTCAGAGCCGCATTTTAGTAGAATGGGCAGGAGCCGCAATCTAGTAGAATGGGTAAGAGCCCCAATTTAGTAGAATGGGCAGGAGCCCCTTTCTACCGGAGCAGGTAACTTCTAATTAAAAAAATTATCTTCCCGTTTTAGCCTCGTAATCTAGCAGGAGCCCCATTTTAGTAGAATGCGCAGGAGCCGCAATCTAGTAGAATGTGTAGGAGTCCCAAAGTACCTGCCCACCTTCGCAAAGTATCTGCACACCTTCGCATTTTATCAATCTCCCTTCGCACCTTCGCACCTTCGCATTTCCTTCGCACCTTCGCAATGTCGCAGAACTCTCATTTTCTATCTACTTGCGTGATACCAACACATTCTACGGGAACCGGAATCTGATCTTCTACCAGGACTCTTTCGATTTGAGCGTCTATGGGTCCTGTACTTGCTACCTTCTTGCCGGCGAATCAGTTGCTGCACTGTTTCTCGAAGCTCTGAAATTTGCTGCCGCAAAGAATCCATAGTTACTGTTGACGGTGAGCATGTCGGTACCGATGTGGGTACGGTGATCGAGGGTAATTTAGGGACAGTTTGCAGATCATCACCCATTTTGGATGTAAGTGAGATCAAGGACAATTTAGATTCAGTTTGAGGATTACTGATCGCAATGAGAAATCGGTAAAATCAAAACGATCGTTCCAGCTCCGGCCGAAAAGTGACTACGCCACACCAGCTCCAACTCCAGAAAAAAATGCATTCAAAAACAAACCAAATTTTGAATACCAAAATTTTGATTATTAAATTAAACAACGGGTCACCAGTTATAAAGGAGGGTGATCGTAAAGGCTAAACGCTAGTGCGTGTTCAGTTGAGTGAAAAGCCAAAAGTTTAAAAACAACAAGTTTATTAGTTATAAATCCTTTATAAAAAATGAATGCTCTGGAGGCTGGCGTAACGGAGTGCAGTGGAATAATTATGCCGAGCTTTTATAGATGAGGAAAAAGGTGGTGTTGCCACAAGTTGACAAAAGACGCTAAAACAATACAATGCTGATCCACCGTGCGGCACCACAGGGTGTAGGGTAGCTGCTTGCTTCTTGTTGTCTCGCACAGCTCTCGCATGTCCAGTTGCAAGTCACCCGACAATTATGTCTCCGACCTTTGTCTGGAAATACCGACTCGAGGGAAAACGACATGGGGAATGACCAAGCTTTTTTGGTCTTATTGAGGAACTGTAAATAAGCGCGCCTACAAAGCTGGCGCAGAAAAAAGAAAGGAAAAGGCATTTAAACTGGCAATTCCAATCCATAATAATATCTTCTTGAATTCGCGCCTGACAGTTGTACAGCAAAATAATGTTTAATGAAGAATAACTCTCGTGTGCAATTAGTGATTTAAAAACATTTAAAATAGTTATTTACTGATTGAAAAATTTCTTAATTAATCTCTCATTAACACTGAAAAAAACACTTCTCTTTTCTCAAAAGGAAACTTCACATTTTGTTAGGCTAGGCCCTGACTGAGTTTGTGAAAAATTTCACGGTTAAAATTCTGTTTTCTAGCTTACAGAATTAACTGTGATTTTCTTTTTACGTTTTTCTATTGTGGGGTTTACTACTGCAAACTGCTACTAGCCCAGTCAAATGGGGTTCAAAAGTGACGTTTTCAAAACTTTCATATAGAAGTTTTTTTTTCGACGGTTTTATATGTTTTCGAGGGCGCTGATTACGAATATGAAGTTTGCTGCCACGTGGGAGGTCGGCTTCATATCGAAAATCGCAAAAAATCGCAAAATTTTTGCTCTTTTATCGATCTTTTGCTTATACATCAAAAACTATAAGTTTCTCGAAGATAATCTCAATTATAAAGTTGAAGTAAACAAAATTTCCTACAAAATGCACTACTCAACATTGATTTTCTGAAGAGTGGTTCTGCCGCTAGAGCGCACTGAAAAACAGCGATTTTTTGGCCTTTCCGCAAAAAAATGAAAAGCGCGCGCTTCTACCCTCTACAAAAGGAAAACTATTCACGTAACCAACAAAACTTTTATACCACGTGAAAGAGAATTTAATTGCCTAAAAATATCCTACCTTACATTATTATTTTTTGAGAATGGGGGAGGGAGCGAAGCAAAGATCGGAAATAAAACTTTCGCGCCTTACAGCTAAAACGAACTCTCGCAGTTGTTAATTTCCAATCTGCGCTTTAATTCCGGTATATTACCAATAAAATTGGTTGTTTTGGGTGAATTGATGACTAAGCATGTTTAAAAAAATAATTTTTTAAATTTATTTATGAAATATTAGGTATTTTAGGCGAAAATTCAATATTTTTAAAAAAATCATAAATTAAATTATGGGAATTTTTTAATGAACGAATTTATAGGTTTTTTGCATTGCTGAATCCGAATTTCAAGTTCATTTACATTTCAAAAGTCATCTTCACATCAAAAAATGCAAAAAATCTCAAATTTTCGCTCTTTAGTTCGGTTTTTCATCGATTTTCTCAAAAAATTATTCGTTTTTCGAAAAATAACAGTACACCAAATTAAAGTACATAAAATTTGCTATAAGATACACTGGTTCGTTTTTATTTTACAAAGAGCGGTGTACGCTTTAGAGGGTTTTAAAGAGCAGCGATTTTTTTTCTTTTCTACAAAAAAAGTGAAGAGCGCTTGCTTTCCCCCACTATAGCTCTAAATATATACACGTAACAGACACATATTTTATACCATAGGAAAGTACATTTAATTTCCTACAAAATGTACTACTCAACTTTCATTTAATAATGAGAGGTATTGACGCTAGAGCGCGCTGAATTACAGCTTTTTCTTGACTTTACACAGAAAAAAGAAAATCATTTTTCTTCAGAACTCTCTAAAGCGTACACCGCTTCTTGCGAAATAAAAACAAACCAGTGAATCTTATAGCAAATTTTACGTACTTTAATTTGGTGTACTGTAATATTTTGAAAAACTAATAATTTTTTGAGAAAATCGGTGAAAAACCGAACCAATGAGCAAAAATTTGAGATTTTTTGCATTTTTTGATGTGAAGATGACTTTTGAAATGTAAATGAACTTGAAATTCGGATTCAGCAATGCAAAAAACCTATAAATTCGTTCATTAAAAAATTCCCATAATTTAATTTATGATTTTTTTAAAAATATTGAATTTTCGCCTAAAATACCTAATATTTCATAAATAAATTTAAAAAATTATTTTTTTAAACATGCTTAGTCATCAATTCACCCAAAACAACCAATTTTATTGGTAATATACCGGAATTAAAGCGCAGATTGGAAATTAACAACTGCGAGAGTTCGTTTTAGCTGTAAGGCGCGAAAGTTTTATTTCCGATCTTTGCTTCGCTCCCTCCCCCATTCTCAAAAAATAATAATGTAAGGTAGGTTATTTTTAGGCAATTAAATTCTCTTTCACGTGGTATAAAAGTTTTGTTGGTAACGTGAATAGTTTTCCTTTTGTAGAGGGTAGAAGCGCGCGCTTTTCATTTTTTTGCGGAAAGGCCAAAAAATCGCTGTTTTTCAGCGCGCTCTAGCGGCAGAACCACTCTTCAGAAAATCAATGTTGAGTAGTGCATTTTGTAGGAAATTTTGTTTACTTCAACTTTATAATTGAGATTATCTTCGAGAAACTTATAGTTTTTGATGTATAAGCAAAAGATCGAAAAAAGAGCAAAAATTTTGCAATTTTTTGCGATTTTCGATATGAAGCCGACCTCCCACGTGGCAGCAAACTTCATATTCGTAATCAGCGACCTCGAAAACATATAAAACCGTCGAAAAAAAAACTTCTATATGAAAGTTTTGAAAAAAAACCCATTTGACTGGGCTATACTGCCACTACTGCAAATTGCGCATAGCATGTGGTGGCTCTCGGCGGCCGTGATCAAAACTGTTTTAAAATCACCTGACCAGTTTACATTTCATTTTATATTTTTAGAAATATGTCACGCTTTTTGGTCTTGATAATTATTAACTTTTAAAATGACTGTAGTACATAAATTTCTATCTAAAACGAAAACCTCAAAAAATAATCCAAAATTCCTTCACTCGTAGTTTAAATTGAATCGTCAGTTTGAAGAAGGGAATAAGTAAAAATACCAAGTTTTCAAAAAAAAAAAAAACTGTTGAAGTAATGGAGTTTTTTATTGTAAATCCACAAAATTTTTACTGGAAATTCAGAACCCCTTATAGAAAATAGAGCAGTCATCAAGTACATTAGAAATATTTTACGGTTAGAAAAAGTTGATGGACTTATTCATTCTTCAACCGTATGAAATTTTATCTGAAAAAAAATCTTAAAAAACCGTTAATTTGACATTTAAATCATATGTATGCTTAATTCACGCCATAAAAGGGAGAAAAAGAAAGATTAAGATGAATAAAATTCAAAATTATAATGAAACTGCATTAAAGCAGTATCAATGGAGGGAGTGAATATGAATGAAGTCCAACATTCCCTACATAAAAAAAAGTTGAAAATACTTTTCAATTCAAAGCAAATTTTATTTTGGCATTTTTTTAAAGCACAAAGAATAAGAAAAGTAAGACAAATTAAATTACGTCCAGAATTCCAAATTAAATTTTAAAAAATACAATGAATGGACATCGATTTCGCAAATTCAAGGGGCTATATCTGCTGATGGGGTAGATATCCCCCCCCTCCTTTCACTCATGTGTAGAGCAAAGCTTGGAGATGTTTTTAAGCAAAGAAAAAAAGTAAATTTGTCATGTTTTGGACTTATTCCCTTGTTCAAACTGATGATTCAATTGTTTCTTAAATCAATTAATTATCTTCTTTTTAATGAAATCGGACGGATTGATCATCTTCTGTCCACCTAAAAACAAGGAAAATGAAGTTTAATTCAGATAATTTTGTTCGCAATTTTCCTCAGTTTTATCGAACCCGACAAAGTAATTAACATTTTTTGCTTAAATAATTACTATTTGCAACAAAAATAAGATGGATTTATAAAAAACTGTTAAGTAGACACTCTTGAATTTATTTTCAGTACTTCAAAGATATAAAACCAATTAAATTTTTAATAATTAGGCAATAACTATAGTGGTAATGTACAAAAATTTGCGAGGTGATTTCTCCTACCATCGCCCCTTCTCTCTTCCCCTTTCTCGCTCCTCCAACCCGAGACCCCCCACGTCCAGAGAGAAAGCCATTAAAAAGTCGTAAATGTCAGCGCATGATGAACGTGACTGTTCGGTTTCTCCTTTGAAACTGGGGTCACCCAGGATCACGGCACCTGATGGCAGATACAGATAATTTTAACATAGGTTTCTATGGAGAAATACTGCAATTACTTAGCATACGGACCCCCTACTGGAATCGACTCCAATGCACTCGTGTGTGGAGGCCTTATGGTGCACCGCAGGGGGGGGCTCATCTGGCTCTCCGATTACTTTCAGCCAGGATGACGTAATCGGCTGGAAGGCGTTGAAGTTTTGACAGGAGTGACCAATCAGGGTTACATAGGGAAATCGTGGAGCTTCTTATAGGGATTTTCTTACGTAGAAGGGAGTAATATAAGACGCGGAAGGGAAAATATAGACCTGTGAACTTGCCTAAGCAACAAATCATATATTTAAATATCAATACTTGTGATCTATATGGGTGCATTCAATTTTTTAACTTCTGATGGGTTAAAACTGATTAAAATTTTTCATTGAATTAAATTATGAGTATCTTGTTTTCCTTCTCATAAACAACTTGAAGAACAAGTTTATAGCTTACCAAATAGTGGATTAAATACAAACTATGAAATTTAAAACTGATTCCTGTGCATAATTACAGAGGTTCATTACTTAAATCAATAGTGATCGATTTGTAACAATATTTTAAAAGTTAAACAAATTCCCACTATCTGTATTTTAGAAAATTCTAAATACAAAGAAAATACCTTTTTTTAAAGCAGTATTTAGTTACAATCCGATACTTTTAGACAATCCTCAAATTGTGAGCTATTTTTGGGTTCTTCTTTTGTATGTTTTGTATGAAATTGATTACGCTACTAATCGCCTTTATTACTAATTTATTAAAATTCAAAGTTAGTTTATTAGGTACTAATTAATCTGATCTCACTGAATTTATTATTCTAATGTATCTTATATTCTGATTATGATTGTAGTAACACTGATCTATATGATAATAAATGATCACTTAGATTCTAAGTGATAATTACATAGAGAAAAAATCAAATAATCTGTTGATTTCGAATTCAATTTTGATTAAACATGACAAACATGCAGGGAGGGCTCATCTGGCTCTCCGATTACTTTCAGCCAGGATGACGTAATCGGCTGGAAGGCGTTGAAGTTTTGACAGGAGTGACCAATCAGGGTTACATAAGGATATCTCGGAACTTCTTATAGGGATTTTCTTACGTAGAAGGGAGTAATATAAGACGCGGAAGGGAAAATATAGACCTGTGAACTTGCCTAAGCAACAAATCATATATTTAAATATCAATACTTGTGATATATATGGGTGCATTCAATTTTTTAACTTCTGATAGGTTAAAACTAGGACTGGGCGATATATCGATATATCGAAAAATATCGATATCAATCCAATATCGATATATCGATATTGAAATCGTTATTTTTTCGATATATCGTCATATCGATATTTTTTCGATATATCGTCATTTCGGTATTTTTTCGATATATCGTCATTTCGGTATTTTTTCGATATATCGTCATTTCACGATATATCGTCTACTCACGATATATCGTCTACTCACGATATATCGTCAATTCACGATATATCGTCTATTCACGATATATCGTCTACTCACGGTATATCGTCTATTTCGATACTTCACGATATATCGTCTTTATCGATATTTCCCGATTTATCGTGAATGGCGATATTTCTCGATACATCGTCGACTTCGATATATCGTGATGTTCTCCATAACGGAGCGTTTGCCCGACACACTTTGGTCTCTAATTATAAATATGGGCTTTCTAATTAGGTTTCGTGTTGCTTGACCACTGGTCAAGATTGCTCTATATGGTTAAAATTCATTATTAAACAAATGTTGGAGTTGCTAATTGATATTTTGAATTCCCTATTCTTATAACGTCTCTTTTGTTCCGGTTGACCATTGGTCAATCCGATCAAGTTTTTACTACTTCTATGCTTTGGCATTGAAGTAGGTCAAGTGGGGGCTCAAACCAAACGCCTTGGGACGTGCATCATTTTGGTCTTGACCAGTGGTCATATATCGATATATCGTGATCGATATCGATATATCCTTAGCTTCAAGTAAACCTAGAATATTCAGAAATTCTATTAAAAATTTCGACGATTAAAAAAGATTGCGAAAATGAGAATTTCGGTAAACAAGCTATTAGGTTTATGAGTAGGCATTTTTACTAATTAAATATTTTTAGTAACAAAAAAATATGTGATTAATAATTGTATAAAATGTATGCAGTATAGTTTTATGCTTTAATGTTTAATCTGGGTTTTACATAATTAATTAGCCGATTGATTAGGATTTGAAAAGTCGCTTCTCAACAACTTAAGAGGATTTAAACGCAGATCTTTAGTTATGGCGTTGTATTTGCTGTTCTTTATAAAAAAAATGATTTGCTTAAAATTTTTAATCCTACTTGAAAAATTATACTGTACTTATGTTGTTACGACCCTTATATTCAATTTTCCGTAAAAAAGTTTCGACTTTCATGAGAAATTTCGAAGATTAATTAGGATTGCTGAAACGTAAATTCAATTTCGAAAAAGGAACTCCCCTGCTGGCATACACGAAGAAGTTCAGCAATGGCGGCGGCGGGGATTCCCCTTTTTCGAAATGAAGAGCTTCTGAACTGAATTTACGTTTTAGCAATCTTAATTAATCGTCAAAATTTGTTATGCAAGTCCTAACTTTTTTTAGACATATTTGAAAATAAAGGCTGTAAGAACATAAGTACAGTATAATTTTTCAAGTAGGATAAAGAATTTTAATCAAATCATCCAACAGCAAATACTACATTGCTTAAGAAGACTGGCGTTTCGATCATCAAAACAGTTGAAAAGATACATATACTTTTCAAATCCAAATCAATCGCCTCATTAATTATGCAAAACACTGATTAACCATTAAAATACAAATATTTACAGCATAAATTTTGTTTTAGATTAAGTATTTTTATTATTAAATACGTAATAATAATGCCCCCTCAGAAATTTTCGTACTTCCTATCCTGGCAGCTCGTTTAACGAAATTCTCATTTTTGCAATCTTTTTTAATCCTTGCAATATTAATTAGAATTTCTAAATAATTTATGTTTACTTGAAGTTAAGGATCCTAAGAATATAAAATCCCTATAATTTTTTAAGTATGTGCACTACATTTTATTAGCCATCCATCATAAAAGTGAGACATGACAATAGTTTGTTGAGACCATGGAACTCCCCTGAATTTCATAGGTCTTTCCCGCCTAATCTTCTAAAGCGCGGATTTACTTTCGGATATTCTCAAAAAGGGGTCAGCCAAAAATTCTCAAAAATTCAAAAAAATTAAAGTTCAGAAAAACATCAGTCGGAACCAAAGACACATGTCATAACAATAGAGATTACAAAATATCAGTTAGCAACTCCAACATTTATTTTGTAATGAATTTTAGCTATCTTGACCAGTGGTCAAATGGGGTTTCCAAAGATCAGGGAACCCCAAAACAACCACCAGACAGAAACAGATGGTCAGAAAGGTTACATATAGCGAGAAAAAATGGATTGACCACTGGTCAAGAGATCTTGACCAGTGCTCAAGACCAAAATGTTGCACGTCCCAAGGCGTTTGGTTTGAGCCCCCCATGGAGGAACATGGAGCCCCCACAGCATTGACGATATGACGATATTTCCACGATATATCGAAATTGACGATATTTCGACGATATACCGAAATAGACGATATATCGAAATTGACGATATTTCGACGATATACCGAAATAGACGATATATCGAAATTGACGATATTTCGACGATATATCGCGATATCAAAATTTCAATATCGCCCAGTCCTAATTCTCATATTTTTGTTTAAGAATGTAAGTTTCAAAATACTTGGTAATCATTTTAAATACCTACTTTGAATTTGGACTACATAGTGTGATTTTAAAGCAAACACTCCAGTTACGCTGTTTGAAACTTTTTAGTATCAAATTGGTTATTATCTATTTTAGGATAGATAGATTTTCAAAACAATATGCTAACAATGAATGGCAAATGAAATGCCTCACCATTTGTCGACCTAGATTACTACTTCAGTCAAAGGGATGTTATAACTTTATCAAAACATTGAATTATGAAAAGATTACAATAAGCTCATTAGCGCACTAGCCTATAATGACCAAGGCCTACAAAGCTCGCATATTTTTGTGATCAAGGGGTGTTTAAGGTAATGTCCCAGTTACGTTGTAAAACACATGACCACAGTTTTCATTTCAGATCCTACTTGGTTTTCAGTCTATGAACCATCTGAGGGGGGTGAGAATTTAAACCTAGGTCCTGTGGCTTGGTAGAAAAAAATTCTTCATTGTGGGAGATATATTCACATTAAGTTTTCACAAAAGATTTTTAAAGATATCAAGTGTTACCTAATGTGTAGTAAATATATGATATTTACATACACTGTATATACAAAAACTAATCAGATTTTGAAAATTTTGAGAAGGAAATTTAAACATAATAGGTCATTAACACAACTACAGAAAGCATAACATGCACCTAATATTAATGTCTCAACTCAAATTTTAAAATAATGTCATTAAAAGCTACGATTAGTATTGGAAACACAGGTCAGGATCTTACAATTTATTTCACAACCCAACTCATTCAAATTCACGTTTTGAACTTACCACCACTCATCATAGAACTCGGTTGCTTATGAGAGGTAGAAAGAAAAGAAACTTTCAGGAAAAACAACAAAGAAGAGAAATCTCGTCCAAAATACTTTTGCTGAAAACGAATTTAACAACATTAAGGATGTAAACAAATCCACGCAATGATTGGATTGGATTTGTTTACATACATTTTCCGGATTGAGTGCTTGATCAAATTCATGCAATGAACCGGTGATTATAAATTATCCCAATCGAGGTTAAAAGTAAATAAGATAAAAAGTTTTAAAATACTACTCACTTGAACTTGGGTAGGCGTCCATTTTGAAAGGCGAGAATTCTGTCGCGTCATGGCGAGTGAACATGACGCATGCGCAGAAAGGCATTCTTTTGTTTTCCAATGGTTTCTATGGTTTCCGCAACCCAACCATTTGTTGGGTTTTTGTAATGTCCCAATAACAATAAAAGGAAAAGGTTCGCCGTAAGGTTCCATGCTACTTGGGTGAAGATAGCTTGGTTTGCTAAAAAGCATTGGATACTTGTTACCTAGCATGTCATGCTATTTTTTCGTAAGCTAGCTACATAGCATCACATGCTGGCAAACATAAATAAGCATAAAATAGCACATCAAGCTACGTAGCTCTCCATGCTATGAAGATAGCTTGGTTTGCTAAAAAGCATTGGATACTTGTTATCTAGCATGTCAAGCTATTTTTTCGTAAGCTAGCTACATAGCATCACATGCTGGCAAGCATAAAAAAGCATAACCTAGCATAAACATCTAGCATACATAGCAAAAACTAGCATATTTCTTTGCTAGTTCCAGCATAAAATTTTGACCTGGGCTCCAAGGTGATGTCACATTGATCCTGTTTTAGTGTAAAATTTGAATAGTCTTCAAATTAAAAAATTGTACTTAATAATAATTATGGAAATATTCCCAAGCTTTGATAATATAATAATAATTCTATATATTTTAAAAAATACACATCAATGTGCAAAATACAATTTTAATCTTTTTTAGGCACATTAATGGACTGCTACGATGAATTAGGAAACCGATATCAGTTACCAGTTTACTGTTTGAGTGTTCCATCTAACTTGGTTGAAGATACCAATGAATCTGAATCTCCAGCTGCTGAAAGTGAACCTTGGAGTGAAGGGGGTGAAGAAATAACTGTCAAGTTTCGACTTTCAACTTGTGGCAAAGACACCAAAATAGCTATTCGAACTGGTGAAACTATTTTAACTAGTAAAAAACGGTTACAGGCTGTCGAAGGAATTGATTCTTCTAGGCAGCGCTGGTACTTTGGAGGTCGTTTACTACATGATAAGATGAAAGTTGAAGAAGCTAAATTACAAACTGGATTTGTTGTTCAAGTTGTTGTGACTCCGTTTAATACTCCCACAGCTGAAAACCAAAATTATTAAATGTTGTAAAATGGGCTTGAAAGGGGTTGCATCTCTGGGAAAATTGACGAGCATTTTGACCCAGTCCATTTTGTTCTCTCTTTCGAGATTTCATTCAATCCGTACCAGCCAAAGTTTAAATTTTTATCTCATGCCAACTCCCACATTGTTTGATAGAAAGAGATTTGATGAAAGTGATTGAAATATATTTAACTGTCAGATCTCTTGTAAAGAGTTGCCTATCGTATTCCTATTTTAATGAGATTGTTAATGTTTGTTATTGAGCATCAGTTCTACATGCTTTTTCTGTTTTAAAAATAATGTTTTGCTTTCTGTATATAGCACCTTTTATGTTGTATGTTTTCAGATTAGTGTTTTTTACCTTATGCTCTCTGCAGTGATCATTTATAATATGCAAATAAAGTTATATTTTTTAACTTTTAGTTGTGATTTTATTCCATCTATCTGTTGAATTAGTCACTAAAGAGGTGAATGTTTTCACGTCAAACTTTTTAATTGTTTGAAATTATTTCCTATAGGGTCACTTGGGGTAAGTGGGTCACCCCCTTCAAACTAAACCATGTACAGGACATATCACACTTACTCACATATTGATCATGTTACATTTTGTCACACTGCAGGGTTTTGCATATACTAGAGTTTTGTTACATTTCTTTTTAAGGTTATAGAACTAATGTAAAAAATATTTCCAGAATCATTTGTTTGAAGAGTTAAAGCTACATTTTTCCGAGAAGTGTTCCCAGCTAAGTTTTCCTTATATTTTAATGTTTTTTTAACTGTTGTGCAAAGTTTGACTTAAAATACATACTGCAATTTGAATTTTTACAAAATCTCTAATTTAAAAATGTTTAAGAGGGGGTCCCACTTACCCCGTAATTTTAGCCTAGTAGGTCCCCTCATTATGGGCAGAGTTGGGCAAAATGTAATCAGATTAATGATTACGATTACAATTGTAATCTGATTACATTTGTAATCTGATTACAAATGTGATCAAGAAAGTAATCACATGGAGATTAATGATTACAATTGTAATCACGAAAGTAATCACATGGAGATTAATGATTACAATTGTATCTGTAATCTGATTACAGATTACAATATGTAATCTCATAATAAATCTTGATTACTTTTTATGGTTGATAATGTGAAGGCACACAGAATGTACTTGTTGGTTTGCATCTCGCCGGAAATAGTCCAAAACTTACCGGAAGTGGTCCAAAACTTATCGGAAGGGGTTCACAACTTACCGGAAGTGGTCCAAAACATACCGGAAGTGAACCATAACTTACCGGAAGTGGCCAACAACTTACCGGAAGTGGTTCACAACTTACCGGAAGTGGCCAGCAACTTACCGGAAGTGAGTTGTGAACCACTTCCGGTAAGTTGTGACCCACTTCCGGTAGATTAAGGATCACTTCCGGTAAGTTGTGAACCACTTCCGGTAATTGCGAACCACTTCCGGTAAGTTACTGACCACTTCCATTAAGTTATGGTTCACTTCCGGTAAGTTTTGGACCACTTCCGATAAGTTGTGAACCCCTTCCGATAAGTTTTGGACCACTTCCGGTAAGTTATGGTTCACTTCCGGGAAGTTTCGGATCACTTCCGGTTAGCTATGAACCCCTTCCGGTGAATTGCGGACCACTGTAATTAAGTTGTGTCAATCTGAACAAGATTGTGAAATTTTACAGATTGAACTTGAAAATTTGTATGAATGGTGTACCAAAAATAGGCTTTATCTAAATATTGACAAGTGCTTTATTGTTTCCTTTACTAGAAAACTAAATCCTCTCATTAGAAATTATAGTATTGATAATAAGCCTCTCATTCGGAAAAATAGCATCAAAGATCTGGGTATTATTTATGATAGTGATTTCAGTTTTAATTTACATATCCTTCAAATATCCAAAAACGCTCACAAAAAATTAGGTTTGCTCAAAAGAACTACTATGCAATTTTATAATGTGTCTGTACTTATTTGTCTATTTAATACTTTAATTCGTTCTATGCTTGAATACAACTGTGTCATTTGGAGTCCTTCTACGAATAATCTCAAGTATGCTATTGAAAAAATTCAAAACAGATTTCTACGCTATATTCATTACAAATCAAATAATACTGAATATCCATCAAACGCTTTTGCCAGGCAGAATTTTAATTTATGCTCTTTAGAATGCAATAGAACAATATCCCTTTTTAAATTTTTTTATAACCTATTTAATAACAAAATTGATTGTCCTGTTTTACTTCAAGAATTTAATTTTCATGTTCCCATATACAACTCACGTACTAAATTTGTATTTAAAGTTCCTCTATTTACGAAAAATTACTTAAAACATCAACCCATGGTAGAGTTCATAAATTTTTTAAATACTTTACCAGATTGTGATTTATTTTTTCATAAATTCTCTTTTTTTAAATCCATTATTATTTCTAAATATGCTTAGTTCTATTTAAATGTTTGTCTTTTTATGTTGTATGTATTGTTGTATGTATTGTGTATATTGTTCTTTATACTGTATTATATTGTCCTTTGTACTGTCATTTAATTGGATATTTTCTGTTTGACAGTTAAATAAATAAATAAATAAATAAAAAGTAATCTGATTGACAAATATAATCAGATTACAAATGTAATCAGATTACTTTCTATCAGATTACAAATGTAATCAGATTGATGGTTACAAATGTAATCTGATTACTTTCAATCAGATTACAAATGTAATCAGATTGATGATTACAAATGTAATCTGATTACTTCAATCAGAGAATTAATCTGATTACAAAAGTAATCTGATTGCGCCCATCTCTGGATTATGGGGTATGTGGGTGTTGAAATTTTATATTAATTTTGCGTTTTAATTTAAGTTGTGAAGTAAAGTAAACTATTAAGTTGGGTTTTTTTATTCACGTTACCGAGAAATTAATTAAAACACACAGTGGGGTGGGGGAATAGTTTCGAGGGTTTCTTTATAAGTCTACTAAACCATTAGAACCTGAAAAAACATTCTGTAACTGTAGTGTTCCAAAAAGGGGTCCCACTTACCCCAAGCAACCCTATTAATTTAAATGTGAGTAGATATCTCGTACATGGATAAAGTTACAATAAAATATTTTGTACAGAAAACTTCTGTGCTTTATCGAGTAAGACTCACATTTTCCCTCTTAAGTTTTTCTTTCTTTCAATCCTTCTCATTTTAAAAAAAAAAGATCAATTAAGAAATATGTAACACGTTATTTTAGAATCTAATAATACAT
Organism: Tetragnatha montana; assembly: GCA_963680715.1. NCBI lineage: Eukaryota > Metazoa > Arthropoda > Arachnida > Araneae > Tetragnathidae > Tetragnatha > Tetragnatha montana. Next base: position 192,135 of record OY796679.1, on the reverse strand, counting down.
TTTTGTTTATTAATGTAGTCTTAAATAAAATATGTCAAATTTAATTTCAATTTTAAAGTTCAAATTTAAGCACTTCAAGAATTTTTTATAATGCTTCAAAAATGTACTGTTCCAAAAAGGGGCCCCACTTACGCCAAGTGACCCTACTAGACTGCAACATTTCCTGACCCAGTGGCGGATCCAGCCTGAACCTACACGCAAAAAACAGTTCTGCTCCTACAACCAGAAATCCGGTTCCCCCAACCCGACTGTTCAGTTGCTATAGGACTGAAGGAACTCTCCGTTTGCTGTGACCAAACCGGTTCGATTGGGAGAGGTCGGGTTAGGAGAATCGGACTGATCGGTTGTACCATTCTAACCATGGAGGAAGGAGTGAGTCACTCACTCCTTCCTCCATGATTCTAACCTAAGTTCCTCAAGTTTGATTGAGGGAACCCGACTGTCGGGTTGGCGCAAACGGTGTTAGTACGTTTGTCGTAAACGGAATAATAAGTTTGTCACAATCGGAATAAGGATTTCCTTTATACAGGATAGTATTTTTAAATTTGAATTATTATTCTAGAAATAACATTTGATACTTACTTAACCATGACACAACTAAACTTACTCAAAAATGTCAAAGAAGTTTTCCGGTTTCTTTCATGTTTACATGTTTTGTTTACTATTATTAGCCTTTCATGATTATTAGCACTGTAAAAAACTCAAGTAACTTCGCAATTTCGAAGATAGTAATAGTTTAAAAATAGCCTTTTAAAGGAAATCTACTAAATAAAACATCTGCTTAATCATTCCTTCAAAGAAAGGTAATGATGTTGGTTTGGTGAATCATAAAAACAAAACTTTCAACCTATTATGAAAACGCTTGTAGGTACTTACCTTGCATATTCTTTCGTATCATTATACATCTTTAATCCTGAAGAATGTTTTGATAGTAATATTTACAACTTTTAAATCTGGGAAAATCAGTTCAATTCTGTTATCTGTGCAATCAAAGATTATTCAAATATTTTGGGATGCCATGTATCACCTAATTGCTATCATTGATATAACTATATTTCAATTGTTTGGTAGTTTCAATATTATTTCTGAATTTAAGCATCTGAAATAGCTTGGGGGGCTTAAATGTAGAAGTGGGTTCCAATCGCCAAGCATCCATAGTGATTTTTTTGGCAAGAAATGAGTGGCGTCTTAAAAGCACCAACCCGAACCCACTTCCAGATTTTTACCACTTGGGGAAATATAACAGGACAGATAATGGAATTGAACTTGGATGTATTACCTCAGAATCAACCTTCATGTTTAATTACAAACAAATCAACCAAACCGGTTTTTTGATACAAAGTTATTTTATTTTTTTTAAAAGTTTCTGGAAAAATTAACTGGATAATCATACAGTAACCTTTGCATCTAAATATAACTAGGCTATGTCTTTACCTATATTAAAGTGGTTTCTAAAATTACCAATTCAAATATTATTTTATACGTACAAAATAACAATTTCCTACTACATACACACAACTTTCATAATCAATTTATATAATCAGCACAATTACAGCAAATTAAACAGTGGCAGCAAAAACCAACCAATCCCTGCCATCAGTAGTAAAGTAACACAGACAAATTCAGAGTTATGCAAGAGAATTGATTATATAGATTTGGAAATAACCTCAAAATGTTTTCCCAATCCTCCAAATTTTACGGGAGGGGTTCATACTGAATTTTACAATAAAAATCATGAATTAAAGGAATTTATAAGGATCATTATGAAAATTTAAACAATAAAGGTTAAAAATAAATTAAACAAAGTCAAGGCACAGCTTCAATAAGAGTCCTCCAGCCGCTATATTTACCCACAGCTCAAATGATGACAACACTTAAGCATGATTCTGTCGGAGATGTGGGCAAACATGGTGACTGGAGAACTCTTATCGAAGCTGCGCCAAAGTCAATTTTTGAATTCTTTGAGGAAGGATGGCACCTTCTGAAAAAAACTCACGCTTTAAAAAAATTTCACTTAAAAAGTGCCACATATTTTTGCATAAGGGGGTAAACTCTAAACTTAACACATAGGATAACTTAAAACAAATATCTACTGCTTTATGTAGGCAGGGTGGCTAGTTATTATCAACTTCAAAATTCACTGACCAATAGATTAATTTTCCCTGACTAATGATGTTCTTTAGTACACTCCAAAACTACCTCCAAATGTTTGTTAAAAATATAAAGGTAACATAGCCAGGTGAAATCTTATATTCACAACAGAAATTATCAAAATATTCCTATATTTTAAAATTGTAAATTTATGTACCATTTTTATTTATTTTTAAAGACATTAAACACAATTATTGAAATTTTTAAAAGACCAAAAGCTTAGTTTCAAACCTGCTCCACAAGTAGCTAAAATGAAAAGGAAATACACATCAGGAATCAAATATATGTTATTATGGATATACATGTTTGTTTGACAGGTGTAAAGTTTTCTGTCAATGTTTGCATCTGGCAACTGAGGCACTTCACTTCACGCACTTCAATAGGATCGGTGATTCCATTGCTTTTTAAGCTCCTTCACCGAAAGTTAGGGGAAGGAACACTGTGGGGGGGGCATCCTCCTCTCACGCACCTGAGAGCCGATGGGAGGTCAGGTGGCAGTTCCTTGTGATGAGGGTATGTCAGCGGTGGCGCCTTTAGCCCTATCCCGCTGCAGGCGAGAGCGATCATCTCGTCCAAAATAGGCTTTCAGCTGTGAGATGGGCAGAAAGGTCTCCAGAAGACTCACTGCCTTGGAACCCGGCATGACCACCTGCAGCAGGTACTGGATAACATCAGGCGGAATCCTTGAACAGACCTTTAAAAATACAAAACATCTCATTAATAACTAATTAATCCAATGTAGATAATTTTTCAATTAATTCTAACTCTAATTATATGCTTAAAAACACCTGGATCAGCTGGGATAAAAGTCCTGAACCATGGACGCCCATATGTTTGAATTCAGGAGGGGCCCAAGAAAAATTTATGTAAGTTAACCAGTCAAGGACGCTTTAGTTTTCTTTTTTTAATGGGAGGTTGGTTCATAATTATTTCTAAGGGGCCCCTCACGTTACTTAAGGCAAAAGGTTAAGTAGGTATGTAGGGCCAAAAGGGTGGGTGCCCGTGCTATACACTAACACTACAATTAATTGTGATATACCGCCAATGGAGGACTCTTATTCCAGCAGTGCGAAGAAACTCCTTTTTAAAAATGTTGATCGCTACAAATAAAGTTGAAAAATATAACAGAAAATTGTTATTGCTAAGTAAAAAAAATAGACAAATAAAAAAGTGGAAATGTCCACAAATGTCAAATAATTTGTAATTTGCACGATTCACGTCCGACACCAAAACTTTACTTTTGATACCGCTCCAAAACTTATTCAGGTAATTATTACACAATTGAATTAATAAAAAGTAAGTAATAAATTATTCATATTTCATCTTCGCTCTTCAAGATTTAAGTGTTGAAAATAATAAAAAAACAACCCAATGAGCTGAATTTAAGGTTTTAGCAATGCAAATGAAACTGCGCTTCCCCTTTCATTTATAAATGAAAGTGGAAGTGATGATTCATTGATGTATTTAAATACTAGGATTTTACCAGCAAATATTTTACTATTAAGTCAACCAAATATCAAAAATTTTAGGGTTAACCAATTTTAGAAAGAAGTTTAACCTAAGGGAATAACGCAATAGAAGAAATTCCATTTACCATGACAAAAGCAAACAGAAATTGTATTTTATGTGCTAAGCCTTAGATTATAGTCTGTGTAAATAAAATCGGCGGTTTCACGTCATGCTTTACCATGGCAACGCCAGAAGAAATACATGGAGAAAAAACTCAAGGTCAACCGCCGATTCTATTTACACAGACTATAGTGGGAGATAAATGGTGAATACCTAATAATGGATTTTTCACAATTCACAAAAACAGTGACGGTTATTACAAAGATTCTATAAGGCAGCAGGGCCGTGTGGTGGTATGAGGCAAAGAGGCAGCTGCCTCAGGCGGCATTTTTCTGAGGGCGGCAAAATTCCCCTGGAATTTTTATTTTTTTACTCTAAAGGAGCTTTCTCTGCAATTTGTTTACACGTTTTTGTGGTAGGAAAACAGAAATAGTATTTTTATAGTCAAGCTGAAAAATCTGTCAGCTTGAAACTCGATCCAAAACAAGTGCCCGGCACGCGACCCCTCGCAGCCTTCGCAATGCAAAGAGAGGGGGTCGAGAGCGTCTTGTTTACGCGATGTTCTCAAACCCCTCTCTTGTATTGCGAAGGCTGGAAGGGGAAAGTGTGTCGGGGTCCAGTGATTGATAGTTTTTCAGTTTCAGCTCAGATTCAGCTTGACTCTGACCAAGGTTGTTAAGTATTTAAATACTTAGTAACGGAAATACTTTTTAAATACTTTAAATTATTTAGTTACATTAGTTACTTTTTCAGTATCGAACTGGTATTTAACTACAAAAATTTTAAAGTAACTATGCTGTACTTTAGTTACTTTCTAAACCCAGAATTTAAAAAACGGAATCCAACATTGGAGAGGGGAACAAAACACTTCTTCCTGCTTCCGCATAGCCTGAGGGGAAAAAGCGTTCTCGGCAGTGGCCGACTGCCCGACCGGACACCCGGGCGACAGCGCTGACAATCCTCCCCCGACAATTTATAGCCCCCCTGTGTTGACGAGGAGCGGGCGCTTGTGTGTTCTCTGGGTGGCCGGCCGCCTTGCAGGTCGAATTGCAGCGCAGGAGATGGAATAGCCGATATGGCACCGTTTTATACTTTTATGGCCACTAATTGTTCGTAGTTTCTTGTTTTCCCACCCCACCTTCCACGAACCAAAGGGAGGGAGGGCACATTTTCAAGGGCAAAGGCAATCAAATTTTACCAGAGCCTCCTTCAGTCCCTTTTTGTTTGTGCTCTCGAAAAGCTGCAAGTTTCCTGCCTCCTGGATAGAAGAAGTATATTTATTTAAGAAGACCAACTGCTTAGAAGTATAATGTCCCAAAAAGAGCTAGGTTGTGTTTATATTTTTTTTTAAAGTAGAGTGAAGGGATTAAGGATTTATGTTTTCTTTATATTTTTATCTAGATAATTACAATTGATTTTATTTTTTGATATTTGTATAAGACATGGGACTTGAAAATTCTCCAGTTTTTGCTCAAAAGGCCTTTTATAAAACGTAACTTTTTTTAGTGGACGTTTCATAAGTGCGAAAATTCCGGTCAATGTAAAATAAAAACCGTTCAGTTAATTCCAGTGAAGAATCAAAAAAAAATTATATAGCTTTACCCATGTAATAATTTAGTTTTTACTAACCGTAATTTTCGTATAACCTTTTGTATAGAGTTTTTTTAACAAGATACTCTGATTAAAAAAAATTAACTAAATAAAACAAAAATTCCGAATTACACTATATACAAATCTAAGGGTATTTTATTTTTTCATTCCATAAGTTTAATTTCATGAAAGCAAACAGTTTTAAGGAACCTCCAAAACTGTATTTATGAAGAAAAACTAAGCCCCCCCCCCGAAAAAATATTACCATCCTTTAACTTTTTTCATATTGATTGTATTTTGGTAATTAAAATAAAATCCTTCCATAATAATAAAAAAAAACAGTTAAAACTTAAATATTCATTTTTATAGTAGTAAAATAAATTGTGTTGTAATTTATATATTTAAACTCCTGGACTTTTATTTTGAAGTTTAAATATAATTTCTATGAAGTAGTTTCAAAAATTAATCCATTCCCGGGAATGACTGAAATTCCGGGGATTTCCCGGGAAGATTATACTATGACTAAATATACTAATGACCTGAAAAAATACTATATTATTTATTTATTCAATTTTGGGATTGTTGGTCGTGTCTTTAGGAATTTAAATCCATAGGGGAGAGTACCCCAAAGCGGGTATGCTAACTTTGAAAGCTCAAAAACCTCAATTATTGTTTGATAAATGTGTAGCTTCTAAAAATGAATTTTGAATAATTTACTCAAGTGTTCAAATGAAATGCATGTTTAAATCTACTTCTCAAATGGGGCACTTTTGAACATAATTTCTCAATTCTTAGAATGATGGTTTAGGTTAGAAATTCTCTCGTTAGTTCTGAATTATCAAGGATGCAGTGTATATGAAAATCACAAAATGTTGCTATTATTGCTGAAAAAAAAAGTGTTTTGAATCATGTAAAATATAATTGCCCTTTTTGAAACTAATTAATGGTAATTTAATTATATTACTAGAAATTGGTTAGTTTTCTACAAGCTACAACGCAATTCCCCCATAATTAGAGAATTATTGGGGGACTTAATTATGTATCATTAATTACTAATTAAATATATATCATTAATTACCAATCAATAAGTTATTTATGATTAATTTTAATTAAATATTTACATTAATTAATCTTAATTAATTTGAAGTATCAATTATTTAAAGGAAAAATACATAAGGGGCGGCATTTCTAGGACTTGCCTCATACTGGGTAAATCTACCACACGGCCCTGTAAGGCAGAAACGGCTTGATTACCAAAAAACTAAATTGAAATACATCTATTGGAAATGGAATACTAAATAAATATACAAACTTGTAATGAATACACATAGGGTTGTCTATCATGAGATGAATAATGAGATTTATATAAATATGCTTTTAAGATAAAATTTACTGTACTGTTAAAGAACACTAATATTATTAAACTAAACAATAAGAATTGAAAATGAACATTACTTACTTCCAAAAGTCCTCAAGAAGGTAAAACTCGCTGTTTAACAACAATGTCGACCCAGAGAATCATTGGTCATTCATCATTGGTCTAGTCTCCTTATACAATAACACCAAAAGGACAGAACACCTACAAAAATATAAAAGGTCAACAGAAACCAATTTGGAACTTATTGATAGTTAAAAAAAGTGAAATAATAGTTCAATTAATTATTATCTGTAACAAATTTGATGTAGGTCCTCCACGGCAACTTTTAACTAGAAAAGTTGGCAATTTAGCGACTGTGCTCTAAAGTTGGTCTTTCTTTGCTAGGCCGTTTGTAACGGGGAAATCTAAGTTCAAGTAGGGGAGCAGGAAATCAGGGTAGCTAGCTTGGCTACTTAAAATAAGCATTCCATTGGGAAAAGATATTATCGTTCTTCTCGAGCCTTCCCAGCCTCAGAGAGTATGTTGGTATGGTGGGGGAGTGCTGTGGTGCCGCACGGTGGATCAGCATTGTATTGTTTTAGCGTCTTTTGTTAACTCGTGGCAACACCACCTTTTCTCGTGTATAAAAGCTCGGCATCATTATTGCCAAGGCACTCCGTTACGCCAGCCTCCAGAGCATTCAAAATCAAACCAAATTTTGAATACCAAAATTTTGATTATTAAATATCACATCTGGGTCACCAGTTATAAAGGAGGGTGATCATAAAGGCTAAACGCTAGTGCGTGTTCAATTGAGTGAAAAGACAAAAGTTTAAAAACAACAAGTTTATTAGTTAAAAATCCTTTATAAAAAATGAATGCTCTGGAGGCTGGCGTAACGGAGTGCCTTGGCAATAATGATGCCGAGCTTTTATACACGAGGAAAGGTGGTGATGCCACAAGTTAAAAGACGCTAAAACAATACAATGCTGATCCACTGTGCGGCACCACAATATTAAGCCTCGACTCCTAAAACTTCTTCAAGGAGAGGGGAGGGAAGTGGGATAGTTCTTGGCGGGACACAAACTGCCTAAAGACTTCAGCAACTAGAACTATAGCAACAGCCATTCACTGGTCACCAGTTCTTTGGAATTATCGCCATGGAAAACCTACATCAAATATGTTCCCATTACCTCAATTGTAATATTTACAAATAAATTATCCTGTAATTTGTGGATTATTAACCTAAAACACAACTTAGAATCCTTAGAATAAATTATAGGTGCATTAAGTTATTTCTGTGAACCAGATTAACCCGGCGCTGGTGTATAGCAGCATCTCACCGTTAGAAGTAGTGTTTTTACACATGCAGTTTAAGTAAATAAAGAAATAAGTTCACAGGAAAGGAGATTACTGTTGTACTAATCACAATTACACATTCATACAAATCATCAAAACTGTTCAATTAGATGTAAAATGTAAACAGTTCATGTATTAGCTGACAATAATCTTCTACAGTTTCTCTGAATTCAAAACTGAGAAAATGTCCCATAAATCTTACAAATGTAACAATTGCCTGTCTTAATGGAAGTAAAATTTGTTTGAGCACATAAACATTTGTCAATCATAAACCCAAACTCATGCTAACACAAGAGGTTTGGGTTCCCAATAAAATTATACTTGACGCTACACTATCACTAGTAAAGGCTGAAAACTATTATAAGGTTTCTTTCTTAATAATAATAAATTTTAACATACTTATTATGAATTATATGCATTCATAACACAAAAATATGTTCGGACGGAGTCTCAGACTCACGCGATCGCTGTATGTAGGGTTAAGATATACACATGAAAATATAGTTTTAGTTAATAAATATAGTTTAGAAGTATTAGAACTGTAAAAACAATTCAAAGCATACAAATAAAAACCGATTAATTATGGCGACTGTAACGCCGTAATTTTAAAGAACACTAAAAATAAGAATTGAAAATGAACATAACTTACTTCCATGTTCCATTCTTGTTCTTGTTGGTCATTTGGAGACATTTGCTGACTCCTATGGAGCTGCTTGGTCTTCTTCTTCCGAAACTTTTTCTCTAGTTATATTGAAGAGGGTGTTCGTTCCAGTTCGTTCTCAAAATTATTAAATATTTGCCCCTTTTTGTTAAATGTGTGATTTTAAGCGTGTTTAGCAAGTGGCTCATGCGTTTGTGCTAATCGAACCAGTTGGGTTCCCTGGACCGAACTAAGTGACAGAATGAGTTTGGTTGAACGAAACAGACCGGTGGGGTTTTGGGAAACGATCGGTCTGGTTTTTTCAACTAAACCACTATCAACCGAACTGGGTTCGGTTGGTTGAAGACTACCATTTTTTTGCGTGTATGGGGGGGCAACCACATTTTAAGAAGGTTGGGGGGGGTTCCCCAGAAGAAATTTGAAAATTTGACCCTAAAAACCGATTTTAGGTCGTCTACATCTGAATTGCCGTACAATCAGACTTTTGTTTTTCAAGCAGGGTTTTGATTCCCAATTTTATAAATTAAAACAAAACTTTGAATATTTGAATGAATTAAGACTCAGCGAAAACGACATATAAATGAGACACGTATAAATTGTGCTTTACTGTATATGTAGCAATAGTAACCCAATGACGCAGTTTTTATACATTTTTGTCGTTAAGGGGACCCCTAAAAGCTCCTGGGCTTTGGGCCCGGACGCGTAATTCTAATTCCCACATCGACAAGGGCAGCCATTGGCAATCTTCCAATCTGATCGCGTTTCTCCTCAGCGTGGGCTTTTTTATGTTTCGCCCCCCACACGGCCATTCCAGTATTCTTTCTGAAATGGAAAGTAATTCTTTCGTTGATTTCGTCTGCTATCTCCTGTCGTGGTCATTTTCCCTCGCATGATGAAATTATGGTGCATAAATTTGAATTCAGACAAAATACTGACGCAGTTATTAAAATAATAACTCACGAAGCTTTAGGAAATGGTAATTTCTCAGTGGAACTTCGTGCTAACACCAATGAACCAGAGTCATTCAACAAATGGTTGAACTCTTTTTCAGAGCAATCCAAGACTAATTGGATTGAGACATGTCCACTAGGCTGGGTCGAAAAAGACAAATTTTCGAATATCGAAACGCTTTAGGTCTCAAAAGTTGCGTCTTGGCATGCTGATAACTGGAAAAATAATCAAAAAATTCCTAAAAATATCCCTGAAGAGCGCATCGGGCCTAAAGTTTGAGAAAATTGACAAAAATAACCTTAAGTCGAAAAAATTCCCGAATTTCGTAAATTATGTTTATAAATTTCAAACTAGGTGGAAGTATATCCTTTTTGTTGTCTGAAGTCAAATAAAAATATTTGAAAAATCTTACTTCATTTTTGAAATCCGGGAAGGAGGCCTAAACTTGGTGAATTTCAGTAGAAAATCTAAAATTTGGCACTTACAAAAGAAAGGCACTATTGAATGTAAAACTTAACAAATGTGCTTTTTATTGATGAACTAACTTCCTTCATACTCTTTCTTCCCCTTTTGTTCATTTTATTTTGTGCACAATTTAAAAAATTAGTTACATGAAGACACAAAAAATATCTCCTGTGAAGCATGCCTCATTTACTTTACCATACATTCAACCCCATTTAATCGTAGAAAAGGTACTTATATCTTATTATGTCTGTGAAATAGCTTTAAAGTTTGGGTTACAATTAAAATCTGGGATAGAAGATCGTATGTGAAAACAACATTGTTTGTATGAATTCTTCTCCAGCTTTGCTTAAAAGCAAAGTCCATCACAAGTTTAACACATTTTGCGACAGCTTATTTGTAGTGAAAATAGTTGTGGTACAATGCTTTGTCCATGTTTAATTATATCTCTTCAGAAATTAGTTTTCCCAGCATGGTTGAGGAAATGAGCGCACAGTTTGTCCACTGAATATAATCAGCGTAGTCAGTAGCAGAAAAATTAATGGCAGGTGGCATAAAATTTTTTAACCTCTTAATGAATAGTTTTTTTAATTGATGGAGTATTAGAAGTAGGTTGTGCTAAAACACCAATTAACATTATTTCATAGCATTGAGGACCTAATTCAGGGTCCATATAGCAGTTTTTTGATTGCTCGCTTCTTTTAAGGAGCTACTTTTTAGACACTTGTTTCAATGCTTTGATGGCGAAACCAAACCAAAGGACCATTAAATTTCAGAATGAAACAATTTGCAAACAACTAACTGGCTGTGAAGAACTACTTACTATTATTTTCAATGCAAATTATAGTGAATAATCCATGTATCAAAAACTAATGCAACTAATGAAAATGATAGAATATTACAATATAATTTGTACAAATGACGACCCTCTTTGGTTGAACATAAAATGTATTTATAACGCTGATAGTACGAAACTGTTGAGCACACAATATAATATATGGACAAAGCATTGTATACCACAACTCGATTTTTAAACTATTCTCACTACAAATAAGATGTTGCAAAATGTGTGAAACTTGTGATGGACTTTGCTTACAAACAAAGCTGGAGAAGAATTTATGCAAACAACGTTGTTTTCACACACGATCTTGTATCTTAGATTTTAATTGTAACCCAAAATTTAAAGCTATTTCACAGACATAATAAGATATAAGTACCTTTTCTACGATTAAATGGGGTTGAATGTATGGAAACGTAATGAGGCATGCTTCACAGGAGATATTTTTTGTGTCTTCATGTAACTAATTGTGCACAAAATAAAATGAACAAAAGGTGAAGAAAGAGCATGTAGGAAGTTATTACATCAATAAAAAGCATATTTGTTAAGTTTTACATTCAATAATGCCTTTATTTTGTAAGTGCCAAATTTTAGATTTTCTATTGAAATTCAACAAGTTTAGGTCTCCTTCCCGGATTTCAAAAATGAAGTAAGATCTTTCAAATATTTTTATTTAAATCAGACAACTAAAAGGATATACTTCCACCTAGTTTGAAGTTTATAAACATATTTTACGAAATTCGGGAATTTTTTCGACTTAAGGTTATTTTTGTCAATTTTCTCAAACTTTAGGCCCGATGCGCTCTTCAGGGATTTTTTTAGGAATTTTTTAATTATTTTTCCAGTTATCAGCATGCCAAGACGCAACTTTTGAGACCTAAAGCGTTTCGATATTCGAAAATTTGTCTTTTTCGACCCAGCCTAATGTCCACAAGCAGATTTTCAACCATTTTTAGCAGCTGCAACTTCAACATCAGGCACCAATCAGTCAAATGACCAAGAAATGTTGTCACTTGATCAAGATTTTCATTCTAATGATCAAAATCTGGTAGATAACTTCCTTAGCAAATTTGCATTGAATTTGGAGGTTCACGTTTTGATCCTGTTCAAATTACCGCGTGGAATGTTTTAACTGTATTATTAAATTCCTTCAGTAATCATTAAGGGTCTGTTAATTTTCATTTTTCCTGAAGTAAATTATTGATCAGACTTTATTAAAGAACTAGCCCAAGCGCCATCCCGTCGTTGCTCGGACATTATTGACGGGCTGCGCCAGTACTTAGTTCCTTGGACAGAATCTCATACACTTTGAAATACCGGTTAAAGGCAAGATCATTATAATGGACGCCTTTGGAAACAAAACAGAAGCTGGATTTGCGAAATTCCAAGTATCCCTAAGCCGACTCCACCAACCGATTGAAATATTAGCAGCTGTCTGCCACCGAATGTTAATGAATTAATGAGTATCAAATCTTTTTTTCAGGAGCTTTGGCTCTAGACACCTTATTCTAGCTCATTAATTCAGAGATTGCCATTTTTATGGGATGGGTTTTCTGCAGAGCGTTTATCGGATGTGTTTTGGCTTCGTGCCAAAATTTTAAAAATGGAGAAAAATAAGCGTTTTTCGTTAATTACTCGTAAAGTATTTCGAATTTCGGAATGACAATGGGTGAGGCTTCCCTGGGTCATTTGCCGTCTTTTGATACCTTTGGCGCCCTTCTGCGTTCAGTGGTTTCGGAGGAGATAGAGGGACAAACAACCGGACAAACCTCCGTCGGACATACGTTTGTTTACTCTCGGATTTTAATAGTAAGATGATCACGATACAAATTACTAATAAATCCAATCAATCCAATGAAAAGGTTGTATCGATTGCATACTTATGGGGATGTGGTTGTTGCTTTTCAAGAAGATACAGAAGTTAAACAATAACAACTTTATTCAGCAGCAGTTCTAGTGAAAACATCAGCAGCACTTAAGTAGAGAACAGACAGAAGCTTATGATGCTGATCGTGCCAACTACTACGTACCAGAAACTACGAATACGAAATTGCGTGAAAAAAACATCCTCCATACGAAAGGTTATACACTACCGAGCAGCGCGGCAGTGACATAGCTGCCAAAAAACGAAACTGGCTCTTACTGTGACTGCACTGCCTTATAAAGGCACTGCAGCCACTCAGAGCCAACATGCAAATTTATAGCATGCAAATTTAGAATGAAAAGTTTTAATTTAAAGTTTTAAGAGTTTAGGACTCGAACACTATCAAACCTTGAAACCATGGAGCACCACACACTCCCCCCGTAGAAAAGATTGAAATCACTAAGATTTAAATCTAACCACTGGTTTCGAAACACGACCAGATCTAGTAACCTCTAATTCCTTTCCGGGAGTGTGAGTTTTCTCAGTGTCTCCATGAGCTTCATTAAACACATAGGCAGGCTTAACACGATCAGCACTTACAGTTTGGGATTTACCCTTTAAATTAATAGTTAGAGTCTTTAAGGTTCGCTTTAACACAGGATAGGGACCTTCATAAGGTGGTACTAAAGGAGGCTTCACATGATCCGTCCGCAGGAACACCTGTTTGCAGTCTTTTAGGTCCTTGTAAACGAAAACTACCGGCTTCACATGTCGTGAAGAAGTATTTGGAGTCAAGTTCGTCATGTGAGAACTCAACTTGCGAAGTAGCTCAGACGGATCGTCCTTAATGGGACGGCCGTGAAAAAACTCGCCCGGCAGTCGTAATAGACCACCAAAGACTAGCTGTGCCGGAGCGGCTTGCAGGTCCTCTCTCACCGTCGATCTGAGGGACAGGAGTACCATGGGCAGAGCGTCAGACCAGTGAACCGGATCAACCGCCATCAGGGCGGACTTCAGCAGGCGATGAAACCGCTCAACCATCCCATTACTCTGTGGATGATAAGCTGTTGTCTTAATGCGCCGTATGCCTAGGTATTCAGCCAACCTGTTGAAAAGATGGGACTCGAAGTTAGCACCCCGATCGGTGGTGACCACCTCAGGAATTCCATAACGAGAAATCCAAGTAGCTAGAAAGGCATCGGCAACAGTCTCAGCCCGCTGGTCCACTATAGGCACGGCCTCCGGCCACCGAGTCTGACGATCGATGCAGGTCAGAAGATACCTATGACCTTTGGACGGAGGCAGGGGTCCCACCAGATCGATGTGGACATGAGAAAAATGGCTGGTTGCAGGGAAAGTTCCAGGTGGTGCCTTGTTGTGGCGAGTTACCTTGGTTCGCTGGCACTAATCGCACTGCTTGCACCATTCTGCACAGTCCTTCCGCATTCCAGTCCATACGAAGCGCTGTTGGATGAGTCGCCAAGTTCCCTTTGCACCAGGATGCGATAGTTGATGGTTAGCCTCAAAGATCCTCCGTCTCCATACTTTAGGCACGAAGGGTCTAACTAGATCGTGAGAAAAATCACAATATAATTTTTTATCACAGGCAGGAAAAGGGACCAACCTTAACTCAAGACCTCTAACCTCATTAGAATTTAAAATTTTTTGTAACTCAGGATCTGTTAACTGATCCTCTGCTAGTAAATTAAAGTCAATTGCACTACTTAAACTTAATGAAAATATTCTAGATAATGCATCAGCTACTATGTTTTGTTTACCAGGCAAATACTGTATATCTGCAGTATATTGACTAACAAGCTCTAAGTGCCGAACCTGTCGGGGACTAGCACTTGTTAATTTCTGGCCAAGTGCGAAGGTCAGTGGCTTGTGATCAGTGAAGATAGTCACTGGCCTACCTTCAAGCATGTGCTTAAAATTTTTTACTGCCAGATACATTGCTAGTAGCTCTCTGTCAAAAGTACTGTACTTTGTCTGGGTCTCAGTTAATTTTTTCGAGAAAAAACCTAAAGGTTCCTCACCTTCATCCGTTAACTGAGAAAGCACAGCACCAACAGCCCTGTCCGATGCATCAACCGCTAAAAAGAGGTGTGCACTGGGAGCAGGAAATTTAAGTGAATTTACTTCTGAAATGGCTTTTTTACAAGCCTCAAACGCCTGAACCAATGGTTCGTTCCACGATATGGGTGTCATATCTTTCTTTTTCCTATTGACAATGAGATCAAAGAGCAATGCCTGTTTTTCTGCAATACCAGGCAAGAACCGATGATAAAAATTCAGTATTGCCAAAAACGTACGGAGTTGACTAATGTTACTTGGGCGAGGGAACTGTAGCAAAGTCTGAACCTTTTCAGGCAATGGTTCCACTCCCTGCTTTGAAATTTGGAAACCCAAAAACGATATTTTATCAACACCGAATACACATTTTTGAATATTCAAAATCAGTCCATGTTGACTTAGAGTAGAAAATAGTATTTCTAAGTGTTTTTTGTGCTCGATCTCATTGTCGGAAAAGATGAATATATCATCAAGATATGACAAACAAAAGTCAAAGTCTCTCAGTATGTTGTCGAGGTAACGCTGGAATGTGTTACCACTGTTTCTTAAACCAAAAGGCATTTTCAAGAACTCAAAAAGTCCTATAGGGGTTGTCACTGCAGTCTTAGGGACATCTATAGTTTCAACCGGGATTTGATAATAAGCTCGAACTAAGTCGACCTTTGAAAAGATCTGCTTTCCCCGCAATCCCATAATTAATTACATCATGGATGTGGGGGAGGGGATAGCGATCGGGAGTGGTAACTTTGTTAAGACCCCTAAAATCACCGCATATCCTCCATGTGCCGTCCTTTTTCTTAACAAAGTGAATAGGACTTGCCCATGGGCTTTTAGAGGGTTGAATAACACCCTGCTCCATTAAACCCTTGAATTCTGACTTCAATGCCTGAAGTTTCTCAGGGTTTAACCTTCGAGGTCGCGAAAACACAGGTGGACCTGTGGTCTCGATACAGTGGGTTACTGTTTTACTTTCAAAACTTTTACCACCCTGTGTGTTTGAGGTAAACAGGTTTGGAAATCGGGCTAGGATTCTCTCATATTCAGTTTTTCCCTCCAGTGGAGTTAGCTTTAAACTAGGACCTTTATCCGAAAAACCAGACATCGATAAAGAGGTAATATTATCAATGACCCTCCTATTCTGGATATCTACCAATATCCCATAATGGGTTAGAAAGTCCGCACCTACACTGTAAAAAAAACCACAGTAAATTTACAGCCAAAAGTGCTGGCAATATGGGTGCCAGCACTTTTGACTGTAATTTAACTGCAGTGCTGTATTCTTCGAACTTTACAGCGCGCCGTTATTTTACTGCGTTCCGTAATTTTACAGCGTTCCGTAATTTTACAGCGCGCCGTTATTTTACAGCGTGCCGTAATTTTACAGCGATTCCGTTATTTTACAGTGTGCCGTAAATTTTACAGATTATTGGGTTTTTTTACGGAATTTTTTGCAAACGGTTGGAGGTAGAAATGAAACTCCAGTACCAGTTATCATGTTTCAACTTTACTAATAAAATTTGAAAACTAAAGTTTTTGTTCTTAAAAGAGGTAGTTTTCAAAATGCGACAATAGTAATTTCTCTACTGTTGGATTTTGAAGATGCACTCTAAGGACAAAAAACACTATAAAAAAACAAAATCTTTAAGTTTTGATTAGAAAGTTGAAACATGATAATTGGTACTGGAATTTCATTTCTACCTCCAACCCGTTTGCCAATGGTAACCATTGCTTTTGGACTCCAAGCACTTTGAAGGCTCCTCCCGGAGCTCTCTGGAATTGTCTTTGGGTATTCTAAAACCTCTAGCATTTTTGCCCCTGAGTTTTGAATTACCCTGTATATTTATATACTCAAACATTGTGCACAACGAGGAATCTGTTACAACTGAAACATTTGGCCCATATAGAACTGAAGGAACTGTGGTGACCCAACTGGTGCGAATAGTTGCAGTAGGCGCAGTAACCCCTAGTTGGATTGTTACTATTTCTGAGGGGATTAAATGTATAAGAATTAACAGTGCCGAAAAAATTATCAGGACGTAACAAAATTATTTTAAATTTGGTAATTAAATCCCACACAGCTAAATAAATTTAAAAAAAAAAAATAGTATTTTGGAAAGCAATTTTTTACAATTTGTTTAGGTTTTGCAGAGTTATTATTTAAACAAACATAAGTAACCGATTCTAGTAATAATTGATTCAGTAAATTTTTCAAAACAATTTTAAAATTCTTTTTGTGCTATGCTATATATAATTAAATTTTAACAAGTTTAGTTTAAATCCAACTACAGTCAACTCCGCTTATTGTGATCACAGTTAATGTTATTAAAATTGACCGGTCCCGATTACTCCTATTTCGTTTAATGTAAAATGCGTCTCATAAACACTTTATAATATCAACATTTCGCTTAATGTTATCAAAATTTGGTGAAATCTCCTCAAAACCTTTTTCTTGTTGATAGGCCAATTTAAAAATATTAACATACAAATTATGCATTAATTTATTAGTGTTGTATGTTTTACACTCATATGTTTGTTTAAGAATGTAAAAGTTGCAAAATACATACTAGGTAATCATTTTAAATACTTCAATTAGGACTACATAGTTGAGATTTTAAACCAAGCGCTTATTATCAATTGTATATTGTTCTACTCTTGGACCAAAGTGATCACATTAAGCGGAGTTGACTGTAGTTAGAAAATATTGAATATTTATCAATATTTAGGTTCTGCTTCTACATTGCAATATAATATATTGTATACTCTATTTTTGAAAAAACTTTTAAGCTTCTGCAGATCCATATCACAATAAGTAAACAAATGCTCTTGCATATTATCCTGTCGACTGAGCTTCTGAATTCATAAACATTATCAAGCCCCATTGCAGTCAACAAGATAATACGCAAGAACCATAACAATATACTACTTTAACTATTAATAATTACTTAAGGTAAATGAGCAAGGCTTATAAATGTTTTTGATGTTTATTAATATTTAATACACTTACTAAGTTTTAAGAAAAATTTTATAATTTTTAGGATGTTTTTATATTAGCTAGATTAAAATGTTTAGCCACCAATATCAAACTCAGATACTCAATCTGAGTTGTATGATTTTTAGAATTAGTTTAATTGATACAAAAGGTTCCATTCCATTATTTATTTGTCTTGTTAATTATCGCCAAGCTGTTTTGGACATCAAAAATTAGAAATATTGCTAAAAACAGCTAATGAACTGATAGAAATGTACCATCACATTAATGTCAACAATAAAAATTTGGAGATATTTGAATATTTGGTGCCAAAAATGCTGAGCGATATTTAACAGGGCAGAGAACTGAACCAAACAGAACCTTTCAAAAGACAAATGAATGCAAATGTTTATTTAGCCCAGAAAACAAATATTTTTTTCACATAACTGATTTTATTTTTAAATTATCAAATCAGAATTTTCAACATTTTATAATATTTTAACACCAGAAAGAAAGTTATCACATCTAAATGTATATGAAATTTTATGGATTAAAAGCTTTATAATAATAAAGTAAAACACTTAACTAAACCCGATCCGATACCCCAGCTTCCATGGAGGGGTCGGAAGAGCATGTCCCTATCTTTAGAAAGAGATGCTCTTGAGCATTCAGCATCCTGATGCTACTTATCACTGTCGACTGAAGAGGACGAGAAGCGAGAATTCGTCAAGAGGGTACTAAAGGCGTTGCAAGAAGGGCACCGGAAAGATGTTGGGTTCAATTCCGTTAGAGTTCCCGTTAAGTATCGCCCAGGTCTTTTAAACAACAAAAAGTACAAATATTCATTAATAATTTCAAATTCCTGAATTAAAATGTTTAATTAGATCAATAACTATTCAGTTTAGTCAGAATTTTTTTTTTGATATTTGGATATAGTTAGTGATTTGGATATTGGCGATGTTCAGTGTGAACTCTAACGGAGTTGTACCAGATGCTGAAGGCTGAAGCCTAGCAAGCTGGAAAGTGCCATCATGCAGAGAGACAGCCAAGCGTGCTCCCATCCTCAAATTGGACCAGCCACTTGCCTCACCGGCCGTAGTGGTCCTGCAAGTCCCGGTGACCAACAGGTCCCATGAGCACAGTTACAGTCACCGAAACAGGGAATCCAAAATGCTGATAACAATAAAAAAGGCCGACTGTGATGAGGGGCTGCCCTGTTCCCCGGCCACTCCTAAGAAGTCCAGCATAAAAAGACTTTCAAGTGGGTAGTCAAGGGACTACTGGGAGCCAGTGCAGTGGTGACCACGGGCTCCAGGACTGCCAGACCAGTCAGATGATGACATCTGCGGACCCGAAGGGCACCTCAATTCTTGGAGGACATGCCCGCTGTACAGACGAGCCCGCCTGGAGAAAGTCGCCACCATGAAGGAGACGATCCACTGGTACTGTAACGGCCAAGCACATGATGCAGGGTGGTGCGACCCCGAGCCACTCCAGTTGAAGATATATTGGCTGACCTGGTGAAGCAAGGATACCAAGCTGCCAGCTGTATCCGGATCAAGGAGAGGAAGAAGTCAGCGTCAGGAAGCGGTGCAGTAGTGACCACAGGCTCCGGAGGACATGTCCGGTGTACAGATGAGCCCACCTGGAGAAAGTCACCGCCATGAAGGAGACGATCCACTGACGTGCAGTCAGCAGCTGACCATTCAGGAACTGCTACACTCTAGTCAGCTACAATGAAAAGAAAATTCTGGTTAATATTCTGTTATACATCCAATACATACAACCTAAATGTGAGGCACAGCACGATAAAATTTATCAAAAGAAGTTACATAATTATAGTAATAAATCCAAAAACATTCCTTTCTATTACTCAAAATCTACTCTAAGTTAGCTTTCTTTCCTCCTTTTTTAAGGTCAGAGGAAGCAGAACCAGAATAAACCGAAATAGAAATTAAATAAATACAACATTGCTGGCATCATCAATAAAATTTATAGCTCAAATTTAGGGAATCTACAGCAAGAGATATTTGTGTAAATATTCATGCTAATGAACGATACTAATGACAGGTTAAGATGTTAAGAATCCCTAACATACGAGGGTAGTTTGAAAAGTTCTCGGCCTGACTATGAAAATGACAACTTATGGTTTCAAAAATGGTTTATTTTTCAACATTGCCTCCTTATAAGCTGCCTCACTTCTTAGAACGACAGCCCTGTCTTATTTTTCGTTCTTTTTGGGGTTGTTCTAGATTTTCGTGAAAAAACCTATTCATCTCACAGTTACTTCTTAATTCGAAGAAAAACGGTGACCAGAGAGAAAATTTTTCACTTTGGAGGAGAGATGGAAGTTTGAAGATACCAAATCTGGGTAATAGGATAGGTGCTTTTAAAATTTTTAACCCAAATCCCTCAGTTTTCCCACCGCAAAAACACGTTTGTTAACAGAAGCACTGTTCTAATGAAAAATGGCATTTTAATCTGCTAAATGGGTCTTTTTTCTCGGGTATTCTCATCAACAGTTTAGATAAATATTCTGCTGTTATATTCATACCCTTCTCCTTGAAATCCATTGACAAAATTTCCCTGAAATCCCAGAATAATTACGCCATGAATTTTCCAGCCGATAGCACGTTTTGGTGCTGAAAAACTGACTTTTATCCATTGCATTGATTATTATTTTACTTTAAAGTTCTAAGTTATGTCTATTTATGCATATGGACGTAAAAAAACGCTTTTATTTTGTGTAAATCGCGTCAAAAATCGCAATGAATTCGTCATTTCAATGCATTTTTGAGCCACAATTTGGATTCGCGGCACCCAACTTGTCCAGCTTGGTTTCACGCGCAATTCCTCGTGCAAAAAAATACTTTTGCGCTCCTTTGAAATCCCTAGACTATTAGAAAGGTCCCCACCTTCTTTCATCATTATTCTAAAATCATAGAGGGCACTTTTCGACGATTTTCGGTATGGCGGCTCTTTTTGAACGTTTTTCACATGGTTCTTTAAGAACACTCTTGCAACCATGTTAAAGCTTCAACTCTAATTCTTTCACGGGGAAAACAAAGGTAAATAGTCTCCTTACACATTTACGATCGTAGAATTAATTTCATTTGGTGATATCCCTTCTTTTAAAAAGAATTTTATAACAGCTCGATACTCTCTTTTCTCCATTATTGAAAATAAGCTCACTTAACTCATTCAAAAAATTCCCGACAGCAGAATTCTGATCGGAACAACCGAAAAATTTAATTAGGCTCATTTGAAGAGTTGTTCTAACAGGAGAAAAAAATTCGCGCGAATCAGAGCACGTGTTCTGGGTGAGGCCGAGAACTTTTCAAACTACCCTCGTATCATTGTAAATACTAAGAACGCATGACCCAAATAGACGCTAAATTGGGGAGTTGCTGCCTTTCTAGAAATATTAGTAAATATCTACTAAGAATAACCCTTTTACTTTTTGTTTTACTTTTCAAAATTTACAAAATAAAATCCACCTGAGTCCACCCGAGGGAAAATATCGCATTACAAATTTACTAGTGTGCCTGGAACTGAGCTATGGGGATAACTTCTCTAATTTCATGTGATTTGTTTTTGTTTATGAAAATCTGTCCTGAACTGTATATTCCCAAAATACGAGATTCAAGGTTTTCCGAAGATGCTGTGACACAATTCAATGAATTTTCAAATATAACTCATATTAGTAAGATCAAAATTAAGAGTAGGGAATAAAGGTTTTGCACGATTCCTTCCTTGGCACTTGACTATTGACCAGGCCCAAACAAAAGCATTCGGTAAACACACGCGAAATACATAAATGCACATAACAAATAATATATTAATTCAACAGTAAAGTAAAACAATAGTGATGATACATTACAGGAGCATTATTTTAGGAACTTCAATTAACTAAGCATTACAGAAAAGAAATACAACTTACCAACAACGAACGAAGCCATAGCAGCCATATTTTCTGAGCAGGGGATTCCCCGTGGACGCGCATGCGCTGTGCTGCGTTTTGGCGATCGAATTGGAAGTTATCAGACCTAGTCGACAGATGGCGCTTATTTTACAGTATAAACCGCGGTGATTCCAAAACACAGTGGATGCTGTAAAATATTCACAGTCCTTTTTACTGCTATTTTTTCCGTTTTTTCTTACAGTGTAGGATTGGTGTAGCAATGTCTGCTATCACCAGATTCCAACTGAATAGACGACGAAGTCCGAAATCCAAACTCAAACGAATGGTACCGTAAGTCTTTATGACAGAATTGTTCGCGGCATACAATTTCAAATCATGGACCACCCTACTTTTTGTTAACCTTTGAGGAAAACAGCTTAAAGCGGAACCCGTATCCACCAAAAACTCAGCACCCGTATTTTTCTCGAAAATAAATAACCGGGTTCCGATACTATCCACATCCCTAACCGGTACTTCGGA
Organism: Tetragnatha montana; assembly: GCA_963680715.1. Classification (NCBI taxonomy): domain Eukaryota; kingdom Metazoa; phylum Arthropoda; class Arachnida; order Araneae; family Tetragnathidae; genus Tetragnatha; species Tetragnatha montana. The sequence continues at coordinate 169,848 of OY796679.1, read as the reverse complement.
TGTGGCTACTCGTTTTCCGAATAACTACAAGCGGGTACGCATTTGTGGGCCAACTTTCCAAATTTACGGTGATACCAACACTCTTCACTGGACGTAGAAGGCTGGGGGGATTTAAATCTATTCCTTGAACTACCACGGTATCGCCTTTTATTGCTTCGCGACCGACCACTACCTCGCGTACTCTTAAGTTGGGCCTCTAATTCAGCAATGCGCGCTTCCAAACTCTGGACGTCGGGTGGGGGGCTCTGAGACCCTATTGGAAAAAGTTCACAATACCAGTATCAAAATTATACTAGAACCAGTATAAATCATACCGGAACTAGTATCCATACTGGAAAAACATACAGGAAATTTTAAAACCAGTATGATACCATACTGGAAACTTTAAAACAAGTATGAAACAATACTGGAAATTTCGATACTGGTTTTAATGGATACTGGAAACTTCAATACCAGTATGAATCAATACTGGAAATTTCGATACTAGTTTTAATGAATACTGGGAATTTCAATACAAGTATGAATCAATACTGGAAATTTCGATACTGGTTTTAATGAATACTGGGAATTTCAATACCATTATGAACAACACTGGGAATTTCGATACTGGTTTTAATGAATACTGGGAATTTCAATACCATTATGATCAACACTGGAAATTTTGAAACCGGTATGAAACCATACTGGGGAACGTTGATACCAGTTTTAATGATCTAGATAATTTTCTTCTTAATTCGTGTTAATTCGTGTTTTACATAGGGGATTTAAATGAAAAATAACACGAAACTATAACATAACGATCCCTAATTTTAAAATTATGAACATCCGGCCTTCAAAATTTACTTACATCATAAGCATAACTACACAAAACTCTCAAAATTGTTATTGTTAAATATAATAAAAAAAATTATAACATAAATTAAATAATAACTAATATTAATTAATTAATAACTAAATTCTTAAATTAAATTGAATAATGTTATAAAATTTAATAATTAAAAATATTCACATCATAACTACAAAACTTTTCTCAAAATCTATAAATCTAATGAAAATAATTAAAATATTATATTAAATAAAAACTATGTCCTTTAAATAATTTAAAACATAAGCGTCGTAAAAATGCCGGATACATATTCACATCAAAACAACAAAATTTTTCTCATAATCTATAAATCTAATAAAAATAATTAAAACATTATAGTATTAAATAAAACGTATTAATTAACAACTATGTCCTTTAAATAAGTCAAAATAACAGCGTCGCTAAGTTGTCCGGCACCAGGATTCGAACCCGTGAACTCTCAGTTAGCAAGCCCACACTCTACCATCTGGGCCACTCATTACCTGCAAAAAAGCCAAAATCTTTCTTCAAATCTCTGTCGCCAACGCTGACGTTCGAGCATGCGCACAACTGACACTGACTTTTCAGCTCTCATTGGGAGACGTCAGACGTTCCAAAGGCTACTGAATTTTTATTACCAATTTTAAAACATACTGAAAATTTAAATACCAGTATAGAATTTGTTGACTTTTTTTTATTCCAACCTTTATTTTTTTAGGTCATAAACTTAAAAATATTTGAAATTTTCTCGAAAAATAAAGAAATTTTGATATAAATTCCAAAACATACTTGCAGAAATTTGTTTCGGACAATATAATCTGGCTTATAATATATTGCAATAAACTGTGTAAAAGTATATACTCGATCGTTACTTTTAGAGCTAAGTAAGTGGCGAAAAACGTAGTGTTTGGCGGAAACAAACCCCTCGTGGTGCGTTAAGCGTTAAGCCTAACACATGCTAGTTTTAACGCTGAATAGCTGCGGATCTGTTATGATCACAGTTTAGTGATTTATATTTTATGAAAGCATTTAAAGTGGAAATTTGAACAGTATGAATCACTAACAAATAGTGTAAAAATTGTGTGATCCAGAGACAATTCAATTCATTGTTTCGTTTTCCAAGACGTGTTTTCACAGATTTCTCTAGAAATAATTGTCAGAAAGCTTATCAGTATTCAGATTCTTGAAGAACTCTTAAAGACCTTTAAGAACCGTGTTAGAAAGTGGCGAAAACCGTAGTGTTTGGAGGGAATAGACCCCTCGTGGTGCGTTAAGCCTAACACATGCTAATTTTAACGCTGAATAGCTGCGGATCTGTTATGATCACAGCTTAGTAATTTATATTTTATGAAAGCATTTAAAGTGGGAATTTGAACAGTATGAATCACTAACAAATATTGTTAAAATTGCGTGATCCAGAGACAATTAAATTCATTGTTTCGTTTTCCAAGACGGTTTTTCGCAGATTTCTCTGGAAATAGTTGTCAGAAAGCTTAGCAGTAACCAGATTCTTGAAGAACTCTTAAAGACCTTTAAAAATACTAAAATTTTATACCTTTAGCTCTAAAACTCCGGGCGTGACGCCCAGATTCAGTTTTTCAATGAAACCGGAAAAACTCCCGAAATATGGGACCCACCCCCTCATACTTTATATATTCTTAATCTACTAATCAAAGGGAATACAGTGTTATAAAACACTTGGGGGTTCATTTATATTTTCCCCCTTTCCCCGTTTTTCTATACCCCCAAAAAATGCAATGGATTCTTACAAAGACAAGTAAACCTCTTTTGTGTTTGAAAATTCCTGGATGACGTCAGAATCCCCATGGCAACCCGAATTTCTGGAAAAAGTTTACCACATTACTTAACTACAAAAATAAAAATTGAAAAAAATTCAAACTTATTATTAAATACCAATTTTTGGGCCTTTTCGAACTTGTGTTTTTTACTCGAAAAACTGTTTTTTTCCCACTCTGAAAATCTGTTTAATTAAACATCAAATTGCACATAAATTTGATACATGTTATTTTTTAGGTCCTTTTTAAGTTTATTCAATTGAAATGTTTTTAAAGAGCGTTAACCAGGTCTTAAATACCCCAAAAACGCATTATTTCGACTTGGAAATACTTGCAAATAATAAATTGCCCCCACTATAGATTAAAAAAATGTATGCATTAATATTCAAATGCAATGAAAATAATGTCATAATGTGAATAATTTAATCTGTTAATGACGTAAGTAAAAAAATAAACGGGGACAGGGCAGGACGATTTACTAACAAACAGAATGGCTGTATTGTGTATACATGTCGTTCTTGACTTTTCGATAATTTAATTACTATAAAATTTCTTCAAGATTCCTTTTGAAAACTTTATTTACTCCAGTGATTTACTTTTATATCAGGGTTTAATGTTTTTAGATATCGTCTTGTATTATTTTTATTCTACCTACTAAGCCACAGGCACAGCAAAGATTTGGATTTTTTTCTGGAAATGGCAACAGAAGCCACTTGTTTTGAATTTGAGTTTTTGTTTTTATCCGCATGTTCCGGCTCGTCTCTTTTCAAGTAAGTTAAATGTTCATTATATTTTAATTAGAATTATCTTTTTTCCTTTTCAACAAAATAAAAACAGTGTTGCTTAAAATTTATTAAATATTTTCATGAGTAATTTCTAGAATACCTCCAACGAAGTCCGATTTGGGATCATTGTGCCCGGCACATCCTTTTGTAATGAAGATTTATACTATGCATTTATTTCTTGTTTTTCTTCCTTTAAAAATAATGTTGATACATTTGAATTACAAAACAAATATTTTGACTTTAGGACTGTTTTTCTTTTTCACCCCTTTTCCCCACCATGGGGGAAGTGGATATAAGGTGTGCTTTTTCTAATGTTTTGCTGTGAAAAATTTGTATGGTTAGGCTTCAATATTAACCTATAAAGCGACTCCCTTTAGGCAGCATATGTCTTATGCTCAACTACTTTATTAACCTATATGAATATAATAATAATTAAATTCAGTTATTAAATTATTAATTCAAGAAATATTTATTTGCTTGGTTATAGGACCTATTTTATATAAAACAGCCTGAATTTAAAGCACCTCTTCAAAACTTGAACACACTTAGTGATTCTATTTCATATTATTTAGGATACGAAGAAATTAAAACCCCATGCTGGATTCATCGTATCACTGAGAGGAATATCTTCTGTGTTAACATTTCGTTAAATACTGTCAAGCTGATTCCCTTAGTGTGATTCTGATTTTGAAAATTAGGATGAAGAAAATAATTTTAAAATGCCCTTAAAATTTTTGCTTTAAAAGGGTTCTACTTGACTTTCAAAATTACCAATTTAATTTACAAGATGGATATTTTTACCCTTTTTTTTTAAGAATATGTAGTTATAGAGTTGGGATTAATGAGAAAAATAAAATATAGTGGTCCATAATATAAAAAATTTTGGGTTTTGGAAGCACTATACAATGCATTCATACCCAGTCCTTGAACTTATTCTTTAATGTATTGTGTTTTTGACCAAAGGCAAAAGCTTGATGAGTTTCATTTCTAAAGTTTATATTAAGCATGGGTGCCACTCTTCCATCCCCGGGACGGAATTCCGTCATTTTAAAATTTCAATGAACGGAATTCCGTCCCAGGTATATTGCGAAACGCAAAATTAGTACTAAATTCCAATACCTACATTGCACATTTGGTTCGATTCCGTTAACGTTCCTGCTAAATATTGCCATGCTTTTGAGAATGCCATACATTCAAATATCGACATTTTAAAATTTTTATTGAAAATATGAATAGTTTTTGATCTATATAAACATTTTAATCTGAGTCTAAAATTGTTTTAGCAATACATTACTAATTAAAACAGAAAGGCTTTCACGGCCGGATGTATTCGAAGTTAAAGTTTCCGGGCTTGGTTGCCGTGGTCTCGATGTTAAAAACTTGGACGTTTCACCCAAAACTGTGTTGGGCATCATCAGCTGTTTTTTTTACGTTACGTGGTTGGTTTTGTGAGAGAAAAAACATCTGATGATGCCCAACACAGTTTTGAGTGAAACGTCCGAGTTTTTAACATCGAGACCACGGCAACCAAGCCCGTAAACTTTTACTTCGAATACATTACTACTTTTTTGGTATCCAAAAGAGCATAGCGGTATTTAGCGGGAACATTAACGGAATTGAACCGCCCATTTTGACCACAAGTAACATGGTTTTACTCACATACAGCTTTATCTTGATTTAGAATTTAAGGAACTATACTTAATTGTTCATGATATTTTATGAATTTTCATGCAATGAAAAAAAATTGCTAGACTGGATGAAAATGATTAATACGATACTTTAAAGTTCCGTCTTGCAAATTTTGAAAAGTGGCCCCCATGTATTAAGTGTTTATGTCTATTTAATATTGTTTTTGGCTAATTGCTGATCATGTGTGATAGTACATATGAATCAAAATGCATACACATGTTAATGATTCCCCATTACAACTGTTCACACACTTACACAACATAAACACTTAATACATGGGGGCCACTTTTCAAAATTTGCAAGACGGAACTTTAAAGTATCGTATTAATCATTTTCATCCAGTCTAGCAATACATAATAGTTCTCTTAGTTGCTATCCCTTGAACCATCAGTATCAGCAACACATTTAATGGGCTTTAACTTAAACTGTGCATTTTCAGAATTTTTATAGTGAAAATCATGCTTTTAAAGCCATCGGGGACAGTTTGCACCCCCAAGTTTTCCACTACGCACCCCCAGGGTTCACTACCTAAATCCGCCCTTGACTGCGTATGAAACAATATTGAAGTAGTAACAATTTTTAACCTTTTTAAATGTTTTGTTACTGACTTCTGTTCTGTTTAGGTCTTGTAACATTTAATTTGCAGTATTTAGCATAATTTTATTTTCTTTCCCTGTCTTTAGTTTGTTGAAATATTTTGCTAAGTTTTATTCCAAGAGATCTATTTATTATCATCCTAAGTGTGCTATATCCGTAAATTATGCACAATTATATTTTGATAGTTTCTTTTACAGGGTTCCCACGGGCCTTGAAAAGTACTTGAATTTCATTTTTAAATTCAAGGGCCCTGGAAAGTATGCTTGAATTTAGTGCTAAGTTCTTAAAAGTCCTTGTATTTTATTTGAAATATTTTAATTTGGAATTCTTTTCAGTTCGAACATGAAAAGTTAATCAAATAGTTAATATCCTGTTAGCATATTGTAGAACAGGTATAACTTGCCTACTTGAATTTTTCTGTTTGACTTTCCCAAAAGAAGTAATATATAGTAGTATGTTTTGAAATTGTTAAATATAGTAATGGTAATATTATAATTAATATTTGCTATAAGAAAGGTTTTTGAAGTAAGGGTACTAAAGGGGGAGAAAAGTTTTTTTTACTTGTAAATGGCTTTTCTGCCTTTCTATGTTAGTTCATGAAAAATTTTAAATTTAAGCCCTTAAATACTTGATTTTTTTCCTCACAAAAGAGTGGGAACTATGTTTTAAGTACATTTCAACTTTAAGGAATAAAGTTGAAATGTTTTCAGGAAATAACGCTTTTGACTTTTAAGTGCAATTTCTAACACAATTTTACAGTGTCATCAGCCTATTCCTTTACACTTGATCATACATCTGTGTTCCTTTGCATTCAACTGCATGTATCATCGCTGATGTTTCTCTTGATTATTTCAGGTCTACCCGGCATCTTTCAGTAGGAGATTTAACAGAATCTAATGTGGGTGAATCCTGCGAGTTTGGGTTTTGCACTAGTAATACTATATAGTTTTCTTTCTTATAATTGTCATTTTGGTTTCAATGTAATAATACATTCATTATGCTTAATTTTATAACTAAAGGGTCCTTTTTCTATGGGAGAAAAGACAAAACTAATTCCTACTTAGATCAATGGTACACATTGATGAAAATTGTTATAATTACATGAGTGAGTCTACTAGTCATACTTTTATGAGAGTAGAAAGAGTGATTTGGTGTTAAATAGGCACATGGACGTATGGTCAATAGGTATATGATGGACTAAGCTAAATTAACTTAAAGCACTGAAATATTTTACTTTGTAAACAATTTAGAAACAGCATGTTTAGTTATTATATTGTGAACTTGTTAATTACTTTTTACTTCTTAACACCATGTTTATACTATGCTTATTACTAAAAAATTGCTTATTAATAAGTTAGTGTTTATTACTAAACAGTATTTTCATTGCAGTAAAATTAATAAATGAATAAAATAAGTTAATTTTTGCGTAGGAAAACATTCTATCAGTGAAAAATTTTTTTGCCATAAAGAAGTTAAGAGAAGCTTAGTGGCGTAGTGGATCTTGCTGCCACCCCACAGGCCCGAGTTCTATTCCCCTGTTGGGGAAGGCAGACTCATGGTGGATTTACACCACCGTGTCAAAAGCGGCGATAGGGGTCAACAGCGATTCAAAAGAAGCAATAGAAAACCTCTAAGCCTCGAAAACGACTACTGTTCGCCAGTTTTGATGCGGTGGTGTTAACACGCCATCAGAATTACGCTTCATTCCTCCGGGGTGATAAAATGAGGACCAAATATATACTTGATGGAGAAACAAGGGTATTTTGAATCCGATGACTGACTTTCATAGTCACACTTTCTGTAACAGCTAGGCTTATGGCCTCACTAAGTGAGGCTGGTTATACAGGAGTTTGCAGGTCTAACGACCTAGGTGGTACTCCCTCAAGTATCCCTCCCATTGTTTCATTATAGAAATTAATAGATTCAAAGTTAGACATTCTAACTTCCCCAAAACACAACAAATAAGGTTTAACAAATATTATTTCCAAACCATGGCTTACTAGATACTATACAGGCTAGCCGAGTATGGAAATCATTAAAAATCCAAATGGCAATACTTGACAAACTGGCAAAGCATATCCACAGTGTTGAAGGCGGTGGGTGATATAGGTAGGACTTGTGGCGATCCAAGCGGGAAATCGGGAAAAGTTGTCAAATGGTTTTCATTGTTCAAAACTCGGCTAGCCTGTATAGCATCTAGTAAGCCGTGTCCAAACTATACTAATAAATTTTAAGTTCTTTGTTAGCATTTAAATTACGCACAATTATATATTTTGATAGTTTCTTTTAAGTACATTTCGACTTTAAAGAATTAAGGTGAAATGTTTTCAGGAAATAACGCTTTCAACTTTTAAGTGCAATTTCTAACACAATTTTACAGTGTTATCAGCCTATTCCTTTACACTTGATCATACATCTGTGTTCCTTTGCATTCAACTTCAAGTATAATCGCTGATGTTTCTCTTGATTATTTCAGGTCTGCCTGGCATCTTTCAGTGGGAAATGATATTGAAGTCTCTATTGATGCTGTGTCTGCGGATAGCAGTACAAACAGATGGAACTTTGTTGCAAGTAGGTTTAACCTCTTTATACAGAAAACCTTTCCATAAAAAAATTAAAAGAATCTAATATGGGGGCATCCTGCGAGTTTGGGTTTCGCACTAGTAATAATATAGTTTTCTTTCATATAATTGTCATTTTGGTTTCAATGTAATAATACATTCATTAGGCTTAATATTATAATTAAAGGGTACTTTTTCTATAGGAGAAGAGGCAAAACTAAGTTTTTGAGATTAATGGTACACATTGATGGTGATATCACATTTGTGGGTTGAAAACAAGTGGCTAAAGTGACATTGTATTTAAACTTGTAATGAAGGGTATAAGAAGTGGCCAATTCTATAAACATTGGCAATATTCAGCTAACCTCTGTTGCCATCTCTTTAATCTGATTGTTTCTGTAATTCATTATTGTTCCAAGCTCACAAGCAATGGTTTATTAACATTTTAACCGTTTTTATTAAACCTGTTCTTAATTTATTGGTAATAATTTAAACAACTGGAATGAGGCATATAGAATCCAACTATTTCCAACATAGCTCAACATTGTTGCTGATTTGAAGAGCAATCACAATTTTTGGACGATGCTGCAGTCTAACGTGGTATAGCAGATTTAATATATATTTTTTGCATTGCAATTCCTTTTCCTTATTTGCCTTGATAATTTTTTTCAAATCTTGACCCTGTTCTTCCTTATCATAATTGGAGCCCTTTGAATTTCTGCACTATCTTATAAGGCTTAGAAACATCCCTCGTTTTCTTTTTTTAATTCAACTACCAAGGCCAAAAGGTCCAAAACACTTCCTTATTTCAATTTAAATTAAATTGTCATATTAATTTCAGCATATGTAATCATCCAGCATCTTGGTTGTATATTTTCTTGACAATAAAATGAATGACATTTTTTAAAATCTTTTTTATTCTAGCTGCAATAACCCTTGTAAATTTTGCACTTTATATACTTTAGATGTATTTGGCAAATATCTTGTGACTTATTAATTTTCACATTTGTGTTTTTTTTTTTCAGATTAAATGCGGTTCGACCCTAGTATGTGAACGAGAGTACTGCAACACCAGCACCATCACCTGGGGGTACAATGCTCGAAGGAACCAGGCTCGAGGATACCCACATTCGTTAAAGGGATGAATTCGTCTGGGACAACCGTATCTCCTCTAGCCCCTCAGGTGTATCTGGGATACCACCCTTTCCTTTCGGTGTCAGGGACACCATATCCTTGTGGTCACAGTGTTTGGGACACTGCACCCTTCGCCCCCTTGAAGTCTCTGGAAGACTAAAACTGTCATCATCTTCGATAGTTTTGACCTTCTTCTGGTTTTTTATCTTTTTCTCGAAATCAACTTTGCCGACAAGAGGTCCCTTTTCGCTTTCCGCCTCACATATTGTGATTGTGCGTAGTTTTAATTACAATTTAGTCTGATGTTTCTGTTGATTTAGTATTGTTTTCTTGTATAAACCTGTGTCCCATAAATGTACATACCATATGACTGTATTCTTGTACTTTTTTGTATTGTGTATTCTTGTACTCTTTTGGTTTGTAGAAGCAATTTTTGAAACACAGGTTCTTGTATGATACTGGTTCCGGCATCATACTGGTTCTAGTATATACTGGTTCTGTTACCATACCCGGTATGATAACGGAACTAGTATATACTAGAACCAGTATGATACCGGGTTATGAAACACCGGAACTAGTATGATACTAGAACTAGTATGATACTAGAACTAGTATATACTAGAACCAGTATGATACTAGAACTAGTATATACTAGAACCAGTATGAAACCGGGTTATGAAACACCGGAACTAGTATGATACTAGAACCAGTATGATACTAGAACCAGTATCATACTGGTTCTAGTATCATACTAGTTCCGGTGTTTCATAACCCGGTTTAATTTTTTTTATACCGGAAATTTTTTTTCCAATAGGGGAATCAACGGGAGCTAAAACCTTTCCCGATGTCTCGTAAACTTTATCAGCCAAACGAGCAAGTTTAGAATTATCTTGCATCTCGTCCGCGCAAACACCCAGAATTTGTTGGATATTAAGAGGCAACCTCTGCAACCAGAGCTCACGCAAAGTAGCATCATCAAGCTTTCCCCCGTTTAAGTTCTCCAGTTCACAAAGGAACTGTGAAGGCTTTTGATCGCCCAAACTTAACCCACTGAACAATTTCTTAAGTCTAGACCCTTGAGATTCCTTATAGTAATCCAAGATTTTACTTTTCAAAGTACCGTACGCGTCTACTCTGGGGGGTTTCGTTACAATTTCGCGCACACACCTAAGGACCCTAGCATCTAAAGCGGCTACAACCGAGTGGAATTTTGTAGAATCCGTTGTTATCCTCGACACAACAAACTGAGATTCGACTTGATGAAACCATAACAAGGGATCGGCTTCCCAGAATACTGGAGCCTTAAAAGCCACATTACACATCGTAGCATTATCATCCGATGTGAGTGTTCCTTTTTCGGTACTCTCCGAATTTAATTTAGGTGGGCTACTCATTTTAAGGCACAACTCACAAAGCACACAAATACACTCCAAATACCACCATATGTTAGGCAATAATACTCAAAACACCGTATTCACACATTCTGATTACACTTTAACACTTAAAATTTTTTAACACATGTATAACTAAAGCTAAATTTTAAGGAGGTCAAGAGTCAAGGCCAACACACCTACCTGCACCTGTGAAATAGTGCATTTCCATTTCTCAATGTGACTGCACGACAGGCAGTACCAGCACCCAAGTCTCTTGATCAGTCTCTACAGACTATCTTTTACCGTCTCGAGGTCACCAATTTCCTATGGGGATGTGGTTGTTGCTTTTCAAGAAGATACAGATGTTAAACAATAACAACTTTATTCAGCAGCAGTTCTAGTGAAAACATCAGCAGCACTTAAGTAGAGAACAGACAGAAGCTTATGATGCTGATCGTGCCAACTACTACGTACCAGAAACTACGAATACGAAATTGCGTGAAAAAAACATCCTCCATACGAAAGGTTATACACTACCGAGCAGCGCGGCAGTGACGTAGCTGCCAAAAAACGAAACTGGCTCTTACTGTGACTGCACTGCCTTATAAAGGCACTGCAGCCACTCAGAGCCAACATGCAAATTTATAGCATGCAAATTTAGAATAAAAAGTTTTAATTTAAAGTTTTAAGAGTTTAGGACTCGAACACTATCAAACCTTGAAACCATGGAGCACCACATACTACTTTGATAATTATTTTTTAACAACACCTTATTCCTTATTAGATTTAAGTGAGTGCGAATGTTTCCATCCGTGCGAACGATCGTGAAGAAATTTAATCCATCTGCAGATATCAAATTGTTCGCTATACCTTGGAGGCCATTCTCCTCTCAGAGGTGGCGAAAATCGAAAAAAGCAAGCGGTTCTTCTTTTTTATTTCCTGCTCCTCCGCTCGCGCTTAAAGCACGCTGCCCTTGTCCATGTGGGAATTAGGCGGGAATTACGCGGCCCGCATTTGCCTTAGTTGGGCCCTGATCACAGAACTGGACTCTGAGGTAGCAAAATTTTGAGGAATTTCGGACAGAGCACTGGAGAGGGATGGGGATCGTCTGCCGGGTCTCACAACGGAAACAGGGGTAGGATGAATAGCTCTGGGACTTGTAGCTGAAGAAGGGACAGGCTGAACAGCAACCTGCCGATCTGAAGGAATATTAGCTTTGGTCGATCGGAACACCTCCGTGTTAAGGTTGACACAAATTAGAGCCGAGCGCCGCAAGCGAACAGCCGCGAACACGCTCTGCGCACGCGCAGCTAGTAGGCGCTACGACCTGCGCGTGCGCAGAGCGTGTTCGCGGCTGTTCGCTTTCGGCGCTCGGCTCTAACTTGTGTCCACCTTTACGCCTTAAAACGTTCCCATCTGAGGTAGTGACGAAGTAGGAACGTGGAGCATCGGCAACAGAGGATACTGTAGCCGGAACCCAGTTTCGATGAGCTGTTTTCAGTTTCACAAGATCTCCTTCCACGAAATAAGGTGTACCACCTCCAAAAGTAGTGGCACGCAAACGTTGTTGTTCTCTGCTAAGCTGTAGAAAACGAGACGAGGACTTACCAAACGTAACGAGGACGTAGACAAGGACGTCCAAATAGCCTCTCAGCAGGGGAAGGTAAATCCTGCCAAAATGTGTTTCTCCAATTTAGTAAGGAAAGCCTATAATCACTATCATCTATAGCACACCTTTTTAGAATTAGTAATTTAATTTGCTAATTTGAACGTAACGTTCTGCTAAACCATTCTATCTGGGATAGTGATGACTAGAGGTTTGATGTTTAATTTTCCAAGTACGTGTGAACTTGTGAAATGCTGCTGAGGTGTACTGCGAACCATTGTAGGACTCTAAAATATCAGGAACACCAGTCTTTTAAATAATTCATAATAGCAGCAGAAGTAGTCTTTCGGAAATCGAAAAAACCAGAATAGCTATTGACGAGAAGACAGTAGCTATTCCCACCAAATTCGAACAAATTCGTTGCCACTCTTTGCCACGGAAAGCATGGAATTGGTTTCATTAACAGGTGCACTGCAAATAATCATACACAAAAATAAACACATTTTACAACACAAAAAATGTCACCATTTTTACAACACTTTCAATGTGTTGTCAGTAAGAACACTTTATTAAGAACACAATCACAACACAATAATTGTGTTGCGAATGTGTTTAAAATAGTGTTGTGAGCAGAAAATGTGTTCTAAAAATAGTGTTGCGACCAGAAAGTGTGTTCTAAAAATAGTGTTGTAAAATGTGTTGTGATGAAAAAGTGTTCTTAGGATAGTGTTGTAAATCACAACACTTTGTCACCATTTTAAGAACACATTCTGAACACCACACACAATTTAGAACACTATGTAAACACATTTTACTTAGTGTTCTAAATTGTGTGTGGTGTTGCGAATGTGTTGTTAATTATGTAATGCAAGGTCATTTTTCAGTTTTTCCATTTCATATGCTGGGTCCAAGTTTGTAAAAATAATTTTGACCAAGCAAAATGGTCAGGAAAATCCATAACATGAAAAAAGACAAAATCCTAAAAGGAAAATTCATGGGAATACCTATGTGCACTTCTAAATCACACTCAGGGTTAGAAAGAACATGTTTTTAAATAAAAAACATAAAACATGGTTTTTTTGTTTACACAGGCTTGACACCAATATTTTACTTGGTGATTACCAAATAAAATGGTGAGTTGGTTGCATAAAAAGTGAGTAGCTTGCTAAAAAATACTAATAAGTGTTTTGAACATAGCATTTAAATGTAACAACCCTGATCACACTTTACAGTAAAATAAGTTTTTAATATTAATGGTAATTTATTAGCAAAAGTTGTAAAGTCGCAAAATTTTTATCTATAACTAGCAATTATAATAAAACTATAATTATTTATTTAATGGTAACATGAAAGATATAAGGAAGACTAAATGAATTTATAACAGCAATTTTATTACAAACAAAACATTCATAGTTTCATAAACATTCACATAATTTAAGAAAGACAAATTTGTTACACAGCTTTAAACACACACATTGACAATTACATACCTGAATCAGGTTATAAAACCACTTTAAAAGTCAAAATGTAACTAAAAGCAAATAAAAATACGGGAAATAAAATGATAGACTCACGAATTTACGGACGTCCCTTACAAGCTAATATTTCCATATAGGACAAAATCTGCAATTGATTATAATTGCAATATTACAATACACATATGAGAGTTCTTAAGTAATAATCTCCTTATCCATGTTCACTTGGTTTTTTTTCCTTGCTTGTAAGATTGCTAAAAAAGAAAAAAAAATAGTAAGTTTTAATTTTAACTTACAAATAAAATCAGTGGTGTAACTAACCTGGGTGTCACCTGGGACGGAGGTTGTGGTGTCACCCCCTTATATTATTGTCCTTTTATGATAAGAGAATACGCCAGTTTTTAAAAAAATCAAAGTGGCTTGTCTGCATCACCCCTTTTTGGTGAAGTAAATAGAAATTTATTTCGGGAGGAGCCTAAATTATTCTTCAGCCACTCCCATGCATATTTAATACCAGGGGCGCAGCCAGAGGGGGGGATTTGGGGATATATCCCCTCCCGTAACTCAGACATTTTCCTTTTTTTACTATAGAAAACCAGTTAAGTACCCTATATCCCCTCCCGAAATATTAGTATCCCCTCCCAATTTTTTTTCTGGCTACGCCACTGTCTAATACGTCAGATGTAGCTATTTAATATATTTGTAAGTAGAATTTGCTTCGTACAAGCTTAACAAAATTAAAGTTGTGAGTAATAAAGTTCCAAATACGAAAGGGGGTCTGAGGGTCCTTCCCCAGAATTTTTTTGTAAATTTCACCTTAAAACAAGTTTTTGACTTGTTTTGGTACACCTAGTCTGAATTTTGGATATAGAATTTTAGGTAAGAATTGAATATTGATGAACTAACTTATTGTAAAAAAATTGTGAATAATAGAGTTCCAAGTTCAAAAGGGGATATTGGGATCCTATCCCAGAAAATTTTTGGAAATTTGACCCTAAAAACAGGTTTTTAACTTGTTTTTGGTACACCTATTCCAAATTTCGGACGTAAATTTTTAGGTACATAGGATTTTTATTTTGTTGAACTTATTTTAAAAATTTGTAAATAGTAAGGTTCCAAGTACAAAAGGAAATATTAAAAAACGAGGGTCCCCCCCAGAAAATTTTTGGAAATACGACCCGAAGTTACAGTGTTTTAACTTGTATTAGTTCAAATTTCAGGGGGGGGGGGGCAGGCCCCCTCCTTATATTTGTCCCTGCTCCCTTTAATATTGGTTAAAAGAAGTATAATTTGTATCTATAAAGTGGTGGCCCTAAAAACCGACACACTTTTTACAATTTCCTCTGTAAAAAGATTAATAAAAATGATAATATATTAAATAATGTTATGCTGTAACGGCTATTCTCCTTAATATTTAAGTGGTGTAAAGAGGAACAGAGTTTTTAAGTTCCAGTGCAACCCCATAATTCTATAGAAGGGTGACACCCTGCTTAATATTTCCTTCAATTTAGTAATTAAAAAATTTCTTGTAGAGATGAACGAAGTTTTAAGATTCTGGTGTTCCCTTAGTTCTCCGTTGAGGTGACACCCTCTTTAATCTACCACTGGTTTCTCCTATAGACTTCAGATTTTCCCCTTAATCAGTAATCACCAGTAGATTGACATGTTGACATTCGTCCCAGTTTAAGTTGGGACCCACCCCTCCATATCAGTGAAGGAGAAACCTTCGAAGTACGATGTATGTTTATTTTTCTGAATGTGTCATTTATTTCAAGAGAGCTTCGGTGTCACCCCCCTAGATAGTTAGACAAGCCAGCTTGCTTGAATTAAAGTGCATCAAGTATCTACCAGGTCATCAATTCTTTATTTTAGCTTTCTTCCCACCACTATGCAGCATTAATTATTTTTCCATGATTCTACACTGTAAGAAAAAACGGAAAAAATAACAGTAAAAAGGACTGTGAATATTTTACAGCATCCACTGTTTTTTGGAATCACCGCGGTTTATACTGTAAAATAAGCGCCATCTGTCGACTAGGTCTGATAACTTCCAATTCGACTGCCAAAACGCAGCACAGCGCATGCGCGTCGTCTTCTAGACGGGGAGTCCCCTGCTCAGAAAACATGGATGCTTTGGCTTCGTTCGTTGTTGGTAAGTAGTATTTCTTTTCTGAAATGTTTAGTTAATTGAAGTTCCCAAAATAATGCTCCTGTAATGTATCATCACTATTGTTTTACATTACTTTTGAATTAATATATTATTTGTTATGTGCATTTATGTATTTCGCGTTTGTTTACCGAATGCTTTTGTTTGGGCCTGGTCAATAGTAAAGTGCCAAGAAAGGAATCGTGCAAAACCTTTATTCCCTACTCTTTATTTTGATCTTACTAATATGAGTTATATTTGAAAATTCATTGAATTGTGTCACTAGCATCTTCGGAAAACTTTGAATCTCGTATTTGGGGACTATACAGTTCATGACAGATTTTCACAAACAAAAACAAATCGCATGAAATTAGAGAAGTTATCCCCTAGCTCGGTTCCATTCACACTAGTAAATGTAATGCGATATTTTCCCTCGGGTGGACTCAAGTGGATTTTATTTTGTAAATTTTGAAAAGTAAAAGGGTTATTCTTAGTAGATATTTTACTAATATCTCTAGAAAGGCAGCAACTCCCCAATTTTGCTTACACAAATATCTCTTGCTGTAGATTCCCTAAATTTGAGCTATAAGTTTTATTGATGATGCCAGCAATGTTGTATTTATTTAATTTTTATTTCAGCTTATTCTGGTTCTGCTTCCTCTGACCTTAAAAAAGGAGGAAAGAAAGCTAACTTAGAGTAGATTTTGAGTAATAGAAAGGAATGTTTTTGGATTTATTACTATAATTATGTAACTTCTTTTGATAATTTACATTTTATCGTGCTGTGCCTCACATTTAGGTTGTATGTATTGGATGTATAACAAAATATTAACCAGAATTTTCTTTTCATTGTAGCTGACTAGAGTTGTAGCAGTTCCTGAATGGTCAGCTGCTGACTGCACGGTGCACGTCAGTGGATCGTCTCCTTCATGGCGGTGACTTTCTCCAGGTGGGCTCATCTGTACACCGGGCATGTCCTCCGGAGCCTGTGGTCACTACTGCACCGCTTCCTGACGCTGACTTCTTCCTCTCCTTGATCCGGATACAGCTGACAGCTTGGTATCCTTGCCTCACCAGGTCAGCCAATATCTCTTCAACTGGAGTGGCTCGACTAGTAGTCCAAGAAAAATAAGGTTTGCTTCGGAACTAATTGTAAAAGAAAGTTTGATGGTTGATTCTTATAGGAAATTTTCCGTAGAAAACGATGGTGAAAAGTCTACCGAGCTACGACGTGTCCTTTAGCCAATATGGCGGATTTTCCAAAATGGCGGCCGCTTATTTTTCACATTTTTATTTTTTACGTTTTTACATGTAAATACATATTTTTTTTTGCATGACATAAATTATTATCTATTAAATTACCTATAAAATGGTATATTAACCAAGATTGTGCGATATTTAGAACCTAATAAAATAATTTTCAAAATGGCGCCCGCATATTTCAAACTTAGTGGAAAATGGATATTTTTGAATTCCTACCCACCTTTAAGAGTATTTACCCTTAAGTATCGGTAAATTATGATTATTCTGCTCATATTTTACTTAATAACATGTAAAACTTCTAATTTTTAAGAAAATACACAAATTTAAAGCAAACATATATTTTTAATCTTGACTATTTATTCTGATTATTAGAACATTTTCCAACATTCCCTTTGATTTTATGCATACAAAACATTATTTTCTTTGAACAAATAATAATATTATAATATATTTCTAAATAATGTAATGAATTTTAGGTTAATGAAAATTAAATTTATTTAATTATTAAAACTTAAATTTAATTATTTTAATTTTAATATCGCTAAGTTCTTAATAAAAAGTAACCTTCACTAAGTTTTTTTAACGTCATAATGTCTAATTATATTTTTAAGAACTATTTTAATCATCTTCCATATCTACATGTCCAGTATTGCAGCAGCTAACACCTCTACAGTCGCTACAAGCACTTGTACATATTGTACCTTGATTTCTGCATATACATTGTACGGTAGCATATTGGCTAATTTTAAATCCACATTTGACAAATTTCAAAAGATGGTCTGGAGCAGGTGCTTTTTTCATCTCTATAGGTCTCAAACCTCCTTCCCGTAATTCCCAACCCCAGTCACATGGGTCCATGGAAATTCCTATCCACTGCTGCTTGATGATAAACTCTTAAACAGTGAAAGTTATTAGAATCTATTGTAGGAGGCAATATTTCTGGTGTTACTTGGACTGATTTCGTAGCTTTTGTTTGAAAGTTTGCAGTCTTACGTCAATTAAAGAATCTCCCACTCTACCCCCTAGAGAGATGTCATTGCTCTATTGGCCAGCAGTCCGGGTATTTTGAAAACATCACATTGATTTTTGAAATCCTCGTTTTTTGAAATTAACTTTAGACAATCACTTTTTCTTAAGCCAAATGGTTGGGACGTAGTGTCGCATCCAAGCCTAGCTTGACCAAAAAGGATATTGGAACACTCATCCTCATCAAGTTTCTCTTGAATTTCCTTTATGTTGTATATGACTGAATTCTTTGAAGTTTTTTTTGGTTCAGGTATTAAAAATAAGTCACAGGACTTAGAGTTCATATGATGGATTAGTAACACCAGAAGATCAGTATCCTCACCAATAACAGATGTCGGTTGATTCAGTGCAGATGTGATGCCTTCAATTACGATCATGACATCTGCATCGTCTTCTGCTTGTTTCGTAATACATCCAGATTCAGCTAACTTTTTTGATAGATGATCTATGAAGGCTTGTTTATTATCACTGTTTAAAAGAAAAATGTCCTTCTTTATGGTGATTTCCATTGTAGTAACAAATCAAGACTGCTGGCCAATAGAGCAATGACATCTCTCTAGGGGGTAGAGTGGGATACTCTTTAAATGACGTAAGACTGCAAACTTTCAAACAAAAGCTACAAAATCAGTCCAAGTAACACCAGAAATATTGCCTCCTACAATAGATTCTAATAACTTTCACTGTTTAAGAGTTTATCATCAAGCAGCAGTGGATAGGAATTTCCATGGACCCATGTGACTGGGGTTGGGAATTACGGGAAGGAGGTTTGAGACCTATAGAGATGAAAAACGCACCTGCTCCAGACCATCTTTTGAAATTTGTCAAATGTGGATTTATAATTAGCCAATGTGCTACCGTACAATGTATATGCAGAAAACAAGGTACAATATGTACAAGTGCTTGTAGCGACTGTAGAGGTGTTAGCTGCTGCAATACTGGACATGTAGATAGGGAAGATGATTAAAATAGTTCTTAAAAATATAATTAGACATTATAACGTTTATGTGAAGGTTACTTTTTATTAAGAACTTAGCGATATTAAAATTATAATAATTAAATTTAAGTTTTAATAATTAAATAAATTTAATTTTCATTAACCTAAAATTAATTATATTATTTATAAATATATTATAATATTATTATTTGTTCAAAGAAAATAATGTTTTGTATGCATAAAATCAAAGGGAATGTTGGAAAATGTTGTAATAATCAGAATAAGTAGTCAAGATTAAAAATATGTTTGCTTTAAATTTGTGTATTTTCTTAAAAATTAGAAGTTTTACATGTTATTAAGTAAAATATGAGCAGAATAATCATAATTTACCGATACTTAAGGGTAAATACTCTTAAAGGTGGGTAGGAATTCAAAAATATCCATTTTCCACTAAGTTTGAAATATGCGGGCGCCATTTTGAAAATTATTTTATTAGGTTCTAAATATTGCACAATCTTGGTTAATATACCATTTTATAGGTAATTTAATAGAGAATAATTTATGTTATGCAAAAATAATATGTATTTACATGTAAAAACATAAAAAATAAAAATGTGAAAAATAAGCGGCCGCCATTTTGGAAAATCCGCCATATTGGCTAAAGGACACGTCGTAGCTAGGTAGACTTTTCACCATCGTTTTCTACGGAAAATTTCCTATAAGAATCAACCATCAAACTTTCTTTTACAATTAGTTCCGAAGGAAGCCCTTTTTTGAGCTAACTTTCTTGGACTATAGCGTCTGGCGATTGCGCTGGCTGGCTATGGGAGATCGAAAGCACCTCTTTGCGCTTGCGCCGAGTTCCAATTTGGCGAGAATCAAATGGCGAGAGTTTTAAGCACACGTACTTTGTTGTTGTCATCGGGGAATCAGTCAAAACAAAGATGCATTATGCATTTTACAAAGTAAGTCGAAAGTAAAGTAAGTAAAGTTTTTCACTCTAATAATTAAAGTATATTTATTTATGTTCCCATTTCCTTGTAAATAAATCGATGTTTTATGAATCTTGGTGTTCTATTAAAAAGTAAATAGTAGTAGATTAGTATCCCACATTTGTGTATTACTACATATGAAATATTTGTTCTTTTGAACATGTGTGTGTGTACAAGTTATATTTCATTTTAATAATTAAAATATATTTATGCATGTTCCCATTTTTCCCTGTAAATAAATCACTGTTTTATGAATCTTGTTGTTCTATGAAAAAGTAAATACATTAGTTTCGCACATTTGTGTACAAATGATAAAGCTGTTAGAAAGGTTGTTTGATCTATCTTACCAAACATAGCATCAACTAAATCTGAGTAAATTTTATTTCTTTATTAAGAAAAAAAATCCTCTGTATAAAATGTCAACTTTATTTGTAAAAAATATTTAAAATTGGTAACTTAGAACACACTAGATGGCACTTATTTTAATAAATAGACCAGTTGGTGCTACAAGAAATGTTTATGTTCATAAGCTTATTTTGTTAGAAAACTAACTGAACTAGAATTTACATAAGGTGCATTTTTTATACAAACATTATCGAGTGCAGTAATAAATTGAAAAGTTTTATCCACCAAAACAGTTTATTTACTTAGTAGAATTCTTATTAGGAATACTAAATTCTGTCATTACAGAAATTTATTTCTTAGGAAACAGTATTAAAGTATTTATCTTTACACATTTTGTTCCTTACATGAATTCATTGAAGTGTAAAACTCATTACCTAAAATATCCTGGAATATGTCTGTTTAGGATTGCTGTTGCTATCATAACTGATGACAAGTGATTAAAACCTTAATAAAACTTAAAGTCCTTAACCAATTAACATGATATATTGACATATACTATATATTTTTTAATAAAGTACAATTTTAATGTATGTTGTGTTGCACATTAGGTAGGAGAACTTTGCATTTTTCTATTTTAATCAAAGTTATGTCCATTCCAAAATGATTTTAGAAAAATGGCATTCTACAGAGTAATAAAAAAGCTGTTTTACTAGCTATCAAAATATAGGTGTTTATCAGGTACTATATTATGTTGAAAATAGTTATTCGACCATAATACAGGAGTTAATGTGTTGCGAGTTTAAGTAATTTGCAGTGAAAGATGAGAAATTTCAAAACAATACAAAATGATAAATTAGATCAGGCCATAATACAGCAATATCATAACATTCTGGCATTTATTACACTATATTTCACATTATAATTTATCTTCTCTTGAAAGAAAATTCCAATTATCATGTTAGATTCATCAAAATGTTTTATGAAGTTGAATGTAACATTTTAAACAAAGGGTAAGTGCAGAATTAGACTTAGCAGTGGTGAAGAGCATGTTGCAAACCGGGGAAGCGCTGGAATGAGATTGCAATGTAGCTAAATTTGATTCAATCATAAGAGTTCTGTTCTGTATTGTTTTATTGTGAATTCAATAATTTCTGGTAGTAGCTTGTATGATTTTGTTAATTCTTAAAATTTGTGTAATCTTTTTATGTAGTGCTTCCTCTGTTTGCAACTCTCAGGTTGCCACTGCGACCAGGGATTGTTGAAGGGGATGAAACTGACTCCATGGGGGTCGATGTGGTTTTAAAAAAGGATAATGAAGCTCTGGGAATTGAAGGTATAGTAGCAAAATTATAGAAAAGGGAAAATGAAGTGTAATGAACTTTTTAAGAAAAGTTGAAGCTTATACAAAAACCAACAATGTTTGTCTTTTCTCGCTAGGCGGTTACACAGTAAAACCCAGCCATTCTCTCCCTAGGGTTGGACAGGTATAGAGAGAAAGAGATCCAAACTGGTTACTTCTCGCCAATAACTGCCCCACCCCCTTCCCTCTTCGTCGAAGAAGGTGCTTAAGTAGTCAAGCTTGCTTACCCTGACTTCCCGCACTCCTACTGGAACTTGGATTTCCCCATCCCCAACCTGCCTAGCGAAGAAAAACAGACTATACTTACAGAACAAATATGAGAACAGACAGTGTATATATACTTGGGGGTGGGGTATAACATGGGTGGAACTCATGGGTAGCTTCACACACCATGGTGGTGTAGTTAAACTTCTCGAGGGTGGTGCTAAACATTACAAGGTCAGGTACATACATGGGTGGATTTAGGTGGTGGACCCTGGGGGGCAAGTTGTCCCTGATAGTGATAGCTATTGAAAAGATTGCCCACCCTCGAGGTGTTACACACTCCCTATGTGATTCACATTTTCCCTGAGATGTTATACACAGCATCCTCAAGGTGGTACTCAGAAATCTCGAGGCGATTCACACCACTGCAAAAGTTATACCACTCCCAGTGCGTAAAATTCCCCACTCCGAAAATCTATCCTGACCTGCCCTTTTAAGGAACAAAATAAACTTTCAAGCCAATGTTAAATTTCGTTCCGGAAAAAACCCCTAAAATTTTGGGATAATTAGAATTTATTCTGAAACGAGGTTTAAAATGTTGAGGGGTATTGAATTTTCTTACAGAAACAAAATATAACTTAAGCCACAGTGTTAAATTTTTTCCGGAACTAAATAAATTAGTCTACCTGCATTGATTTCATTCCAAGACAAAATAAATATCCAGCTCCAGTGTAAAATATTGTATGGGAACAAAATTAATAAGTCGAAAAGTATTGAAATTCACTGTAACAAAACACATTTCTAATGACAGGGTTGAATTTCTTTCTGAAATGAAATATAACTAAAATTCAGTGTTAGATAACACTCTGGAACTAAACTAAATAGAACCATGATCTTTGAAAATCAAAGATGATGGTGTCACATAAAATAACGCAGATCTGGAGTCATTTGGGAAGCCGCTAGGATCCAAAACGATAAAAATGCTGTGGGTCAGAAATTTTTTTCAGAAAAATCTCATCTTAGGTCGTCCCACCTTAAGGTCTTCCACCATACCAAGTTTCGAGTCTTTAAGACCCGGTATATTTTGCTGTGCATAATGAGTGAGTGTATAGGTGAGTGGTAACTTTTATTACTATAGATAGAGTAACACATATCGACGGTGAAGGCGAGAAACCTCGTATCTCCAAAATCCCAACTTTTGCTGCGAGCGCTAATATTGGTGGAGTAGTTTGTAATAGGTAGGTAGTAATAAAAAAACTCAATTTTGGAAAAATTCTAGATACGAGGTTTCTCGTCTTCACCATCGATATTTGTTTGGAAGGTCTATTATCCCGTTGACTGTTCAGCTACCCTTAAATTAAGCGTCACAGCTATAGAACATTCAATGGGCTATGATAACGTTTTCGAATTCAGCAACACGGTTGACGGGATAATATGTAAGAACCGTTTGGAAAATCAAAGAAACCATTTCAACTGAAATAAAATTCTTAAAATATTAAATTTTCAAAACTGCAAAATTAAATTTAGCTTACACGTATTAACTTCTTAAAAAGTTCAACAGTGAAAACCCCTCTATGTGAAGGCCCATTGGCTGATAAGGGAAAACATCTAGTGGACAGATGTCCGACAGTTCATTTAGCTATATATGAAATATATACTATTTTCAGAGTTGAGAATTAGTATAGATAAAAACACTGTTTTAATATTGCGTTGTAATATGAAAAACTGCTTATTTTACATAAAAAACAGAGATTTGTGTAACCATTATTTATTAAGACATCAAAAACAAATGAAACATTACTAAAATTCATCAGTTAACTAATATTAAAGTAAAAAAAATTATCGAAAATGTGTCGTAAAAAAACACTCGTTTCATCTTCATGGCCAAAGAAATTATTTTAAAAAACACACCAAGAGTCAAGACTAAAATCGCGTTAAAATCCTGAGCAGAAAGCATATTCTGAACTACGTTCCTCTCGCAGCCAGCGCATTATAATAATCAACAAACAATCATCTCCGCAGCTTCGCAGCCAGCGCAATTTTCAAACAACCGTGTTTCCGCTGCCGGTTCGCAGCCAGCGCAGTTTATAACTTTTTTGCCAAGTGATTCTCGCCAAATTGGAACTCGGCGCATGCGCAAAGAGGTGCTTTCGATCTCCCATAGCCAGCCAGCGCAATCGCCAGACGCTAGTAGTGGCTCGGGGTCGCACCACCCTGCATCATGTGCTTGGCCGTTACAGTACCAGTGGATTGTCTCCTTCATGGTGGCGACTTTCTCCAGGCGGGCTCGTCTGTACAGCGGGCATGTCCTCCAAGAATTAAGGTGCCCTTCGGGTCCGCAGGTGTCATCATCTGACTGGTCTGGCAGTCCTGGAGCCCGTGGTCACCACTGCACTGGCTCCCAGTAGTCCCTTGACTACCCGCTTAAAAGTCTTCTTATGCTGGACTTCTCAGGAGTGGCCGGGGAACAGGGCAGCCCCTCATCACAGTCGGCCTCTTTTATTGACATCAGCATTTTGGATTCTCTGCTTCGGTGACTGTAACTGTGCTCGTGAGACCTGTTGGTTACCGGGACTTGCAGGACCACTACTGCCTGTGAGGCAGGTGGCTGGTCCAATTTGGGCTGTCTCTCTGCATGATTACACTTTCCAGCTTGCAAGGCTTCAGCCTTCAGCATCTGGTACAACTCCGTTAGAGTTCACACTAAACATCGCCAATATCCAAATTGCTAAATATATCCAAATATCAAAAAAAAAATTCTGACTTTTATTAATAAACTGAATAGTTATTGATCTAATTAAACATTTTAATTCAAAAATTTGAAATTATTAATGAATATTTGTACTTTTTGTTGTCTAAAAGAACCGGGCGATACTTAGCAGGAACTCGAACGGAATTGAACCTAACATCTTTCCGGTGCCCTTCTTGCAGCGCCTTCAGAACCCTCTTGATGAATTCGTGCTTCTCGTCCTCTTCAGTCGACAGAGATAGTTTGTCTTAAGTGGCATCAGGATGCTGAATGCTCAAGAGCATCTCTTTCTAAAGATAGGGACATGCTCTTCCGACCCGACCCCTCCATGGGAGCTGGGGTATCGGATCGGGTGTAGTAGTTAAGTTTTTTACTTTATAAAGCTTTTAATCCATAAAATTTAATATACTTTTAGATGTGATAACTTTCTTTCTGGTGTTAAAATATTATAAAATGTTGAAAATTCTACTTTAATAATTTTAAAATAAAATCAGTTATGTGAAAAAAAAATATTTGTTTTCTGGGCTAAATAAACATTTGCATTCATTTGTCTTTTGAAAGGTTCTGTTTGGTTCAGTTCTCTGCCCTGTTAAATATCGCTCAGCATTTTTGGCACCAAATATTCAAATATCTCCAAATTTTTATTGTTGACATTAATGTGGTGGTACATTTTTATCAGTTCATTAGCTGTTTTTAGCAATATTTCTAATCTTGGATGTCCAAAACAGCTTGGCGATAATTGACAAGACAAATAAATAATGGAATGGAACCTTTTGTAGAGTGCAGCAACGAGATTTTGTCTCTTGACCTCCCCTGACCCCCGGGAGAGCCCACACCGATTTGGGGACCACGCGTGGAGCATATCGGTTCGGGGTTCCTAGAAAGATCCCTTTTGCGCTTTTCTTGGCTATTACGTCGGAGTTTTCCGAGGGCTATGCGTGTTTCGCGGAGAATGGACGTTTTTCTTTCGTTTAAAGTGCCTCTTAAAAATAAAATTTTCCCTTTAGGTCAATACGGACCTCTATGTGTTTATGGGGGAAGGGGCCTTCACTATTGCCGTAAAGTTTCAAATTTTAAAAGAGTTAACAAAATATATTTTTTTAACTGACATAAGCTCCTTAACATCAACATTAACTTTTAATTGATTTTTTTTTTCAATTTAAAAAGAATATTCATATTCCGCTCCGAAAAATAGCTTTTAAACATGTATCATAAGCCTCAATTACTACTAATTGATAATTTTAGTTCATTTTTTAATAAAAAAATTAAACATCCTTTTAAACGAGTGGGACTTTATTATTTTATTAAAAGGCAATGATATTTCCGGATTAAATAAATTTTGTTTTTGTCCTATTTCCGTGAACTCATAAAATCAATGCAATGGACTCTAACCGTCTGACGTCCCTATTGGAAAAAGTTCACAATACCAGTATCAAAATTATACTAGAACCAGTATAAATCATACTGGAACTAGTATCCATACTGGAAAAACATACAGGAAATTTTAAAACCAGTATGATACCATACTGGAAACTTTAAAACAAGTATGAAACAATACTGGAAATTTCGATACTGGTTTTAATGGATACTGGGAACTTCAATACCAGTATGAATCAATACTGGAAATTTCGATACTAGTTTTAATGAATACTGGGAATTTCAATACAAGTATGAATCAATACTGGAAATTTCGATACTGGTTTTAATGAATACTGGGAATTTCAATACCATTATGATCAACACTGGAAATTTTGAAACCGGTATGAAACCATACTGGGGAACGTTGATACCAGTTTTAATGATCTAGATAATTTTCTTCTTAATTCGTGTTAATTCGTGTTTTACATAGGGGATTTAAATGAAAAATAACACGAAACTATAACATAACGATCCCTAATTTTAAAATTATGAACATCCGGCCTTCAAAATTTACTTACATCATAAGCATAACTACACAAAACTCTCAAAATTGTTATTGTTAAATATAATAAAAAAAATTATAACATAAATTAAATAATAACTAATATTAATTAATTAATAACTAAATTCTTAAATTAAATTGAATAATGTTATAAAATTTAATAATTAAAAATATTCACATCATAACTACAAAACTTTTCTCAAAATCTATAAATCTAATGAAAATAATTAAAATATTATATTAAATAAAAACTATGTCCTTTAAATAATTTAAAACATAAGCGTCGTAAAAATGCCGGATACATATTCACATCAAAACAACAAAATTTTTCTCATAATCTATAAATCTAATAAAAATAATTAAAACATTATAGTATTAAATAAAACGTATTAATTAACAACTATGTCCTTTAAATAAGTCAAAATAACACCGTCGCTAAGTTCTCCGGCACCAGGAATCGAACCCGTGATCTCTCAGTTAGCAAGCCCACACTCTACCATCTGGGCCACTCATTACCTCCAACCAAGTCAAAATCTTTCCTCAAATCTGTCGCCAACGCTGACGTTCGAGCATGCGCACAAACTGAAACTGACTTTTCAGCTCTCATTGGGAGACGTCAGACGTTCCAAAGGCTACTGAATTTTTATTACCAATTATAAAACATACTGAAAATTTAAATACCAGTATAGAATTTGTTGACTTTTTTTTATTCCAACCTTTATTTTTTTAGGTCATAAACTTAAAAATATTTGAAATTTTCTCGAAAAATAAAGAAATTTTGATATAAATTCCAAAACATACTTGATAATTCGGTACCTGTATGAACATTTTTGGAAATATTGATATATACCTATGTAAAAACGTGCAGAAATTTGTTTCGGACAATATAATCTGGCTTATAATATATTGCAATAAACTGTGTAAAAGTATATACTCGATCGTTACTTTTAGAGCTAAGTAAGTGGCGAAAACCGTAGTGTTTGGCGGAAACAAACCCCTCGTGGTGCGTTAAGCGTTAAGCCTAACACATGCTAGTTTTAACGCTGAATAGCTGCGGATCTGTTATGATCACAGTTTAGTGATTTATATTTTATGAAAGCATTTAAAGTGGGAATTTGAACAGTATGAATCACTAACAAATAGTGTAAAAATTGTGTGATCCAGAGACAATTCAACTCATTGTTTCGTTTTCCAAGACGTGTTTTCACAGATTTCTCTAGAAATAATTGTCAGAAAGCTTATCAGTATTCGGATTCTTGAAGAACTCTTAAAGACCTTTAAGAACTGTGTTAGAAAGTGGCGAAAACCGTAGTGTTTGGAGGGAATAGACCCCTCGTGGTGCGTTAAGCCTAACACATGCTAATTTTAACGCTGAATAGCTGCGGATCTGTTATGATCACAGCTTAGTAATTTATATTTTATGAAAGCATTTAAAGTGGGAATTTGAACAGTATGAATCACTAACAAATATTGTAAAAATTGCGTGATCCAGAGACAATTAAATTCATTGTTTCGTTTTCCAAGACGGTTTTTCGCAGATTTCTCTGGAAATAGTTGTCAGAAAGCTTAGCAGTAACCAGATTCTTGAAGAACTCTTAAAGACCTTTAAAAATACTAAAATTTTATACCTTTAGCTCTAAAACTCCGGGCGTGACGCCCAGATTCAGTTTTTCAATGAAACCGGAAAAACTCCCGAAATATGGGACCCACCCCCTCATACTTTATATATTCTTAATCTACTAATCAAAGGGAATACAGTGTTATAAAACACTTGGGGGTTCATTTATATTTTCCCCCTTTCCCCGTTTTTCTATACCCCCAAAAAATGCAATGGATTCTTACAAAGACAAGTAAACCTCTTTTGTGTTTGAAAATTCCTGGATGACGTCAGAATCCCCATGGCAACCCGAATTTCTGGAAAAAGTTTACCACATTACTTAACTACAAAAATAAAAATTGAAAAAAATTCAAACTTATTATTAAATACCAATTTTTGGGCCTTTTCGAACTTGTGTTTTTTACTCGAAAAACTGTTTTTTTCCCACTCTGAAAATCTGTTTAATTAAACATCAAATTGCACATAAATTTGATACATGTTATTTTTTTAGGTCCTTTTTAAGTTTATTCAATTGAAATGTTTTTAAAGAGCGTTAACCAGGTCTTAAATACCCCAAAAACGCATTATTTCGACTTGGAAATACTTGCAAATAATAAATTGCCCCCACTATAGATTAAAAAAATGTATGCATTAATATTCAAATGCAATGAAAATAATGTCATAATGTGAATAATTTAATCTGTTAATGACGTAAGTAAAAAAATAAACGGAGACAGGGCAGGACGATTTACTAACAAACAGAATGGCTGTATTGTGTATACATGTCGTTCTTGACTTTTCGATAATTTAATTACTATAAAATTTCTTCAAGATTCCTTTTGAAAACTTTATTTACTCCAGTGATTTACTTTTATATCAGGGTTTAATGTTTTTAGATATCGTCTTGTATTATTTTTATTCTACCTACTAAGCCACAGGCACAGCAAAGATTTGGATTTTTTTCTGGAAATGGCAACAGAAGCCACTTGTTTTGAATTTGAGTTTTTCTTTTTATTCGCATGTTCCGGCTCGTCTCTTTTCAAGTAAGTTAAATGTTCATTATATTTTAAATAGAATTATCTTTTTTCCTTTTCAACAAAATAAAAACAGTGTTGCTTAAAATTTATTAAATATTTTCATGAGTAATTTCTAGAATACCTCCAACGAAGTCCGATTTGGGATCATTGTGCCCGGCACATCCTTTTGTAATGAAGATTTAGTATACTATGCATTTATTTCTTGTTTTTCTTCCTTTAAAAATAATGTTGATACATTTGAATTACAAAACAAATATTTTGACTTTAGGACTGTTTTTCTTTTTCACCCCTTTTCCCCACCATGGGGGAAGTGGATATAAGGTGTGCTTTTTCTAATGTTTTGCTGTGAAAAATTTGTATGGTTAGGCTTCAATATTAACCTATAAAGCGACTCCCTTTAGGCAGCATATGTCTTATGCTCAACTACTTTATTAACCTATATGAATATAATAATAATTAAATTCAGTTATTAAATTATTAATTCAAGAAATATTTATTTGCTTGGTTATAGGACCTATTTTATATAAAACAGCCTGAATTTAAAGCACCTCTTCAAAACTTGAACACACTTAGTGATTCTATTTCATATTATTTAGGATACGAAGAAATTAAAACCCCATGCTGGATTCATCGTATCACTGAGAGGAATATCTTCTGTGTTAACATTTCGTTAAATACTGTCAAGCTGATTCCCTTAGTGTGATTCTGATTTTGAAAATTAGTATGAAGAAAATAATTTTAAAATGCCCTTAAAATTTTTGCTTTAAAAGGGTTCTACTTGACTTTCAAAATTACCAATTTAATTTACAAGATGGATATTTTTACCCTTTTTTTTAAGAATATGTAGTTATAGAGTTGGGATTAATGAGAAAAATAAAATATAGTGGTCCATGATATAAAAAATTTTGGGTTTTGGAAGCACTATACAATGCATTCATACCCAGTCCTTGAACTTATTCTTTAATGTATTGTGTTTTTGACCAAAGGCAAATGCTTGATGAGTTTCATTTCTAAAGTTTATATTAAGCATGGGTGCCACTCTTCCATCCCCGGGACGGAATTCCGTCATTTTAAAATTTCAATGAACGGAATTCCGTCCCAGGTATATTGCGAAACGCAAAATTAGTACTAAATTCCAATACCTACATTGCACATTTGGTTCGATTCCGTTAACGTTCCTGCTAAATATTGCCATGCTTTTGAGAATGCCATACATTCAAATATCGACATTTTAAAATTTTTATTGAAAATATGAATAGTTTTTGATCTATTTAAACATTTTAATCTGAGTCTAAAATTGTTTTAGCAATACATTACTAATTAAAACAGAAAGGCTTTCACGGCCGGATGTATTCGAAGTTAAAGTTTCCGGGCTTGGTTGCCGTGGTCTCAATGTTAAAAACTTGGACGTTTCACCCAAAACTGTGTTGGGCATCATCAGCTGTTTTTTTTACGTTACGTGGTTGGTTTTGTGAGAGAAAAAACATCTGATGATGCCCAACACAGTTTTGAGTGAAACGTACGAGTTTTTAACATCGAGACCACGGCAACCAAGCCCGTAAACTTTTACTTCGAATATATTACTACTTTTTTGGTATCCAAAAGAGCATAGCGGTATTTAGCGGGAACATTAACGGAATTGAACCGCCCATTTTGACCACAAGTAACATGGTTTTACTCACATACAGCTTTATCTTGATTTAGAATTTAAGGAACTATACTTAATTGTTCATGATATTTTATGAATTTTCATGCAATGAAAAAAAATTGCTAGACTGGATGAAAATGATTAATACGATACTTTAAAGTTCCGTCTTGCAAATTTTGAAAAGTGGCCCCCATGTATTAAGTGTTTATGTCTATTTAATATTGTTTTTGGCTAATTGCTGATCATGTGTGATATTACATATGAATCAAAATGCATGCACATGTTAATGATTCCCCATTACAACTGTTCACACACATTACAATACATAATAGTTCTCTTAGTTGCTATCCCTTGAACCATCAGTATCAGCAACACATTTAATGGGCTTTAACTTAAACTGTGCATTTTCAGAATTTTTATAGTGAAAATCATGCTTTTAAAGCCATTGGGGACAGTTTGCACCCCCAAGTTTTCCACTACGCACCCCCAGGGTTCACTACCTAAATCCGCCCTTGACTGCGTATGAAACAATATTGAAGTAGTAACAATTTTTAACCTTTTTAAATGTTTTGTTACTGACTTCTGTTCTGTTTAGGTCTTGTAACATTTAATTTGCAGTATTTAGCATAATTTTATTTTCTTTTTCTTTCTCTGTCTTTAGTTTGTTGAAATATTTTGCTAAGTTTTATTCCAAAAGATCTATTTATTATCATCCTAAGTGTACTATATCCGTAAATTATGCACAATTATATTTTGATAGTTTCTTTTACAGGGTTCCCACGGGCCTTGAAAAGTACTTGAATTTCATTTTTAAATTCAAGGGCCCTGGAAAGTATGCTTGAATTTAGTGCTAAGTTCTTAAAAGTCCTTGTATTTTATTTGAAATATTTTAATTTGGAATTCTTTTCAGTTCGAACATGAAAAGTTAATCAAATAGTTAATATCCTGTTAGCATATTGTAGAACAGGTATAACTTGCCTACTTGAATTTTTCTGTTTGACTTTCCCAAAAGAAGTAATATATAGTAGTATGTTTTGAAATTGTTAAATATAGTAATGGTAATATTATAATTAATATTTGCTATAAGAAAGGTTTTTGAAGTAAGGGTACTAAAGGGGGAGAAAAGTTTTTTTACTTGTAAATGGCTTTTCTGCCTTTCTATGTTAGTTCATGAAAAATTTTAAATTTAAGCCCTTAAATACTTGATTTTTTTCCTCACAAAAGAGTGGGAACTATGTTTTAAGTACATTTCAACTTTAAGGAATAAAGTTGAAATGTTTTCAGGAAATAACGCTTTTGACTTTTAAGTGCAATTTCTAACACAATTTTACAGTGTCATCAGCCTATTCCTTTACACTTGATCATACATCTGTGTTCCTTTGCATTCAACTGCATGTATCATCGCTGATGTTTCTCTTGATTATTTCAGGTCTGCCCGGCATCTTTCAGTGGGAGATTTAACAGAATCTAATGTGGGTGAATCCTGCGAGTTTGGGTTTTGCACTAGTAATACTATATAGTTTTCTTTCTTATAATTGTCATTTTGGTTTCAATGTAATAATACATTCATTATGCTTAATTTTATAACTAAAGGGTCCTTTTTCTATGGGAGAAAAGACAAAACTAATTCCTACTTAGATCAATGGTACACATTGATGAAAATTGTTATAATTACATGAGTGAGTCTACTAGTCATACTTTTATGAGAGTAGAAAGAGTGATTTGGTGTTAAATAGGCACATGGACGTATGGTCAATAGGTATATGATGGACTAAGCTAAATTAACTTAAAGCACTGAAATATTTTACTTTGTAAACAATTTAGAAACAGCATGTTTAGTTATTATATTGTGAACTTGTTAATTACTTTTTACTTCTTAACACCATGTTTATACTATGCTTATTACTAAAAAATTGCTTATTAATAAGTTAGTGTTTATTACTAAACAGTATTTTCATTGCAGTAAAATTAATAAATGAATAAAATAAGTTAATTTTTGCGTAGGAAAACATTCTATCAGTGAAAAAATTTTTTGCCATAAAGAAGTTAAGAGAAGCTTAGTGGCGTAGTGGATCTTGCTGCCACCCCACAGGCCCGAGTTCTATTCCCGTGTTGGGGAAGGCAGACTCATGGTGGATTTACACCACCGTGTCAAAAGCGGCGATAGGGGTCAACAGCGATTCAAAAGAAGCAATAGAAAACCTCTAAGCCTCGAAAACGACTACTGTTCGCCAGTTTTGACGCGGTGGTGTTAACACACCATCAGAATTACGCTTCATTCCTCCGGGGTGATAAAATGAGGACCAAATATATACTTGATGGAGAAACAAGGGTATTTTGAATCCAATGACTGACTTTCATAGTCACACTTTTTGTAACAGCTAGGCTTATGGGTTATGGCCTCACTAAGTGAGGCTGGTTATACAGGAGTTTGCAGGTCTAACGACCTAGGTGGTACTCCCTCAAGTATCCCTCCCATTGTTTCATTATAGAAATTAATAGATTCAAAGTTAGACATTCTAACTTCCCCAAAACACAACAAATAAGAGAAGACAGGCTTTCACGGCCGGATCTATGTACATAAAATGAAGGTTCCGGGTTATTATGCCGTGGTCTAGTGAAAGTAAAACTCCTTCCTGACGTAGTGCTTGGTTGCTCAACCAAGCACTACTACACCCGTCTTCAAAGGGAAGCCATTGAAATATTCAAACACCCTAATAACTTTAATAAAAAAGAAGAAATTCTGCGAGTAAACAAAGCCTGGTTTCCGGTGTTGACAAAAAACATCGTCAACACACAGCCATCGGAGCAACTTGATGACGCAGCGGCAAAACATCAACACGGAGACCAATCAAACGTCACCAAATCACCTCTCTCTTTATTGCCGGTTGATGACGATGAACCACGTGGCTCAGCAGCGCCTTATAACTTTCGACCCAGAAATAGGCGGTAGTTAATACCCTTTGAAAATGCCGGCCAAAGATGCTGGCGAAACGTCAGGAAGGAGTTTTACTTTCACTAGACCACGGCATAATAACCCGGAACCTTCATTTTATGTACAACAAATAAGGTTTAACAAATATTATTTCCAAACCATGGCTTACTAGATACTATACAGGCTAGCCGAGTATGGAAATCATTAAAAATCCAAATGGCAATACTTGACAAACTGGCAAAGCATATCTACAGTGTTGAAGGCGGTGGGTGATATAGGTAGGACTTGTGGCGATCCAAGCGGGAAATCGGGAAAAGTTGTCAAATGGTTTTCATTGTTCAAAACTCGGCTAGCCTGTATAGCATCTAGTAAGCCGTGTCCAAACTATACTAATAAATTTTAAGTTCTTTGTTAGCATTTAAATTACGCACAATTATATATTTTGATAGTTTCTTTTAAGTACATTTCGACTTTAAAGAATTAAGGTGAAATGTTTTCAGGAAATAACGCTTTCAACTTTTAAGTGCAATTTCTAACACAATTTTACAGTGTCATCAGCCTATTCCTTTACACTTGATCATACATCTGTGTTCCTTTGCATTCAACTTCAAGTATCATCGCTGATGTTTTTCTTGATTATTTCAGGTCTGCCTGGCATCTTTCAGTGGGAAATGATATTGAAGTCTATTGATGCTGTGTCTGCGGATAGCAGTACAAACAGATGGAACTTTGTTGCAAGTAGGTTTAACCTCTTTATACAGAAAACCTTTCCATAAAAAAATTAAAAGAATCTAATATGGGGGCATCCTGCGAGTTTGGGTTTCGCACTAGTAATAATATAGTTTTCTTTCATATAATTGTCATTTTGGTTTCAATGTAATAATACATTCATTAGGCTTAATTTTATAATTAAAGGATACTTTTTCTATAAGAGAAGAGAGAAAACTAAGTTTTTGAGATTAATGGTACACATTGATGGTGATATCACATTTGTGGGTTGAAAACAAGTGGCTAAAGTGACATTGTATTTAAACTTGTAATGAAGGGTATGAGAAGTGGCCAATTCTATAAACATTGGCAATATTCAGCTAACCCTCTGTTGCCATCTCTTTAATCTGATTGTTTCTGTAATTCATTATTGTTCCAAGCTCACAAGCAATGGTTTATTAACATTTTAACCGTTTTTATTAAACCTGTTCTTAATTTATTGGTAATAATTTAAACAACTGGAATGAGGCATATAGAATCCAACTATTTCCAACATAGCTCAACATTGTTGCTGATTTGAAGAGCAATCACAATTTTTGGACGATGCTGCAGTCTAACGTGGTAGAGCAGATTTAATATATATTTTTTGCATTGCAATTCCTTTTCCTTATTTGCCTTGATAATTTTTTTTCAAATCTTGACCCTGTTCTTCCTTATCATAATTGGAGCCCTGTGAATTTCTGCACTACCTTATGAGGCTTAGAAACATTCCTCGTTTTCTTTTTTTAATCCAACTACCAAGGCCAAAAGGTCCAAAACACTTCTTTATTTCAATTTAAATTATATTATCATATTAATTTCAGCATATGTAATCATCCAGCATCTTGGTTGTATATTTTCTTGACAATAAAATGAATGACATTTTTTAAAATCTTTTTTATTCTAGCTGCAATAACCCTTGTAAATTTTGCACTTTATATACTTTAGATGTATTTGGCAAATATCTTGTGACTTATTAATTTACACATTTGTGTTTTGTTTCAGATTAAATGCGGTTCGACCCTAGTATGTGAACGAGAGTACTGCAACACCAGCACCATCACCTGGGGGTACAATGCTCGAAGGAACCAGGCTCAACCCCCACATTCGTTAAAGGGATGAATTCGTCTGGGACAACCGTATCTCCTCTAGCCCCTCAGGTGTATCTGGGATACCACCCTTTGCTTTCGGTGTCAGGGACACCATATCCTTGTGGTCACAGTGTTTGGGACACTGCACCCTTCGCCCCCTTGAAGTCTCTGGAAGACTAAAACTGTCATCATCTTCAATAGTTTTGACCTTCTTCTGGTTTTTTATCTTTTTCTCGAAATCAACTTTGCCGACAAGAGGTCCCTTTTCGCTTTCCGCCTCACATATTGTGATTGTGCATAGTTTTAATTACAATTTAGTCCGATGTTTCTGTTGATTTAGTATTGTTTTCTTGTATAAACCTGTGTCCCATAAATGTACATACCATATGACTGTATTCTTGTACTTTTTTGTATTGTGTATTCTTGTACTCTTTTGGTTTGTAGAAGCAATTTTTGAAACACAGGTTCTTGTATGATACTGGTTCCGGCATCATACTGGTTCTAGTATATACTGGTTCTGTTACCATACCCGGTATGATAACGGAACTAGTATATACTAGAACCAGTATGATACTGGGTTATGAAACACCGGAACTAGTATGATACTAGAACTAGTATGATACTAGAACTAGTATGATACTAGAACTAGTATATACTAGAACCAGTATGATACTAGAACTAGTATATACTAGAACCAGTATGATACCGGGTTATGAAACACCGGAACTAGTATGATACTAGAACCAGTATGATACTAGAACCAGTATCATAATGGTTCTAGTATCATACTAGTTCCGGTGTTTCATAACCCGGTTTAATTTTTTTTATACCGGAAATTTTTTTTCCAATAGGGGTCATACGGAACCAACACGTGACCTACTGAGCTTGCAATTGGTTACCACAGATACTACACTAGTAGATCTACTAGTGTAGTATCTGTGGTAACCAATTGCAAGCTCAGTTGTAGGTCACGTGTTGGTTCCGTGAAGTCTCGAACCAGATAGGCGGTTAGAGTCCATTGAAAGATTAAGTAATGAACTTCTCAAATAAAAAAAAGCTGAAATGTTGTGGTTCGTAATCATTAAAATCGTACTTTATAAGAAAATGTTCTCAATGTAAAACGAAAGAATTAAAAAAAAGTATTAGATGTGCAACGAAAAGTAATCATTCTTTAACCCTTTATCTAAGGACGTTTACTTATGATGACACTTTGTTTTGGACAATTGTTTTTTTTAATTACTAGGGGGCCTGCCCCCTGCTCGCTATCGCTCACCAACCCCCGTAACTGCTTCGCAGTTCTTTTCAGATCGCTTCGCGATCTTAGCGAGCAGAGCTCGCTTGTTCATCTCAACAATCCAGCCTAACACTCATCTCGACTTAATTAACTCTCTCTTGCTTATAAATAATTTAATTCGTATTATTACCCTAAATTAACAACAAAAATGTTGCTGAAATACATTCCTTTTTTAGCTTATCAATAATTTAATCGAAATGTTAAGAAATATCCAGCAAGTCTACTAATAATCATCAACCATTTTGTAGAAAAAACATTGTTGAAAATAAAAGAAATCAGACTCATCATAAAACTCGCCTGTTTCTCTAGTGAACGGCCACAGAAAGAGAAGAAAAAATTAAAACTTTGAATCTTAATAACTCCAAAACTAATTAGAATTTTTTGAAAAACAAAACGCCAATATTTTTATAAAAAATAATTGTATGTGTGTTTAAAATATCATAGTTCTACTGTGATTAGGTTTTCTTTTATAACGAAAAAACCGAAAATCCGTCAAAAATTTCGAAACTTTAAAACTTAATTACTCCAAAACTAATTCGAAATTCGAAAAAAGGGCGACGAGGTGCAAAACTTCACATCTAAGAGAATGCGGCTGCAAAAAATCATATTTCTGCTGCGAATAGATTTTGCTGGGGGCGAACTCGCAGCAGAAAAAAATAATTTTCGACTTTGACATTAAATAATTCCAGAACTAATTATCTCATTAATTAGCTATTGGAACGAAAAGGACCCTCATACATTTGTCTACAAATGGTCAAAATTTCAATAATTTCCGTTCCATAGTTTTTGCATAGTAACAATTCAAAATTGTCAAAGTGAAGATTTTCTGAAACAGCGGCAGCGGCGGCGGCGGCGACTGTTACTTTTTTTTTAATATAGAGAGATTGATTGTCTGCCAAATTGTAACCGAGAGTTGGAATTAAAAGTACTAGGCATTAAAATGTTGGGAAGGATGAGCCGTTACAACACTATTTTTTTTTATTTAATTATATTTTTAAAAAAACTTTTATGAAGGAAAATAAAAAAGTGTTTTTTTAAAGACAGCATTATGTATCCTATCACAAGTAGAAAAGTCGATTGAACTTATTTTTAATGGAAATAATTATTAAATATAACATGCATACAGTCGCTTAACAGTTTTAAGTTTAACCTCTAATGAACTAAAAGTTACACCACCATGACAGGTCTCAAAGAAAAGAACTCTACGCGAAACCCGCAATTCTTTGGAACATCAACTTTGGCATAGTTTCTGGAGAGAGGAATAAGTTGGCGGGCGGGCGTACGCCAATCTCACTTCCCACCACCCCCCAAAAAAGTACAGAGTCCCGTTTCTCCTAGGGCTGCCAAGCGACAAAATCTCGTTGCAGACCTATATCAAGTAAACTAATTCTAAAAATCATACAACTCAGATTGAGTATCTGAGTTTGATATTGGTGGCTAAACATTTTAATCTAGCTAATATAAAAAACATCCTAAAAATTATTAAATTTTTCTTAAAATTTAGTAAGTGTATTGAATATTAATAAACAACAAAAAATTATAAGCCTTGCCATTTACCTTAAGTAATTATTAATAGTTATAGTATATTGTTATGGTTCTTGTGTATTATCTTGTTGACTGCAATGGGGTTTGATAATGTTTATGAATTCAGAAGCACAGTCGACTGGATAATATGCAAGAACATTTGTTTACTTATTGTGATATGGATCTGCAGAAGCTTAAAAGTTTTTTCAAAAATAGAGTATACAATACATTATATTGCAATGTAGAAGCAGAACCTAAATATTGATAAATATTCAATATTTTCTAACTACAGTCAACTCCGCTTAATGTGATCACTTTTGTCCAAGAGTAGAACAATAACAATATCCAATTGATAATAAGCGTTTGGTTTAAAATCTCAACTATGTAGTCCTAATTGAAGTATTTAAAATGGTTTTCAGTATGTATTTTGCAACTTTTACATTCTTAAACAAACAAAAACATATAACACTAATAAATTAATGCATAATTTGTATGTTCATATATTTAAATTGGCCTACCAACAAGAAAAAAGGTTTTGAGGAGATTTCACCAAATTTTGATAACATTAAGCGAAATGTTGATCACATAAAGTGTTTATGTGACGCATTTTACATTAAATGAAATGGGAGTAATCGGGACCGGTCAATTTTGATAATATTAACTGTGATCACATTAAGCGGAGTTGACTGTAGTTTGATTTTAACTAAACTTGTTAAAATTTAATTATATATAGAATAGCACAGAAAGAATTTTAAAATTGTTTTGAAAATATTACTGAATCAATTATTACTAGAATCGGTTACTTATGTTGGTTTAAATAATAACTCTGCAAAACCTAAACAAATTGTAAAAAATTGCTTTCCAAATTACTGGTTTTTAAAAATTTATTTAGCTGTATGGGATTTAATTACTAAATTTTAAAATAATTTTGTTACGTCCTGATAGTTAATTTTTCGGCACTGTTTATTCTAATAAATTTAATCCCCTCAGAAATAGTAACAATCCAACTAAAGGTTACTGCGCCATACTGCAACTATTCACACCAGTTGGGTCACCACAGTTACAACTTGTAACAGATTCCTCGTTGTGCACAACGAGGACCCATGCATGGGAAACTGTTCGAGTATATAAATATACGGGGTAATTCAAAACTCAGGGGCAAAAATGCTAGAAGTTTTAGAATACCCAAAGACAATTCCAGAGAGCTCCTGGAGGGTCCTTCAAAGCAATCCTGAGGTTCTTGGAGTCCAAAAGCAATGTTTACCATTGGCAAACGGTTGGAGGTAGAAATGAAATTCCAGTACCAATTATCATGTTTCAACTTTCTAATCAAAACTTAAAGATTTTGTTTCTTAAGGGTGTTTTTTGTCCTTCAAAATCCAACAGTAGAGAAATTACTATTGTCGCATTTGGAAAACTACCTATTAAGAACAAAAACTTTACAGTTTTCACATTTTATTAGTAAAGTTGAAACATGATAATTGGTACTGGAGTTTCATTTCTACCTCCAACCGTTTGCAAAAAATTTCATGAAAAAAAAAACAGTAATCTGTAAAAATTACGGCACGCTGTAAAATAACGGAATCGCTGTAAAAATTACGGCGCGCTGTAAAATTACGGAACGCTGTAAAATAACGGAACGCTGTAAAATTACGGAACGCTGTAAAATAATGGCGCGCTGTAAAATTCAAAGAATACAGTACTGCTGTTAAATTACAGTCAAAAGTGTCACCCATATTGCCAGCACTTTTGGCTGTAAATTTACTGTGGTTTTTTTTACAGTGTACACCCATGGTTTTAACCAGGGTTAATTCTAAAAGAAGAAACTTACAATGGGATTGAGTGGAGGGTGGAGGCAGAATCAGGGATGGCAGGAGAGGTCTCGGTATCCGGCAGAGTAGCCACTCACTAGAGCAGGAGACGGGGTCCATATATTACTAGATCCATGAAGACTGGCGGTGTGTCGCTGGAACTGCTGCGAAGGCAGCTGCTGCAGCTCTTGTTGCCTGAAAAAAAAGATGCGTTTAGGCACGATGCTACTCTGTGAATCATATGACAGTATCAAATGAGTAATTCTAAAAGCAGAAACTTACAATGGGATTGAGTGGAGGTGGGGGCAAACTCAGGGATGGCAGGAGAGGTCTCGGTATCCGGCAGAGTAGCCACACACTAGAGCAGGAGACGGGGTCCATATATTTCTAGATCCATGAAGACTGGCGGTGTATCGCTGGAACTGCTGCAGCTCTTGTTGCCTGAAAAAAAGATGTGTTTAGGCACGATGCTACTCTGTGCATCATATGACAGTATCAAATGAGTAATAGACGACATTAGTGTGACGTCACTTGCTTGTTTGGAAACGTTGATTCTATCCGTGATTGGTTCCGTGATTGGAAGTAAATCCGTACGGATCCGTACGGAACCAATCACGGATGGAATCAACGTTTCCAAACAAGCAAGTGACGTAATGACTAATGTCGTCTATCATAAAAGCAGAAACTTACAATGGGATTGAGTGGAGGTGGGGGCAAACTCAGGGATGGCAGGAGAGGTCTCGGTATCCAGCAGAGTAGCCACACACTAGAGCAGGAGACGGGGTCCATATATTACTAGATCCATGAAGACTGGCGGTGTATCGCTGAAACTCGTGCGAAGGCAGCTGCTGCAGCTCTTGTTGCCTGAAAAAAAGATGTGTTTAGGCATGATGCTACTCTGTGTATCATATGACAGTATCAAATGAGTAATTCTAAAAGCAGAAACTTACAATGGGATTGAGTGGAGGTGGGGGCAAACTCAGGGATGGCAGGAGAGGTCTCGGTATCCGGCAGAGTAGCCACTCACTAGAGCAGGAGACGGGGTCCATATATTACTAGATCCATGAAGACTGGCGGTGTATCGCTGGAACTGCTGCAGCTCTTGTTGCCTGAAAAAAAGATGTGTTTAGGCACGATACTACTCTGTGCATCATATGACAGTATCAAATGAGTAGTTAATTTTCCAAAGCCCCCTACAATACTGTATCTTTATCCGTGTGTGGTTTGGTCCCCAACTAGTACTTTGTAACAGTAATAAATTACATGGGATCAATTAGAAGTTAAATAATTAACCGGATTGTATCAAATTGTTTAATCGTGGGAGCAACAATGAGCTCCACAATAAAATGGGGGGTATGGGGGTCCTCCCCCAGAAAGATGTTTTGAATTTGACTCTTAAAAATAGATTTTCAGCTTGTGTTTTAGTAATTTGGGATAAATTGCATCAGTTTAACATCATTCTCTAAGAAAATTATTAATATTTGTCTTGCTCCCCCCCCCGTGGGGAGCCTAACGTTTAGAAATATAGATTTATTATCAAATCTTATTTTTAAAAAAAACTAATTTTGCATTATCAGCACATTAAAGTAACCACTCACATGTACTTTTACTTTAATTGTCCTTAGCATTTGACACTGAGTAGGGTAATTTAATTTTTCTTATTGCTTTTTTATTCTTTTTACTCTACAGTAACTTGAATAATTTCAAACGTCAACAACATGTTCATAAAATTGTAGAAAAGATCATACCATATTCAGACAAATTCAAAATCTTGTTGTGACCCACCAAAAATTGACTGGCGACCCACATTTGGAGAACCTCTGGAATAGTCCATTTTATCAGTATAATTTAAAGTAAAGATCAGAAAGAAAGTATCAGAAAATTTAAAGTAAGTCAGTAGGTAAGTTGAGCAAACCTGATAAGTGTCCCAGTACAAAATAAAAAGGTTAAGATGTGAAAACAAACTCGACAAACAAAGATTGTCTTCAGTTTTTAAAATAAGAAAAACTTTCTAATGCGCCTAATGCATGTCTTGGGATTTCAGGGAGCGTCTGGTAACAATTAAAAATAATTTGTATATTATATCATCGCCGCTCCGGTGCAACAATGACGCAAATGTAAAAATTGAAATTTCTACTACACGGGAGCTTGGCAGCAAGGCTTCTAGATTGGCCACGATATCGCGCGAAGTCGAAAAAGTCGAGTCAATCTTTGGTGATCATTTCAATTGCCGCAAAGATAAATCGCCAAAAACGGCTTGAAATGCCTAAACGCTTAAATCATGGCCTAACCAGTATCGCACGTCTTCTAATATTCTTCACTAAGTTAAGCACCTTCAGGCGCAGTCAGTATTTGGGAGGGTGACCACCAAACATCGCACCTCACAGTGGTGTCGGAAGAAAAAAAAATATAAAAAAACTCTGTAGTATTTGTATCTAACCACTTTATTTTTTTAAAAATCTTTTGTTTTTGTGCTGGTTATGCAGCTGTGTATTCTAGATTTCAAACGCCTCGCGAGCAGATGGATTTTTTTGGGTCTTGGCTTTATTGTTTTTATTCTGTTTTCTGAATAAACGTCAGGGCGAGAATTATTTATTTCTTTTATTTATTCCTTTTGGAAGCGAAATTAAGTTAGCATCTAGAAATACTTCATTTAAGAGATCTACAAATTGTATTAATTTTAAAGTAGGGTCGTTATTTTATGACCACCATGTATTTGGAGGAACTTGTTATTACTTCCAATTTTTTGGTTAAAATCCATATATTTTGGGGGATTGTGTAATCCATGGAACCCTACAATCACAGCACTACCACCATCGGTTCTATCCAAAACAATGGACATGTAAAGTAAAACGCACGTAATTTAGTATTAATTTATTTATTAAATTAAAATTGTTCTCTGATCGGATCGTCAGAGTTTAATTTCAAAGACTGATTATAGTTCCAGTGCACCATTATAAAAAATATTTGTCATTAGCATATTAGCATAATTTTCAAAAGAATGCACCGATAAACGATTGGAAAAAGTTTTTATTGAGAATTTGCCTAGTAAATCTAAAAATACCTCTGAAATCGACGATAAAAAAAATCGTAATTTAATAATATATAAATTCTCATCATATTTAATAATTTAATAATATACTCATTCATTATTTAGGGTAGAATATTTCTGATAACAGGTAGATCTTTTAAAAAATAAAACCAAATATGAGCAAGAAACGAGAGAAAACGCACCGATGATTGATTTGATCACTTGGTCACCCTCCCAAATACTGACAGCACCCGAAGGTGCTTAACTTCCGTGAAGGAAGTTGATAATCGATATGCCAGCTAAACCATGATTTTCGGCGACTTTTTTTTTAGCGGCGATCGCCAAAAATAACACCGTTGTTTCTTGGCTCGACTTTGATTTGGCTACCAATCTAACTTGTTGCCAAGCTACTGAACGGTAAATATTTACCAAGTTGCATTTGCGTCATTGTTGCACCGGAGAGGCGATATGTATTTAAATTTAAAATTTACCCCGACTAATAAAGTTGCTGTGTTTTCGTAATTGATGTTACATCATCATCAATCCCCAACTAGAGCAGTCGCCAAGTTCGGCAACAGCTTTAGTTGGTGATCGCTGTAGCAGAGCTGCACTAAATCTTTTCTAAGAACTTTTTGATCATTCATTATTGTAACACAAATAGTACACTCATCTATATAACTTTTAAATTTGTTAACATAATACAAATTTCAATTCAACCAAGTTCCCCGGTACTCCTAGTTAGGTTTAGCTTACGTTAGCTTAGATAATCTAAACTTAATACAGGGTGTCCCGTAAATGATGTGTCACACTTCTAGGGGGGATAGTAGACACCTAGACGAGTCAGAATCACATCCCAAGTAGCATGGAACCTTACGGCGAACCTTTTCCTTTTATTGTTATTGGGACATTACAAAAACCCAACAAATGGTTGGGTTGCGGAAACCATAGAAACCATTGGAAAACAAAAGAATGCCTTTCTGCGCATGCGTCATGTTCACTCGCCATGACGCGACAGAATTCTCGCCTTTCAAAATGGACGCCTACCCAAGTTCAAGTGAGTAGTATTTTAAAACTTTTTATCTTATTTACTTTTAACCTCGATTGGGATAATTTATAATCACCGGTTCATTGCATGAATTTGATCAAGCACTCAATCCGGAAAATGTATGTAAACAAATCCAATCCAATCATTGCGTGGATTTGTTTACATCCTTAATGTTGTTAAATTCGTTTTCAGCAAAAGTATTTTGGACGAGATTTCTCTTCTTTGTTG
This sequence comes from Tetragnatha montana, assembly GCA_963680715.1. Lineage (NCBI taxonomy): Eukaryota > Metazoa > Arthropoda > Arachnida > Araneae > Tetragnathidae > Tetragnatha > Tetragnatha montana. The sequence goes on along the minus strand of OY796679.1, from coordinate 125,060 downwards.
TTTTTCCTGAAAGTTTCTTTTCTTTCTACCTCTCATAAGCAACCGAGTTCTATGATGAGTGGTGGTAAGTTCAAAACGTGAATTTGAATGAGTTGGGTTGTGAAATAAATTGTAAGATCCTGACCTGTGTTTCCAATACTAATCGTAGCTTTTAATGACATTATTTTAAAATTTGAGTTGAGACATTAATATTAGGTGCATGTTATGCTTTCTGTAGTTGTGTTAATGACCTATTATGTTTAAATTTCCTTCTCAAAATTTTCAAAATCTCATTAGTTTTTGTATACAGTGTATGTAAATATCATATATTTACTACACATTAGGTAACTCTTGATATCTTTAAAAATCTTTTGTGTAAACTTAATATGTGAATATATCTCCCACAATGCAGAATTTTTTTTCTACCAAGCCACATGACCTAGGTTTAAATTCTCACCCCCTTAGATGGTTCATAGACTGAAAACCAAGTAGGATCTGGAATGAAAACTGTGGTCATGTGTTTTACCACTTAACTGGGACATTACCTTAAACACCCCTTGATCACAAAAATATGCGAGCTTTGTAGGCCTTGGTCATTAGTGCACTAAATGAGCTTATTGTAATCTTTTCATAATTCAATGTTTTGATAAAGTTATAACATCCCTTTGACTGAAGTAGTAATCTAGGTCGACAAATGGTGAGGCATTTCATTTGCCATTCATTGTTAGCATATTGTTTTGAAAATCTATCTATCCTAAAATAGATTGATAATAACCGATTTGATACTAAAAAGTTTCAAACAGCGTAACTTGAGTGTTTGCTTTAAAATCACACTATGTAGTCCAAATTCAAAGTAGGTATTTAAAATGATTACCAAGTATTTTGAAACTTACATTCTTAAACAAAAATATGAGAATAGAACATATAAAACTAATACATTAATGACTCATTTTGTATGATAATGTTATAAATTTGGCCTTCAAATGGGATTCATGACATCACTGACAAGAAAGGTTGGAATCTAGAATAGTTGCAACTTATTCAAAACAGGTCCTCCATGGCATACAGCTACTGCCAATTTAAACAGTCGTCAAACTTTGCGACTGCTCTACAGCTCTTTAGAAAATCTCCCTAATTGCCGTAAATTCCCTTTTTGAATCTTTTAGAGATAATTTATCTTCAACGACTTACATTTAATCTCGTGTTCTATTATTAATGGTACTTATCCGTTAGCTGGGCACAAATGTCGCCAATTGTGAACTAAATGCTCGCCAAGCAAAGCGAATGACAATACAGTCAAGTGAAAACGAAACAAATGCAGTAGGCGACAGTTGGAACAGAGAATTTCTTAATTCATTCTAAATTTTTTCGGGATTTTTTGCTTGCGCTCGTTTAACGGATAAGAACCATATTAATTATTCACCCCTTTATGGGAACAGATTTGATGTAGGTTGAATGGTCACCAGTGGTGGATCCAGGGGGGTGGCATTCTGGAAAGTGCCCCTCCTTGGACCCAAACATACTCATAAGTACGAAAAAAGTCTCAAAAAGAACTCAAAATGAGTTAAAACCCAACTTTTGCAGGTCAAGGGTCAAGTTTCAAAATTTTTTCTTGGGGAGGACCCTTATAGCCCCCAGCAGTACCAAAAGGGGATCTTGAGTGATACCTTTTAGAAAATCCCCAACATTTTGACATTTTTCTCGAAAGGTAAAGGTGATAGTCTGAAAAAGTGGCCTCTTCCTTGGAGGCGTGCTGGATCCGCGCCTGATGGTCACTGCTATAGAGCATTCGCCAAGTTGGCAGTCACTGTGAAGGACCTATACCAAATCTGTTCCTATTTATGATACATATTCATTACATATTTTTATAATGTTTTGTTTTAGATTCTGCAATAGGATGAATATTATGCTCCTGAAATTTGAAGGAAGTTATGTTCCACCTCCATCTACCATTTTGCTGGTCATTGGCCATAAGTAAGTAAATCAAATTAAAACTTCTAAAAGTTATCTCATGTCACCTTAGATGTAGGTGAATCTTTTATGAACAGTTCCTTAAAAAAATTTGTGATTGGGTTTTGCTACGTTAAGATTAGAACTTTTCATTCATTGGGGGAACTAAAAACAGCTGAACACCAAGTAGTATCTGTGCTTTAAAGCAGTGGTCTCCAACCCCTGGTCTGCGGAACGATGCCGGTCCGTGGATCAAATGGTACAGGGCCGCGGGTCGACCATTTCATTGAAAATGAATTTAAATTCTTAGGGTTTATACTCCAAATTAAAAACATCTGTGTTTCATTAAATTTTATTTATTTTAAAAAGGGGCCCGAAGGTAGTGACATAAATCATGCACACCATGAGAACTATCTTATTTTTCCTAGAAAACTGAATAAAAACGCTTCATTAGAAATCCATAAATTTTTATATTCTTTTTTTGTGGTGAACTTGTTCAACCCGGAAGTAATGGTGACAGTTGTCTAAATTTTTTGTTACAACTATAAGTTAATGAAAAGAAAATCCATAAAACAGTACATTTTTCTGCGAAACAGAAAGAAAAATAAAGAAAAAGTGTAATAATATCAATGCGCTTTGTCGGATTCATCTTTTTGTAAAGAATTGAAAATTCGCGTATTTTAAACTTCCGAAAATCCCATTACATTGAAAATGAAACCAAAATCAATGCCACCCCCAGCGGGCCGCGGTAAAATTATCAAACGTTGACCGGTCCTTGGTGGTAAAAAGGTTGGGGAACATTGCTTTAAAGCACCATTTGTTTATCTGACAACCTAAAAACATAAATTATGTGCCATATCCTATTTACTTAACACATTAGTTGTTCTTGGGGTCCTACCCAGAAGTGGGTTCAATCGCCAAGCGAAGCAAGCAGTGCTAAAGATCAGTTGTCAAACCCATTGATTGCATATTTGCGAGCTTATGCGATGTGATTTTCTCATTGCCATTGTCATGTACCTCTACGCCGCTTGCTTATTGGGTAGAAAATAAAATGTTAGTTTGAAGAGAGATCGTAATTGCCGAAAATTTTATGATTGAATGTTTTTAATTTCAATTTGAAGGTTTAAGTAATTTGAATTTTTTTATACTTCCTTAAACTTTGAGTTATTAGTTTCCTGGCCTGTATACGATGTAATGGGTTTATCGTTGGGTCGTAATTTTATTATGATTCCGAAGTTGTTAAATAACTTTTTTCATCTCTATTTTCTTCTAATAATGAGGTAAGTTTGTTTATTCTACCTGTTATTTCTTGTAATTTCAAATGAATGTTAGCAAGCGTCATGATTTGGGTGGTTAACCAGGGTTTGTTTGTTGATGTTTATTCAAGTTAGTATTGGGTTAATTTTCAAAATATCCATGTTATTGATATTCATATTTGATTCAAACCACTTTTAAAAGAATAGCAGTAAGACACAGTATTATGAAAGAAGTGTTTATTTATTTTTGTAAATACACGACATTAGTCATGACATCACTTGCTTGTTTATAAACATTAATTCCATCCGTGATTGGTTCCGTATGGAATTACTTCCAGCCACGTAACCAATCACGGATGGAATCAACGTTTCTAAACAAGCAAGTGACGTCACACTAATATTGTCTATTGCATACTGTTTGTTTACACCCCACAACAGGGCCGTATCCAAGGGGGGGGTTAGGGGTTCAACCCCCCTCCCCCCCCCGAAATTTTGACATCAATTTTTATACTGCTATTTTTCTTGAAAATTATGTCTCACAAGGAGCGATATCCTCTTCGGGTATAACCCAAAGGGTCTCAAAATGAGTCAAAACCCTACTTTTAAGGGTAAAATTTCCAAAATTTTTCTGGGGGAGGACCCCCAAACCCCCTCGAAATTTTGAAATCTATTAAGTATACGGTTTTTCCTTCAAACTTGGGTGATTTATAAGGATTGGTCCTCTTTAATGTAACCTAATGTGTCTCAAAATGAGTTAAAATGCCACTTTTAGGGGAAAAATTCAAAAATTTTCTGGAGTAGGAACCTAAAAACCCCCTTAACATTTCGCCATTTATTACAATATACCTTCTTTTTACCCTGAAAATTCGGCCGCTTACAATGAGTGGTGCTCTATGGGTGTAATCTAAAGGGTCTCAGAAATGAGCTAAAACACTCTTTTGAGGGGCAAATTTCCAAAAATTTTTAATTGTTATATTTAAGTATTTAGTATTGGGTTAATTTTCAAAATATCCATGTTATTGATATTCATATTTGATTTAAACCACTTTTAAAAAAATAGCAGTAAGACAGAAGACACAGTATCATGAAAGAAGTATTTATTATTTTTGTAAATAGACGGCATTAGTCATGACGTCACTTGCTTGTTTGGAAACGTTAATTCCATCCGTGATTGGTTCCGTATGGAATTACTTCCAGTCACGTAACCAATCATGGATGGAATCAACGTTTCTAAACAAGGAAGTGACGTCACACTAATATCGTCTATTGCATACTGTTTGTTAACACCCCACAACTAGGATGTTATAATTAAGTAAATACAAGAAACTATTTAAATCAAAAGGAATTCATTGTTTTTAAAGAATTTGCTCCTTCCTAATTGCTGTGGACTTTTTGAATCTGTTAGAGATAATTAATCTTCAACGACTTACATTTCATCTTGTGTTTTATTATTAATTATTCACCCCTCTATGGGAACAGATTTGATTTAGGTTGAATGGTCACTGCTTTAGAGCATTTGCCAAGTTGGCCGTTGCTGTGGAGGACCTTTATCAAATCTGTTCCAATTATAGTCTGTGTAAATAAAATCGGCGGTTTCACGTCATGCTTTACCATGGCAACGCCGAAGAAATACATGGAGAAAAAACTCAAGGTCAACCGCCGATTCTATTTACACAGACTATAATGATATTCAAAACATTTATTACATATTTTTATTATATTTTTTTTAGATTCTGCAATATGATTAATTTGAAGGCTTAGAAGAAATGTTCTATCACCTGCCATTTGCTGGTTATGAGTAAGTATGTCAAATTAAAACTAAATTTAATGAACTATCTTTCTAAGTTGTTATTTAAAGGACTCTTTTTGTTTTAAAAGTCGTTATCTCAAAGTGACAGGGGAGGGAGGGGGTCAGAAATGTTGGGGAGAAAGTGACATGTTTTATGGACACCCTCCTTAAAAAATTCACTGAAAATTTGTGATTGGGCTTTGCTACGTTGAGATTATAACTTTTCATTGATTGCAGAACTTAATATCTGAACACCAAGTAGCATTGTGCTTTAAAGCAACTTTTTTTCTCAGGTAGCAGCCTCCCCCGCAGCGATTACACCTACAGGTCACCGCCAGTCGCTCCAGCCAGTGCCCTATGACATCAATGCCCGGACCTCTCCTGCCACCCCGGAGTCTGTTTCCACCCAATTCCATCGTAAGTTTCTGCTTTTTGGATTACTCAATTGATACTGTCGCGTAGCTGCCAAGTACTCAGATTTTATTGGAGGGTTCTTATGTATTATCCAGTTGACAGTGCCGCTGAATTCAAAAAATTGGTTAAAGTCTATCGTCTGTTCTATACTTGTGTCGCTTAACTTAACGGCTGTCGACGGGATATACGCAAGTACCTAGTTACTGAGATTTTCATCTTTACTCTGATAATCAGATTTCCCCCTTAAAACTAGTTTTTTAAATTGCAATTAGTATTGTGTAAAAAGGAGATAAGAAAACGCAGTGCCCCACTTTTTTTTTATTGCTACATGTTGAAATTAAATTTTTTTATTCATTGGTGGAACTTGCATCATGCAATAAAACATCTTTTTCCCTTGGCAGCAAGAGCAGCAGCTGCCGGTATTGCGCCAGCAGACTTCTACGATAGAACCAGGCTGACTAGCCCACGAATTCCCCCACTAACTAGCAGCAGCGAGTAGCTTCTTCAGCTAGAGTATGATGTGACAGCAGGATCCAGGGATGCACTGTCAGAAAAGTAACAGCACTAAAATGTAGACTTAGTGGACAAGAAAAGCTGACGGGTGAGTTAAGATATTATTTTAGTCGCATTGCTATGATTATGACCCAGCCCAGTAAAGAATTTAAAAGACAAAAACAAACGAAATTCAAACCATTTGAGCCTGAACTAAAGTCTTTGGCCAAAAAGCAAAAGTCTTCTACCACTGGGTCAACTCTTAGTGAGCGCGGCTCTCAAGGGTGTCTTATCGGTGTTTGTAAATTTCATATTTACTCCTATAATTAGATTTCCCCCTTAAAATTGCCATCAGTATTATGTAAAGGAAATTGGGGTTAGAAATTTTAGCATACTTTAATCGGATTATAGTTAGGAGAAAAGATAGAAAACGAAAATCAAGGTTCTTTGCAGCCATGAGGTTGGCAACTATGCTGTCATATGTGACCCAGTGAACAGTTAAACCATTTTACATAGCTTTATTTCTTGTATGATATTAAAAACTAAAATGCAGCGTTAGAAAATGGAAAAATAACTCACTGGTTCTGCAAACTATTACTTTGCAAATCTTACTGGTCCTCAACCAAAATGACTTGTCTGGCAAATTAAAAAGAAAAGGTTCCAAACTTCCAATTTATTTAAAGTAGTTACTGCAGTTAAAGTGAATACCAAATATTAATTCTAAAAAACTAAAAATATCTATTTATTTAGTACACTTTTCTTGATGAAATGTTAGTATTTCTCTAATTGATATAAAATTTCTAATTAGTTATGCAGCAAAAAAAAGAGACTAGAACTGGAGAGTGAGATATTTTTCCCCCACTGGTCTGCTGGACTAGTGATTTTCTGAGTAGTGGCCAGAGCCTATTTTCAGTCGTCTCGGACCAGTGTTAATTTTGATCACTGCTGATATGCTATCTCTCAAATGTATATATTATATATGTAATTATAGTCGGTTCACAGTTTGGGGAAATGTTTACAATCTGTACTATTTTTTTCATTGAGGGCTTATTCCCACTTATAAGAAATTTTAAAATTATATTTTTAAGCTATGCAAATGGATCAAAGAGTATAATGAAACTCATGTTTGTTTTAATTTTTTATAATTTATGATACTTACTAATATTTTGCAGTTAATGTTTTCCAGAAGTTTTTAACACATTTAAAAAGCTTGTAAAATGTCTTATTTAAAAAATGTGCATTTTACCTTGGTTAAAATATAAATATTGATTTGTTAATAGTACATAAACATCAAACCTTGTTTTTCCCATTTTCCCCACCTGGCTCTACAAATTATATTTCAAAATGAAAATTTTGGCAACCAAGGAATTTACATAAATTGTTTGGACTTCAGTCCACCAGTTGCTAACCATTGGTCTATAATTTTCTGCATTGTATTGAATATTATTTAGAATTAATTTTTTGAATGGGTTAATGCGAAAGTACTTTTTTTAATAGTTAAAAATAAAATTGCTAAATTTTTTTTGCAGGAGCTGTCAGTTGCATTTGATGTCCCCTGAAATAGTATTATTTGAATCATTTTTTTAAACAAATTTTAATTATATTACATTTTTAAGTTTAGTTATTACCTTCACAGTTTATATTTAATGTATATTTTTTATATGAACACTTTAACCTTGATCCCTGTGATGCTAGAAAGCTGTTTGTAAAATTTGTCCTGTTTGTATCAGTTGTTCAATAAACTTGATTTTTCTTACACTTAATGTGTTGAAATAAGTTTTTTAAATAAAAATGTGTCCATCTTGAATTATACTTCTATTTAAAGGTGAGTTTTTTCATTAGTGCTTTAAGAGCCTAAATTAAAAAAAATTTTTGTAGAAATTAAAATATGTATGTATGTTTTGTTTTTATGAATTTTAAGAACTTAATTTTAAATTTATTTTATTACTTCATTTTACTGTATTTACTTAATAATTACTTTGAAGTATTCTGTAATCATACAGCATAAAATTCGAGTTACTTTTTGTTAAAAGTGGTGTGTTGACCTAGCTAAAAAGTTGTGATAAATTACTTTTATTTCCAGAGTTATAAGTTTAGTATCGCATTTTTTATTTTTTCGGTGTTTCTTTATTGAATTATGATACAAAATTTTCCCTGAAAATATGTATTATATACTGTGCAATATTTCGGGAAAAATTTTGCAACATCATAATTCAACAAAGAAACTCCGAAAAAAATAAAAAATGCGATATTAAACCTAAACATCAATATAGAATGAAGATATTTTGGAAACCTTACAAAAACCAATGACCGCAATAGTGAACGAAGGTTTTTTGGCATTGGTTGCCGCAGTCTACATGAAAAAAACATTTTTCTAAGGTTGCTATGAAATCTTTCAACAACCTGGCTCAAGAATATTGAAACAAGGTTTTTTTTCTTAATCTTGTAAAAACCTGTACCCCTAACCTTTACACAAGGTTCTTCAGCAAGGTTACAAAAAAGGTTGGAAATGTTGACTGGCGTACCTTTTTTTGAGGTTGTTGTAAGGTTTTTTTTGGGTTTTTGGGTTGTAAATAAAAACCCAAAAAAACCTTTTTTTGGGTTGCAATGCATGGATGAAAAAACCTTAAAAAAACCCAAAAATGCTACATGGGCATAGGATTTGGGGTCCCAGACCCAATCCCAGGGAGTTAAAAATGGAGCGACACCCCAAAACACTTATTGAAAAATTCAATTTGTAGAAGAACTACTATTGGTAAAAATGTAATTATGGTCTCAAATTTTGTGGTTTAATATGATCTTCAAAATTATCTTGGCAGTTTTCACTTTAAAATTTCTTTTATTACGAAAAAAGTTAAAAAACAGTAAAAAAATGTGAAAAATATGCCAAAACTTTATTTTGTTTTCCGAAATCCATTCTTTTGATTTGATAATCTGAAAGAGCATAATTAATAAACCTTAAGTCCCAAGTTTCACGTCAACACCATCAGTATTAAACGCTTAAGAGCCTGTTAAAGTTAGTTTTAGGCGTGCAAAAACGACTTCGGAAAACGAACGTTTAGGGAGAACGTACGGATAGATGCTAGCCAAATTTCCCAACATTATTTGCGATACGAGATTCTTCGCCAACTAACGCTTCTACAAGTAGTCCAAACTTCCTTGGCGATATGTGGCCTTAGTTTTCGGATCGTCACTAGAAGTCTAAAAGGTAAATGTATTCAAGCTATCAAATCAGACACTCAAGAAAAAATTGTTACTATACCTAAGAAAATAAGCAATGTTTGTTTAGCAAAAGGGATAGTTACAACTTATTTTTATTCTTAAGTCTCTGTTTTGTTAAGTTTAATAAACATTTACCCTCTAGACTTCTGTGACGGTCCGAAATCGAAGGCAAAAAAATTTAAGTAAATTAATTAATTTATCTATTTTTTTTTTCACAATAATTCCCATACCATAAAAATGTGAACCACCGTGCCAACTTTGAACACTTTTTGTAAATAGTTTTTGTCGTTATTTTCCATTATACCCCTGCACTAGGATAGGTCAGTCGGCGGATCTTCGATCGCTGGGTTCGTGATTTCGAATTGCGATGCAAGGTTGGTTTCTATTAGTAATAGAGAAATGTCAATGGGAATAAGCAAAGTGTATGGGGGCTCTCCACTCACCGTCCGATAAGCAATATCTTAGGTTTGTAATAACTTTAAATAACCTGCATTCTTTTATTTTGCAAATTTCTTGTATCGGAAGTTGAGGGGAGACCTTGCATACCCACTTGCTTATTATATCATTCCTTAATTAATAGGAACCAATCTTGTATCGCAACCCGAAATCACGAACCTATCGATTGAGGATCCACCGACTGACGTATCCTAGAGCGGGGGTATAATGGAAAATAACCACAAAAACTATGTTCAAAAGATATTTTAAGAACCATATTTGTAAATAATAAAGTCTTCTGTTTTTTTTACCTAAGTTATCAAATGTACAGTTTTTCTCATTAAACGCAATAAGTAGTAATGCTGTTTGCATGATTGATACATTTGTAAAACCAACACAACTGTCGATTGAATAAAAAACTATCGATAATATCAGATAATTTCTAACAGTTCATACTATTGATTTTTAAGATCGATAGTTCCTAAAAATACAGTTAAATCATGTTTGTTCTTTATGTTCAAAAAATTTTTAAGTTAAATTAATTAATATCTTGTTTCCTAAAAATAATAGGTACTTACGTATTATCCCGTCGACCGTTCAGCGGCCGTCCAATTCAGCGGCACAGTAATAGTAAAGTCAATGGGATTTTATAACGTTTTCGGATTAAGCGTCACGGTCGACATGATAATACGTAAGTACCAAATAATAAGAATTAAGAATTAACATTTTACGCTTTTGCAATTTTCATCTCGTCAAATTGTTCAATTGGCGGATTTAAGATATTTTCATACTCATCTCCTGTCTCGCCAAATAGGGCGAGGAATGAAAGTTGGCAGACATCTATCCGTAACTAGTAGATTATCCCTGAAAGTTCGTTTTCCGAAGTCGTTTTTGCACGCCTAAAACTAACTTTAACAGGCTCTCAAGCGTTTAATACTGATGGTGTTGACGTGAAACTTGGGACTTAAGGTTTATTAATTATGCTCTTTCAGATTATCAAATCAAAAGAATGGATTTCGGAAAACAAAATAAAGTTTTGGCATATTTTTCACATTTTTTTACTGTTTTTTAACTTTTTTCGTAATAAAAAAAATTTTAAAGTAAAAACTGCCAAGATAATTTTGAAGATCATATTAAACCACAAAATTTGAGACCATAATTACATTTTTACCAATAGTAGTTCTTCTACAAATTGAATTTTTCAATAAGTGTTTTGGGGTGTCGCTCCATTTTTAACTCCCTGGGATTGGGTCTGGGACCCCCAAGTCCTATGTGATTCTGACTCGTCTAGGTGTCTACTATCCCCCCTAGAAGTGTGACACATCATTTACGGGACACCCTGTATAAAGCAAATGGCACAGCTGTAATAAGAGTCCTCCATTTGGCGACTCGCGTTGCGGTTGCCAAGTTGGCTGTATATCACGATTAGATATAGTGTACAGGGTGTCCCGTAAATGATGTGTCACACTTCTAGGGGGGATAGTAGACACCTAGACGAGTCAGAATCACATAGGATTTGGGGTCCCAGACCCAATCCCTGGGAGTTAAAAAAGGAGCGACACCCCAAAACAAGTATTGAAAAATTCAATTGGTAGAAGAACTACTATTGGTAAAAATGTAATTATGGTCTCAAATTTTGTGGTTTAATATGATCCTCAAAATTACCTTGACAGTTTTCAATTTAAATTTTTTTTTATTACGAAAAAAGTTAAAAAACAGCAAAAAAATGTGAAAAATATGCCAAAACTTTATTTTGTTTTCCGAAATCCTTTCTTTCGATTTGATAATCTGAAAGAGCATAATTAATTAACCTTAAGTCCAAAGTTTCACGTAAATAGCATCAGTATTAAACGCTTGAGAGCCTGTTAATGTTAGTTTTATGGGAGCAAAAACGGCTTCGGAAAACGAACGTTCAGGGACAATCTACAAGTTACGGATAGATGCTCGCCAAATTTCCCAACATTATTTGCGATACGAGATTCCTCGCCAACCTACGCTTCTACAGATAGTTCAAACTTCCTTGGCGATGTGTGGCCTTAGTTTTCGGATCGTCACTAGAAGTCTAAAAGGTAAATGTATTCAAGCTATCAAATCAGACACTCATGAAAAAATTGTTACTATACCTAGGAAAATAAGCAATGTTTGTTCAACTTATTTTTTCTTAAGTCTCTGTTTTGTTAAATTCAATAAACATTTATCTTCTAGACTTCTGTGACGGTCTGAAATCGAAGGCAAAAATTTAAGTAAATTAATTAATTTACTAATTTTTTTAAAAAATAATTCCCATCCCATAAAAAAGTGAACCACCATGCCAACTTTGAACACTTTTTGTAAACAGTTTTTGTCGTTATTTTTCATTATACCCCTGCTTTAGGATAGGTCAGTCGGCGGATCCTCGATCGCTGGGTTCGTGATTTCGAATTGCGATACAAGATTGGTTTCTATTAATCGAGAAATGTCAATGGGAATAAGCAAAGTGTATGGGGGCTATCCACTCACCGTCCGATAAGCAATATCTTAGGTTTGTCATAACTTTCAATAACCTGCATTCTTTTATTTTGAAAATTTCTTATATCGGAAGTTGAGGGGAGACCCTGCATACCCACTTGCTTATTATATCATTCTTTAATTAATAGGAACCACCCTTGTATCGCAACCCGAAATCAGGAACCTAGCGATTGAGGATCCACCGACTGACGTATCCCCACTATGTACAAAAGATATTTTACGAACCATGTTTGTAAATAATAGATTCTTCTGTTTTTTTTTACCTAAGTTATCAAATGTACAGTCGTGGAAAAAAAACCGTTACAGTGGACGTTGTGAGCAAACGGCTAGGGTTAGAAGGGTACTTTAAACGCCAATTTTCATGAAATAATGTCTGCTTGAAAATAAGCTGTAACATAAGTCCTCAGGGGGCTGTCTACATATTAAACGAAACACTAACTTTTTTTTTCTACGGACGCCAACAAAGATTATCCTTGATTCTGAAAGAGCACCCCTCAAAACCCCTAAATTCCAAGTTTCATATCATTTTGGTCAAAAATAAAGCAAGGAGGAGGGGTTGAACTACGTAGAATTTAGGTCGAAATCTCGTATCTCGTAGATTTTGATCCCTATAGCCATTAACCCCGTGCAAGCAGTAGGAAATTTCAAACAGAAAATTTCCGCCAACCTCTAATCGCCAAAGTTATATAGCTTATGAAAATTACGGTAACCCGCAAAACATAATACATTAACTCAAACCTTTGGTCACATTTGTTATTAACACCTTGTAAATATAGCCATGTGGCCTAACGGTTAGTGTGCTAGATCGCAAAGATTTAGACCCAGGTTCAAATCCCGTACCAACCCTGGGTGATTTCATTTTACAAGTATAATTTTAAAAAGTTTAAAGATACCTTAAATTTATTAAACTTATATTTGAAGTTATTGTTACAATACTCTTATTTTTAGCAAAAGAAAAACAAATTAGAACTTTTTTGCGATATGTAATATTTTTTATTTGTCATTACATTTTGATAACGTTTTAACTAAATATTTTTGTTACCATTGTTAAGTTATTTAAGGAACTTAACAACTTTCATACAAAAAAATACTTAACAATATTCAACTAAAAATTTCAGCGGCATTTTTAAATTTGAAGTATGTTTGAATTACATGAATAAAAGTCACAAATACAAAAAAGGTCAGACATTTTCCTACTTTTTTAACAATTTCAAATTTAGTAAAGCCCATGCTTTCTCTACATAAATTTCAGAAAGGAATTTGATTTTAAATATAAGTCAGGTTTTAAGAATTTTTTTTATACTTAATAAGAACGGTATTATCTTAAATTCATTGTCTATTAAATTTAATTCAATGTTTTAAATTTCAGTTAATTTAAGACTTTGATATTAATTGCAATCAAGATAAAAGAATATAGAAAAAATAATCATCTAGCTAAAGAAATTGTGGAATGTTTAATACTACGTATTTAATTCGATAATCACAGCATTTATGTAATTTGCACGACCCAGTAATCGCACGTTTACAAGAAGTCTCGAAAGGTCCTTTCCCAACTTAACATGGAGTTTTGTAAAACCATGGCAAACATGATTTTTATAGGAATTATTAATGGCCGCAAATGTAAACTGTGTCTGCTAGAGGACAATATTCGCTAGTGAAGAGGCAAGGTTCAAATGTTGTAGTATCAATTTTTATTACATATTTGGAGAAAGCGCCGCTAACCTCCTTTTTCACATTCAATTCATTATTTTACAGATCGTCTTTAAATTGGAAAGGGATTTGCTTTACTAATTATCATTAGAATTTAATGAAATTTGGTTTACAGGAGTTTACTTGTGCTCTCTCCAAATATATAAAAATAAATGTTATTTTTTTTTCGTAGAATAAAGAAGTTAAACGTTTTCCCCTTCGCCTGCGAACATTGTCCTCTAGCGGACGTGAATTCCCACGAAACTGATGTTTTGTCATGGTATCCTGCATGTTATGTTTTGGCAAGCACCTTTCGAGACCAGCAGCACCAACTATCCCGAGATCCAAAACCACCTTTGAGGCAAGAAGTTTGTGATAACGGTGTCGGATACAATGTGCAAGGAAATTAAAATAGACTGACATCATTAACTTAATGATAAATAAAATAGCGGTGACCACAAAATAAAAAGATTAACACTATAATTGAAATTCAATTACCACTTTTAATTTAACAATATTTCTTATATAATCAATAAATAGCAGGCATTGCTCAGAAATCGGGGCAATAGCAGCCTAAGGTGCTAAAGCCCTAAAACAGTTAATTAGGGGACTTCCATAAATTACGTGAGGTCAAAAAGGGGGAGGAGGGGCCCAGCAAAATCTCACCTGGGGGAGGGGGAGTCAATTAAAATCTCACGTCGACTTTTAATTTAGAAAATACACGTTTTTTCTTTAAATTTTTTTAGCAAAACTACTGGAAAAATGCGAAAATTCGTCAAAAAGTGATTGAAAAATTTCACGAGAGGGGGAGTAATTTATGGATGTCCCCTTACACAATTCTCAGCTGAAGCGTGTTATTGCACCCTATTTTGTGTTGCAGAAAAAGTTATCGATTCCCTAAAAACATACACACCCTATATCACAAAAATGTATTCCGAGAATATTTACTTGGATTATTTTTTTATCAATGAGTTTTTAGACCTGGGTGGTGCAGAAAGGGCTATAGGGCAGAAAAATTACAGCCAAATTAGATGTCTTAATTTCTAATCAGAGTTAATTACAACAGATTGTTTTGAAAATAGGTTTAAAAAAGGTATTTCAAAAATATATACAGATCGAAAAAAAATTACTTCAGTAAAATTAAGTTCTTGTAAATTGATTATTCTCTTCATGGCACTGAAGGTTATATCATTTTAAATATTCAAAACCATTAAACTTAATATTGAAAGCTTGTCTTGTCATCAGCATTAATATTAATTTGGAATTTTATTCACTGAGCACAACGCTTCGAAATTTAAAAAATTCTCTTTAAAAGTGATTTAAACTATGCACCCAATCTAATGAAATCTCAATATTAAATAAGAATTATAAACTAGTTAATAATAACAATAATAATCAATAAAATTTTAATTGATGTTTCATTTTTATATCTTAATATGGACATATTTTAAACATGCTAATTTCATGAATATTCAAAGAAAATGTTTATTTCTTAGCTAGAAAATCCTATTAGAATTATTATATAATTATTAATTTAAAAAACACCAAAAAATATCAAGCTTTCTGTATTAAAGTATTTTCACAAGAACTTCTAAGGCGCAAAAATCTGTTTTATTAATTAGTAAATTTTCTAGCTTTTATAAATAAGACCACTAAATTTTTTTGCCTTTTCAAAACCAACTGTTAATTTATTTTTAATAAATGGTAATAAAACTGTATAAATTTGCTTGAAATATATTTAAATATGAAAAGGTATCCAACATTTATTCAGCTTTAAGTTTGTCTATATCCCTATGGGGTAATTTAAAACATTGAGATTTTGGACTTTTAAAGACTTTTAACAACGGGGACAGAACCTGCAAACTAGCGATCACGAGCCTGTTACTCTACCGACTAGGCTACCATTTAGGAAATTCAAATCGGAAGAAAAAATTGCGCCAAAGCATAGATAAATAGCCAAATTTGTTTTAACTTCCTCGGAATTTAACATAATTGTTGCCAATTTTTTCCTCTTAGAAGTTAAGTCCCGCTAAATTCCTTCCAACTGCATATTCACCCCAGGGCTTTGTTTTTGACCCAAATTATATGAAATTTGGTATTTAGGGGTTTTAGGGGGTGCACTTTCTGGATCTCTAATGATCGTTGATGGCGTCCGTAGAAAAAAAAAAGTTAGTGCTTCGTTTAATATGTAACCGACCCCCTAAGAACTTAAATTATAGCTTATTTTCAAGCAGACATTATTTCATGAAAATTGGCGTTTAAATTATCCTTCTAACCCTAGCCGATCGCTCACAATGTCCACTGTAACGGTTTTTTTTCCACGACTGTACAGTTTTTCTCATTAAACGCAATAAGTAGTAATGCTGTTTGCATGATTGATATATATGTAAAACTAACACAACTATCGATTGAATAAAAAACTATCGATACTATCAGATAATTTCTAACAATTCATACTATTGATTTTTAAGATCGATAGTTCCTAAAAATCAGTAGTAAAATCATGTTTGTTCTTTATGTTCAAAAAATTTTTTAATTAAATTAATTAATCTCTTGTTTTCTAAAAATAATAAGAATTAAGAATCAACATTTTACGCTTTTAAAATTTTCATCCCGCCAAATTGTTCAATTGGCGCATTTCAGATATTTTCATACTCATCTCCTGTCTCGCCAAATCGGGCGAGGAATGAAAGTTGGCAGACATCTTAGATTGTCCCTGAACGTTCGTTTTCCGAAGCCGTTTTTGCTCCCATAAAACTAACTTTAACAGGCTCTCAAGCGTTTAATACTGATGCTATTTACGTGAAACTTTGGACTTAAGGTTAATTAATTATGCTCTTTCAGATTATCAAATCGAAAGAAAGGATTTCGGAAAACAAAATAAAGTTTTGGCATATTTTTCACATTTTTTTGCTGTTTTTTAACTTTTTTCGTAATAAAAAAAATTTTAAATTGAAAACTGTCAAGATAATTTTGAAGATAATAATAAACCGCAAAATTTGAGACCATAATTACATTTTTACCAATAGCAGTTCTTCTACAAATTGAATTTTTCAATAATTGTTTTGGGGTGTCGCTCCATTTTTAACTCCCTGGGAGTGGGTCTGGGACCCCTAAGTCCTATGTGATTCTGACTCGTCTAGGTGTCTACTATCCCCCCTAGAAGTGTGACACATGGGACACCCTGTATAGTTGGAGACCGCAATGCGAGTAGCCAAATGGAGGACACTTATTCCAGCTGTGACAACCAAATATTATGCACGCTTACTTTATTACACATACCTAACTATTTAAAGGTCATGATTGTATTCTAGTGGATTACAACATTACAAAGAGTTGCAAGTTGTTGTTTATTATCAAATTGTGTGGAATATTGAAATACTATTTATGAAATATATCACCCTTCTCAACCGACACCCCATCCAATGTTATGCGAGTCTTTTTTACAACTTCCGTTTTGCTCATGGAAAAATGTAGTTCGAATTGACAGTACCTAACTTTTAAATCAATTTGCATAAACAGGGGGAAATCGTACAAATTTTCAACTACTAATCACGTCTACAATCGCGCAACATTTATTGGATCAGCTGGAATAAGATGAGTCCTCCATTTGGCGACAGCGTAACGGTCGCCAAGTTGGTAATCCGATCGGCAGCCAACCTCTCTCCCTCTGCTAACCTTGCGATCGGCCTTGGAATCGTAGGTCTTTCGTGCTGGCCGCCATGTTTAGTCACCGCTGAACCGATAGTTCAGCATTTACTTGCGTTTTGTTTTTAAAAAAACTTTGCTTTAAATATTTAGTTTAAAATTAATACATTTCATCATTTTTAATTAAGATACTATTTTTAAAATTGATTACAGCCCGTTTTAGTCTTTCTTTTTTGTTTTAATTATCCGGAATAGTTCAGGCCATGCGCAGTAGCATTATATTAGCTTAAGCATAGTAAATGACAAACTACGAACTTACTAAGAACGTAATAGTTACTTTAAAATAAATGCATTTCATCATTTTTGATTAAGATGCTTTTTTTAAAATTTATTTCAGCCCGTTTTAGACTTTCTTTTTGTTTTAATTATCCCGGAACGGAATAGTATGTCATGCGCAGTAGCGTAGTAAATAAATCTAGAGAAGGCATTTTGAAGAGATCTTCAAAAGCCGGTTTTGAGAGTGCAACAGAAAAGTTTCTTAAAACTGAATATAATTCTAAAATTGAATTATAATGGGTGAGTGAAGAATTATTTTTCCTGAAAAGAGTGATTAAACTGTTCTAATGTGTTTGCGAATCTATTTTACGTGTTGATTTCAATTATATAGATGTCGCCCCGCTATCGTGCTTTCTATGCTCTTCTGTGTTTATGTGTATGAATTTCAGTTTTTAAAATTGTTAAAGTATCGTATAGAATAGGATTTTACCTAATATTTATTGTTTCAGCTTTTTAAACTTGCTTTATGGGTTTTTTTTTCTTCGAAAATCGGGTTTAGTGTTTTCGTAGTCGAGCTGTGGGTAAACATGGCGGCCGGGTTTTCAGCCGGCGCCAACGGCTGAAAACAGTCGCCAAATGGAGGACTCTTAATCCAGCTGATCCCATTTATTTTTCCCTCCAACCACAAAGGATATACATGATGCAATGATAAGATATTCGTCAGTGAAGAAACGTTAATCTTTCCAGGAGCAAAACGGAAGAAAAAGAATAGTTCTCAATGTAAATTAATACTTACGAGGAGGGAAATAAACTAACTTACCTAAGTACACTTCTTGTATTCATCTTGACGATGGATGATGCCGGCGGCAGAAGCCATGCCGCCATTGCACTTACAAACACAACAAACAAACGTGGCGTCCACAAAGATGTTGCCAACTTGTCGTGCAGAAATATTCAGAAACGTTTCCGAAATGAAATGCAGGGAAGTGTTTAATTACTGTAAAAACAAACGCGTAAAAAACAGGAACTTTTCCGGAATTTTAAGTCCAGAAGGGGTCCGAATCACTTGACAATCAACGAAAAAAAATTATTTTGATTTTGTGACGCAAAAATGACTTTTCGGTTTCCGCTAATTCGGTTTCAGATAAAATCGTTTAAAAACCAATTAAATCAATTTTCATCTGGTCGACAATCTTTGATCTTTCATTTTATTCCCAAAAACTCTTAGAATCTGGAATTTTGAGAATTTAGGACAAAATTTAGGGTCCCTGGACCCGTGCGTAAGTCTCACTAAAGTCGCATTTTTTACCAAAATCGAAAAATTATATGGAGTTTTCGACCTTGAAATCTTAAAATATACCATGCCATATACCCCGTATTCGATTTTGGTGATAATTGATTGGTAATTAAGGCAGTAATTAGACTTTGAAAAAAAGTTCAGATTTTGACAAAAATACACAAGTCTAAAGAAAGCTTATAAATCCGAAAATATTAATATTAATTTCTTTTTGAATTTTTTTTTATAGTTTTGGTTTTGGTTTTTGGTTTTTTGGTTACATATATTTTCCGGTATGTGTGCTTGATCTCAAGGATCCGCTTATACACCTTCGTCAAGTAAGACAGACACAACAGAATTTTTACTGGCATAAAGAAGGAAAATACACCCAGGGGCGAGGTGAGAATCGAACTCACGACGGGGCAGTGCGCAGACTGCTGGCGTGAAAGGCAGAGGAGCAAACCGAACAGGCCATCCCGTCCCCTTTTTTATAGTAACTAATTGTTATGACAAAGTTTTTCCAGAATTACGGGTTGCCATGGTGATTTTTACGTCATCTAGGATTTTTCGAACAAGGCCGGGGCTAACTTACATTTAATGCCAAACACACCATTTTTCGGGGTAAGTCGTGTCAGAAGAGTTTCGGAAAAAATTCGACCACATACCAAGTGCCCTACATGGTTAAATCGGGAATTTTTTACAGATTACAATATGTAAATCTTTAAGGTATGGGATACATATTTTGGAGTTATTCCTGAAAAACCGGTATTCCAAAAACTTCGTTTTTCCCGCATTACACTCGAACCACTTGCTCCAGGGTTCTGAAATTTCGGTATATGTGCACCCTAAAACTAAGGATTCGAACCATGTATTGCATTAGGGGGTGAGTCAAAATTAAAATTCCTTCTTTTTTCCCGCCAAAACGCTCCCGGACCATTGACACCTTTTCCAGTAAGCTCCGGAAAGTGCAGTAACACTTTTCTGGAGCGATTTTGTCTCGAAAATTCGAATTTTGTAAACTTTAAGCTCTACCTTGCTTGGTTCCAGAGAAATTTGCGAAAAACCAACGTTTTTTGACCATTTAGCCATTGTTTTTTTATATTGTGAACTTTATAGGACATAGTGTGTTTTAGTGTCATCTCATACTTAGTATCAAATAATAAATAAATTGTACAAAAACTAAAATTTTTATAAAATCCTTAAAGTGTTAAAAATCCTAAAAAAAAGCAAAAAAACCCCAACCACATTTTTCCAAGCCAAACGGGTCTATAAAAGCAAAATTTCTCGAATTTGGCCTTCAAAAAGCCAAGCTCAGTGGATAAAATTCATATCAACACCATGATGCATCGAAATGCACATATTAACTTTTAAGCAAAGCGGTAATGTGTTTAAAAAAGCGTTTCAAAATAGTGTTGTGAAAGTGTTGTAAAAAGCGTTCAGAATCTGATAGTGTTCTTAAATTTAGATGGCAACACATTCACAACACATTTTCTGCCTCTGTAATTGTTTAGCAACACCTCGCAACACTTTCTCAACACCTCGCAACACTTTCTCAACACCTCGCAACACTTTCTCAACACAATCACAGCACTTTTTGCTTAAAGTGTTTATTATTGTGTTGCGATTGTGTTGCAAAAGTGTTTCGCTTATTTGCAGTGTGGTCTTCGTTAGGAGCACTAGATTTACATTGGCATACAGAGCACTGTTGCACGCATTGATCTGTCTTTCGTCATACCGTGCCAAAAAATAAGCTCGCATGCACGATGCAAACACAAACTGATACCAAGGTAACCCTGATGAATTAATTTCAGGTATCTTCCTCGCAACACATTAGGTACTATCAAACGGTTAGATTTAAACAATAAATTTTCATACACTGATAGTTCCTCTCTATAATTCCAGTATTTACGAATAGATTGTGGAACTTCCTGTAACCATTTAAACCATTGTACCATTTGTTCCAACCATATAAAATAAGAGATTTGAATTCCTGTAATTCATTATCATTATTAACTGCGTTTAACAACTCTGGAAACATTATAGTAGGAAGAGGCAAATCTAAAGCATATTCAAAAATTTTCATCCTCTTCGCTCAATATTATTGTGATCCTGCTAGCTTGTCTATCTCTGCATTCATTAGGGGTAAGGGGTGATTTGTGTAGGTCACCAATTTATTGAGAGCTCGAAAATCGACGCACATTCTATAATTAGGGGTTGTTCCCGGGGCACTTTTCTTTGTCACCATTACTAGAGGAAATGTTACAAAACTATTGGAGGGTTCAATTATGTCCGCCTCAAGCATCTCATCTAGGTTTTGCCTCAATATTTCTTTTAGTGCATGGGGTACGGGAAAATATTTGGACGTTTTTAGCTCCTCACTCTTTACTTCAAATTCAGGCTGTACTGTGTTAGTTCTTCCTAGGGTTCTTAACCTTTTGCTAAATACGTCTGAATATGCCATTACTAACTTTAGTAATCTTTTCCTTGTGTATGGGTCCAAATGCTCTAAGTTGAAGTCTGATTCATTTAGTTCCTTTCTACGCATTTCTCTTATTCCTCTTAGGCCAGTCAATAACGACAAAAAAAGGGCGATAATTGCAAAAAATCGTGTATCTCCAATTTTTGTCTTATGTTGTTAGGACCCATCCCAGTAGTTAATAACCAATTTTGCAACCCTGAAAGCCCTGTGCTAACTTTGCAATCCTCAAAAAACCTAAAAATTTTCCGACTTTTTTCAGTTTTTGGCTTATAACTCATACAAAATGCATCCGCACGAAAAAGTTTCACGCATATATTATTTAAAGTAAATAAAATTTTCAATAATTTAAGACCATTCCCAAGTTTATACGTCCAATAGATCCCGAGTTACATCTCTTCAAAAATGGGCAATTTTTTCCCAAAATTCAAAATTTTG
The DNA here is from genome assembly GCA_963680715.1 of Tetragnatha montana. Lineage (NCBI taxonomy): Eukaryota > Metazoa > Arthropoda > Arachnida > Araneae > Tetragnathidae > Tetragnatha > Tetragnatha montana. Next base: position 103,212 of record OY796679.1, on the reverse strand, counting down.
AGTCTCAGTCGCTTTTATATCAAAAAATAGGTTATATTACTCGTTGTAAAAGATAAATAAGGGCAATTAAGTTGTAGTACAGTTGTTTAGCTTTAATTTAAGCCCTTAATGAAGACTCTAGGCCCCATAGTTCTTACTTTATCTTAAAAAACAAAAAATTTGGGAAAACCGAAATTTCGGAAAAATAGAGCATGACGTTGTATGGCCCCAGAAAAGGAAAAATAAAGCTATAACACAATATGACGTCATAAAAATTAATATTTATTTATTGAATACAAAATTATTTGTCTTAATACTTGTTAATTAATGTTAATTTTTAAATTAAATTGAGTTTAATTAGCATTAATTATATAATTAAGAAATTAAAAATATATATTAATTTATTGCTTTTTTAAGTATTAATATAAAATGAAACCTTAATAAGTCTTGGATAAGTTTTATAAGACCCTTAGTTCTTGCCTTCTCTCTATATTAAAAAAAAGTAACAGTCGCCGCCGCCGCCGCCGCTGCCGCTGTTTCAGAAAATCTTCACTTTGACAATTTTGAATTGTCACTATGCAAAAACTATGGAACGGAAATTATTGAAATTTTGACCATTTGTAGACAAATGTATGAGGGTCCTTTTCGTTCCAATAGGTAATTAATGAGATAATTAGTTCTGGAATTATTTAATGTCAAAGTCGAAAATTATTTTTTTCTGCTGCGAGTTCGCCCCCAGCAAAATCTATTCGCAGCAGAAATATGATTTTTTGCAGCCGCATTCTCTTAGATGTGAAGTTTTGCACCTCGTCGCCCTTTTTTCGAATTTCGAATTAGTTTTGGAGTAATTAAGTTTTAAAGTTTCGAAATTTTTGACGGGTTTTCGGTTTTTTCATTATAAAAGAAAAACTAATCACAGTAGAACTATGATATTTTAAACACACATACAATTATTTTTTATAAAAATATTGGCGTTTTGTTTTTCAAAAAATTCTAATTAGTTTTAGAGTTATTAAGATTCAAAGTTTTAATTTTTTCTTCTCTTTCTGTTGCCGTTCACTAGAGAAACAGGCGAGTTTTATGATGAGTCTAATTTCTTTTATTTTCAACAATGTTTTTTCTACAAAATGGTTGATGATTAGTAGTAGACTTGCTGGATATTTCTTAACATTTCGATTAAATTATTGATAAGCTAAAAAAGGAATGTATTTCAGCAACATTTTTGTTGTTAATTTAGGGGAATGATACTAATTAAATTATTTATAAGCAAGAGAGAGGTATTTTCGGTATTACAAGAGGCTTAATTAAGTCGAGAAGAGTGTTAGGCTGGATTGTTGAGATGAACAAGCGAGCTCTGCTCGCTAAGATCGCGAAGCGATCTGAAAAGAACTGCGAAGCAGTTACGGGGGTTGGTGAGCGATAGCGAGCAGGGGGCAGGCCCCCTAGTACCTTAAAAACTAAAAACGATGAAGAAAAAGGATTTTTAACTCGGATTAGCTTACAAGGGCGTGTCAGAACTCGCATCCCCAACAGTTTTAGATATTTGCTGTACTTTAAAAAATATATTTTTTCGGAACTATTAAGTTATAGAAATTAAACTAACACACTGATTTAAGAAGATCTGATTACCAGGACGAGCGAAAGGCTTCACCCAGATGAATTTCGACTATTCACACAAAAAGGAGGATTCACGATTTGGAGATCCCACAAGTTCTGGTCAGGCTTATGGACAGACTTAATGATTGAGCAAGTATTAATGAGATCGATGAAATGCCAGGGAGGCTTAACTTTTGGTCGAGGCATATCCAGCAGCGTTCTTACGCGTTGGACTGAAGTAGAGAGCCTAGATTACTGAGAGAGCCGACAGCAACCTTGAACGCGTCTCTGCGCATCCGTCAGCGCAGCAAGTTACGTCCAACTCGTTTCGGTTAGGACTACCGCATTTGGCCCGGAAACGCCCGTCTGGCGTTGAAAGAGTTGCGCGCTCTTGGTTTGGCGAGTTTATCACTTCTACCCCGTTCGAATATTAATGGTATTAAAACTCGAGTTAAATCGTAACTGTGAACTAATATAGGTGATGCGGAAATTTACTTTTCCCTTTTTAATGACTTCTTTATTAATAAGCAAGTACTTTAAAATTTCTTTGCATACCTATTTAATATGTATAAATATAGAATGGATTTTAAAGGATTAGGATCTCAAAATTACATAGTTTTTTCATACATTTAGTTTTTTCTTAAAAGTTAAGCATTATAAAAAAGGATTTCCCACTCACCATCTTAAGAATAAAATATTTTCATTCACCTACTATTTAACACTTAAAACACTATGATCAAATCTTGTTGACTTACCAGTATTTTCTTCAAAAATTTCTAAACCATTATTCTCAGTTATTTTCTCTTGGTAATTTACTAAAAATATTAATTAGGGAACTACAACTGTAGTTGGTTCAAATAAAATTGTAGTAATTTCTTTTTTTTAACCCAAATTTAATTATATGTATCTAAAAAAATTTTCATATGTAAATTTGTTCACTTCTTTTGCTCTTTTTATTACAACTGTAGTTTTATTCATACTAATTTTCTTGAATAAATCAATATAATTTAAGTATATGGAAGTTTAATCAAGTTACACTAGGATATTTTAGTTTTTATATTCCTCAAATAGGGATTAGTTTATCTATGTACAGCATAATTCAATGTGAACTCCTTCAATATGATAACCTTGCTTTAATATAAAAATTGTAGTAATTTTTCAAAAATAGGATATTAGTTTAGAAATATGAAAGTATTTTTTCTCATAAGTTTAAAACTATAACAGATTAACAGAACTTCAAACAGAAAAACAAAAAATAAAGCACAAGCAAAAACAAACTTTTATTATGATATATTGAATAAGTAGTACAAAAATTGTATCATGTAACCTTCATTTCAGTCAAAAACATACATTCAGACACTAACATACCCTTAGTATCTAAGCTAATTTATCTGAAATCTTAAGCTTAATCATTATGATAGTATAAAAAATATCAGAAAACATCAGTTTCCATCTCTTTTAAAGACCATTCTTAATACAAAGCATTTGAATTAAGTCACAATTACTAAGTATGAAATGTGTTTTTTTATATGACTGAATACAGAAATGTTCTCATGTATGTGGAGAAATATGTAATCTCGCTAGTGAGCTTGAATTATAGAAATAACTGTCAGTTAAATTTCACAGGTTTTATAGAATTATAAAAATTATTAATTGTAATAGTTGTAATGGTTAAACAGTAAGTACAAAGGACCAAACACATAATTATAATAATGTTAAATTAGTGATACAGAGGTTTAAGCATACTGGTGTAAACTATGATTAAAATGTAGCTAACTCATGACTGAAATGATAAAGAAATTATCCTTAAAATCTTTTAAAAAATATCAGCCCATAAGAAATCTATGAAATTAAAAAAAGGTTCATGCTCAAAATATTCAATCTGCATCAGATGATTTTGATGATACTAGTGATGAAGTTGGTTTAGGGCAGCAGAATACAAGATGCACAAAAGCAGGGAGAGCAAAACATCTTAAAAGCATAACTAAATATCTTCAGGCAGGGGAAGGAGACTAGATAAAAGATGAACGTGAAAGTTCCGCAATACTTCAATGAACATAATAAACATTTTCCGGCTAGAAATTATAGGAAAGATGAACAGGTTGATTCTTGAATGTCTTGATATACATCAGGAAAAAAATCAATTTTGAAAGCAATAGAAATAATCTGAAATAAAATAAATCACAATTGCTAAGTATAAATGTTATTTTTTATATGACTGAATATAGAAATGTTCTCAAGTATGTAGAGGAAAATGTATAAAATCTTGCTAGTGAGATTGAATTGTAGAAATAACTAGGTCAGTTAAATTTCACAGGTTTTATATAGATAAAGATTTTAAGTTAGAATTATAAAAATTATTAATTGTAATTAAACTCGTAAACCTTTGAATGCCAATAGTTGTAATGGTTAAACAGTAAGTACAAAGGACCAAACACATAATTAAATAATAATGTTAAATTAGTGATACAGAGGTTTAAGCATACTGGTGTAAACTAAGATTAAAATATATCAATGATGTGATAAAATCAATGATATTTATCACTTAGCGCAAAATATGCAGGTTTTATTAATAATGCCTAGATTCTTCACATTGCCCGTAACATATAAATAACCATAAATTTTAGAGCTTTATTAAACCTGACTTCCAAATACCAATTTTAAGTACAGAACCATAAAAATGTGTCGATATTTGAATTCAGGGATCCCCTTCGTCGGTGAAATAAAAATTTTGAACAACATGACACAATATATATACATTGCAATAAAAACATAGGTTGCGAACATAAAGAAATAATATTGAAAAATTACAAAGAGCAATGAATTTCGAAAGCTACCTAATGAATTTGATTTTTTCGAAAGCTACCTAATCCACAAATTTTCCTTTCTTGTTAACGATATGTCTAGCACACCCTTTATATCACCTATTTGGAAACTAAATTGTTAGCCCTTCATTGCTTTTTTAATTTTTCAATATTATTTCTTTCTCTATGTTGGCATATACCTATGTTTTTTTTTGCATTGTATGTATGCAATGGGCAAAGTCATTAATCGGGCATTATTAATAATGCCTGAAGTGGAGACCGGCAAAGTGATAAATTTCATTCATAAATTCCACTGAATTTATCACATTGCCCGTTACATATATATCGTGTCATGTTGTTCAAAAATTTTATTTCACTGACGAAGGGGATCCACGTATCCCCGAAACTTAAGTCTGATTTTAACTTTTATTTATGTGCAAAATAAGAAAATGTTGTTTCTAACCTTCATGCCATATAATGTTTCGTTCAATTCCGTTAACTGTCCTGGTAAATATCACCAAGCTGTTTTCAACGTCAAAAATGAGATATTTCCAAAAATTACAACCGAGAAGTAATAGTTATATAGTAATGACAAGCAGAAAAATTTGTCAAAATATTTGGTATCTAAACCAAATTGGCAATTTATAACAGGACAGTTAACGGAACAGAACCTAATAATTTAACATGACTCTAACCACATGTACAAAATATGAACCCTTATTGAATGAACTATAAAATCCAACAAAAAACATAATTTACCTCGCATAAATAGCTATTATTACTTGGTGCCCAGTTTTCTCGACTCACTTGCACAGCCCATAAAGCTCTTCGCTGTTTATCCCTCGGAAAGACCTTCATTACGAAACCTTGTTCCGATCGGTTTGCACAATCCACTGCAACGCAACCAGGCATCTTGAAATCTGAAAAAACGTCAGTTAAGTTGAAATAGCTAAATGCACCTAACCAAATAAGCAGATCTTGCACATGCATGTATAAATGCTAACACAATAATTTACTTAAGAATACATAATTAGTAACTGTAGTTAAGTTGAAGTTTAAAATCAGTTTTAAGGTTTTAAGTAGATGTCAGCTTACTAAGCTGATTCATGCAAGCTATGTATTAAGGAACTGCCTAGAATAAATGTAATATCTGAATACTATGCAATACACTTAATTGTACATCACGTTTTTGAACTAGATATTCTATATTATCCCATTTCAGATTAGTAAGCACTGAATTTAATGGCTTTTAAGTGAATTACAACAGTTCAATAAATGAAAATAACAGACACGAAGAACGAAAATACTATAAACAAGTGATATCAGCAATGCAACAGATTAAACAATATCACGCGTACACTTTTATGTGCTTTAAAAACAACTATATTTAAATTCAGTGAAACAAAACACTTCACTTTCAAAGATTTGTTTATAAACACGAGCTCTAAAGTATCCGAGTAGAGCAACCTGTTTGGCGTCCATTCAATCTCGAATATATCGCCAAATCATGCTTCTCTTTGGGTCGGAGAATTTAGCGTTTAAAATAATAATACACACTGCAAAACATTATGAATTTAAACAGGAATGCAATATTATCGATTAAAGTACATCCTAAATGCATTGATTAAACATTATAGTTCAAAACATCGCTTAGGATGCAAAAAATAAAACCATGAAGTTAGGCTTAATGAAATAAAATGATCTTTTAAGAAATACAGAGACGAATTTAACCTCGTTTGAAACAAGAAATAGATAAATTAAACATCATAGAATGTAAAAATAAAAATCAAATTGCATAACTTACCTTATTTTAAAAGGATTCCTTTCTTTTTTGACACAACTTTTCGTCCGCAATGTTAACTCTATGGAAGGAAACCTATCTATAGCCTGAGGAGGACGAGCTTCGCTACTGACCAATCAGCGTTGATTCCGGTCTGACGTCTCTCTCCCAGTATATAGGCTCTCTATTCAAATAAAGTCTGTCTGTCCTCGCTTGGCACGAGTGGCAAACCTAAAATCAGTACCCACAGCAGAAAAAACAGGGTCGAGTGCACTAAAAAAGCCATAAAGATGGTTATCTCACTTCTATTAGATACCCGATTCCCTGCACTCGCCTCGCCACTGCTTTTCCTGCTGTGGGTACTGATTTTAGGTTTGCCACACGTGCCAAGCGAGGACAGACAGACTTTATCAAGTGTTCCAGAAATGCCGAGGTAGACACAACGTTCTAGTTTGCCAACAGAAGAAAGGAAGTGAAGGCGTCGTGTCATTACCAGCTCCTGAAGATACAACTTTAAACGCAATCAGCGACAAAGAAGTGAGAACTGTTCTACAAACAGTAAGAGGAACAATTGAAACTGATAAATCTCCCCTAAACATTAGGATTTTGTTAGATTTAGGAAGTCAGAAAACTTTCATCAAAAGAAGAGTATCGGAACAGATGAAATTACCAATTGTTTATTCAGAGATAATTTCAGTTTATGCGTTTGGGAAGTCTGATCCACAAACAGAAAGAAAGAATAAAGTCAAGTTTATGCTCAGAAGTCTGGCTGATCCAAAAGTAAAAATGAAAATAGAAGCGCTGGAAAGTGAAGTAATCAGCTGAACGTCCGTAAGTGTACCAGAGAAAAAGATTCTAGAAATTTGTCTGAAGAAGGGAATTAGTTTAACTGATGTTAAGTAACTTGGAAATGAATATCAAGAGTTTTCCTTACTAATAGGTGCAGATTACTATTGGAAAATAGTGACTGGAGTAATAAAAAGGATTTCTGAGTCCCTAGTAGCAGTAGAAACGAAGCTAGGATGGACATTAAGTGGCACGGAAAATGCTGAAAATTCCATAGCGATGCTTAATAGTTTTCAGAACATGGTACAGACGAAAGAAAAATCAGACAGTGAGACTACTGAATTATTGAGAAATCTTCGGAACTTAGAACTTTTGGGAATTGACAACAAATCAGATGGTGATCACAGCTTTGAAGAAAACCCTGTTTTCAGGAAGTTACGAGACTCCATGATGTTTGATGACAAAAGGTACACTGTCAGTCTCCCATGGAATGAAAAAGCTGACGAATTGGAGGATAACTACGAAGTTGCGAAGAAACGATTTCTATCACTTTGGCGAAGGTTCGAAAGGAATCCGCAACTACACAAACGCTACGAAGAAGTTATCATGAAACATCTTCAAGAGGGAATTGCTGAACAATCTGAATATGCGAAAGCCAAAAGAGAGTACTTCTTGCCACACCAAGCTGTTATAAGGGAAGACAAAGACACAACAAAACTGCGCGTTGTATTTGATGCCTCTTCTCATGCTGACAATTGCTTGTCTCTGAATGACTGTTTAGAAACAGGTCCAAACCTGTATCCAGACATCTTGGAATTATTGATAAGATTCAGAATTCACAAGATCGGAATAACTGCTGATATACAATCTGCTTTCCTACAAATACAACTGAAGCCAGATGACAGAAACGCAGTGAAGTTCTTGTGGAGAGATCGGGATTCTGAAGAATGTAAAGTCTTAAGAATGACCAGAGTCCTCTTTGGAGCCAAACCCAGTCCGTTTTTATTGGGAGCAACTTTGAAAGTCCATATTAAACAGTATGAAGACAAATACCCGAAAGAAAGCTTCATTCTGAACAATTCGTTATACGTTGATGATCTGATTACAGGAACAGATTCAAGAGAAGAAGCAGTGAAAGAAACTGAGACAATAAGAGAAATATTGAATGAAGGAAGCTTTGTGATGAGAAAATGGTCGACAAATGAGAAGTTTATCCAGAAGAAGTGGCAAGAAGAGGAAGAAAGTATCCAGGGCTCACAGAATAAAGTGTTGTGTTACATTTGGAACAAAGACGATGACACTTTACAAGTTGAAGTTTCAGATCTGCACAACAGTGAGACCAAAAGGGGTGTTTTAAAAACCATTGGACGAGTTTATGATCCACTTGGAGTGTTGAATCCGTTTTCCATTAGAGCAAGGATTTTGTTACAGGAAATTTGGAAGTGCGGTACTCAATGGGATGATGATTTACCTGAGGAGTTACGTCTTACTAGGGAAAGATGGAAGGAGGAACTAGCGAAGATCAAAGAAATAAAAGTTCCAAGACATTATTTCGATCAACAGAAAAAGAAAAATTTAGAAAGTTTGGAGCTGCACTGTTTCGTAGATGCAAGTGAAATGGCGTATGGTACGGTGATTTATCTGAAATACAAGCTGACAGAAACAAAGACTCAACTTGTATGTTCTAAGTCTCGAGTTACTCCTTTGAAGAAAATTTCTCTACCAAGATTGGAGCTACTTGCAGCAGTAATCGGTGCAAGATTGTCCAAAACAGTGCAACGTTATCTTGGAGAAATCAAAGTTATACCATACTTTTGGTCCGACTCTCACATTGCTCTGCATTGGATTAGAGGTGCAGCCGAAAAATGGAAGCCTTAAGTCCAGAACAGAGTTAGAGAAATACAAGAGAAATCGGATCCTGCTACCTGGAGTTACTGTCCATCCAAAGAAATTCCAGCAGATTGTCTCACTAGAGGACTAAAAATCAACGAGCTCAAGGACAAGGACTCATGGTGGTTTGGACCAGGTTGGCTGTAGCAACCCGAGGAATTTTGGCCAAAGTTCCAGCCAGAATGCAAGGAAATTGAAGTTAAAGACGAAATGAAAAAGGAAGTTAGGAAGACCTTGCAAGTAAGCGTTACGGAGATTCCAAGAAAAGAGTTATTTAAGATAGAACATTTTAGCACGTTAGGAAGATTGCTGAGAGTTACAGCATGGATAAGAAGATTTTTCTACAACACAAGAAACAAAGAAAAGCGAAGAGGTCCTTTAACAGCAGAAGAACTATGTGAATCGGAAAGGTATTGGATAAAAGAAGTTCAACACAAGTACTTTCAAGATGAAATAAAGACTCTCGAAGATAACAAGATCTTGAGTAAAGGTTCGAAGATGCAGAATTTTAATCCTTTTCTTGATGGAGAGAAAATCCTCAGACTTAGAGTAAGACTACATTATGCTGATTTAAGTTATTCGGAAAAACATCCGATTTTGCTACCTAAAGAAAGTTACTTTTCAGAGTTATTTATTATGCACAGTCATGAGAAGATAGGACATGCTGGTACAGCGGGAACACTCGCCCAGGTCAGAGAAAAGTTTTGGATTGTAAAGGGCAGAGAGAAGGTGAAGAACACTTTGAAGAAGTGCATAATCTGCAAAAAATTTAAAGCAAAAGCTGTGCGTGAAGAAATAGCACCTTTGCCACCGGACCGAGTAAAAGAAACATTTCCTTTTCAAGTAACAGGCATAGATTTCGCCGGTCCTCTCATCACTAAGAAAAATGAAAAGGCATACATCGTATTATTCACATGCGTGAATAATACCACGTGCGATCCATATGGAGCTGATTGAAGATTTAACAACCGAGAACTTTCTATTGGCGTTTAGAAAATTTATCGCTCGACGTGGATTGTGTAGTACAGTCTATACCGACAATGCACTAACATTTAAAAGAGGAGCAAAAGACTTGAGAAGATTGTGGGAAGCAATAGATCCTGAGGTATTAGAGTACTTCGGAAAAGAAGGAATTTCCTGGAAGTTTATCGTCGAAAGAGCGGCTTGGTGGGGCGGCTTCTGGGAGCGCTTAGTACGTTCTGTCAAAACCTGTTTGTAGAAAAACCCCAAAACTATAGGTGGCGCGCTGCAGCGCAGAGTTAAACTGGAAACGGGCTAACTGTAACTAAAACTGTATATTGTACATAAAAGTGTTTGTATATTGGAATGCGGGTGGATTGATAAAATAAAATTACGTTGAATGAACGTCGGCTCTGATAATTGAAGTCCCACGTCAGTCAAGTTTTATTTTTATGGTGCCGAAACTAAACTGAACCGGAAGCTTTAGATTTAAAATCTAATCGAAGATGAAAGATGAAAAAGTGAAGATGACGACGAATGAGGATTTACAAAAAAAGATCAAGATTCGAGCCGGCGTTAGGCAAAGCACAAGTAAGCTCATAACCAAGATTGACAAGTATTTATCATCAGATGATGTGTCAAGGCTTGCTGGAGAACAGTTTTTGGCGTTCCTTGAGGAGAAATCAGCGGAACTGAAGTTACTCGACGATGAAATATTGATGTCTATAGCTGAGGAAGAAATAGAACAAGAAGTAGAAAGAGCTAGTGACTATAAGGAAGAAATTTGCTACAAGAAAGTAAATTTGACTGATAAGTTACGAACTATTGAGAAGAAATCCGCGAAATCAGATCCGCCGGCCGATCAGAAAAAAGAAACATTTGAAAGAAAGTGTAACGAGCACTCGGGTATTAATCTTCCACGGCTTCAAATTGGAACGTTCTATGGGGATCCAAGTAAATGGCTGGATTTTTTCAACCAATTCAGAATTACTGTTCATGAAAATGACGACATTCCCAAAACAGAAAAGTTTGTTTACCTTAAGTCACTACTTGGAGGAAACGCTTTGACGGCTATTTCCGGTTTTGTGCTCAGTGATCAAAACTATGATGCGGCAATTGAAATTCTAAAGGAAAGGTTCGGGAAACTGGATATTGTTATCAGCTCGCACATGAACAAACTATTGGCTATTGAGCCAGTCAAAACTTTATCAAATATTGGAGGTCTACGAAGACTTTATGATCAGTGTGAAGTTCAAATAAGAAGTCTGGAATCGCTGAATGTCACTGCTGGAAGTTACGGTAACTTGTTATGCCCTATAATTTTGCAGAAGTTACCCGAAGAACTAAATATCAAGTATAATTACAGCCGGAGGGAAAAATTTGACGTGAAAGAATTGACAGAGTTTATAAGGAAAGAGGTTGATTGCCGGGAAGCGGCAAACCTCATCTGTCAACAAAACAACGGAGGAGCTCCCAGAAGCATGAATGTCAAACCAAGGTTTCCTACGTCAGCGGCTCTGTCTACTGTGACTATAAGATGCGTTTTCTGCAATGAATCTAATCATTCGAAGTATAATTGTTTACAATTTGACGTTCTTAAAAAGCGAGATATCTTAAAAAGAACTGGAAGGTGTTTCTTATGTTTTGGGAAGAGGCATATAGCATTTGAGTGCAGAAGTAGATTCTCTTGTAAATCGTGTCAGGGGAAGCATCACGAATCGGTGTGTATTAGAGGTACGAATAGCACACCGCCCCAGTCCAGAGAGGTTTCTCAGATTTCGGATCGTTCTTTGGAGATCGGCCAGTACTCATCTCAAATTGGCTCTGATGTGATACTCCAGACAGTATATGCAGTTGCTGAAAACAACAACAACGGAAAAAATTGTGTGATCAGGTGCCTTCTAGACGGAGGAAGTCAGATCACAGCAGTGCGAGGGGATCTCACTAAGAGATTGCAGTTACCGGTGAATCAAGGGGCAAAGTTGAACATTCATACATTCGGAGAAAGAGAGGCCAAGGTCACCCAGAGTGGAAAGGTTGAAATTAAGCTGAGAAATATTATGGATCCTGGCAAGTTTATTGCACTGGAAGCTGTTGAGGTGCCTGTCATTACATCGGCTGAAATAAGAATACCAAATACAGTGATGAGACGAGATCTTCAAAATATGGGAATAAGTTTAACAAGGCCGAGAGATGAGGGTTCAAATTTGGAAGAGATTTCCTTGCTGATTGGAGCTGATTATTTGTGGAGTATTGCTAGCCAAGAAATTAGAAGAATTAATGAGAGTGCTGTGGCCATGGAGACTATATTTGGTTGGTGTGTGCAGGGACGATTTCCTTGTTCGGATCTATTACAGATGAATGTATGTGCTAACTTAACAATTGAAGAAAAACTTTTAAAGAAAGTAGAGGCTTTTTGGGATGTTGAAGCGATTGGAATTACAGCAGGGGAGAAAGATTACGGGACTGAGGATGAGCAGGCTTCGAAGCTGTTCGAGGAGTCAATAAACCTAAGGAATGACCGTTACGAAATAAAGCTGCCTTGGAAGGAGAAAAATATTTATCTGGATGATAACTACAGGGTTGCAGAAAAACGACTAAATGGACTTATTCGGAAGTTTAGGGCAAATATTAGTTTCTACGAGACCTATAAGCAAGTGATAGATGAGCAGCTTAAGGAGGGCATTGTGGAGGAGGTGAATCTGAAAGATCCTGTTGGTGATCGTGTTTACTATTTGCCACATCAGGCAGTGGTTCGCCCTGATCACGCTTCGACTAAATTACGAGTCGTTTATGATGCTTCTTCAAGAGAGCGGGGTAAAGCTTCATTGAATGACTGCCTTCTTCAAGGACCCAATTTGTTACCTGACCTATTACAGGTATTGCTTGGTTTCAGAAAACACGGAATTGCTGTAACAGCGGACATTCAGAAGGCATTCCTACAGATATCAATTTCTCCAGAGGATAGAGATGCCATGAGGTTTTTATGGATTGACAGTAGAAGCACTTTGAAGAACCCTAAAATTGCAGTGTACAGATGCTGTCGCTTGATTTTCGGAGCTACTTGCAGTCCTTATCTACTCGGGGCATGTATTAAACACCATCTGGAAAAATTCAGGGAGGAGTATCCGGAAACAGTTGAAAGATTGGGACATCTGTATGTTGATGATTTTGTGTTTTCTACAGATTCGGAAGAAAAAGCTCTTAAAATACATCAGGAGTCTGTGGACATAATGAAAAAAGCTTCAATGAATCTGGCGAAATGGAATTCTAATTCTGACGAGCTAAATAACCAGTTCAAGAAATCGGAGGCTAAACCGCTAAAAAGTAATAAGGTTCTCGGTCTGGAGTGGAACACTGCAAATGATAGTTTTGGATTCAAGACTAAAGAGATATTGAAATTCATACATTCGAATTCCCCAACTAAAAGGACATTGTTACAAGCAGTATCAAGAATTTTCGATCCCTTCGGATGGTTGTCGCCAGTGGTAATAGAGGCAAAGATGATGTTTCAGAAACTGTGGATCCTTAGGATAGAATGGGATGAAGAGCTGCCCAAGGACATTTCTCTTGAATGGAAGAATTGGTACCAACGACTGATTAACCTAGAAGCCGTAGAAATTCCTAGATGGTTGTTTGTGGTTCCGGATCCTGTGAATGTAGAGTTACATTGCTTCTGTGATGCAAGCCCCAAGGCGTACGGTGCTGTTGTATACTTGACAGCAGCTGATGATTTGTCTCGGCGATCTTCTAGTCTGGTGATGGCCAAAAGTCGGGTTGCTCCTTTGAAGGAATTGACACTTCCCAGGCTGGAACTGATGGCTGCAGTGATTGGAACCAGAGTCATCAGCTCGATACAGCATCAGTTTGCAGGGGTAAAAGTGTTTTTCTGGACTGACTCTACCATAACGCTGCACTGGATCACAGGCTCGTCCCAAAAGTGGAAGCGTTTCGTTGCAAATCGTGTTGAAGAAATCCGGAGAACGAGTGAACCCAGCCAATGGAGCCATTGTCCTGGTCCTGAGAATCCTGCGGATAAACTGACCAGAGGAATTTGTGCCGGGGATGTCTTGAGTGACCAACTGTGGTGGAAGGGTCCTCCCTGGATCACCCTGACTCCTGAGAACTGGCCCACTTGGAACCGGAGAGACTCTCCAGGTGCTGCGGCTGTGGAGAAAGAACTCTTGGAAAGTGCTGTGATTCAGGTGGCCCATGTACAAGTGGCTGTAGAACCTTTGATTGACATTAACAAATACAGCAACTATAGAAAATTATTAAGAGTAACTTGTTATGTTTTGAGATTCATTAGCAATTTAAGATCTAAAGTAAAAGTAAAGGGTTACCTTAAAATGTGTGAGGTTAATAGATCTTTACAATATTGGATTAGAACTGTACAGGCTTCTAATTTTAGTTCTGAAATTGATCTTATCAAGTGTAACAAACCCCTTGAAAAAGGTTCAAAGTTATGTGATTTAAATCCTATTATTGATGATGAGGGTATTGTAAGAGTAAAAAGTAGGTTAGGGGTTACGTTAGGGAGGGCTTCACTCTCGTATGAAGAGCTGTATACAGTTCTAGTAGAGTGTGAGGCAGTAATTAATTCTAGGCCAATCACTTATGTATACAGCGATTGTGATGAGCCAAATCCTTTGTCCCCATCTCATTTCTTGATCGGAGCACGATTAACAAGTTTACCTAACCCAAGGGGTAAGGTTGGTTTGGAGCCCACTGGATCTGTTCTTTCAAAAAGGTGGAAACACAGACAGCTGTTACTGGAACATTACTGGAAAAGGTTTAGAAAAGAATATTTGTTAGAGCTGAGGTCAGCTATGTTTTCCAAACCACCTAATAAGTCTCCAAAATATAAGGTGGATGATGTTGTTCTAATTAGAGAAGATAATCAAAAAAGAAATAGCTGGAAGTTGGGTAGAATCAAAGAGGTTTTTGTAGGAAGAGATGGGAGAGTCAGATCTTGTGAGGTTCAGACGGCAAAAAGCAGTATAAAAAGACCTATTGAACGATTGTATAATTTGGAGGTATGGAAATGACCTGTAAATAAAAACTTTTATTGTGAGGTAATGAAATTTAGAGTTGTTTAAAGTTTATTGAATTCGAATGTTTAAAGTGTAAATATGTTGTTTTATTGAAAGTTTGATAACTATGTTTTAGAGTAGTTTATCTGTATTGAGTGTTTATGTTTTGGGTTTATTTTTAATGGATGCATTCTTAAAGAGATGCATGGGGGGAATGTAGAAAAACCCCAAAACTATAGGTGGCGCGCTGCAGCGCAGAGTTAAACTGGAAACGGGCTAACTGTAACTAAAACTGTATATTGTACATAAAAGTGTTTGTATATTGGAATGCGGGTGGATTGATAAAATAAAATTACGTTGAATGAACGTCGGCTCTGATAATTGAAGTCCCACGTCAGTCAAGTTTTATTTTTACTGTTTAAAGAAAATTCTTGGAAGAGCATCTCTATTTTTTCAAGAACTGGAAGTTGTACTATTGGAGGTAGAGGCCATCATCAACTCAAGACCTCTCACCTATTTGTATGAAGATAGCTCTGAACCTGCTCCCCTCACTCCCGCACACTTTTTGATTGGACGAAGAATGCTTACGCTGCCTCCAGGAGATGTCCATTGCGTACAGTCTTCAAGAGAAACACTGAGGAGAAAATTGGTCCACAAGCAAATCCTCACGGAAAGGTTGTGGCGATCGTGGAAGAAAGCCTACCTCTTGGAGTTGAGGTCAGCGAATTTAGGAAAAGGAGTCGAAAACGCGACGCAAATGACCAAAGGATCACTAGTTTGGATTTATGAAGATAAACATCCGAGGTTACTATGGAAGATGGGGATAGTGACCGAAATTCACGAAGGACGAGATGGAAAGGTGCGAGCATGCACTTTAAGGATTCCTGGCGGAGGTATCATCAGGAGAGCAGTTCAACATCTCTACCCTATGGAGCTAGCTGTCTCAGGGTGAAGGAACGTCAACAAGTTCCTTCGGGGCGGAGGATGTTGCGGATCAAACTCTTAACTCTATGATTTTAGCTGAATTGCTAGCTTTAATTTTAATAGGTTTGATTATTTAAGTTAACTAAATCCTTAACTTTTAATTCTAATATATAAGCTCATGTTTGTTTTGCCAGGATGATTGATTTAGGATTCCGTAACTTGTGATTGAGATTGATTTAGGATTCTGTAACTTGTGATTGAGATGATTTAGGATTAATGATTTGTAAGAACTCATTTATTAGCATTTTGTTTAACTTAATTTTATTTGTACTTAATTTGAGATGCAGAGAAGTTTCACATCAATAAAGCAATATTGATTTTAAGAGTGTTCGTTGTTTGACTTGGGAGTTAAGACCTTATGCTTCGCCGGATGTATAAGAGTTTAGAGCAGCGGCATATTCTAGAGATAAATTAGAGTGAATTTGAATCGATTTGGAAAAAACACTCTACTTCTAACGGTGAGATGCTGCTATACACCAGCGCCGGGTTAATCTGGTTCACAGAAATAACTTAATGCACCCATAATTTATTCTAAGGATTCTAAGTTGTGTTTTAGGTTAATAATCCACAAATTACAGGATAATTTATTTGTAAATATTACAATTGAGGTAATGGGAACATATTTGATGTAGGTTTTCCATGGCGATAATTCCAAAGAACTGGTGACCAGTGAATGGCTGTTGCTATAGTTCTAGTTGCTAAAGTCTTTAGGCAGTTTGTGTCCCGCCAAGAACTATCCCACTTCCCTCCCCTCTCCTTGAAGAAGTTTTAGTAGTCGAGGCTTAATATCTTATCGCCAATGGAATGCATATAAGTAGCCAAGCTAGCTACCCTGATTTCCTGCTCCCCTACTTGAACTTTGATTTCCCCGTTACAAACGGCCTAGCAAAGAAAGACCAATTTAAGAGCACAGTCGCTAAATTGCCAACTTTTCTAGTTAACAGTTGCCGTGGAGGACCTACATCAAATTTGTTACAGATAATGATTAATTGAACTATTATTTCACTTTTTTTTACTATCAATAAGTTCCAAATTGGTTTCTGTTGACCTTTTATATTTTTGTAGGTGTTCTGTCCTTTGGTGTTATTGTATAAGGAGACTAGACCAATGATGCAGTTTTTCTGGGTAGACATTGACGCTGTTGTTAAACAGCGAGCTTTACCTTCTTGAGGACTTTTGGAAGTAAGTAATGTTCATTTTTAATTCTTATTTTTTAGTTTAATAATATTAGTGTTCTTTAAAAGTACAGTAAATTTTATCTTAAAAGCATATTTATATAAATCTCATTATTCATCTCATGATAGACAACCCTATGTGCATTCATTACAAGTTTGTATATTTATTTAGTATGATGATGACCAATGATTCTCTGGGTCGACATTGACGCTGTTGTTAAACAGCGAGTTTTACCTTCTTGAGGACTTTTGGAAGTAAGTAATGTTCATTTTCAATTCTTAGTGTTTAGTTTAATAATATTAGTGTTCTTTAACAGTACAGTAAATTTTATCTTAAAAGCATATTTATATAAATCTCATTATTCATCTCATGACAGACAACCCTATGTGCATTACAAGTTTGTATGTTTATTTAGTATTCCATTTCCAATAGATGTATTTCAATTTAGTTTTTTGGTAATCAAGCCGTTTCTGCCTTATAGATACTTTGTAATAACCGTCACTGTTTTTGTGAATTGTGAAAACTCCATTAGTAGGTATTCGCCATTTATCTCCCACTAATCTAAGGCTTAGCACATTAAATACAATTTCTGTTTGCTTTTGTCATGGTAAATGGAATTTCTTCTATTGCGTTATTCCCTTAGCCTTAGGTTAAACTTCTTTCTAAAATTGGTTAACCCTAAAATTTTTGATACTTGGTTGACTTAATAGTAAAATATTTGCTGGTAAAATCCTAGTATTTAAATACATCAATGAATCATCCCTTCCACTTTTATTTATAAATGAAAGGGGAAGTGCAGTTTCATTTGCATTGCAAAAAATTTAAATTCAGCTCATTGGGTTGTTTTTTTATTATATCCAACACTTAAATCTTGAAGAGCAAAGATGAAATATGAATAATTTATTACTTTTTATTAATTCAATTGTGTAATAATTACCTGAATAAGTTTTAGAGCGGTATCAAAAGTAAAGTTTTGGTGTCGGACGTGAATCGTGCAAATTACAAATTATTTGACATTTGTGGACATTTCCACTTTTTTATTTGTCTATCTTTTTTACATAGCAATAACAATTTTCTGTTCTATTTTTCAACTTTATTTGTAGCGATCAACATTTTTAAAAAGGAGTTTCTTCGCACAGCTGGAATTAAGAGTCCTCCATTTGGCGACTCGCGTTGCGGTCGCCAAGTTGGCGGTATATCACATTTAATTGTAGTGTTAGTGTATAGCATGGGCGCCCATACATTCCTTTTGGCCCTACATACCTACATCACCTTTTGCCGTAACGTGAGGGGCCCCTTAGAAATAATTATGAACCTACCTCCCATTAAAAAAAGAAAACTAAAGCGGGCTTGACTGGTTAACTTGCATAAATTCTCGGTCCCCTCCTGAATTCAAACATATGGGCGTCCATGGTTCAGGACTTTTATCCCAGCTGATCCAGGTGTTTTTTAGCATATAATTAGAGTTAGAATTAATTAAATTACAAAATTATCTACATTGGTTCAATTGGTTATAATATTAATGAGATGTTCTGTATTTTCAAGGATTCCGCCTGATGTTATCCAGTACCTGCTGCAGGTGGTCATGCCGGGTTCCAGGGCAGTGCGTCTTCTGGGGCCTAACCGCGATCTCATCGCCTATAGTTGCTATCGACAATAGGCGAGATGGAACCAGTCTAGGCGAGCTCGTGACGTCACATTACGATAGTTCGGCAAATGGTCGAACCGCGAAGCATTCGAAACCTCGCCTACGGCAAATTTTCCCTCGCCTACGAAGCGACTGCTTCGGAGGGCTCGTAAAGGTCTTTTCGCAATTATCGTATACGCTATGTATCGTTTTTTTGCTATTATTTCCTTATATTATGACGTTTCTTTTAGTTTTTAACCTTATCATTCTTTGAGGTTATGCTTAAAAATCTTCGATTGTACTTTTTAAAGTATTTTTATTTAAGAACTCTTTCTCTATGTCTGCGCACGGTTTACTTTGGGAAGAGTAGTGATGCGGTGTAGTGTTTTGTTTGCATTTTCTAAATCCGAAGACAATTTTTCATTATGGCTGGGACTTTAGGGATGCATTCAGAAACTTTAACACGATTAAGAAACGAAAACAAATTGAAAAGTATAGCCCTTCCATTTATAAATTGATTTATTCATTAACGTGATAGTGGAGCCATCTATGGAAAAACGTCACAAGTAATTCTACACTGATCCTACAAATTTGTATAAACGAACACTAATGTCCATTACTTTCGTACTAGATTAATGTCTGAGGACTTGCTTTGGAAATTAACAGCTGTTTTATATTTTTTGGAACTATTTAACGGACCACCAAAAGTGTAAAAGAAATCCGAATACGGTTCGAAACTTAATACAAGATGGCGAACGATATTGCAGCTCATGCGGATGAATACTACCTTCGAATAGGATGCTCTCTTTTGATTGGCCAGTTCCCTTCTCGAGACGAAAGCGAGAGGCATCAGTAAATCCTTTTCTACCACCGGTTCGCGGTCGGGCCAAAAGCGCGTTTTGGGAAGGTCTCGCTTAGAGAAAAGCGTGTTCTCGGCTAGGCGAGCTCGCCTATTGTCGATAGCAACTACAGGCGATGAGATCGCGGTTAGGCCCCTGGAGACCTTTCTGCCCATCTCACAGATGAAAGTCCGTTTTGGACGAGATGACCTGCTTGCAAGATGATCGGTCTCGCCTGCAGCAGGATAGGGGTAAAGGCGCCACCGCTGACATCCCCTCACCACAAGGAGAACTGTCACCTGACCTCCCATCCTCATTGGCTCTCAGGTGCGTGAGAGGAGGATGCCCCCACAGTGTTCCTTCCCCAGTGGTATCCGTACACGTAAACAAGCTCTCGGTGAAGGAGCTTCTGAGCAATGGAATCACCGATCCTATTGAAGTGCGTGAATTGAAGTGCCTCAGTTGCAAGATGCAAACATTGTCAGAAAACTTTTCATCTGTCAAATATGAGAATATGCGGAGTGCTGAATAATTTATTCGAAGAAAAAATAATTGAAATATTCCTGCAATTGTGTATAATAACATATATTTAATTCCTGATGTGTATTTCCTTTTCATTTTAGCTAATTGTGGAGCAAGTCTGAAACTAAGCTTTTGGTCTTTTAAAAATTTCAATAATTGTATTAATTGTCTTTAAAAATAAATAAAAGTGGTACTTAAATTTACAATTTTAAAATATATGAATATTTTGATAATTTCTGTTGTGAATATAAGATTTCACCTGCTATGTTACCTTTATGTTTTTAACAAACATTTGGAGGTAGTTTTGGAGTGGGTACTAAAGTGCATCATTAGTCAGGGAAGGTTAATCTATTGGTCAGTGAATTTTGAGGTTGATAATAACTAGCCACCCTTCCTACTTAAAGCAGTAGATATTTGTTTTCAGTTATCCTATGTGTTAAATTTAGAGTTTACCCCCTTATGCAAAAATATGTGGCACTTTTTAAATGAAATTTTATTAAAGCGTATAGTTTTTTTTCAGAAGGTGCTATCCTTTTCAAAGAATTAAAAAGTTGACTTTGGCGCAGCTTCGATAAGAGTTCTCCAGTCACCATATTTGCCCACAGCTCCGACAGAATCATGCTTAAGTGTTGTCATCATTTGAGCTGTGGGTAAACATGGCGGCTGGAGGACTCTTATCGAAGCTGTGCGTTGACTTTGTTTAATTTATTTTTAACCTTTATTGTTTAAATTTTCAGAATGATCCTTAAAAATTCCTTTAATTCATGATTTTTATTGTAAAATTTAGTATGAACCCCTCCCCTAAATTTTTGGTGGATTGGGAAAACATTTTGAGGTTATTTCCAAATCTATATAATCAATTCTCTTGCATAACTCTGAATTTGTCTGTGTTACTTTACTACTGATGGCAGGGATTGGTTCGTTTATGCTGCCACTGTTTAATTCGCTGTGATTGTGCTGATTATATAAAATTATGTTAGTGTGTGTATGTAGTAGGAAATAGTTATTTTGTACGTATAAAATAATATTTGAATGGGTAATTTTAGAAACCACTTTAATATAGGTAAAAAAGACATAGCCTAGTTACATTTAGATGCAAAGGTTGTTACTGTATGATTATCCAGTTAATTTTTCCAGAAAATTTTAAAAAATAAAATAACTTTGTATCAAAAAAACCTGTTTGGTTGATTTGTTTGTAATTAAACATGAATGTTGATTCTGAGGTAATACATCCAAGTTCAATTCCATTTTGTGTCCTGTTATATTTCCCCAAGGGGTAAAAATTGGGAAATGTGTTCTGGTTGACGCTTTTTGGACTACACTCATTTCTTTCCAAAAAAATCACTTTGGATGCTTGGAGATTGAAACCCACTTCTACATTTATGTTTATTGATATACTCCCGTCCCGCCTGCCTAAGCAGGCACTCGGGCTTTGATGGTACATTATTCACAAAAATAAAAACAATAACAATACAAAAGGATCAAATCCTATTTCTACATTTAAGCCCCCCAAGCTATTTCAGATGCTTAAATTCAGAAATAATATTAAAACTACCAAACAATTGAAATATAGTTATCCCTATTGGAAAAAGTTCACAATACCAGTATCAAAATGATACTAGAACCAGTATAAATCATACTGGAACTAGTATCCATACTGGAAAAACATACAGGAAATTTTAAAACCAGTATGATACCATACTGGAAACTTTAAAACAAGTATGAAACAATACTGGAAATTTCGATACTAGTTTTAATGGATACTGGGAACTTCAATACCAGTATGAATCAATACTGGAAATTTCGATACTAGTTTTAATGAATACTGGGAATTTCAATACAAGTATGAATCAATACTGGAAATTTCGATACTGGTTTTAATGAATACTGGGAATTTCAATACCATTATGAACAACACTGGGAATTTCGATACTGGTTTTAATGAATACTGGGAATTTCAATACCATTATGATCAACACTGGAAATTTTGAAACCTGTATGAAACCATACTGGAGAACGTTGATACCAGTTTTAATGAATACTTTAAATTTTTATACTAGTATAGAATGTACAAGAATTTTTAAGTGCACTTTATCCAGCCTGATGGAACCCAATGGGAGTTGTTTCAAATTATGCCGTATATTTTTGGTTTTGGGTCGTAGGTTTTTAACGTCCAAGAGTCCATTTCTAGATAATTCGTGTTTTACATAGGGGATTAAAATGAAAAATAACATGAAACTATAACATAACGATCCCTAATTTTAATATTATGAACATCCGGCCATCAAAATTTATTTACTCACATCATAAGCATAACTACACAAAACTCTCAAAATTGTTATTGTTAAATATAATAAAAAAATTCTAACATAAATTAAATAATAACTAATATTAATTAAATAATAACTAAATTCTTAAATTAAATTGAATAATGTTATAAAATTTAATAATTAAAAATATTCACATCATAACTACAAATCTTTTCTCAAAATCTATAAATCTAATGAAAATAATTAAAATATTATATTAAATAAAAACTATGTCCTTTAAATAATTTAAAACATAAGCGTCGTAAAAATGCCGGATACATATTCACATCAAAACAACAAAACTTTTCTCATAATCTATAAATCTAATAAAAATAATAAAAACATTATCATATTAAATAAAACGTATTAATTAACAACTATGTCCTTTAAATAAGTCAAAATAACAGCGTCGCTAAGTTGTCGGGCACCAGGTTTCGAACCCGTGATCTCTCAGTTAGCAAGCCCACAGTGTACCATGTGGGCCATCGGGCCACATTTCATGTCAAGCATTACCTTCAAAGAAGCCAAAATTCCCAAATCTCTGTCGCCAACGCTGACGTTCGAGCATGCGCACATACTGACTCATTGGGAGACGTCAGACGATCCAAAGGCTACTGAATTTTTATTACCAATTTTTTTTTTAATAATTTTTATTTATCTTTTTTAAAAAATACAATTTACAAAATAAAAATTGGTCACCAAGAGGCACTTTTAAAACATACTGAAAATTTAAATACCAGTATAGAATTTGTTGACTTTTTTTTATTCCAACCTTTATTTTTTTAGGTCATAAACTTAAAAATATTTTAAATTTTCTCGAAAAATAAAGAAATTTTGATATCAATTCCAAAACATACTTGATAATTCGATACCTGTATGAAAATTTTTGGAAATATTGATACATACCTATGTAAAAACGTGCAGAAATTTGTTTCAGACAATATAATCTGGCTTATAATATATTGCAATAAACTGTGTAAAAGTATATACTCGATCGTTACTTTTAGAGCTAAGTAAGTGGCGAAAACCGTAGTGTTTGACGGATACAAACCCCTCGTGGTGCGTTAAGCCTAACACATGCTAATTTTGAATAGCTGCGGATCTGTTATGATCACAGCTTAGTGATTTATATTTTATGAAAGCATTAAAGTGGGAATTTGAACAGTATGAATCACTAACAAATAGTGTAAAAATTGCGTGATCCAGAGACAATTCAATTCATTGTTTCGTTTTCCAAGACGGTTTTTCACAGATTTCTCTAGAAATAATTGTCAGAAAGCTTATCAGTATCCAAATTCTTGAAGAACTCTTAAAGACCTTTAAGAACCGTGTTAGAAAGTGGCGAAAACCGTAGTGTTTGGAGGGAATAGACCCCTCGTGGTGCGTTAAGCCTAACACATGCTAATTTTAACGCTGAATAGCTGCGGATTTGTAATGATCACAGCTTAGTAATTTATATCTTATGAAAGCTTTTAAAGTGGGAATTTGAACAGTATGAATCACTAACAAATAGTGTAAAAATTGCGTGATCCAGAGACAATTCAATTCATTGTTTCGTTTTCCAAGACGGTTTTTCGCAGATTTCTCTAGAAATAGCTGTCAGAAAGCTTAGCAGTAACCAGATTCTTGAAGAACTCTTAAAGGCCTTTAACAACCGTGTTAGAAACACCGGGAAAAAGAAGCATGGGCGTTAGGAAGTGAAAATTAGAACCAGCACATGGACCCGAAACCTCGAAATATGGGTACTACCCCTTAGTGTGTTAGATGGTTCTAAAGGGAATTTTGAGGAAGTAAAAATACTAAAATTTTATACCTTTAGCTCTAAAACTCCGGGCGTGACGCCCAGATTCAGTTTTTCAATAAAACCGGAAAAACTCCCGAAATATGGGACCCACCCCCTCATACTTTATATATTATTAATCTACTAATCAAAGGGAATACAGTGTTATAAAACACTTGGGGGTTCATTCATATTTTCCCCCTTTCCCCGTTTTACTATACCCCCAAAAAATGCAATGGATTCTTACAAAGACAAGTAAACCTCTTTTGTGTTTGAAAATTCCTGGATGACGTCATAATCACCATGGCTAGCCGAATTTCTGGAAAAAGCTTACCACATTACTTAACTACAAAAATAAAAATTTAAAAAAATTCAAACTTATTATTAAATACCGATTTTTGGGCCTTTTCAAACTTGTGTTTTTCACTCAAAATACTGTTTTTCCCCCGACTCTGAAAATCCGTCTAATTGAACACCAAATTGCACAAAAATTTGATATATATTGTATTTTGAGGTCCTTTTTAAGTTTATTCAATTGAAATGTTTTTAAAGAGCGTTAACCAGGTCTTAAATACCCCAAAAACGCATTATTTCGACTTGGAAATACTTGCAAATAATAAATTGTCCCCCACTATAGATTAAAAAAATGTTTGCATTAATCAAATGCAATGAAAATAATGTCATTAATGTGAATAATTTAATCTGTTAATGACGTAAGTAAAAAATAAACGGGGACAGGCGGACAGGACAGGACGATTTACTAACAAACAGAATGGCTGTATTGTGTATACATGTCGTTCTTGACTTTTCGATAATTTAATTACTATAAAATTTCTTCAAGATTCCATTTAAAAACATAATTTACTCCAGTGATTTACTTTTATATCATGGTTAAATGTTTTTAGATATCGTCTTGTATTATTTTTATTCTACCTACTAAGCCACGGGCACAGCAAAGATTTGGATTTTTTCTGGAAATGGCAACAGAGTCATTTGTTTTGAATCCGCGTGTTCCGGCTCGTCTCTTTTCAAGTAAGTTAAATGCTCATTATATTTTAATTAGAATTATCTTTTTCCTTTTCAACAAAATAAAAACAGTGTTGCTTAAAATTTATTAAATGTTTTCATGAGTAATTTCTAGAATACCTCCAACGAAGTCCGATTTGGGATCATTGTGCCCGGCACATCCTTTTGTAATGAAGATTTATACTATGCGTTTTTATTTATTTTTATTTTATTTATTTATTTATTTATTTATAATAAAGAACAAATACAACAAATGTTTATAGTCACCTGGGATCATACTCGATCCATGTAGGTGACTGTATTATTACATATAGACATTTCACACATAAAGTTTAATTTATAAAAAAAGGAAAGGAAACAAAGAAATATAAAGAAGTGGTGTGGCAAACAGGGCGCCAATAAATTATAATTACTGCTGGCCATATGATTGCAGTACATAAAATATTTACTAGCAGATATATGAAATTAATTAGAAACAAACAAAAAAAAAGACATTGACATATATTTGAGTAAATAAACAAACACTTTGAAAGGAAAATGATGAATAACTACAAAGAAAAGAAACTCTCGATGTTATCAATAGAAAACAAGAAATCCTTTAACCTCTTCTTAAATAAATATTTCGAAGGGCTGTTTTGTATGTCTGTAGGTAAGGCATTAAATAATTTAGGAGCTAAATAACAAAAATTTTTGCAGAAGATGGTCTTTTTAGGTTTTGGTACTAGATAGATTACATTTGGTCTACGTGCATTAATATTGCTTCTTTTTATACATGCATTCGGATTTGAATATAAATAAAGACAAACTTTATAGAAAAAAAGATGACGAACTGGAAGAATATTTAAATATTTAAAATGATTAATATCAATTGAGTGAACATGATATATTAAAAACTTTAAAAACCTTTTTTGGTGTTTATCTATTCTGATTAGATTTGTTAAAAAATCTCCTCCCCAAATCATTAAACCATAATTTAGTTGAGAATGAACCCAAGAATAATAGAGATTAGTTAGTAGTCTTTTATTTACTTTTTGCTTTAAATGATAAAAGTTAAACAAAATGCTACTCAGTTTATCTGCAATATGTTTAGTATGAGATTTCCATTTTAGATTTGAGTCGATGTAAAGACCAAGATATTTTATTGAAGACACTTTATCGATGGATTTGCAATTGCAATTAATTAAACAATTACAATGGTCTTCATGACATTTTAGGGAGAGCTGGTTTGATACATTATGCTTTAAATCGAATAACATATATTTCGTTTTGTCTATGTTTAAGTTTAAGTTGTTTTGCAAAAACCAATTACGAATTTTGAGTAAGTCTTCATTTATTATTAAATTTAAATCTTCTATTGCATCAACTGAATAAAGTAAGACCGTGTCGTCGGCAAAGCTTATTATTTTACCATTTAGATTAAGGTTACATAGATCGTTGATAAAGATTAGGAATAATAGAGGGCCTAATGTAGAGCCTTGAAAAACACCGGAATTTATTGGAAGGCACCTACTTAAGGAATCTTTAACCTTAACAATCTGATACCGGTTAACTAAATAAGACTTCAAGAAATTATAAAATGGTCCTCTGATTCCCGCAGAAAAAATTTTGTGCAGCAAGATACAATGATTCACTGAATCAAATGCCTTAGAAATATCCAAGTAAACAGCAGCAGTTTTTTTGTTCATGTTCGCACTATTGTAGATAAAATTTGTGAACTCTAATAAAGCTTTTTCAGTGTTAGAATTCGGCAAAAAGCCATATTGATTATTTGAAAAAAAAATTTATTGTGTTGAAATAAGAGAGTAGTCTATCTTTGATTATTTTCTCAAATATCTTTGAGAGTAAAGGTAAAACTGAAATAGGTCGATAGTTAGAGTATTCGTTCTTATTGCCTTTTTTGAAGATGGGGGTAATAATTGAAATTTTCAATGACCTTGGGAAAATACTTTCATTCACGAGGTCGTTGAATAACTTTGTTAAAATATTTATGTGGGTGAGTGATAGAATGTTTAATGTTTTTGCATCTATTCCATCCGAACCAGGACATTTTTTGGAGGATAAGCTACGAATACATCGTAGGATTTCAATATCTTCTATATCAAACCATGAAAAAGAATTGACAGTAGGTATTACATAATTTTTATAACCATCACCTGGATAACATGCACGATCATTAATTGAGGAAAAGTATAAATTTAGATCGTTAGCTAGTTGAGTGCTATCTGTATGATCTGGTAGTGTAGGATTTTTTCTTCCTTTGCCTAAAATGTCGTTCACCAGTTTCCACTGTTTTTTGCTTGAGTCGCATTCATTGAATTTTTTTTCGTAAAATTTACCCTTAGCTATTTTGATTTTATTTTTTAAAACTTTTACCGTTGTTTTATATGCTGTTTTGAAAAAAGTATCACCCGGGTAACGCAAGACCTTTTTGTAAAGTGCTTGCTTTGATTTTATAATTCTAAGTATGTCCGAGTTAAGCCATTCATATTTATTAAATCTTTCTTTATTCTTTGGTACAAAACTTAAGTTATTTTTTATTGCACATACTTTATCATGGAAATCTGAAAAGCATGATGGTGCATCATGACCTAAAATTTTAAAATCATAGTGTTTCAGAAATTCCTCAATTTTCTTATGGTTTGTTACTTTAGATTTTGTCTCAACAACAGTGTCAAAGCCAGAGGAATTTCGTGCTCGGTCAAATATTAATTTACATATTATAGGAAAATGATCAGACAGACTATTTATGAAACGAACAGAATATATTTTGTTTATGTTTGATGAGCTATATCTAGAGAAAAGATGATCAACACAAGTACCAGATGATACACGAGTTATGTCAGTTATAAGAGATTTAAAACCATGTGCATTTAGAATATCCAAGTAATTGCTACACTTATTAGAATTTAAGATATCAATGTTAATATAACCTATTATTATAACATTTTTACATCTAATTTCAGATAATATAGACTCAAATTCAGACACAAAAGTATTTACAGTAAATGAGTGCGATCTATATAATGATATGATGCATAAGTTAAAGGAATTACTAATTAGTGTCACTATTTCAGCAGATAACATCTCAAAATGCATTTCTTGGAAATCGTGAATACTTTTAGAATAAACTAAAATACCTCCTGATCTGTTATAATTTCTGCAACAGTGAAACATATTATATTTATCTAAATTGTAGAATTTAACTTCTTCATTCTTTAACCAGGTTTCAGACAAAACCAAAACGTCAATTAGATTTAGTTTATCTGATAGTAAGCCAAATAGTTCATCAAATTTCGAACGAACACTTTGAATATTGAAATGCATTATTTTAAGACTAACGTTACTGCTACTGGATCAAGAAGGAACTGTTCAAAGTCATCAAGAGTGTTAATTTTAATATAATCGGGCATAAAACTAAACTTGGGTTGGTTGTTGATGGTTGGGCACTTTAATTAGATCTGATTCCTTCATGACTTTATACACTCTAGAGTTTTCATCATACCTCAGGAATATTTTCCCGTCCTTGATCCAGCAAAATTTAAAATTTTGCTCACGTTTAAGCTGTCTGCTCAGAAAAAAAAGCCTTTTCATACCCGGAGCAAGGTGTTCGTTGATGTACAGTGGCGATGAGTCCAGACGTTCGTTGATATCCGAAGCGATAAGCCGTTTGGTTTTAGCCGCCACAATAACTTTATCTCTCTCAAGCTTGGATGTAAACTGAACAATTATTGGTTTGTGTCTGTCCACCCTTGATGATGGTACCCGATGTGCAACTGTTATTGTTTCTTGGTTGTAAACATTCAACGCATTTAGGACTGAAGTTACTAGCTGCTTTGTATCCTCGCTTTGGGTTTCAGGTAGACCGGAAATTTCTAGATTCATTCTTCTGGAATATTGTTGCAATTCTAAAGTTTCCGATCGCAAAGTTTCTATTTCAGATTTATTTCTACCATTGTCTTGTCTCAAAGATGAATTTTCCTCCTTCAACACTCTAATCTCGTCTTTCAGACTCAGTATTGTTGTAGTAAGTTCTTTTACAATGTTTTCATGATAATTAAGGCTTTGAGAATAATCAGAGAATTGTACTTGAATGAATTTTTTTAGGCCTCTTATTTCATCCATAATGACATCTGTGAAGCTTGGACCTTGATCTGATAGTTCCTTACCTTTTTGATCAGATACAGCTACTGAATCCAGTGAGATCGAAAGCCGGGGATCATCAGCATCAGGTTTTGGGGGCGTACTCCGTCTAGTTTTGCAACCAATACATTTCCACCGTGATCGAGATTCTACTGGAAATCTGCGAAAGTAATTTTCTGTAAATCCACCACAGAAGAAATGATAGTACCCCTTGCAGTCGTCTGTGCATTGGATAGAATCTTCCAGAACAGTGATAACTTCCGCACAGGCAGTACAATTAGTATTACTGGCCATTTTTCACAAAAAATAACAGCTGGCGCACTGCTTTATAATTTATACAACTTTAAAATGAAATAAAAGTTAATTTTAGAACAATTTATGGTAAACAAATAGTGATTTTGCGGAGCAGTAAAAAAAGCGTCAACACAAGTTAGCAGCCACTGTTGCCACTAATGTAATACTATTATGTACTAATGTAATAATACTGTTGCCACTAATAATAAACTAATTTATTTCTTGTTTTTCTTCCTTTAAAAATAATGTTTATACATTTGAATTACAAAACAAATATTTTGACTTTAGGACCTTTTCCCCACCATGGGAGAAGTGGATATAAGGTGTGCTTTTTCTAATGTTTTGCTGTGAAAAATTTGTATGGTGAGGCTTCAATATTAACCTATAAAGCGACTCCCTTTAGGCAGCATATGTCTTATGCTCAACTACTTTATTAACCTATATGAATATAATAATAATTAAATTCAGTTATTAAATTATTAATTCAAGAAATATTTATTTGCTTGGTTATAGGACCTATTTTATATAAAACAGCCTGAATTTAAAGCACCTCTTCAAAACTTGAACACACTTAGTGATTCTATTTCATATTTTTTTGGATACGAAGAAATTAAAACCCCATGCTGGATTCATAGTATCACAGAGGAATATCTTTGCTGCTGAAACTAACGTCATAATATGTATGCAAGTACAGAATATTTTGCTTTTGAGTTCAAATGTGTTAACATTTCGTTAAATACTGTCAAGCTGATTCCCTTAGTGTGATTCTGATTTTGAAAATTAGGATGAAGAAAATAATTTTAAAATGCCCTTAAAATTTTTGCCTTAAAAGGGTTCTACTTGACTTTCAAAATTACCAATTTAATTTACAAGATGGATATTTTTACCCTTTTTTTAAGCATATGTAGTTATAGAGTTGGGATTAATGAGAAAAATAAAATATAGTGGTCCATGATTTAAAAAATTTTGGGATTTGTTTGGGTTTTGGAAGCACTATACAATGCATTCATACCCAGTCCTTGAACTTATTCTTTAATGTATTGTGTTTTTGACCAAAGGCAAATGCTTGATGAGTTTCATTTCTTAAGTTTATATTAAGCATGGGTGCCACTCTTCTATCCCCGGGACGGAATTCCGTCATTTTAAAATTTCAATGAACGGAATTCCGTCCCAGGTATATTGCGAAACGCAAAATTAGTACTAAATTCCAATACCTACATTGCACATTTGGTTCAATTCCGCTAACGTTCCTGCTAAATATTGCCATGCTTTTGAGAATGCCATACATTCAAATATCAACATTTTAAAATTTTTATTGAAAATATGAATAGTTTTTGATCTATATAAACATTTTAATCTGAGTCTAAAATTGTTTTAGCAATACATTACTAATTAAAACAGAAAGGCTTTCACGGCCGGATGTATTCGAAGTTAAAGTTTCCGGGCTTGGTTGCCGTGGTCTCGAATCTCGATGTTAAAAACTTAGACGTTTCACCCAAAACTGTGTTGGGCATCATCAGCTGTTTTTTTATGTTACGTGGTTGGTTACGTGAGAGAAAAAACATCTGATGATGCCCAACACAGTTTTGGGTGAAACGTCCGAGTTTTTAACATCGAGACCACAGAGAAATATCCTAACAGAGGGTCCACGAGGCTATTTTCAAATGCGTTACTGATGTGAGGGCGCCACACTAGATTCTGGAACGTATGCCGGCCGCTTAAATCTCTCGCCAAATTAGAACTCAGCGCATGCGCAGAAAGGTGTTTTCGATCTCCCATAGGCAGCCGGCGAACGATTCAGACTGGATCCAGACGCTAGTGAGTTTAGTGCGATCCCAGCGCCACAATTCTCCCAACCTGTAACAAGATGTCATGATTTTCGATTTCCATTATGGCCTATGGCCGTGGACTCTCTGTTCTAGTACTCTGTGATCGAGACCACGGCAACCAAGCCCGGAAACTTTTACTTCGAATACATTACTACTTTTTTGGTATCCAAAAGAGCATAGCAGTATTTAGCGGGAACATTAACGGAATTGAACTGCACATTTTGACCACAAGTAACATGGTTTTATGTCTATTTAATATTGTTTTTGGCTAATTGCTGATCATGTGTGATATTACATATGAATCAAAATGCATGCACATGTTAATGATTCCCCATTACAACTGTTCACACACATTACAATACATAATAGTTCTCTTAGTTGCTATCCCTTGAACCATCAGTATCAGCAACACATTTAATGGGCTTTAACTTTAACTGTGCATTTTCAGAAGCACTGCACATGGGCAGATTTAGGGGGGTGCATTGCACCCCCAACTTTTTGAGAAAATTAAATTTTTATAGGGAAAATCATGTTTTTAAAGCCATCAGGGACAGTTTGCACCCCCAAGTTTTCCACTACTCACCCCCAGGGTTCAACACTACCTAAATCCGCCCTTGACTGCGTATGAAACAATATTGAAGTAGTAACAATTTTTAACCTTTTTAAATGTTTTGTTACTGACTTCTGTTCTGTTTAAGTCTTTTAACATTTAATTTGCAGTATTTAGCTTATTTATTTTCTTTTTCTTTCCCTGTCTTTAATTTGTTGAAATATTTTGCTAAGTTTTATTCCAAGAGATCTATTTATTTTCATCCTAAGTGTACTATACCCGTAAATTATGCACAATTATATTTTGATAGTTTCTTTTACAGGGTTCCCACGGGCCTTGAAAAGTACTTGAATTTCATTTTTAAATTCAAGTGCCCTGTAAAGTATGCTTGAATTTAGTGCTAAGTCCTTAAAAGTCCTTGAATTTTATTTGAAATATTTTAGTTTGGAATTATTTTCAGTTCGAACATGAAAATTTAATCAAATAGTTAATATCCTGTTAGCATATTGTAGAACAGGTATAACTTGCCTACTTGAATTTTTCTGTTTGACTTTCCTAAAAGAAGTAAAATATAGTAGTATGTTTTGAAATTGTTAAATATAGTAATGGTAATATTATAATTAATCTTTGCTATAAGAAAGGTTTTTGAAGTAAGGGTACTAAAGGGGGAGAAACGTTTTTTTACTTGTAAATGGCTTTTCCGCCTTTCTATGTTAGTTCATGAAAAAATTTTAATTTAAGCCCTTAAATACTTGATTTTTTTCCTCACAAAAGAGTGGGAACTATGTTTTAAGTACATTTCAACTTTAAGGAATAAAGTTGAAATGTTTTCAGGAAATAACGCTTTTGACTTTTAAGTGCAATTTCTAACACAATTTTACAGTGTCATCAGCCTATTCCTTTACACTTGATCATACATCTGTGTTCCTTTGCATTCAACTGCATGTATCATCGCTGATGTTTCTCTTGATATTTTCAGGTCTGCCCGGCATCTTTCAGTGGGAGATTTAACAGAATCTAATGTGGGTAAATCCTGCAAGTTTGGGTTTTGCACTAGTAATATATAGTTTTCTTTCTTATAATTGTCATTTTGGTTTCAATGTAATAATACATTCATTATGCTTAATTTTATAACTAAAGGGTCCTTTTTCTATGGGAGAAAAGACAAAACTAATTCATACTTAGATCAATGGTACACATTGATGAAAATTGATTTAATTACATGAGTGAGTCTCTACTAGTCATACTTTTATGAGAGTAGAAAGAGTGATTTGGTGTTAAATAGGCACATGGACGTATGGTCAATAGGTATATGATGGACTAAGCTAAATTAACTTAAAGCACTGAAATATTTTACTTTGTAAACAATTTAGAAACAGCATGTTTAGTTATTATATTGTGAACTTGTTAATTACTTTTTACTTCTTAACACCATGTTTATACTATGCTTATTACTAAAAAATTGCTTATTATTAAGTTAGTGTTTATTACTAAACAGTATTTTCATTGCAGTAAAATTAATAAATGAATAAAATAAGTTAATTTTCGCGTAGGAAAACATTCTATCAGTGAAAAATTTTTTGCCATAAAGAAGTTAAGAGAAGCTAAGTGGCGTAGTGGATCTTGCCGCCACCCCACAGGCCCGAGTTCTATTCCCGTGTTGGGGAAGGCAGATTCATGGTGGATTTACACCACCGTGTCAAAAGCGGCGATAGGGGTCAACAGCGATTCAAAAGAAGCAATAGAAAACCTCTTAAGCCTCGAAAACGACTACTGTTCGCCAGTTTTGACGCGGTGGTGTTAACCCACCATCAGAATTACGCTTCATACCTGTGGGGTGATAAAATGAGGACCAAATATATACTTGATGGAGAAACAAGGGTATTTTGAATCCCATGACTGACTTTCATAGTCACACTTTCTGTAACAGCTAGGCTTATGGCCTCACTAAGTTAGGCTGGTTATACAGGAGTTTGCAGGTCTAACGACCTAGGTGGTACTCCCTCAAGTATCCCTCCCATTGTTTCATTATAGAAATTAATAGATTCAAAGTTAGACATTCTAACTTCCCCCAAACACACAACAAATAAGGTTTAACAAATATTATTTCCAAACCATGGCTTACTAGATACTATACAGGCTAGCCGAGTATGGAAATCATTAAAAATCCAAATGGCAATACTTGACAAACTGGCAAAGCATATCCACAGTGTTGAAGGCGGTGGGTGATTTAGGTAGGACTTGTGGCAATCCAAGCAGGAAAAGTTGTCAAATGGTTTTCATTGTTCAAAACTCGGCTAGCCTGTATAGCATCTAGTAAGCCGTGTCCAAACCATACTAATAAATTTTAAGTTCTTTGTTAGCATTTAAATTACGCACAAATATATATTTTGATAGTTTCTTTTAAGTACATTTCGACTTTAAAGAATTAAGGTGAAATGTTTTCAGGAAATAACGCTTTCAACTTTTAAGTGCAATTTCTAACACAATTTTACAGTGTCATCAGCCTATACCTTTAGACTGGGCGCGCACGAGTGACTAAAGTCACAGCGACCAGGATTACTAGTATCAAAAATATCACTAGAAAACAATAGAGCATTTTCAATCACATAACAACGGCCTTAGCAACATTGTTTTTATCCTCCAGTGATGTCATGTGCGAATGCTTCTATTGGATGCTTCTAGTTCCCGCCCCTAACAACAGCCTTAGCAACGTTGTTTTTGTCTTTGTCACCGTGACAAAAGTCGCCCGTGCGCGCTCGCCCTTACACTTGATCATACATCTGTGTTCCTTTGCATTCAACTTCAAGTATCATCGCTGATGTTTCTCTTGATTATTTCAGGTCTGCCTGGCATCTTTCAGTGGGAAATGATATTAAAGTCTCCCAGCAGCGGCGCTGCAAGCAGACCAGAGGTGGATGCTGTGTCTGCGGATAGCAGTACAGTTGCAAGTAGGTTTAACCTCTTTATACAGAAAACCTTTCCATAAAAAAAATTAAAAGAATCTAATGTGGGGGCATCCTGCGAGTTTGGGTTTCGCACTAGTAATATAGTTTTCTTTCATATAATTGTCATTTTGGTTTCAATGTAATAATACATTCATTAGGCTTAATTTTATAAGTAAAGGGTACTTTTTCTAAAGGAGAAAAGGCAAAACTAAGTTTTTGAGATTAATGGTACACATTGATGGTGATATCACATTTGTGGGTTGAAAACAAGTGGCTAAAGGGACATTGTATTTAAACTTGTAATGAAGGGTATGAGAAGTGGTCAATTCTATAAACATTGGCAATATTCAGCTAACCCTCTGTTGCCATCTCTTTAATCTGATTGTTTCTGTAATTCATTATTGTTCCAAGCTCACAAGCAATGGTTTATTAACATTTTAACCGTTTTTATTAAACCTGTTCTTAATTTATTGGTAATAATTTAAACAACTGGAATGAGGCATATAGAATCCAACTATTTCCAACATAGCTCAACATTGTTGCTGATTTGAAGAGCAATCACAATTTTTGGACGATGCTGCAGTCTAACGTGGTATAGCAGATTTAATATATATTTTTTTGCGTTACAATTCCTTTTCCTTATTTGCCTTCATAATTTTTTTCAAATCTTGACCCTGTTCTTCCTTATCATAATTGGAGCCCTGTAAATTTCTGCACTATCTTATAAGGCTTGGAAACATCCCTCGTTTTCTTTTTTTAATCCAACTACCAAGGCCAAAAGGTCCAAAAAACTTCCTTATTTCAATTTAAATTCAATTATCATATTAATTTCAGCATATGTAATCATCCAGCATCTTGGTTGTATATTTTCTTGACAATAAAATGAATGACATTTTTTTAAATCTTTTTTATTCTAGCTGCAATAACCCTTGTAAATTTTGCACTTTATATACTTTAGATGTATTTGGCAAATATCTTGTGACTTATTATTTTTGGTTTGTTTCAGATTAAATGTGGTTCGACCCTAGTATGTGAACGAGAGTACTGCAACACCAGCACCATCACCTGGGGGTACAATGCTCGAAGGAACCAGGCTCGAGGATACCCACATTCGTTAAAGTGATGAATTCATCTTTGACAACCTTATCTCCTCTAGCCCCTCAGGTGTATCTGGGATACCACCCTTTCCTTTCGGTGTCAGGGACACCATACCCTTGTGGTCACAGTGTTTGGGACACTGCACCCTTCGCCCCCTTGAAGTCTCTGGAAGACTAAAACTGTCATCATCTTCGATAGTTTTGACCTTCTGCCAGTTGTTTTGGCTTTTTCTCGAAATCAACTTTGCCGACAAGAGGTCCCTTTTCGCTTTCCGCCTCACATATTGTGATTGTGCGTGGATTTAAATGATACTGGTTCCGGCATCATACTGGTTCTAGTATATACTGGTTCCGTTACCATACCCGGTATGATAACGGAACTAGTATATACTAGAACCATTATGATACAGGGTTATGAAACACCGGAAATAGTATGATACTAGAACCAGTATGATACTAGAACTAGTATGATACTAGAACTAGTATCATACTGGTTCCGTTACCATACCCGGTATGATAACGGAACTAGTATATACTAGAACAATTATAATACCGGGTTATGAAACACCGGAACTAGTATGATACTAGAACCAGTATGATACTAGAACTAGTATCATACTGGTTCTAGTATCATACTAGTTCCGGTGTTTCATAACCCGGTTTAATTTTTTTTCATACCGGAAATTTTTTTTCCAATAGGGATATAAATGATGACAATTAATTAGGTGAAACATGGGATCCCAAAATATTTGAATAATCTTTGATTGCACAAATAACTGAATTGAACTGATTTTCCCAGATTTAAAAGTTGTAAATATTACTATCATAACATTCTTCATGATTTATGGAGTCACCAAAAGTAATCAAATATAAAAAAACAAGCAAACTTGTAGAATTCCTAGTAAATGCCGATAAATTTTTATTGTACTTTAATGTGTAAATAAACATTGCCAACAGTTGGATTGGAAAGACTTGTGCTTGGCTAATCCCTAAGTACTGAGTAGGTACCCTCATTATTTCAAATAAGTTGTCTTACCTTGAAGATTTTATATGCTTTGAATCTTGTATTAAGAGGTTGAAATAAAAAAAAAGATGGATATAGAAATGACTGATCCATATGTAACTCAATTTCTTTAAAATTGATACACATATTTATTTTAAAAATTAGGATTAAAGATGTATAATGATATGAAAGAAAGATTATGCAAGGTAAGTACCTACAAGCGTTTTCATAATACATTGAAAGTTTTGTTTTTACGATTCACCAAACCAACATCATTACCTTTCTTTGAAGGAATGATTAAGCAGATGTTTTATTTTGTAGATTTCCTTTAAAAGGCTATTTTTAAACTCTATTACTATCTTCGAAATTGCGCAGTTACTTGAGTTTTTTTACAGTGCTAAAAATCATGAAAGACTAAAAATAGTAAACAAAACATGTAAACATGAAAGAAACCGAAAAACTTCTTTGACATTTTTGAGTAAGTTAAGTTGTATCATGGTTAAGTAAGTATCAAATGTTATTTCCTAGAATAATAATTCAAATTTAAAAATACTATCCTGTATAAAGGAAATCCTTATTCCGATTGTGACAAACGTATTATTCCGTTTACGACAACCGTACTAACACCGATTGCGCCAACCCGACAGTCGGGTTCCCTCAATCAAACATGAGGAACCTAGGTTCGATTGGCACAACCGACCAGTCCGATTCTCCCAACCTAACCTCTCCCAATCGAACTAGAATCGAACCGGTTTGGTCACAGCCAAGGCTCAACTCGATCCTGCGCGCTTTGGTGTGCGCGTGGGATACAGGCTGTAACATTTGCCTTGAAAGTTGGGAACAAACAAACGGGTTCAAAACCTTCGGCACTCAGCGCTCTCTTGCGGTGTAAGGGAGAATTAAAAAAAGTAGTTTCGTTTCTCTGTCTGCTTCGGACGCTGAGGCTTGGGAAAGTTTTATCAGAGCACATTTCTCCTTAAATAAATATAACAGAACCATTTAAAGATAGATTCGGATTTGAATTATAAATTAAGTTACAATTTTTAACTAATTAATTTTGCAGAGAAAATATAAATGGTACAGGGTTCCCACTCAATTTCAGAAATAAAATTCCCTGACTTTTCCAGGCTATTTACGGCATTTTTCAGATATTTCTTGTGCTTATGAACATATATTTTCAATAAATGGTCTATTTTTTTCCACTTTCGAAAGTCAAAATTGACACCCAGACATTAAAAATTGTTCATTTTCCAGGTATTCTGTGATTTTCCGGATTTTAGGCCAAAATGAGCAATTTTCCCTTACTAAACCCTGATTTTTTAGGTGAAATTAAAATTCCCTGACTTTTTAATTGAAATTAAAATTCCCTGACTTTTCCAGGTTTTTCAGGTATTCCCTGACCAGTGGGAACCCTGTAAATGTATGTTTTTAATTGGAAATTTATTGTAATGAAATAAGCAAAATTTCACCAAAATTGTTTAAATTATATTAAAATATTATTCAACTATTCAAGTAAATATAAGAAATTATTTAACTATTTTCATAGTTAAATGTATAAACAATATTTTAAAAACCTATTAGCACATTAACATAACAAAAATAGTTGATTTTTTTTTTGTATTTAACTCTTTTCCTTAAGAACTTTTTTCAAAATTATCTGAAATAGGAGTAATTTTTGTTAATTATATTTTGCAGTTTAATATTGAAAGAAAATAAAAAAAATTGACTAAAAATCTCAAGTTTGTATGTACTCTATGAAATAAAATTTTATTCATTCTTATACACATAACAGAAATTTGGTAATGAAATAAGGACTATTTCACACACTTTTACACAAACTGCTTTTAATTTTTCTTTTAAATGTTCAAGTTTTATACATTTTATAAAAAATTAAGTAACCAAAATTATAAATAGCAATGATTTTATTATGGTTTTTTTTTCCAAAAATTTATTTTTAAAAACAGGGTAAGCATTTTCAAGGAAAATTAACTGGTCAACAGTCTTCATGGAGAAGCAGTGCACTTACCAAACAGGGATATTCTAATTATAATAATATCACAGATATTCTTATTTATTAAGATTGACAGAACACACAATCCAATTCTTTCATAATTGCTTAAAATACTTCAGTCAAAATAAAAAGAAAGTCAAAGAAACATTGCATACCCAGCTAGGGAACCTATATTTATATTCACACTAAAATAGTTCTAAAATGTGAGCATGTTTGTTTTTAAAAAAAATCAAAGTAGCAGAAATATAATTTAATATTAAAACACCATTCTAGCTGGAAAAATATCTCCAGTTACTCAATTCTGTAGAGAAATTCTTAACTCAATCATCAATGAGGCACATTTTGAGAATTATTGATTTCAAAATGTCTTTACTTAACAAACTTGTATAATATAATATATTCTATAAAAATAAAGTGCTGTTTAAATTATGGAGGATTTGACATATTTTTAACAATGGCAACAAAAATAATTTATTTCACTTCACAAGGCAGTAATCGATATCAGAGTATTTGGAATTGACTGACCAAGTAGCAAGGATTCTTTCAGAAAAGATCAAAAACCTTGATTAAATAAATAACTAAGAAATTAACTTTGTTTTTTT
Organism: Tetragnatha montana; assembly: GCA_963680715.1. Taxonomy (NCBI): domain Eukaryota; kingdom Metazoa; phylum Arthropoda; class Arachnida; order Araneae; family Tetragnathidae; genus Tetragnatha; species Tetragnatha montana. The sequence goes on along the minus strand of OY796679.1, from coordinate 63,647 downwards.
TTAACTTAAAGAATAAGATTTCACCAATTTTTAGATATAATGCTATAAGATAATTTATAACTAATGTGATGGAATCCAAATATTCAGAAGTGAACAGGGCTAGATTTTAAGAAATTCTAATGAATGAATGAGAAAAAGCTGAAAATGGAAATAAAATGCATTAAAAAATTAATGTGGGGTAAAAATCCATTAAAAATATTAATATCAGTCCTTATGTAAATCCAGCGGTTCTAACTTTGCTTACTTCTTAAAGAAAAACAGAGTAAAAATTGTGTACCACTGGGAGCTAATTTTTTGTTTCAGATACAAGGCCACTTATTAATATTCGTCAAGAGTTTTACGGCCTATAAAATTCAGTAAGAAAATAGTGGTTTATTTTGGGGGTCAAAGGGATTAATAAAAAGCTCCCATGAAATGCAGAATAGATATGCAAAAGAATGGCATTTTTTAACAATATTGTGAAGAGAACATTTTTGGTAATAGGAATATTGTGAAGTCTTTTTTTATGAATAGCAGAATTTTGTAAATTGTACGTTTTTTACATCCAAATTTTGTCAAGGGTTTTTAAATGGACCTATTTTCTTTTTAGATGAACCCCTGCAGAACCTGTTTATACATGTTTGCAACGTTTATGCTACAATGCTTTTCTTCCAAAATTTGTAGCAGTTTGGTAATGCTTAACAGACTAGGGTTAGACTAGGTTCTTTGATATTTAGTTATAGAGATAAATTGCTCACACATCTTCTAAGAGGTTTTCTGTAGTTTCTTTGAAAAGCTTATAGCAGTACATAACATATGGCCAGGAGGGTCATTGATAGATTCTTATCTCTCTTTCAATACATCTATGAATAACAAATTTCTAATTTATACTGGATAGTTATTATCTTCAGAAAGGTCTACACTAACCAAAGTTAGGTGTATCAAACAGATTGTTCTTATACAACTATTCTTTTTTATATGAAAAAATGTTCAGTGATCATCAGAACTTGAATGGTATTCAGAACTTATACTCTGCCAGTACATTTTGTGGAGGAATTTCCAGGTATTTTTCAAAGCTTTTAGTATAATTTCCAACACGGGTTTTAAAATTTTTTTCGGTTAAACCTTGTATCACTCAGTCCTGTCATGAAAATTATCATAGTATCCGCTCAGCTCTGCAATATCTGGTGATTTTTTTGAAATGTTAGAAGTTGAGAAAGAAACCAGAGTTGATCTCACGGGTTACATTCAGCTAAATTAGTATTTTCCAAAGAATGATTATGATGATATATGAATCTTCTTTCTATTTATCCTTAGAACTGAAATAGCTGGCAAAGGGTTTGGTAGACCACTTTTGTTTCAATCTACACAGAATTTAAAAATTTGTATTTCTAATATAATAAATATTAAAGTTCTACTTTCATGCAGCAAAAAGTAATAACATCCTCTTAAGCACTGGTAACACTTTTTGATTTGCTCTGACTAGTAAATTATAAGTTTTGAATAAGAATAAACCTCAGAGAAAGTTGTTTTGAAGAAATACCAAACATTAATTTATCCTCTTAAAGTAGAAACTTTCAAAGATTGTTTTCACAAAAAATATAACAGTTTTGGTCATAAGGACTAAATCTTTCAAAGCAATTGTAAAACAAGTTTTAAATATGCAGGTACTTTTGTATGACTGTCTTTTAGTACATGGATAAACAAGAAAAATGTCAAGTTTAAAATAGAGTTTGATGTGGAAGTCCTTATCAATAAGATGGAGTCTTCATATAACCATATCATAACTATGCCAGAAAATGGAATTTTGCAGAAGTTAGAGGCAGGTAAGGCGAATAGCACATTCGCTTAGAGGGTTTCAGTTAATTCCTCTGCCTACTGAAAAGCCACAATGGAGCTTGGTTCTTCACAGGTACTTAAAAAAGACATTGAAAAAAACCCTAAAACAAAGAGTTACATCATTAACTAGATGCTATAACACAATCATTTACAGATATTATTAAAAGCTTTCAACTTTGGACATTTCTTACCTAGGCAGGCAACATGGGATTATAAGAACAAGAAGATAGCAAGGAGTGGCATCACTGTGTAAAGCAATGAAAAACAAACTACTCAGGCAAATAAAGCATTCTAAGAGCAAGAAGGTAACGTCATCACTGTCAAGCAATGAAAAGAATGAGACAAAAGAAGCAGACAAATGGAGCATTCAAATCAATTCAAGAGTTTCAGCTGAAAGAAATATAACAAATTCAATTTTATGCTATAATATGGGCAATCATAGGTATGTTATTAGTGGTTCTCAGTATTGGATATTTCTTACCAGGGCAGGCAAACCTGTAATTCTATGAGCAAGAAGGTAGCATCATCACTGTCAAGCAATGAAAAGAATGAGACAAAAGAGGCAGACAAATGGAGCATTCAAATCAATTCAAGAGTTTCAGCTGAAAGAAATATAACAAATTCAATTTTATGCTATAATATGGGCTATCATAGGTATGTTATTAGTGGTTCTCAGTATTGGATATTTCTTACCAGGGCAGGCAAACCTGTAATTCTATGAGCAAGAAGGTAGCATCATCACTGTCAAGCAATGAAAAGAATGAGACAAAAGAGGCAGACAAATGGAGCATTCAAATCAATTCATGAGTTTCAGGTGGTTTCTGAAAGAAATATAACAAATTAAATTTTATGCTCTAATATGGGCAATCATAGGTATGTTGTTAGTGGTTCTCAGCATTGAATAGTTCTTACCAGGGCAGGCTAACATGTTATTCTATGAGCAAGAAGGTAGCATCATCACTGTCAAGCAATGGAAATCAAAAGAAGCAGGCAAATAAAGCATTCTATGAGCAAGAAGGTAGCATCATCACTGTCAAGCAATGAAAAGAACGAGACAACCCTATTGGAAAAAAATCATAATACCGGTATCAAAATTATATCGGTACCGGTATAAATGATACCGGTACCGATATAATTGATATCGGAAACTGTAAAACTAGTATGAAATGATACTGGTAATTTCAAAACTGGTATGAAACCGATACTGGAAATTTCGAAACCGGTATGAAACGATACTGGTAATTTCGAAACCGATATGAAACGATACTGGTAAATTCGAAACCGATATGAAACGATACTGGTAATTTCGAAACCGATATGAAACGATACCGGAAATTTTGATACCAGTTTTAACGAATACTGGGAATTTCAAAACCGATATGAAACGATACTGGAAATTTTGATACTAGTTTTAACGAATACTGGGAATTTTGATACCAGTTTGAATCAATACTGGTAATTTAGAAACTGGTATAAAATCATACTGGAAATTTCGATACCCAATTTTAAAACATACTGAAAATTTAAATACCAGTATAGAATTAGGGGATTTTTTGTATCCCAACCTTTATTTTTTTTAAGTTATAGAACTTAAAAATAATTGGAAATTTTCTCGAAAAATAAAGAAATTTTGATATCAATTCCAAAACATACTGGGTAATTCGATACCTGTATGAAAATTTTTGGAAATATTAATACATAAGTAGCTAAAAACTTACAGAAATTGTTTAGGACAATATTATCTGGCTTTTACCGGTCGGTTTACTGGCCGGTACTTTTAGAGCTAAGTGGTGAAAACCGTAGTGTCTGGCGGGAACAAACCCCTCGTGGTACGTTAAGCCTAACACATGCTAACTTTAACGCTGAATAGCTGCGGATCTATTTTCATTACAGTTTAGTGATTTATATTTTATGAAAGCATTTAAAGTGGGGATTCGAACAGTATGCATCACTAAGAAATAGTTAAAAAAAAAAGAACCTGGGGCGTTAGGAAGTGAACATTAGAACGAGCACATCAGCACATGGACACTGTTGTGATCTGTGGCAGCTGAACATTCGATCCTAAGCGCATGCGCACCCATCTACGTCATGACTTGTAAATACGTTGTTATATTATTGTTCTTTCTCGTTCAGTGCACTTCCAACTACTAACATGTTTAAATAAACGTCTACTTTAACTTGGAGTTGTTCTTGTGTTTCCAGCATATACAGTTAGATCTTTACAATGGCGACAAGGACGGGATGTATCTACAAGCGGGCAGAATTCGGCCCAGGTTTATTTTCGACAAAACGCTGGATTTGAGACGTGCTTTTAAGTTCGCGTTTTTGGGTGTGGAAGTTCGTAAGTACGGTGCAAATATCCCCTCCGGGTTTTCTTCCTGATTGGTATAATTACTTCAAGTATGGCTAGTGTAGGCTCGATGTCTGAATTTGATGTGAGTGATCCTGCTAGTTTTGATTTGTACAGTGAACAGCTTAAATTCTTCTTAGAAGCTAACAGTATTACTGATGTAAACAAAAAGCGTGCAACCTTAATCGCGGTTTGTGGCACGAAAACTTTAAGCATAATTCGTTCTTTGATCTCTCCTAGTGGTATTTCGGATAGGACTTATACTGAGATTATTGACTTGCTTAAATCTCACTTTAATCCTAAAGCATCTGTGATCTATTCAAGATTTCTGTTTCACAAACGCATGCAACGATCTGGTGAAAGCATAAGTGCTTATGTTACTGAGTTAAGGCGTTTAGCTGAAAGTTGTAATTTCACTACAACTCTGTCAGAGAGGTTGCGTGATCAGCTAGTTTGTGGAATAGCAGATGAGGGATTGCAAAGGCGATTGTTAGCTGAATCAGAATTAACATTAGATAACGCTGTTAAAAAAGCTCTTGCTGATGAAACCGCTACGTCTCAGGCACGTTCAATGCATCGCGTTCTGGGTGGTGCTTCTGTTGATTCAATTAAACAGAACAAAAAAGGTAATTCAAAACCTGAAGTAAATAGGCAAGGTAAAAGTTATATGTGTTACGGATGTGGTGAAGATCATGATAGGTCTTTTTGCAAATTCAAAAATGCATACTGTAATTTGTGCGGAGTGAAGGGTCACATCTCTCGTGTATGCCGTTCAAAACAAGGGTTTCGGAAAAAGAAGTCTAGTCACAAACTACATGAGGTTCAAGAAACTGCTAAGGTAAGGGATGAATATTCCCTAAATCGGGTACAGGTTTGCAATTCTCTTAAGCAAAATGTAACTGTTTGTATAGAGGGTCGTGATCTTGAAATGGAAGTGGACTCTGGTTCCCATTTTTCGATTGTGTCTTTAGATACTATTAAAAATATTTTGGGATCCGTGAGACCTGAACTCGCGACTACATCAGTTTCAGTATCTGATTTTCAAGGGAATAAAATCGATCTAGCAGGTAGATGTAACGTAAATGTTGGGTTCAAAACATTTAATCAAGATCTGGAACTCTTAGTGACTAAATCAAAATGCACGAGTATCTTGGGGTACTCCTGGTTCAAACCTTTGGGAATATCCATAAGTGGAATTAACTCAGTTTCTGATCCGGTACAAAGTGTGCTAGATGAGTTTTCTGAGGTTTTTTGTGAAGGTTTGGGAACCTATACAGGACCTACTGTAAGTCTGCCTGTTGATCCTGCAGTTCCTCCGATTCGCATGAAAGCGCGTAATGTTCCTTTGGCTTTGAAGCCTAAAATTGAGGATGCACTGGAAGAACTGCTGTCTGAAGGTGTTATAGAGCCCATTAGTAATCCTAAATGGGGTACACCCGTGGTTCCAGTCTTAAAGCCAAATGGAAAAGTAAGATTATGCGGGGATTACAAAATTACTTTGAACAAGGCTATGCAAGCTCATCCCCATCCAATACCGGCAGTTAATAACCTGTTGTCTAGCTTAAAAGGGGGAGGTTATTACTCCAAAATTGACCTTGCCCAAGCTTACTTACAGCTTCCAGTAGACGAGCAGTCTGCCGAAGCACAAACTATTGTTACGCACAAAGGTGCATTTAAAGTTAAAAGACTTCAATTTGGGATAAACGTGGCTCCTGGTATTTTTCAAAACACGATTGAAGAATTGTTTTCAGGGATAAAAGGCGTCGTACCGTACTTTGACGACGTACTAATCCGAGCAGAGACTAAGGAGGCTTTAGCAGTCAGGCTGAGAGAAGTTTTGGTAAGATTGAAGAAAGCGGGACTGCGAGCCAGAAAAGAGAAGTGTCTCTTTGGGGTTAAAGAAGTCGAGTTTTTGGGGTTTCGTGTGGACAAAGAAGGAATCCACCCTTCAAGGTCTAAGGTAGAAGCGATACAGGCAGCGCCTATCCCGGCTGATAAACAACAGCTCCAGGCTTTCCTAGGGCTAATTAACTTCTACCACAGTTTTCTCAAAAGCAAGGCTTCAGTTGCTGAACCACTGCATAGACTGCTTGACGGTGATTCGAATTGGGAATGGTTGCAATCTCATACTGAGGCTTTCAATCAGCTTAAAGGTCTGATTTCGTCAGATAGCGTGCTGGTGCCTTTTGATGAAACGTTACCTATTTTTCTGACGTGCGACGCTTCTCCTTATGGAGTTGGAGCGGTGTTGAGCCATCAACTTCCAGATGGGCGTGAGGCACCCATTGCGTTCTCTTCTCGCACGTTAACTTCGACAGAGCGTAACTATGCACAAATAGACAAGGAAGCTCTTGCCATAATTTCAGCAGTTAAGAAATTTCACCATTTTTTGTATGGGCATACATTTACTATTGTTACGGACCATCAGCCTTTGTTAGGTTTATTTAGTCGGTCCAAGGCTACTCCAGAAATAATTTCTCCCCGAATGCTGCGTTGGACTTTAATGTTGAATGCTTATCACTTTACCCTTATTCATCGTCCGGGTAAGAAAATAAGTAACGCCGATGCTTTGAGTAGGCTCCCAAGACAAATTCCAGACTCTAATGTACTTGCCCCGTTAGAGGTTTTATTTGTTGAAGATTTAGCTGATCCTCCGGTTAGTGCTAGGGAAATCTCAAAATTTACGCAGCGTGATCCTGTACTGTCTCGCGTGCTTGGTTTTGTCCAGAAAGGCTGGCCGGAGGGAAAGGGAAACCTAGAATCAGAAATTCATACATTCTTCCTTAAAAGAAAAGAACTGTCAGTACATAAGGGATGTCTGTTATGGGGAAATAGGGTAGTAGTTCCTGATCCAAGACAACTTAGAGTTCTCAATGAACTACATCTGGCTCATCCTGGAGTGGAACGGATGAAGAGCCTCGCACGATGCTACGTGTGGTGGCCTGGCATGGATGATGCTATTCAAAACCATGTAGCAGGGTGCTCTACATGCCAGACGACGAGGCATTCCCCTCCTCGTGCTCCAGTTCATCCCTGGGAGGAGACGAGAACTCCATGGTCCAGGATCCATGTGGATTTCGCAGGGCCTTTCCAGGGTCAGAAGTTCTTGATCTTAGTTGATTCCCATTCCAAATGGCTCGAGGTGAAGGAGATGTCAGTTACCACTGCAAGTGCAACCATCGACGTCCTTCGAGACCTCTTCGCAACACATGGTATTCCCGATGTCGTGGTGTCGGACAATGGTCCTCCATTCAAGTCTTCAGACTACCAGTCCTTCTTGAGCTCAAATGGAGTCCGACCTGTGCTTGTCGCGCCACATCGAGCAGCAGGTAACGGTCAAGCTGAAAGACTGGTACAGTTTGCAAAAGATTCTCTGAAGAGAATAGTCAAGGGCTCCTGGAGGAAGAGACTATCTCAGATGCTCCTGTTTCAGCATATCACGCCTTCCTCAGTGACTGGGGTGTCCAGCTGAACTTCTCATGGGAAGAAGGTTGAGATCATGCCTTGATAGAGTTCATCCAGATTTTTCTCCTAGCTCCTCTGATCAGTCTTCAGAACGATGTGTAAGGACTTTCCATCCTGATGATCAGGTCTACGTCCGAAACTACTCCAAGGGTCCAGCTTGGATTCCTGCCACCGTAGAAAGAGAAACGGGTCCAGTTTCTTACAAGGCTACGACCGAATCAGGAGAAGTCCTACGGAGGCATGTTGACCAGATGATGAAGAGAACACCTGTGGAGACAACGAAATATCCTGTCCACGAGTCCGAGGTACCTAGCGTAGGAAGTCCACCTACCGAGGTTACCCCTTCCCCCTTCCCTCCTGAAGAGGTCCGGGCACCTGCTCCTTCTCATTCCCCTTCCCTCCTTCCTGAAGGGGTCCGGGCACCTGCTCCTTCTCATTCGCGTATGCTGCGCCCAAGGGAAACTCTCCGGCGTCCGGATTTCTTCAGGCCGTCCTAACTGGGGGGAAGGGGTGTTGTGATCTGTGGCAGCTGAACATTCGATCCTAAGCGCATGCGCACCCATCTACGTCATGACTTGTAAATACGTTGTTATATTATTGTTCTTTCTCGTTCAGTGCACTTCCAACTACTAACATGTTTAAATAAACGTCTACTTTAACTTGGAGTTGTTCTTGTGTTTCCAGCATATACAGTTAGATCTTTACAGACACGAAATCTCGAAATGTGAGTACTACCCCTTATTGTGTTACATGGTTCTAAAGGGAATTTTGAGTAAGTAAAAATACTAAAATTTTAGACCTTTAGCTCTAAAACTCCGGGCGTAACGCCCAGATTCAGGTTTTCAGTAAAACCGGGGAAAAACTCCCGAAATATAGGACCCACCCCCCTCATACTTTACATATTCTTAATCTACTAATCAAAGGGAATACGGTGATATAAAACACTTGGGGGTTCATTCAAATTTTTCGTCTTCCCCCCTTTTTCTATACTCCAAAAAATGCAATGGATCCATATAAAGACAAGTAAACCTCTTTCGTGTTTAAAAATCCCTGGATGACGTCAGAATCACCATGGCATCCCGAATTTCTGGGAAAAGCTTACGACATTACTTAACTACAAAAATAAAAATTGAAAAAAATTCAAACTTATTATTAAATACCAATTTTTGGGCCTTTTCGAACTTGTGTTTTTTACTCGAAAAACTTTTTTTCTCGACTCTGAAAATCTGTCTAATTGAACATCAAATTGCACAAAAATTTGATATATAATATATTTTGAGTTCCTTTTTAAGTTTATTCAATTAAAATGTTTTTTAAAAAACGTTTACCAGGTCTTTAATGCCAAAAAACTCATTATTTTCACCTGGTAATACCTGTAATGATAAATTGCCCCCCCGCACTATAGATTAAAAAAATGTTTGCATTTATATTGAAATGTAATGAAAATAGTGTCATAATGTGAATGATTTAATCAGTTGATGAAGTAAGTAAAAATTAAAGGGGACAGGGCATGGGGAGGCCAATTATAACTTAAAATAGAGACACCACTTACTAACAAACGAAATGGTTGTAGTGTGTATACTTGTCGTTCTTGGCTTTCCGCTAATTTAATGCCTATAAAATTTCATCAAGATTCCTTTTGAAAACTTTTTTTATGTTTTTAGAGAGCGTCTTGTATTATTTTATTCTATATAGTGAGCCTCAGGCACAGCAAAGATTTGGATTTATTAGATTTGATTTCTGGAAATGGAAATGGCAACACAACACAAGTCATTTGTTGACTAATTTTAAGTATTTTAAGATCCTCGTGGTAATCTATGGTTCTTCTATTTTCAAGTAAGTTCAATATTATTCATTTAGAATTAGTATAATCTTTTTCTTTTCTGCAAAATAAAAACAGTGCTGCTTTTGATTCTTTATATGTCTTCGTGAGTAATTTCTAGAACACCTCAAACAAAGTCCGATTTGTTATCATTGGGGCCGGCTGAACTTAAGTAACGAAGATTTATGCGATGCATATATTTCTTGCTTATTCTTCCTTCAAATACATATAATATTTATACATTTGAATTCAAAACTAATATTTTGACTCTAGGACTATGTTTTCCACTCACTCTGCCTCATTTCCCCACCATGGGGGAGAGTGGATATAAGGTGTGTTTTTTCTAATGTTTTGCTGTGAAAAAATTGAATGGTTAGGCTTCATTATTAACCTCTTTTAATATAATAATTAAATTAAGACATTAATTCAATAAAATATTTATTTGCTTGGTTTACAGGACCTTTTTTTTTAAAAAAAAAAAGCCTGAATTTAAATCACCTTTTCCACACTTGAATCCACTTTGTGAATCTGTTTCATATTTTTTAGGATGAGAAGAAATTATGTGATGCTCAATTATCGCTGGATGCCCACCAGATTGCTAAAAGTCAAGCCCAACTATAAGCTGCGGAAACTGACGGGATGATAGTATATTATATAGTAAGTACAGAATAATTTGCTTTCGAGTTCAATTTTGTTAACTTTTCATAAAATACCGCCAAGTTGATGTGGACAACAAATATTTAAAAGTCAACTAATTTTTACGATTCTCATTAATATATCTAACTGTATTACTAATAATTGGTTAGTTAACTATTTTTGGCAATACTTCTAATTTTTAGTGTCCCAAACAGATTAGCAATATTACATGAGAGAGATAATGTAGTTAAACCTACTTTTGATTTGAAAACTCATTCTTACATAAGATTTTCCAAGTTAATGTAAACAAATTCCAATTATTCTAATCAAATTACTATTGAATAACCCCAGAAAAACTTAAAAATATGTAGTTGACAGCAAGAATATTATTACATATCTGGAAAAATATAAATCTTTGATTTACGCCAAACTGAGTGTTTTAGTGTAACTGATCCTTTTCTAACATTTTATTATTTTGAAAAACAAAATGGAATCTTATATAAGAATGGGGGAAGGGTTTGAAAAATCTTACGTACCCTCAATGGGGGTAGGGGAGGGGGGTAAAATTGCCAAAATCATCCTTACGTAATTAATGAATGGCCCCTACAGCACTAATTAGGGGCGGTTGATAAGAATAGGTTTCTATAAAATTTCCAGGCAGTTAAATGCTATATAAAACCCTTTTCACAACTTCATACAAGATGCCTTAGTGTGATTCTGATATTGAAAATATAGGATGAAGAAAAGAATTTTTAAATGCAATGCTTTTAAACGGTCTACTTGACTTTCAAAATTACCAATTTAATTTACAAGATTGAGATTTTACGCTTAAATTCTTGTTTAAAGAATATGTAGTTATAGAGTTGGGATCAATGACAAAAATGAAATATCTATAATCGTCCACGATATAAAAAGTTTGGGGATTTGTTTGGGTTTTTGGAAGCACTATAATACAATGCATTCATACCCAGTCCTGGGAACTTATTCTTTAATGTATTTTGTTTTTGACAACAGGCAAATGCTTGATGAGTTTCTAATGTTTTTATTAAGTGTTCATGTCTATTTAATATTGTTTTTGCTAATTGGTGATTATGTGTGATATTTCATATGAATCAAAATGCATGCACATATTAATGATTCCCAGCGTTAGAAATTGGGGGGGGGGGGGGGAAACGGTGGTCCTGCGGACCAGTGCTTTGCCAATCTTACTGGTCCGCAACAAAATTCACACCGAATTAAAAAGGACAAATCCGACAAATTAAAAAGGGCCGGTTTAAATATATAAAGTAACTATTGCACTGAATGTGAGTACCTAAAAGTAATGTTAAATAAAAATCAATACATATTAATAATATTTTTTCTTTTTCGCCGGGGGCTCCCCTATCCTGTATCACCACATTTCGGGTTCTGTCAAAAATATGTACTTGCTTCTCCAAATGCAATCATCAAACGCACTTAAAATGCTGCTATCACTGAACAAATCGTCTAAAGGATTTTAAACGTGCACGAGAAATCGCTGGTCCGGCGGACCAGTGATTTTCTGATTCCACTGGTCCGAGTTGTTTTTAGTTGTCCCGGACCAGCAAAACACCCCAATTTCGAACGCTGATGATTCCCCATTACAACTGTTCACACACACATTACAATATATAGTTCTCACGTGCTATCCCTTAAACCATAAGTTTCAGCAGCACATTTAATGGGCTTTAACCGTGCATTTTCATTTTCAGAAGCACTGTGTGTGAAATAATTTTGAAGTAGTACCAATTTTTAACCTTTTTAAATGTTTTGTACTGATTTCTGTTCTGTTTAGGTCTTGTAGCATTTCATTTGCAATATTTAGCTTAATTTATTTTCTTTTTCTTCCCCTGTCTTTAATTTGTTGAAATATTTTGTCTCCAAAAGATTGTTTTATTCCAAAAGATCTATTTATTACCATCCTAAGTGTAAATTACCCGTAAATTAAAAGAATCTAATGTGGGTGAATCCTGCGAGTTTGGGTTTCGCACTAATAGTATAGTTTTCTTTTTTATAATTGTCATTTTGGTTTTAATGTAATAAAATATTCATTATGCTTAATTTTATAATTGAAGGGTCCTTTTTTCTATGGGAGAAAAGACAAAACTAAATTCCTGAGATTAACCACCGACGACCACCGTTTGCTGACCGACCACCGTGCAGAGATGGATGCTGTGTCTGCGGACAGCAGGACAAACAGATGGAACTACGTAGCAGGTAGGAAAAACCTCTTTATACAGAAAACCTTTCCATAAAAAAATTTAAAAAATCTAATGTGTGTGCATCCTGCGAGTTTGGGTTTTCCACTAGTAATATAGTTTTCTTATAATTGTCATTTTGGTTTCAATGTAATAATACATTCATTATGCTTAATTTTATAATTAAAGGGTTCTTTTTCTATGGGATAAAAGGCAAAACTAAATTCCTGAGATTATTGGTATACATTGATGGCAATTGATATAATCACATGAGTGGGTTAAAAAACAAGTGGCTATAGGACATTGTATTTAAACTTTACTTGTAATGAAGGGTATGAGAAGTGGCCAATTCTATGAACATTGGCAATATTCAGCCAACTCTCTGTTGCCATCTCTTTAATCTGATTGTTTTTTTTAAAGAGTTTGCAACTCTTTAATCTGATTTCGCCATCTCTTTAATCTGATTGTTTTGTTATTCATTATTGTTCCAAGCTCACAAGCAATGATTTATTAACTTTTTAACAGTTTTTATTAAACCTCTTCTTAATTGGGAAAAATTTAAAAACAACTGGAATAAGACATAAAGAATCCAACTATTTCCAACCCTAACATAGCTCAACATTGTTGCTGATTTGTAGAGCAACAATTTTTCTAACATGGTATAGCAGATTTAATATATATATATATTTGTGTTGCAATTCTTTTTCCTTATTTGCCTTGATAATTTTTTCAAATCTTAAGCATATAATATTTTATACTAAACATTGAAAGCTCTGGAATAATTTATTGTATAGTTTAGGTTTGTTGCTATATTCCAGCTGTATTGTATATATTCTAGACAATAAAATGAATGACATTTTTTAAAATATTTTTTATTCTAGCTGCAACCCTTGTAAATTTTGTACTTTATATAATATACTTTAAATGTATTTGGCAAATATCTTGTGACTTGTTAATTTACACATTTGTGTTTTATTTCAGATTAAATGGCGGTTCTATCTTGGTATGTGAACGAGAGTACTGCAACGTCAGCATCATTGCCTGGGGGTACAAAGGTATTCCGTATTGTTCGTTGCAGCGAGAGAAAGGAATGAACCATTCTCGAGGATGGATGCATATGTTCGTTATTGGCTCTGTCTGGGACAACCTTATCTCCTCTAGCCCCTCAGGTGTATCTGGGATACCACCCTCTAGTTCCTTTTGGTGTCAGGGACACCATACCCTTGTTGTCTGGGGCAACAATCTTCAGCTTGAGAATGAGGCCAGTGGTTGGAACACTGCACTCTTCGCCCTTTGAAGTCTCTGGAAGACTAAAACTGCCATCATCATCATTTCGTGTCGTGCTATATTGTGCGTAGTTTAATTTTTGAAAACTTTTAATTACAATTTAGTATGATGTTTCTGTTATTTAGTATTGTTCTCTTTTATAAACCTGTGTCCCATAAATGTACATAATTCATATGACTGTTTTCTTGTACTTTTTTGTATCCTGTATTCTTGTACTCTTTTGGTTTGTAGAAGCAGTTTTATACTGGATCTAGAGTATCATACTGGTAATATTTCATACCAGAACTGGTATCATACTGGTAATATTTCATACCAGAACTGGTATACTGGTAATATTTCATACCAGAACCGATATCATACCAGTAATCCCATATACAGGTATCATACCAGTAATCCATATCATATCGGTTTATGAAATACCAGTACTGGTATCATACAGGTAATCTATATAGGTAACATACTGGTAATCTATATAGGTAACATACTGGTAATCTATATAGGTAACATACAGGGAATTTTGATACCAGTAACCGGTGTTTCATAAACCGATATAATTTTTTTTCATACCTGTAATATTTTTCCAATAGGGAAAAGAGGCAGACAAATGGAGCATTCAAATCAATTCATGAGTTTCAGGTGGTTTCTGAAAGAAATAGGGTGGGTTGCCCAGTGAATGAACACTCCCAGTGAATGAACACATGGTCGTATAATCTCAATTATTAAGCTATTTGAACTCTGTAAAGACTATTACAAAAATTCAGTACACTGTAAAAAATATTGGGTACCAAAACACCAAAAATGGTGGCAACTTTTTTCTCCACCAAATTTGGTGTTATGGCTAGGTTGGCGTTATGCAACACCAGGCGGGCGTTCCATAACACCAAGTTGGTGTTATGGAACGCCCTGGTGTTGCATAACACCAACTTAGCCAAAACACCAGATTTGGTGGAGAAAAAAGTTGCCACCATTTGTGGTGTTGTAAAGCACCACTACTGAAACTGGTGTCACGAAACACCCTTAATTAGTAACTCATTTTTTTCACGCAATGTAAAACTTCCAAATCTATCACCAAATTTGCCAAAAAGTAGCTTTAAGCACTATAGTTAACTGCAAAGTTTCTACTCTTCGGTGGCAGTTTTCGTGTTGGCGTAGTAGTCGACGTTATAATACCCAAATACCAGAGTTTTTTTCACAAAACTGTTCACTTGTGAATATTATGTCATAACAAACTGCAACAAATGTATTATTTGTATGTAACAAAACTGCAAAAATAAAGTTAATCGTCAGCCATACTCTCATTTGATTCCGTCAACTCTTGAATGGTTCTTCAGAAGTTATACAATTTAAGTCAAAAATAGCTGTATATATATATAGTTGAATATAAGTCATTACCGCAAACTTGGCAAATTTGTCATTATGCCAATGATTAATTTACAATGAGCATTCAAGTCAGTAACTTGAACTATTAACAAATGTGATTACATTTTATCACAATTTTTTGGGGTGCCTAAAATTTTTATACACTGCATTTCAAAACAGTCAAACTTGCTGTTTCTCTGGTTTAAATATTCCTTATTTCTCACAAATAATTGCATATACGTATACTCTTTATTATTATGACATTCTATTTGAAAAATCTGGTAGTTCCAAGTTAAACAGATCAACCTAGCTGGGCTTCACACCTGTAGTAGGTTGTCAATATTTGTATTTGTGACACCATCAATCAATGTAACTGACAGGCACATCATAACATTAATGTTAAAAATTTTACTTGGGGAAATATCAAAAAGGTATTTCTGGCATTCTTTTAGCCATATTCATCCCAAAATATTTAGCTAGCATCATAAATATATGTAAAATATTTATTTTGTTTTTTTTTTTGTTCAATCGTATAAATTAAAATAAATTAGACAAAATGGGGCACTAAATGCTACTTAAGAATAATTTTAGTGGTTGTTCCCAATTCAGATCAAATCCTATTTTTTTTATTTATATTTGAAAACCTGTTAGAATAGAAAACTTAGAGAGCTGCAAGGTTAGTTATTTGTCAACAATCTTGTCGGGTTATGAGGAAAAACATCATTTAGGGCACACGGAACACCTCCATGGCCAAAACAAGGCAAAAGTAAAGCATAGTTTAGGGAACGTACCCATACTACGTGACCTATTTTTTACTATTTTTGACCCCCCTCCCCCCCCCTTGGTGACCACCCGTAGTATATGCCAAGACCCCCCTGCCCCTCAAATTTTCACGTAGTAGTCATTTCAATCATTTTTAGCAAACAGAAAGTTAAAAAAAGTCAATTTGGCTTAATTTGTCTTTATTAATACAGCGCTTTCCTCGTGACGGCAAGAGTACGTGCATACAAGTGTGAAAAATATGTTATCAAGAAGAAAAAACTTTGTAAAAGTCATTGTAACATTAATTTACAAACACAAGTCTTTTTTTCCTTATTTTTTGACTACGTGACGAAACCCTAAGCCCCCCCTCCCCCCTGTGACCAAGCGTGGTATTTTGAAGACCCCCTCCCTCCCCTAAACAGGTCCCGTAGTATGGGTACGTTCCCTTAGGTGCCTGCGTTTCACTTTCAAATTTAGATTTTTTTAAAGTTTTCATACACATGCTAAAACACATATTTTTTTATACAGTCATAACAAAATTTTTCCAAAAAGTCAAAAATTTAATAAATTATAGCCATTTTAAAAAAATTGAAAATTTTGGAAATCTCGACACTATATGTCAGTTAGGTATACACATTCCAAGAAAACTATTGAATATATCTTTCCAAAACTTGGTGTGATGATAAATAACATATCAATGAACAATAATAACCTTCGAGTTTAATCATAGATCAAACCAAAAAAATTAAAAAAAAAATTGTTAGATGTTTAAAAAAAAAGTATTTATAACACATTTTGGTTAATAACATAAATTCTACAACACCCATGTCTTATATAATAGGTCTACATAAAATAAAATAGGTAGTTTTATAATTCTGGAAAGTTTGAAGTGTGTACCTCTAATAGTTTTTTAAAAATGTGTACTAAAGGTATGAAAATCATGTTTCGAGAAAAATGGCACAAACCTCTATAAATGTTATTTTATAATACATCTCAGGACTCGAGTGTGCTTTATATCTTATTTCAGCACTAGCGCTTTCAGCGCTAGCCCGGCGTTGCCCGGGCGCAGTAAAACTTTATTTATATACCTATAGCGCAACGTTACTCGGATGTTATTGACGGGCTGTGAGTCTCATAAATTTGAAATAGTTGGGAAGTCATATCATCATAATATATAAAACTGGAAGTCGCGAAAAAGCGGCCGTTTATTGCAGTCGGATGTTTTGATAATGCCTATGATTGTCCGAAAAATCTTTCTCCTACTATCGGAATGGTTTGTTTCTCAAAGATTTATCCTGTTCGAATATTGTAAGGGTACACCATAAATTACGTGGTGCTTTTTTTTCCAAAATCTGGACACCCCCTCCCCCCTTGGTGAGATTTTGCTGAATCCCCCCATGTGAGATTTACCTACAACTTTTTAAAAATGATTTTCCTTTCTCATACTTAGAAATTATACGATTTTCTTTTTTTAACTAAAAAGTTGACCGTGAGATTTTAATCGACCCCCCTCCCCCCTTGGTGAGATTTTTCCAAACCCCTCCCCCCCCCCCCTTTTTGACCTCACGTAATTTATGGATGTCCCCTAATGTTAAATGTCCCCTTGCCGCTTAGAACTACGACTGTTCTTTGAAACCTGGCAACATTTTTCAATATGGCTGATGTTTACGTCGATAAGGCGGCTATTGTCAGTTTTTTTCTGAAAATATTGAATTGCATTTTCTCTCATAATAAGTAGATAATTTTTGTCATTTTCGAAAACCTTGATCTCCATTCTATTCTTTTTGACGTTGTTTCTTTCGTTAGGTATCTTTAATATATATGTTACGGGCAATGTGATAAATTCAGTGGAATTTATGAATGAAATTTATCACTTTGCCCGCCTCCACTTCGGGCATTATTAATAATGTCCGATTAATCACTTTGCCCATAACATATATATCTTCTGTTTCTCTAATCTTTCTGACGACGGTTAGAAATGTCTTCTTTGGATTGGTACAAATCGTTGAATGATTCTTACAGCTCTCCCACGAAAGCGATAAGTATCATTATTTACTTTCTTTTTAAATGTTATATGTTACTTGCTTTTAATTTTCTAAATTTCTTTTTGTTACATTGTCTTTTAACATGTAGCCTCTTTTGTTTAGTATCACTTGGTATACAGGTTGAAAACAAAATAAATCTAAGTAAGACAAACCTTGTTTGTGAAAAATTGACAAACATAACACTGAAAATCAGTAAGCGTAAAGTAAACAAAATTAAAAACTACTGCATTCAACTTGGTAAGTGAACAAAAAACATCTAAAATCAACACATGTAAAATGAGTAAGCTTTAAAAAAAAGTAATGCAGTTAACTTGGTAAATAAACAAAAATCACCAAAAATCTGTAGGCGTAAAACTAAATGAAAAACAACTGCTAACTAAACTTAGTTGTACACTGTATTTCACTAAGCATAAAACTACGTATATTGTATGTTAAAACAAAACACTGAAAATCACTTAGCGTAAAACTACCCCAGTAGCACAGCGATGTTGCTGAATATCGCACAACATCGCCCGACACTGATTTACATCGCGAGCGGTGGGACGGTCCGAGCAATACTGAGCAATATTTAGCAACTTCGCCCAATTCCGGCAAACGAACCCGCACCGATCCGCACAGTTGACGCATGCGCAAACTCTGTTGGAGGGAAAATCGGGCACGTGCACGGAGCTCAAACAGCTCAAATTCCAAACAAAAACATTTCTTTCCGTTGGGGTCTTGGAAGTTTTTTGTCCATCTCTAACATTTGAATTGAAGATCGAAGGCGTTGGAACTGTAAAAGGTAAAAGTTTTCCTTCTATATTATTCTTAATGTAATACTTTATTGTTTAGGGGTCCATCCAACCGAAAATTCGAGCCCTTTTGCTGCTTTTCACCAAATTCCCCCTCTTAAATCTACCCCTTCACAAAATTCCATTTCATAAAAACGGTTCTTTCATAAAACTCAAATTAGCATTTTAATGATTATTTGCTAGAAATCTCACAAAAAATTAGAATTTTTCACGATTTTCTTGGTTTGCGAATCTATTTTTTAATACTTGCGCACTGGTGTGCTATTAGTTAGTTTTCACCGCTTCAATTTTACACACACAATTTTTCAAAAAAATTGAGGCCCAAAAAAAAAACTTGGATGACCCCTGGTTGTGTAAAACTGCGAGTCCCATCATTAATTATTGCTTTTCTTTCTTCGATTGTCCAATTTTCCAGATCAAATCCTGGTGGGAAATTCCATTTTTAACAAAAACTGTAGATTTCATTTATATTAATTATTAATACGTACCATGATCTGACTCATCGCTATTGCAAAATAAATATAAACCCTGCCAATAGTCTAGTATAAATCTGACTTTCCTTGGTGGAAAAAGAAAAACATGAAATTTAAATCAAGTTTACTATCTGCCTACTGTGTTTGTGGAGTGACAGAGAATCCAATGAAATAGTTTAAAGAAGGTTGAAATTAGTTCATGGAAATTTCATTTTCTTGGGCTTATTCTTAAGATAATTGAAAAATTTGATCTTTTTCACATGATCCTATTGTTATTGTTGTTTATAGGTAGTATGTAATATTTATAGATTAAAGAAAATCTTGTTAAAATTTAGCTTTCAATATATTACATTTAATCTCAAGTAATATACTGGTACCTTATCAAGCCCCGTTAAAAGTCGCCACAATATTTTGTACGCTTAATATTTTCCAAATTTTTATTGTTGGTTGTTTCCAATTTTCAGTGGCATAGCATTGTGGCTAGTGGGAAACAACTAATAGTGAGCCGCCTATTTTACTACTACAGACTATAATACTAGGTTAATTTTGGTACTGTTCAGCCTAAAATTAAATACCAATTAAACATTACATCCCTCTATTTTCTTCACCTTCTAGTTCATTTATTTTTTTCCATAAATACATCTAGTTTTTGGACTTTTTCCAAGATTATTTTCATGGACTTTCAAGATATGCATGTGTGAGGTTTTATAGAAATTGCAAATTTTCTAATGGATTTTAGAGCACTGAATTCAAAAAGCTGGTCAAAATTTTCCAATAGTTCAAAGACAAGATTATTTTTATTTTATTTTTTTCTAATGGAAAAAATCATCTAATTAACCTGAAATTTAACACAAAGGCCGATTAAAAAATTGTATTTTATTTTAATATTTAATTATTTTTTACAATACATCAGAAAACTTGGGGCTTACTTCACAGGCTTATATAGTGTAGCCACAGTTTCCATAATTCTTTAATTTTCATTTTTTGCTTTCCAGAAATGTCTTCCCAAAGTAAGCCTACAAAATCAAAATCCTTGAAAAGGAGGACCCTCCCAAAAACCTCCCCCAGGTAAAAACTTTAAAAAAAGTTATCCTTGGAAATTTTTTGGTCACAGGGGAAATTTAGGATTTTCTTATATATTTTACTTCAGCAGTGTAATGAGAAATAAGCAGCAATAGCTCTATTGCTTCAGTTATCACATATTGTTTTACTAATTAGCAAGCTGCATTAATTTGGTTAAAGAATAATGCAGTTTTACAAAGAGAAATTTAATACAAAAAATGTAATTTTTACAACTCATAATTTAGTAAAGAGAACGTTGGGTTTGGGGCTAAATTCTAAAATCTCAGTTGATATATCATCTGTTGAACTTGAATTATATATACACTTGATACTTACATTAAAAACTCATGAAATTTTTCTTTTTTTAGAAGTTATTCATGTAGATAACAGTATTGACTGAAAATATTCAATCTGTCATTTGTAAGTTTATTTAAAATTTTGACAATTTTCAATGTACTAAATCTAAAAATTAAATGAAAAATATACTAGAATTTTTAAATTTTTAGGGAAAGTTGTTCCTTATGATAACCCTACAGAGCAGTCTAATGTATGGGATGGATGATGCATTTCTCAATTCCCTAGAAAAAAAAACGACACAGAGAATCCAGTATCTGAAGTTTCAGTTGGAAAAGAAACTAGTAAGTTGTTTGTTTGTTAAGAATTATGTAGGGATATTAAGGGCTGTATTCTACTCGTCCACTTTAGCGAACTCCCCGGGTGAAAATGCTGGAATTTTTCTTCTTCGTTCCGCTTTCAAGCGAGTTAGCCACCACTTGGCTCAAGGAGTACGCTGAATTTCGATCAAAGTAGTCTGATTGGCTGAGAGGGGTTGTTTCGTTTTCAATCTCGCCGCTCCAATTTTGTGAGTTAATAGTTTGCGTTTTATTTTTTTCCTTCAAGCTTTTTGCTTTCAGTTAAAATCTGTTGATTTTTGTTAATTTTTACTTTACATCCCTTTTCAAACAATTAGATTTGTTTCGCAGGGTTGTGACATCAGCTAATAAACGGAGACACAATTCAACACAATAATAACAATTCAATTTTTTTTGCCTTTTGTGTTTTCCCCCCTTGTAAATTGTTTCCCTTCTTAAATTGTTTGTATTATTGTATGCATTGCATTGTATATTGTTGGGAGTAAACTTTGATTTGACTTTGACTTAAAATCTCCCCCTATTTCACCTACCACATTAGTTAGAATACACGCAAGTGAATACGGTGAGGTGAGTTCGACTTTGCAAAAAAGTAGAATACAGCCCTAAACTGTTGGATTATATCTAAATAGTGATAGTAATAAGCTAAAAATCTACTGTGCAAAGTTGAATAACTATAAAATTGAAATTTTTTTTATTTGCTTATAAAAAACTTTAAAAAGTTCAATTTTTGCAGGGATACATTTGGTTCCCTTTGTTAGCAATCACAATCTTTGCTGGCAAAGGGGGATCAAATGTATCCCTGAAACAATTGTACTTTAAAAAGTTTTTAAAGATTTTTTTGTCTGTAAATAAAGCATTTTGATTAAATATTGTTAATGATAGTAACATTTTTAAAAAGTTCTGTTATCTTACATATTGTAAAATAGGAGCCCCCTATTGGGTTAACAGTAATTCTAGTACTCTGTTATTATTAAATTTGTTTCTTATAAAATGCATCAAAAACACCCCAAGAAAATTACTTTTGTTTTATGCATTTTTATTACAAGATGTTTCAACAAGTGTGTACAAACACTGCACAGCCATATTATCTGCATTGAGTACATAAAGAATACCTGGAGAACTATGCCTCTATGACCCATAGTTTTGGAGAAAATCGCAAAAGAAAAGGGTGAGATGTCACATCCAGTATATATTAAAAATGTGAACATGGTTGTTTTGATGTTTGCACACTAATATATCCATTATGCTGACATGTGGCATCCTTGAATGAAAAAATTAAGTTTGTATTAGATTATAACATCACATCTTAGGAAAAATAAGTTACCATAGAGATCTAGTTATTCAAGCAAATTTTAGTATCTGCTCCATGCAAGAAATCTTTTTGTATTGCGTTTGGGCAGACTTGTTGAAACACCCGGTAAAGTTGCCTAATATTTTTTGAAGATATTAATATTAAGAAATACAAATCGCTTATATCATTCTCAAAAGTTAAGTTTTTAGATTTTTAAAAATTTAAGTTCTTGAAATTTTCTAAATTTAATTATAGAGTATTTTTTGCAAAATAACTGCTGTATGCATGACATAGCTGTCAATTTTTATGGTATTTTCATTTAACTTTACAGATGGATCTGAAAATTTTGTGAATTTTAAGTTTGCCTTCACTTATAGTCTGTTCATTTAGAACTGGCGCCTGAGACAAAATGTATTAGAAGCAGTTACTATTGTAATTATCATCGAAAGCATTTTCTTCTGCAATGACAAGGCAGCCGAAACAGAAGTAGTTGAAATACTGTAAAAAAATCAGTCACTGAAGTTGTGTGATGACCGTTATGAAGCATTATTGAGCGTTTTTGATCCTGTTTCAGGTGCCAATTCTAAATGAGCAGACTATAACAATCCACAGAAGTGTAAAACCTTTCATAATGCAAACTATATTCTCTTGTACCTCTGCCCCCAAACCAAATTCCTCTACTAACCCCTGTCCTTTTAATTTTAGTCCTTATATTTAGTGAATTTTAAACGACTGTAAAGTTTTTCAGATTTGCTAGCACGTTTTGTCCTGCACTCACCCGTAAAGTGTGCTTCTTCTCATGCTCAAATCACAATTCTAAAAAAAAAAAGTTGCGATGCTATAGGCATAGCACGTAAATTAGTGGGTTACTGGTGGTAAAATTAGCTTCCCCTTGCAGAAAAGCAAAGAAAGCTACGTAGTTACATTATCCACGAAAGTAACAACTAAACTTTACTCTAATCTCGCTATTTCTGAAAAATTACAAGTTAAAATAAAGCAAAATACTCAAAAGTAGCAGCCTGGAATCGAACCGGGGACCATTAGGTTACTAGACGCACACTACCACTGGTGCTGATGCCAGGATTGATAAATAACATAATTTTAATGTTTTAAAACTTAAAACACGTAATAACAAGTTCCTATTACTGTGCATGTTTCAACTGTCGTAGCATCAACCACTTCCTATCCAAAAAGTTTAACTGATATAAGTTTTCGAAAGTTGACAGCTATGGCATTTGCTAGTATAATATAGTCCAATTAAATATAAGTTTTAGAGAAAGTGTTGAAGGTTTTGCATTTTTGTTTTAATTATATAATGTTAAAAGATCATGGATCATTCAATTTCTTTATAACTTGAAATTATTTTATGAAACTTTCAAGTAATTTTCCTTTTATGAATTAATATGTTTTGCAAATGGCTGAAGGTGGAAATCATTTGTTTCTATCATAAAACAATCAATAGGTATTTATGATTGATGTAAAAGTTATTTCTGGGTGTAGTTGAAACATCTATGTTTATAGTTCCTTATATTTTTAGCTAGTGTTAAGATGAAATATGATGATGCGGACAAATCTGCAGTTTATAAAGTTAATTGTGGCAGAGTGCTTGCTGGAGCTCCTGACTGGGATGGCTGTAGAATCAGAAACAAGAGAAAAAGGGGAGGATGACAAGATTAACTAAGAACAATTTACTTTGTTATGGAAAAAACTAAAGTTCCTTAGAGTAATTATCAGTGAGGCTAAAATACATTTAAAAGTAGGTTGGCAAGAATCTGGCACCGAAAGTTTTCTTTTTCAAGTTGATACTTTCATATGGAATTGTTATTACAGTTGTATAATTTTTATAACAATGTGATTCATACCTATACTTTGCTTTTTCCAAAAAATATTGTTGTTTTTTAATGTGTTATGTCATATTTTGTTACCCCCCTTCTCCTAGTCAGATATAAAAACCATCCCTCCCTTCTAACAATGACTTCCCTAGTGTAGAATAATTTTCATTAATTATTATTGAAATAAAAATGTTAACCTCAATAATATATACACCATTAAAAGTATTAAAGTAAATGCACGATTAAAAGCGATTTTCCAAGTCTATTTTTAAATAAATAAGACATAATTAAGTGAAAAGTTTCATAAGGTTAAGCATTATTCCAGCAAAATATAATTTCACCATAAATTGTATCTGAATTGAAACACTTATCAAACTACAATGAGTTACAAAAGTACATTATTAATAGTTTAGTCAAAGAAATGAGTTCCAGGGAAACATCTGTTGTATAGATCATTTTCATTTTATGGAAACTTTTTGATCATCCACAGTTTAGTCTCACCATTGTGCACTTAATTACATCTTACAAATAGAACTCAATTATTTTTTCTAAATTATTGATAAGCACTTTTATAACTCAAATTCATGGGGAAAGTAACTGGCATATTGTTGTACCTTATGCACAATCATCTTTTTTAATCAATTAGGTTTTTCTTTCAGACCGGTCCAGGGAAAATTGCTTTTTGTTATGCCTTATTACATTATATTACATCCTAGCAGTTAATGATAAAATTCTACCCCCTCATTCCTACTAAAAAATACAATCCAGGTCCCCTCTATCCACCCTAAGTTCTGAAACACCTTTTTTATGTAATCATACTGCTGTATTGTACTGCATCGGACAAAGAAGTGAAAAGTATGTGATCTTTATATGCATATTCTAACTAAAAAGACTAAGAAGTCTGGATCGTTGCATTAAATTATGTTGTCTGTAGTATGATTGTGTATTATGAATAAGCACAAATAATAAGATGTAACTTTTTTGATATTTTACTTACATTGACAATTCATTAAATTGTATTTTACTTCAAATTCCAATGTCTTCTTAAAGAACAATTTAACATGTTCTTGCACTTCAATAGCAATGTGGTGAAATAATTTGTGATTGCGTAAACTATGTTATTATGCAATTTTATTATGTACGAATTGTGATAAGATTTTCTTGTTATCTTAAATAAATTAAAATTATTAAACATGGAAATGTAATACCTGGAAATTCCTTTTTGTTATTAATATTGTCACTGACTCATGATATAGGTGGTTAACTCCATAATTTTTGCTTATTTTATTTTTCATTTTTGGCCGGTTCTGAGTATTTTTACCATAGGTAATTTTTGTTTCTTAATGTTACCTTTTGTGAAAATTTTAATTCATATATTATTAAGGAACCAAAATTATAAATTATGGACTTAACCAAAAATATCACTTAGACTGCTAAATGCCCCTCTTACTTTTTCACCCGTCAGAATTAAAAGTGTCAAAATTACTTTTAAAGCAAGTAACAGACTTAAATTTATTCTGGTTGAGAAAATATAATTTTTAGTGCAGTTTATCATATTTTATTATCTTCTTAAAGTAAGAGGTTCAATTCAGTTATCTCTGTCCCACTAAATATCACCAAGCCTTTTGTAGGCTAAATATTAGAAGCATCACTAAAAATTCCAAACTATTTATAAAAATGTGTGTTCTGTTATATTGATAAAAACCATAGAATTTTGGACATATATGAATATTCTTTGTAGCACCTTGGTGATATTTAACAGAACAGGTAACAAAATTGAACCTAGTAACTAACATGTCATTAAAATAAGAATGACAGCTAAAATGCTGTGATTAAATCTTTCCCCCTCATATAAAGTTTAATTATTATACAGAGTTTATATTATGATCCATTAAAAAATTAAAGTTCATAGCTCAGTTACTTTTATTTAATCTACTTTTAAATTAATACTATTGGTTGAATTATTGTAAACCAGCACTGTATGATATTATATAGTGGAGGCCGCCAATAGGTAATGTGCTTTGTAAGCATACATCCTTAAATATCCAAAACCACAACTATTTGACAAAACCATTCAATATGGCACTTTATCAAGTAAAAAAATTATAATTGTAATTTTTTTGCTTGATAAAATGCCATATTGAATGGTTTTGTCAAATAGTTGTGGTTTTGGATATTTAAGGTATATGCTTACAAAAAGCACATTACCTATTTGGTGGCCTCCACTATATAATATCAAGCAGTGCTGGTTTCAATATCGGCCAATCCCGCGGGCAATATCGCGAATTCTGGATATCATACTAGTTACTTTATCGGGCGATACTGATCAGCAATATCGGGCAATACAAGTAAGCAATACTGGGCAGTATCGGCAAAAATTTGCCGTGCGATCCTGCGGCGATATTGGGAAGCGATATCGCTTGATACAGCGGATTTTCCAAATGCGATATTGGGCAATACAGGTTTCTTGATAAATTCCAATACCGCGCGATACTGCAATGCGATATTGCTCAATACTGATTGGCAATATTGGACAGTATCGCCCAAAATGTCAGCCATTCGATCTTGCGGCGATATTGGCAGGCGATATCGCTCAATATATCGATCCGATACTGTCCAGTACTGCTGTGCTACTGGGGTATATTGTATGTGAAAACAAAACACGGGTAACCAGTAAGCTTTAACAAAATAAAAAACTAATGCAGTCAACTTAGTAGGTAAACAAATATCACTGAAAATCTGTAAACATAATGAAAAGAAAACAATGAATAACACTATATTGAATGTAGCGCAAAAGTATTTGAAAAACAACTAAGCTGATCTTAGTTGTATGTGTAAACAAAACGCTGAATATCACTCAGCGCAATATGAAAGAATGAATGAAAGCGTATACCAAGTGATACTAAACAAAAGAGGCTATATGGTGAAAGATAATGTAACACTAAGAAATTTAGAAAATTAAAAGCAAGTAACAGATAACGTTAAAAAGAAAGTAAATTATAATACTTATCGCTTTCGCGGGATAGCTGTAGTAAGAATCTTTCAACGATTTGTACCAATCCAGAGAAGAAATTCCTTTAGTTAACTGCCGTCAGAAAGATTGGAGAAACAGAAGATCTATATATTAGATACCTAACGAAAGAAACAACGTCAAAAAGAATAGAAGAGAGATCACTGTTTTCGAAAATGACAAAAATTATACTTATTATGAGAGAAAATGCTTTGCAACAATCACGCACGTTGTCAACATCAAGACATCAACAATGCATTCAAATACTTTAAACTAAAGTTCCACAGCTTGGGAAAGGATATAAAAGAAATAATATTGCACAGAGTAAGAGAGTTGTCACAGAGTAAGAAAATCTAAAGTTTTAGTCCAGTTATAAGGTGACGTACAAAACTATTTTAGCCCACTACATATATCAAAGTTAAGCCTAACTAACGTGTTTGAACTTTCAATCAAACTAAATTATAATTTATCAATACGTTACGAAAAAAACACACGGTATTGGGAGTTAAATAATTGCTTACCGTTTTCAAATCAATACAATTTCTGTGAGACGTTTGCACTTGTCTTCAAGTTCGTTCTAGTCCGGGATCCACACGATCAAATCATGAAAATAAACACTTGCTTTTGCCGCCAAAGGATACGGTTACGGATGCTGCAGCAACACCAGGATCAACACCTGTTTTGGTGTTTCATGCACTCAAAATGGTGTGACCATACGCTTTTTTTTTTAGAACACCATTTATTTAAGGTTGACACCAGGAGCAGTGCTCTTTAACACCAGGTTTTTAGTTTCTGTAACTGGAAACTGGCGTTACAAAACGCCTTTGTTTTTACAGTGTAGTTGCAATGAGACCTCCTAGAGGCCAGGCAATCGTTTATTTAACCGTATATTCCGATTTCAGTCTGTGTAAATTTTTTTACTGATGATCGAGCTTCAGGCCCATGAAAAAGTCTCCGGTAAGTTAAGATTTGACTTGATTCATTCATATTTTTCTAACTTATAATTGCGCTTATTATGATTTTTGTTGTTTTTTATCAAATGTTAAAGACTTAATCTTTGATATGGCATAATTCAGGAAGCTGTACTTTTGAAATTGCGATAGATAAGGGGGTGTTCACTTACTGGAAGTGCAAACTGAGATTTCCCAGTGAATGAACAGGTGTTCATTTACTGGGGAAAATGCATATTACGTAGAATCTCATGATTATAGTTTTATTTGATTCATAATGATGTAAGCTAAACTATGTAAACATGCGCGATGATCAAAATTGTGTCCTTCCAGTAAATGAACGGGGTATGTTGATTAGAAAGTACAAGTGTTCACATACTGGAAAGAGTAATTAAACTAAGATTTACCAGTAAATGAACAACCTTCATACTCTGGGAAACTGCTTATCTCGTGAACCAAAAGACCTATAGGCTTATTTGACAGCTTAAACTAGGACTAGGTTATAATAAAGATCAGTATTGTCTTTCCATAGAATAAGTTTTTGATTTAAAAGTCTAGATTTATACAGGGTGTATCATTATGAATGGGAAAACTTCTAAGGGAGGTAGACATCATAAGGGTTCAGAATTGCATAGGAACCCATGGTCCCAAACAACAGGCATGGACGTATATAAGGGGGAGGGGTTAGAGGGTCCAGACCCTCCCCAATAGCCTAAACCTTATGTCAGCCAAACAAAAAGGTTCCTGTCCAAATAACCAAAAAATGAATGAAAATACAACTTTTTGGATCAAATTTTCTGGGAGAGGACCCAGACACCCCTCTTTTGCTTGAGGACATGTATTAACCACAAAAATTAGTGATTAAGTTCACAAAAATTCACATTTGCCCTACATTTTACTCGGAAAGGGAAAACTATAGAAACATTTTGGGTTCCAGAATCCCTTCAAAACAGTTTAGTAACGCCTCCTTTGGTCCTGAGGTCTTATAGGTTTTGCCCCCCCAATCAAAAAGTTGAACTTACGCTTATGATACTCCATTTTGTCCCCCCTCGGGATAAAGGTTAACCTAAGCTTTTATAACCCCTTGCTACGCTCAGAGGAAATTTCAAGGTATACAACCCCTCTTTCGAAACCTCAAACTTTAAATTTTTCCCCATAGAAAATGACCAACCAAAGTTACTCCTTAATGAAAAAGTGGATAAATAGGGTTCGGGGGTCCTCCTCCAAAAATGTTTAAATTTTAGTATGCTAAAAAGTCTTCTATATAGCTACATTTTAGAGTTTTCATCAGGGAGCTTCGCGGGCCGCATGTGGCCCGCCAGTTGGAAAACCCTGTTTTAGATACACTTTCATTGCCCATTGCGACCCCTGAAAGAAGTTTCTTGAACCCCCCCCCTTGTAAAAGCTATAGCTACGTCCGTGCTAGGAGGTATTGATTATTAATTGTGTTAAGATGGCATATGCAATTAGTATAACGTCGAAATCTATGTCTGGCAAGATTTGCACCCACCTAATCCTAAGTTCCTTTTTTGTGTGTGTGCGTGCGTGTGTGTGTGTATTGAAGAAATTTTAGAGTTCTTAGTAAAACATTTTCTATTTTATGTAACGCAGGCCGATCAGTTGAAAAAAATCGTGGTATTTATCAGTGTTCATTTACTGGAAGACACTGTTCATACTTAGGGCAAACTTTGTTCATTCACTGGGTCTATCGCACTTTTTTCACTCAAATCAGGATTCCTTCAAAACTATTGATTTCTGAGATCTGGAAATACTTCGATCATATTGCCAAGAAAATGCCAGTATGGAAACATACCTTATTTTTAGAAATTGACCGAGAAAAAGCCCTGAAAAAAATTTTTGAAGTGGGAAAATCGCAAACCCAAATGCTAAGTGTTCATTCACTGGGCGGTTCACCCTATAACAAATTAAATTTTATGCTCTAATATGGGCAATCATAGGTATGTTGTTAGTGGTTCTCAGCATTGAATAGTTCTTACCAGGGCAGGCAAACATGTTATTCTATGAGCAAGAAGGTAGCATCATCACTGTCAAGCAATGACAATCAAAAGAAGCAGGCAAATAAAGCATTCTATGAGCAAGAAGGTAGCATCATCACTGTCAAGCAATGAAAAGAACGAGACAAAAGAGGCAGACAAATGGAGCATTCAAATCAATTCATGAGTTTCAGGTGGTTTCTGAAAGAAATATAACAAATTAAATTTTATGCTCTAATATGGGCTGTCAGCATTGTCAAGCATATATATATATATTCTTACCAGGGCAGGCAAACATGTCATTCTATGAGCAAGAAGGTAGCATCATCACTGTCAAGCAATGAAAATCAAAAGAAGCAGGCAAATAAAGCATTCTAAGAGCAAGAAGGTAGCATCATGACTGTCAAGCAATGAAAAGAACAGGACAAAAGAGGCAGACAAATGGAGATGCAGGCACTTGAAGCATTCAATTCAATTCATGAGTTTTAGGTGGTTTCTAAAAGAAAGACAACAAATTAAATTTATATTTCAAAGAAGCATTTACAGAGTTGTAATTAGTAATTTTCAGCAATAAATAATTCTTACCAGAGTAGGCAAATGGAGTACTATAAGAGCAAGATGATATCATGGTCATTGAAAATGATCCATAGGAAGGCTGTAGGTTATAAATAAAATTCCAACATAGTAAAAGTCTTTTCTGCTGCAGGTGTGTTGGAAGAAGATATCTGGGATAATTTAAAAGAAGTTGATGATGAGAGATGACGAAAAGATGTTGCATGCAGCAGACTTCGAAGGATTTAAGAACTTTTAACGGATTTTAAGAACTTTTCTGTTCAGAGGTTTGTTGAAGACAGTGGGACGTGTCACATTGACTTTGGCTAGGTTTTTTAATAATATAGGAATGAATTTATCTAGTATATGATTTGCTACCTGGATTCTATGATCTTGAATTTTACAAGATAAAAGTTTGCTCTCTATTATGTGTGGAATGGCATTCTTCTTCAGATTCTCTCGAACATTTGTTAGGGGTAGAACCTTAACAGCATGTTCTATGAACTTTTGAAGGGTTGCCAGCCAAAAGACAAAAGATTTTGACGGTTTCTTCAATGCTCCTCTGTCTTGATTTGCAATCAACTGGGTTAAGGGAGTATTGCAGTCGGGCCCAATAAATGGCTTCAAACAATCATTGCACTGCAAACACTGCTCCATTGTATGAACTATATATCCTGCAACATAGGCCAAGGCACTTGTTTTCAAGGTAGCAGCCATTGTATCCGGAAATTCACGCAGACGGTTAAGTACCTCCTCAAATTCAGGAGGCAAATCAACTGATTTCCTCACTGGAACAGGTGTCCTTGTGTTTATCCCTGACGACGATGCTCCAAAAGAACCAACATTTGAGTATGATGACGAAGAAATAATTCCTACCTTCAAAATCTTCTCTAGAGAAAATATTGTAGAACGGACATCTAGCATGTCATTTCCTCCATTCATCTGCCTCAGGTAGCTGAACAAGGATTCCACCGCATCACTAATAAAGTGCCTGTTTAGGATGTAGTGATACCCATATTCTAGGAGGTATTGGGTACAAGAGATGGTGGATCTTGTTGTTAATAATAATGCCTCGTAAGTTTCTTTCGTCAAGAACTTTAATGGTGGTTGATGACTTTCACAGGCTATTTTAATCGAGGTTAAGTAGCTTGGAAAGTCTCTCCCTAGCCATTCGAGGCGATTATCATTCCCACTGAAAAAAGGGTACTTCAAAACATTGTTTGAGTGCTTGCTGGATATATCATGCTATGAAAACCACTTGTAAATATTCTGAAGGAAACAAATGGTGCTTCCTGCCTCTTTAAATTCCCCTGCACTGGGATGACG
This sequence comes from Tetragnatha montana, assembly GCA_963680715.1. Lineage (NCBI taxonomy): Eukaryota > Metazoa > Arthropoda > Arachnida > Araneae > Tetragnathidae > Tetragnatha > Tetragnatha montana. The sequence continues at coordinate 31,953 of OY796679.1, read as the reverse complement.
AGCCCAATTCTCCATTAGGAATTGTAGAGCAGCAACAACAGGCGGGGAAAAAATCAGAACGGCCCGCCCAACGTTCATTTTTTCCATATTTGTCGGTTCAATATGCTTGAAAGACAAATTCCTTACCGCCTTGATAGTGTCTCCCTTTTGAAGATAATAGAGTTTCTTCACAAACTTCCCTGAAATAATTCCCTTCCCATCAGTCATATCCTTTTCAAGAAATATCGATCTCAAATTCTTGATTATGTGATTGGGATCAAAACTGAAGAAAAGAAATCTTTCAGGGTTGCATGGATGAAGAATTTTCTCTTTTAACTCTCCTCCTCCAAATTCCTTCATCATTGCCACATTCGTTTTGTGGTTGTCTGTGACCACCCGAATAATGAATATGCCACACTTCTCTACCTCTTCAATAATGGACTTCGTGAAACTAAATAGCTCAGCTCCAGTCGTCGCTTTAGTGAAAAGTAGCCGCAAGGTATGCATACTTTGGTTGACAACCCATACAATACAAAGCACAACAGTTTGTCGGCCTGTATGTAAAGATTTGTCAACCAATTCTCGTCATCTGTGTGGTTGATGCACCCAAAAATCTGATCTAACTTCTGATCATAAATGCATTGTGGCTTAACAGCCATTTCATCTATGATCAGCGAACAAAATTTCTCCACTGTTCTTAGTCGCTCTGCCTCTTCTGTCAGTCGCTTTTTAATTAGGGGAGTAAAACCAACTTCTCCACTACTAGGGCCAGTAAAACATTTTAAAGTGGTTTTGGAGGGAAGTTTCAGAACATCTCTCTCAGTCAACCACCTGTATGCTTTGGGAGATACGGCATGCAGCAGTACACATTCCCTCAACACACTTTCAGGCCAACGAGGCTTTTCCATGTTTAAATTCTTTACCTGAGCAAGTACAAACTCTTGTCTTCTAGTGCCGAGATTTTCCTCATGTACAGCCATCATCTCTTCAATATTTGAAGAACACACATTTTTTTTATAAACCTTTCTAAGTTTGTTTATTTTTTGGTGAAGAAGAGTGATAGTATCCTCCCTGCTTTTTAACATTTTCCTCAATCTTCTAATTTCCATATACTGATCCTTATATTTGATACTTGCAGCTTCTAAAGTTTGGTTGGGTTTTCCTTCAGCCATAGAATGAGAGAGAGTTGTACTGACTTGCTCCTCTGATGTAATTACTTGCTCTTGCTCCTCAGATCTACTCACTTGCTCATCAAATCCAGTCATGGATGAAGAATCCGTCATCTTAGATAACTTGGCTGAAGAATTGCCTGCTTCTCCAACCAATTTTCTTTTTGCAGGGAGTCGTTTTTTGAGAGCGACTGGCTTTTTATATGATGGATAATCATCAAAGCGGGATGGAACTACCCTAGGCTTCAAACATCGATTTTTGCGATTTGGATAATAATCGGCCTCTATGAAATGTTTGCCACATACCCTAGATGACGAAGAATTTAGATTGGGCACAAAATCTTCTCGTGAAATAGCCTTTAACCATAAAGCTTTAAGAGCTGCATCAACAGGAAACTCATGAAATGATATCTTTTCCTTCTTACTATCCGAAGTACAAATAGGCACACAGCAATACGGCATGGTGAAGGAAGTCACTGCTCTCAATTTACAAAAAAAAAACAGTCAAAAGAATGAAAATTTTAAAAGAAATTAAGAAAATAAACAACAGCTCTAATTGAAACCAATGCTAAACAACCTTCGGCGCTCAGAGCCCTCTCGCGGCGAGAATTTTCCCTAGCGGTGGTTACCTATTTGCTATTGTTCTTTTCTCAAATGTTACAGCCTGTATGCAAGAGAGAGCGCTGCCAGATCCAGTTGAGCCTTGGTCACAGCAAACGGAGAGAGAGTTCCTTCAGTCCTATAGCAACTGAACAGTCGGGTTGGGGGAACCGGATTTCTGGTTGTGGGAGCAGAACTGTTTTTTGCGTGTTTACTGTAGTTTTAAAAACATTTTATAGTTGTTATCTCACAATCTAATTTATTCTACTTTCATTACAGTTTTCACAGTATGCAAGCCTAGAGTGCCTAGATAGTGAAGAGTGGCGCCAACCGAGAGACGAAATCTGATTGGTCGTTTACCCCCTCAGGCACTTTGGTAAACGCTCCCATAGACTTAACATGGGAGATGCGAGAAGGTCCTAAAAAATCGCCAAAATTCTTCAAATAAAGGTATGTATCATTTGGAAACCTTGATATTTTCATTAAGAAATGTTTCACGTTTAATAATTAACCAAAATTAATCTCCTAAAGTGTCTTATTATTTTGCTTTTGTCCATTATTTTACGTCGCTGGCTATGAAGCAGTCGATGAAGTAATCTTAACGTTTTTAACGAGAAATAACTGCTGTAAAATCTTTAAATACACTCACTATTGGTCATTTATGCTATATATTGTGTTTTTGTTGTTAAATGTCACATAAATGAGAAATAAATGCATTTTTTAAAGTTGTAAACAACGGCTATGTGGTTGAAGGTTTGGCGTTGCTTTTTTATCGCCATTTCGCCAATGTGTACGTACAATCCTTGTTTACATAAATAGTGTAGGCTTACACGGTCGGAATCAGAGTTTAATAAAAAGTCTTCCGGGTATCAGGGCTTAAATTGCACCGGAGCGCACCGGAGCGGAGCTCCGGTACTTCTTGGTTTTCAGTAAATTTTTATATTTTAACCGGAACGCACCGGAGCGCATAAAATCGCGTTCCGAACCCTTTTCGGAAAGACCAAAATGTACCCCTCGATGTTTTTCGATTACCGAAAATTACAAACGCCTCTCACCTCACTACCCCCGGTCAACAACGACGAACGACCTTGTTTTCCTCACCCTCAAAGGGAAGGACACCCCCTTCCCTTCGGTGACTAATTACGGGACAAGAGATAAGAAGCCCTCCTGAATGGAGAAGTCTCGCTTCTTCGCTTGTTAACCAGATGTGTTCAGGAGTCCATTCTTCTGTAAACATTGAAAGTAGTCTTTAAGATAACAGTTCGGTCACAATAATAGGTTGAAAGGGGATGGGGCAGGTAGGGGGGATTTAAATTTGGTCAGTGAGGCATGCCTTGAAAGATTTACGAGTTTTGGTTGTGTTTGTGTCCACCTGGGTCTGGGTGTGTACTTCCTGTTCTCAAAGGGAGCGTTGCTGTAATAACAAACATTTCATCTTGAAACTGTAGATTCTGTGAGGGTTCTTGACCAGAGAATTCCAGAAATTTTTGTGTGCTTTGGGGGGGGGGGAGGGAGCCTGTCCGAAGGAGTGATTCGTAACGCATCTTCTTGAGCTCTTCATTTCATCAGCTATTGGTTCATATCATAGTGCACGGTGAATCTCCATAACAGCTCTGTTTTGCCTGAAATTTTCTTCGACAGATACGATACGACATTGAATTAAAGTTAAAGAGAATTTACTCTTTCTGGTAAGTTCCAATTTGCTTTACGTATTTTATTGTAATCAATGAATTTTAAGAAACTAATTTGATTTTTCTAAGTGAAATTTTTCTGTTCTGTAATACCTTTTAGAGGTTAATTGTGAGTTGAACTTAAGCTAATATTGGGACCTTTTCCTCCAGAAATACTTTGTTTTTCTTTCGCTTCTTATTTTCTTATATCATTCCCCATTCCCTCTTATTTAAGTGAAAGAAGGTTATAAAAAAGGAGTAAATTATACATGAAAACACTGTTTATCAGATCTATGCTTTAATCATGAATTTTTGAAAATTTTCCGAATGAACTAAATGCTTATTATCGGTACTATTTAAATACGTTTCGACGTTTTAAAAATATTTAGAAAAATGCACTAGACCCTCGATTATCTAGACCCTCGATACTAGACCCTCGAGGGTTATCCCTCATCGCAAAAAAAGGACTGAAATTCTGGAGTGAGAACATGGGAAGACAATTCATATGTAATTGTCCCAAAAAGTTGTGTAGCAATTATTTCAATATTTTTTACGAAATTATTTTCAATTTCTTTTTCAAATTTTCATGAAGTTGATTATTCGAATTACATTATTTGCTACTAAAGGAAGGGGTATTTCTGTCCATCTGGGTTACTTGAGAATTTACTGTGCATTTATAAGGTAATACATAAAAGCAGGGCCGTGTTAAGGGAGGGGCGAAGGGGGCGTCCGCCCCTTCCGCCCCGGGCTCAGTATTCAGGTATTCAAGAGAGACGCTGAATTTGTGCCCGAATTTTTTTTTTGCAATTTAAAATTATTTTAGCATTGGTCTTTGTAGATTCTTCAATACTTTCCAACCGGAACCACGATGAACGTGTTCAGGGGGCGCCAAATTTTTGCCCAAACATTTTTTTGCGAATCTATCTAAGTAAGAATAATGTAAAGAAATTATATTTGGGAGGGGGCGCAAAAGAGCCATCCGCCCCGGGCGCGATTTTTCCACAACACGGCCCTGCATAAAAGGAATTTTTTTTTAAAAGCGCACTCTCAATCACTTCTTTGGGAAAATAATAAATGTACGCGCAATACCATATATTCCCTAAGTGCCTATATCATGAACTTCGTTATTCCTATAACCTTCACATCTCAAAAAAAGTATTATTCCCTGGATATATTATTCTTCTTAAAGAAATTTCTATTTTTGTGTCGAAGATTTTTGGTTAAAAGCCCAAGTAAATCGAAATATTTTTAAAACAAATTCAAATTTTTTCAGATATTTTTTTTGGTCGTTGTATTAAAAATGAAAAAAAAAAAAAAAGATTAATAGGAATTCTTTTAAAAATTTTCTTTAGAACTTTAAAAAGGAGTTAAAACACTACTTTTGAGGGTCAAATTTCAAAATTTTCTGGGGGAGAACCCCAAAACTCCCTCCAGACCTTTGATATAATGTTTCTCCCTTGAAAATTCTGCCACTTACAAGAATAGCGGTTCCCTTTGGGAACCAAAGAGCATGAAACCCCAAAGAGTTTGAAGAGGAGGTAAAACACTGGTTTAAACCGGAATTTTCAAAAATTTTTACTGGAGGATCTCCGCCCCCCTTTGAAAATTTGATGTTTATTTAAAACTTTTTTTTACCTAGAAAATTCTATGCTTTACGAGTAACTGTTATTTTTTGATGTAACCCAAATGGTCTCAAAATGAGCTGAAACATTACTTTAATAGGCAAATTTCAAAAAATTTTCTGGGGGAGAACCCCCAGACCCCCCTTTAAAATTTTTACATATAATGTTATACAGAGAATACCTTCTCTTTGGATGTACCTTAAATGTTGTTAAAAGAGGCTAAATTTCTAAATTTTTCTGGGGGTGAGCCCCAGCCCCACTTAAAACACATCCTTGCCCCCTACGACCGAAAACTGAAATGACGCCCCTGTTAAGCGGAATGTTGAAATAGTAGCGCTCCGGTACTTCTTTGGTTAGAATTTAAGCCCTGCCGGGTATAAGGACCGTGGTCTGTTAATAAAAGCGGACGTTTCGTCTGCATCTACGGCAGACATCATCAGCAAGACTGCGATGCCGAAAGAATGTAAAAAATGAAGAAAGCCAAAGCCGACGGAAGTCACATGATGCATCCAGAGGAGAAGAATCTCATTGGTCAACGTCACAAAGAGGCTTGATTCTCGATTTCCGCAGGGCAGGGTGCCAAATCCGTGGAATTGTTAGCCCCTCCTCTTTTCGATTAAAATTATTCCGATGTTTGTGTATTTCGATTGCTTCTCTCACAAGTCGGGCTTGAAAATATGTCGATCTAGACAACACTTCAGTATTATCAAACTTAATGATATGGTCTTGAGATAAAGCATGCTCAGCGATTGCTGACTTGTCAGGTTGTAAAAGACGGCAATGTCTCTTGTGTTCAGAAATTCTAGTTTTGATGGATCGTTTAGTGGTACCAATATAAACAGAACCACAAGAGCAAGGGACTCTGTAAACACCCCTGCTCAGTAGCGGGTCACGTGGATCCTTGACAGATCATAAGAAGCTATATAACTGCTTCGTAGGTTTAAAAATGGGTTTTATGAGATGGCGTTTTAAGAGTTTACCAATACGGTCAGTAACAGATTGAATAAACGGGAGGAAAACTCGACCCGAATTCCGATCGCGACTGGGATGCTCAGAATTAACTGTTACAGATTTCTTGTAATGAATGGCCTTCCGGATTTCAAGGGTGGTATATCCATTAGCTTGCAACGCGGTATTTAGATGGTCCAATTCCTGTTGAAGGCACTGGGGTTCACATATTGTTTTGGCTCGATTTACCAATGTTTTTAATACTGATCGCTTTTGAGAAGGATGGTGGTTAGAGTTGTTATTGAGATACCGATCTGTGTGGGTAGGTTTCCTGTAGACAGAGTGACCAAGCGATCCATTTTCTTTTCTTGTAACCAGGACATCTAGAAATGGTAATTGGGATTTGTCCGCAACTTCATGAGTGAACTTGATCTTAGGGTGGAAACTATTTAGATGCTTAAGAAAATCAGGGAGGGTGTTTCTGCCATGGCTCCAGATAACAAAGGTGTCGTCTACATAACGATACCAACAAGTTGGCTTCAAAGGGGCAGAATCTAGCACAGACTTTTCAAAATACTCCATATAAAAATTTGCTATGACTGGACTAAGCGGGCTCCCCATCGCTACACCGTCAACCTGCTCATAAAAATGGGAATTCCATTGGAAGTACGTAGTGGTAAGTGTACATGTTTAAATAGAGCCGTAATATCATCAGGAAAAATACGCTGCAACAAGGACAGGGTGTCCTCAACCGGAACCCGAGTAAACAACGAAACCACGTCAAAACTGACTAGGAGATCACTAGGTGAGACAGTTATAGGATTTAAAGTACTGATGAAATGTGAAGAATCCTTAATGTAACTATCACTATTGCCAACATAGGGTTGAAGAAGGCCTGTCAGATATTTAGCAAGAAAATACGTGGGTGAGTCAATGGCACTAACAATGGGTCGTAAGGGAACGTCCGGTTTGTGTATCTTAGGGAGGCCATAGAGTCTTGGCGGAAAAGCTTCCGAAACTAGTAGGCGTTTTTGAGCAGCTGGATCTAATGATGAGGATTTAATAAGCTTGTTAGTGGATCGTAAAATACTGTTAGTAGGGTCCCGTCTGAGGATTTTATAGGTCTGGGGATCCAGAAGATCATTGATCTTTCTTTGATAATCACACATATTTAGAAGAACGGTGGCATTGCCTTTATCAGCCGCAAGGACAATGATATCACTGTTACTATTGAGGGAGCGGATGGCCAATCTTTCTTCTCTACTTATGTTTACTTTCGGATTTTTGGCATGCTGCAGGATTCTGGAACAATCTCTCCGTATTTCCTCAACAACATCGGTTGGCAATCCCTGAATACTGGCTTCCACATTGGCAATAATGTCCTCCGTAGGAACAACAGAGGGAGTTACAGCAAAGTTCAACCCTTTTGAAAGAATATTAAATTCTGGAGATGTCAATTGATGATCAGATAAGTTGACAACAATTCTGTTAGGATCTAAAATAGGGAGGGTTTTCACCCTTTTGAACTGTTTATCAAATTTATGCTTCTGACGGATAGTAGTAATATTGGTAGTAGACACACTAGAAGAATGGGTAATACGATCAATCAGGCTCCACACGTCCTTTGGGAGAAGGTTACTGAGCTTCAGATGTAAATGAAGAAGAGAGGAATTGATCAATGAAAGATCTTTGCGAGTTTGGTGGATTCGTTCCCTTAGAAGAGCCCTCTCCAATCTGTCATATATTCGGTGGGAAGACACAGTATGGAAAAGCCGTTTGTGCTTCAAAAAGCGAGGAATAACACAGGTGTCCCGGCATCGTAGGAGGAATGTGAGAGAGCATAACAGCTTGGCAAACTTCTTGCGTAGTATCTCAAATCGGCGAGTCATTCGATACATCTCCTTCCCGTAGAGGTGATCAATAAAATAGTGTAGGCTTACACGGTCGGAATCAGAGTTTAATAAAAAGTCTTCCGGAATAAAAAGTCCGGAAGGCCATTCATTACAAGAAATCTGTAACAGTTAATTCTGAGCATCCCAGTCGCGATCGGAATCCGGGTCGAGTTTTCCTCCCGTTTATTCAATCTGTTACTGACCGTATTGGTAAACTCTTAAAACGCCATCTCATAAAACCCATTTTTAAACCTACGAAGCAGTTATATAGCTTCTTACGATCTGTCAAGGATCCACGTGACCCGCTACTGAGCAGGGGTGTTTACAGAGTCCCTTGCTCTTGTGGTTCTGTTTATATTGGTACCACTAAACGATCCATCAAAACTAGAATTTCTGAACACAAGAGACATTACCGTCTTTTACAACCTGACAAGTCAGCAATCGCTGAGCATGCTTTATCTCAAGACCATATCATTAAGTTTGATAATACTGAAGTGTTGTCTAGATCGACATATTTTCAAGCCCGACTTGTGAGAGAAGCAATCGAAATACACAAACATCGGAATAATTTTAATCGAAAAGAGGAGGGGCTAACAATTCCACGGATTTGGCACCCTGCCCTGCGGAAATCGAGAATCAAGCCTCTTTGTGACGTTGACCAATGAGATTCTTCTCCTCTGGATGCATCATGTGACTTCCGTCGGCTTTGGCTTTCTTCATTTTTTACATTCTTTCGGCATCGCAGTCTTGCTGATGATGTCTGCCGTAGATGCAGACGAAACGTCCGCTTTTATTAACAGACCACGGTCCTTATACCCGGAAGACTTTTTTTTAAACTTGTTTACATACTTGGTTATTTATTTGCGAGAATTAATTCAGATTTGAACTGGTTACTCTTTTAAAGTTAATTTTTGAAATTTTTCATTTGTGTAAGCTTGATTTATTAAAATTCTAGCTTTTTAGTTTTATTTTAAAATGTAAATAGTATGTTATGTTATAATTGCTTAATCTCTTGTATATTCGTTTGCAAGCACAGTTCCATAAAGGTTATCTTGTTTTTAGACACCATTGATTTTTTATATAAACTACTTAATCATGTTAATTTTTTTTTTTTTGGTTTTAATGAATGCAGTTTTTTTGCGTTCCTTTGCATAATTTTCAATAAACTGTATACAAAAATGCTAGAATTCTTCAGCATGCTTGCAATAATACAAAATACAAAAGTATCAATTTTGAAATTTCTTTTTCAAAGCGTAAAAGCTGCATTTCGTAATCTAATGTTACCTTATTTTATTAATTATTATAATATCTACTTTAATTTTAATAGATGCCTGGTTGTTCAGCATTCAACTGATCAAATAGATCGGAGCAGGGTTTTGCTCTGAAAGTTTTTCCCAAGAATCCGGAAAGAAGAAAACTATGTAAAATTTGTTGTGCCTTGAAATAACGAGTTAAACATTTTAACAATTACTCTTATTTGATAGTAATTGTGTAAAATTTTAGACTTTTTTGTAATAAAATAACTGATTTATAAAATTTAGATGACTTGTGTTTTTTACTACTTTTTTTACTTTAAAGAACAAATTGAAATTTTACTAATTATATTTCTAAGTTTAGTCTGTGGATTGTTATTTGAATAACAGACTCTTGAGTTTTCTAAAGTATAATTTATAACCCAAAGATTAAAGAAAATAAAATTGCTCTAACTGGCCTTAAGCTCTTAGTAGGCTAAAAATCTTGACCCTATTTAGTAATGTTTCAGCATTTATAAAGATTTCTGCAGAAAAGTTGCCCTAAATCTCGACTTATAAAAACATTAAATTCTGAGTAATGTTTTAAGTTTGTTATCAAAAACTTTTTATACTCTTCCAGAAGTTTAAACTCCTTACATTAACCCCAAACTGCAAATTGAAACCTAATAGTATTTTTTTAAAAAGAAATCACGGGGGAATGGGAAAACGAAACGCCGAAGAAAAATCCCGAATTATAGTGTTTGAAAACCGCCGCGAGTGTATGCCAAAGGAGCGATAAAGATGCCAGCATGGCTAAGTTGAGTTTCTCTCTTTGGCAACCCAACGTGCTTCCACGCGTGCGCTAGCCTGAATTGTCGCCACTCTTCCCCATACAGGCACTCTATGCAAGCCATCGTAATTCATATGAAATATCCCAACTCATATCGAATTACTTACTAATTTAGCAATGCTTTTTTGTTCCCCTCTATCACAATGCTGTGTATAAATTTAGAATCATTATTAGAAACGTATCTGATTTATTTAAAGACTGTGAAACAATGTTTAACTTTTTTCAACAAACAATAAATATTTAGAAAACAATAACATTATCAAGACGGTAAATATTTATTTTAAAAAATGCTATTCTATCCATGCTGCTAATGACACTGAACTAGGATTTTCTTATAAAAGGAAGTTGTTATAAGTAGTCATAAGGGTTGATACCTAGTAAGGAAGGGGCTTTAAAGCAAGGTTTAGAATAAAATAAGTGCTCCCTTCTCCACCAAAATATGGTAACTCTAACGAAAAGACACGTTAAAGACAATCTCCAAAATCTAGTGAATGTAGTGAAAAACCCCAAACCCTAAAGTAAACGGTGCACCGACACACTTAAAGGTGAAATCAGAACGAAAGGACGAAAAATAGAAAAACTAGTCAGTTAAATTTCAAAGCCAAGTGTAAAAGATTTTTAAAACCTTAAAAAGAAAGTGTTGAAAAAAGTCAAGGTCATGAAATAAAAGTTCAAGGTCGCGTTAAAAAAGTGACGCGTTTTTCGCGCGCCTTTGACTCGAAAAGTCAGTGTTCTTTTACCCGGCGCCTTCGGCGCCGGAAATTTTTTTGGGGGCACTTAAAATACGGTTAAAAACGGTAATCCGGGGTAACATTAGTCAAGGTCACGGCATAAAAGTTCAAGGTCACGTTAAAAAAGTGACGCGTTTTTCGCGCGCCTTTGACTCGAAAAGTCAGTGTTCTTTTACCCGGCGCCTTCGGCGCCGGAAATTTTTTTTTTCGGCACCTTCAAATCTTACGTTTCCTGCGTTATGATACCGTCTAAATGTGCCGCATGTGTGTATGGTGCCCTCGTGTTTAGTGGGATATGGGCGTCGAGAGCGCGTTCCGCGCTCCGAGCGACGCCCATATCCCACTAAACACGAGGGCACCATACACACATGCGGCACATTTAGACGGCACTATCATGTAATTGTGTTTATACGAGGTTAGTGGCGTGGGTCTCCAGTTCCCCGTGGGTCGAATCCACCGTCTTCTGAGGAAGGGCAACTACGCCGAGCGCGTCGGTGCGGGAGCTCCCGTCTACCTGGCCGCCGTGTTGGAATACTTGGCCGCTGAGGTCCTCGAGTTGGCCGGTAACGCCGCTCGTGACAACAAGAAAACTAGGATCATCCCTAGACATCTTCAACTGGCCATCAGGAACGACGAGGAATTGAACAAACTCCTCTCAGGCGTCACAATCGCCCAAGGTGGTGTTTTGCCCAACATCCAAGCCGTTCTTCTGCCCAAGAAGACCGAAAAGAAAGCTTAAGTCCCACTACGAACTCTTTCCCCAAAAAAAAGGCCCTTTTAAGGGCCAAAAAAAAATATTATTTCGTAGTGGTGCACTTATAATACTTAGAAAAAATCAGAGAACACTCGGTTTTCATTCGAAATGAGCCAGAGACTAAAAAAAAACTCCTCTGTAGAACACAAATAAATTTTAACTCCGTTGCCATCCTATAAAAGATAAATAAATAAATAATAAGCAATGAGATCTCCAAGTGATCATCATCATCTGTGACCATCATTGAAAACCCTATGGAGGAAGAAGAAGACAAAGCTGACACTAATGAATCAATCACTAGTTCTTGCGTCAATATAATTTAATAACTTTTGTTTATATGTTATTTTTTTTTAAAAAATAACTGTTTTATAAACCGTTGAAACATTATATTATATTATATTTTCTTAAATACGTAAAAATTGTTCTGATAATTTTTTGGCCCTTAAAAGGGCCTTTTTTTTAGGGTTTTTAAACAGTTCGTTTAAGCTCGTTCTCCTCGAATACGACGGGCAAGTTGGATGTCCTTTGGCATGATGGTGACTCTCTTGGCGTGGATAGCGCACAAGTTGGTGTCCTCGAAAAGGCCGACCAAGTACGCCTCACTGGCCTCTTGCAAAGCCATGACAGCGGAGCTCTGGAAACGGAGATCGGTCTTGAAATCCTGAGCAATTTCCCTGACAAGGCGTTGGAAGGGGAGTTTGCGGATCAGAAGCTCAGTAGACTTCTGGTAACGACGGATTTCTCTCAGAGCGACAGTTCCAGGCCTGTAACGATGGGGTTTCTTGACTCCACCAGTTGCAGGGGCACTCTTACGAGCTGCCTTGGTTGCCAACTGCTTCCTAGGAGCCTTGCCTCCAGTACTCTTACGAGCGGTCTGCTTAGTACGAGCCATAACAACAAATATTTCGTCTGCAAGCGAGCGAAAGTCTGTGAATGAAAAATTTTTCTGAACAACCGCTCTTTATATGTAATTTCTAAGCTCCTCCCCACGCGCTCTTCCTAGGTCTTTCATTGGGCGGTGCGGTGTAGCGCTTCGTATTTAAAAGAATTTGTATTCGCAATCCACATTTTAGCATCGAAAACATGTCGGAAGAAAGTGCTACTGTTACTGCTCCGGCGGCGGCTGCGACGCCTAAGAAAAAGGCAAAAGCAGCAGCTACTAAGAAGCCTAAGACTGCTCCTTCTCATCCCAAAGTAGCGGATATGGTTGTCGAGTCTATTTCTACCCTGAAAGAGCGAGGAGGTTCTTCTCTTCAAGCCATCAAAAAGCACATCAGCGCTAATAACAAGGTGGATATCGACCGACTCACTCCCTTCATCAGGCGATTTTTGAAGAATGCTGTGGCCAACGGTACTCTCATTCAAACCAAAGGCAAAGGAGCAAGCGGATCCTTCAAAATGGGCGGCGCAAGCCAAAAAAGTAAGACCGAAAAGCCCAAGGAAAAGAAACCAAAGAAGGAAGCTGCTGCCACCACCAAAAAAGCCAAGACCCCCGTGAAAAAGGTCTCTAAACCAAAAGTGAAAGCCACAGCTGAGAAGAAAAAGCCTGCTGCAGCTAAAAAACCTTCTGCCAAGAAGGTAGCTGCAAAGCCAAAATCTCCGAAGAAGGCAGTGAAAGCAACTAAGCCCAAAACACCCAAGGCAAAGAAACTGACCAAAACTCCCACCAAAAAGGCTGCTGCTGCCAAAAAAACAGGCAGAAAGTAAGAACTTTCCAAAACTCTTTAAAAAAAAAAAAAGGCTCTTTTCAGAGCCAGAAAAAAAATCGAGCTCTTTTCAGAGCCAGAAAAAAAATGCACTCCTCGCTTCAGAAAGTAATCTTTACAAGACACTGCCATACAATTATATTATATTATATATTTTATTATATGTACAAAATAAGAAAAGTCATTGTTGCCGCAACAATCGGAATGCAGGTCCGGTAAATCCCAGTAGCACTCAACTCAACAGACAACCAATCAAATTCGCTCTGTTGAGGAAGAGCTTTCCAACAATGCTCTTATAAATACGGCCAGAGGGTTCGAATCAGTTCAATGTTAGCTTTCGCTGAGGGAACGTCATATTCAAGATTTAGTATTTAGCTTGACATAAATAGGAGAAGCAGAAATCGCATACGATTTAGTATTTAGCAGGGCTAAATACTAAATTGTATGCAGGCTCGTTTATGAGTGAAGAGGATATTCCGAGGTAAGAAGACTTAGCATACGATTTAGTATTTAGCAGGGCTAAATACTAAATTGTATGCAGGCTCGTTTATGAGTGAAGAGGATATTCCGAGGTAAGAAGACTTAGCATACGATTTAGTATTTAGCAGGGCTAAATACTAAATTGTATGCAGGCTCGTTTATGAGTGAAGAGGATATTCCGAGGTAAGAAGACTTAGCATACGATTTAGTATTTAGCAGGGCTAAATACTAAATTGTATGCAGGCTCGTTTATGAGTGAAGAGGATATTCCGAGGTAAGAAGACTTAGCATTTAGCTTGACACAAATAGGAGAAGCAGAAATCGCATACGATTTAGTATTTAGCAGGGCTAAATACTAAATTGTATGCAGGCTCTTTTATGAGCGAAGAGGTAAGATTTAACATTAGAGGGTCATTTCATGTCACGGATTTTCTTGAAAAAAAAATTTTATGTGTGAAAGAACATGATGAAATAATTTTTTTCAATTAATCAATTAAAATAATTGTTTTAAGCCTTATTGATAGTCCTTAACTTTCATTTTTATGCTATTATATTTTAAAGATACTATTCCATAAATAATAAATTTTAAAATCAATAAATAGTTCTGAAATATTACTTTTCTTTGTTATTTTTTACTTCCAAAACGAGAAAACCGTGTTTCTGTTTCTTCGATTAACTTGTTTATTTTTAAATAAACAAACACACCCTCCTGGATTTTTTTTTTATGGTGAAGCATGTGATATTTGCAATATGGAGAAAAAAAAATCAAGGTTGTGAAAAATGGGATTCTATCTGAAAAAAATTCGTAAAGTAATGCTGAGAAAATACACCTCTAAAAATTATTTCGTTTCACTTTTCTAAAAGTTGGTCCACAGGCATATTTTGATTTAATGATATAGAATGTGTCTTTTATCTTTAAAATGAGACCAAATTTATCTCTATATGTTGATAAATAAAAGAGTTATTCAAGTTACAAACACGCATACCACTTCGTCTCATGTCGCCATTTTGTGAATTTGAGCCATATTTCAAAATGCCCCCACAACCTGAGTTTTGATTCAAAAAAATCTGAAGAAATTATTCTATCCTTTTTTCATCATTTTCTTTCACACATAAAATTTTCAAGAAAATCCGTGACTTTTTCCTTTCGAATGAAAACCTAGCAATCTCTTCTTACTTTTTTTTAAGTATTATAAGTGCACCACTACGAAGTAATAATATTTTTTGGCCCTGAAAAGGGCCTTTTTTTATAATAGGGAGAGTCCAGGGGGGGCGATTTAACCTCCGAAACCGTAGAGGGTACGTCCTTGTCTTTTCAGAGCATAGACGACGTCCATGGCAGTGACGGTCTTCCTCTTGGCGTGCTCGGTGTAAGTGACAGCATCACGGATCACGTTTTCAAGGAAAACTTTGAGAACTCCTCTGGTTTCTTCGTAGATCAAGCCAGAGATACGCTTGACTCCACCACGTCGAGCAAGACGCCTGATGGCAGGTTTGGTGATACCCTGGATGTTATCACGAAGGACTTTACGATGCCTCTTGGCACCACCCTTTCCGAGACCCTTGCCTCCCTTTCCACGTCCAGACATGATGATATGGAGTTGCTGTGAAGATGTGACGAAAAAATTTTTAAAAGCTCCTATTTATAGCAGTAGGCTCCACCCCTCTGCCCTGCTCTCCTCTCTCCGCGTTCTGCGATTGGCTGGGGCTGGCGAGCGTTTTGAGACGGCTCCACATTATATATATAGGCTTTCGAGGTTTTTCATCACATTTACGCTCATTCACGTTAATACGTTATGCCTCCCCAAGCCTCTGGTAAGGCCGTGAAGAAGGCCGGCAAGGCCCAAAAGGCCGTCCGTGTTGGAGACAAGAAAAAGAGGAAGAAGCGCAGGAAGGAATCCTTCGCTATCTACATCTACAAAGTCCTCAAGCAGGTGCACCCTGACACTGGTATCAGCAGCAAGGCCATGTCCATCATGAATTCCTTCGTGAACGACATTTTCGAGCGCATTGCTGCTGAATCCTCTCGTTTGGCCCATTACAACAAGAGGAGCACCATTACCAGTCGGGAAATCCAGACTGCCGTCAGGCTTCTGCTCCCCGGTGAACTCGCGAAACACGCCGTTTCCGAGGGAACCAAGGCTGTCACCAAGTACACCAGCTCCAAGTAAACTCCATACAACACGGACATTAAAAAAAAGGCCCTTTTCAGGGCCAAAAAATAAAAAAGAAGCTCTACTCTATTATTGCTGGAATTGGAAAAACTCAACACTAGTGGGTGAAAAGATTTTTTAAAGGACGTTTCAAATATATAATTAGTGATTTTAAAATTGGTATTTATTGGAGCACTGTAAGCACCGAATTTTTATAGCAAGAAATAGAAAAATATTCTTCTCAGCCAGTCGAAATGGCGCGATTACAGATAAAACGAAAGGCAGAGACACCCTCCTTTACTCATGTCAAGCTAAATGCTAAAACTTTAGTATTAAAGTTTAAGCATTCGAATGTTAAATCTTACCTCTTCACTCATTAAAGAGCCTGCATACAATTTAGTATTTAACTTGACACCCTGCTAAATACTAAATCGTATGCGATTTAGTATTTAGCTTGACACTGCTTCTCCTATTTGTGTCAAGCTAAATGCTAAATCTTCTTACCTCGGAATATCCTCTTCACTCATAAACGAGCCTGCATACATTTTAGTATTTAGCTTGGCACCACGTGGTCTGTCTCATTTATGTCAAGCTAAATACTAAATCTTGAATTTGACGTTCCTTCCTCGAATGCGATCGCTGCCTTGGACTTCGAAATGGCGCGAAAGCGCCATTTCGACATTTTTCGAACCGAAATTACCCTAGTATAAAAATGCAAAAGTAATTATTCACCTACAAGGTTCGGTTCTATGGAAAAATGCGTGTGCATCGAAAATGTCGAAAATCAAATAAGTGTTATAAACAAGCTATTGCCTGGGTCTGAAAACAGCCGAAATGCATTTTTGGAAGCGTCCGTCCAAAAAACAGCACAATCTGCCATGTTCATGAATTTTTTTTTACAATAATTATGATGTACCATAAAAATTTTTCTCAACCTATGTGTAGCCTATCATCCATAATTTCTTAAAATATTTAATTAAAAATTAAATAAGATATACTTACCGGTAAAGCGAGCCTTACAAAAGGCGAAATAAACATCGGCACGTGTGGAAGGGGGGGGAGTCAAAGCGGAAAAGAAGGAAAGGAGCTCTCCGATTGGTGGCGTTCCGTGTCCGTTTGGAGCCGGATTTTTTACATAAAAGGAACTCGCAAAAATTTTTCGGGATCATTTCTTACGCTGTTCTCGTACTAAAAGCATCATCATGTCTGGTCGTGGTAAAGGCGGAAAAGTTAAGGGAAAGAGCAAGACTCGATCCAGCCGCGCGGGTCTCCAGTTCCCCGTGGGTCGAATCCACCGTCTTCTGAGGAAGGGCAACTACGCCGAGCGCGTCGGTGCGGGAGCTCCCGTCTACCTGGCCGCCGTGTTGGAATACTTGGCCGCTGAGGTCCTCGAGTTGGCCGGTAACGCCGCTCGTGACAACAAGAAAACTAGGATCATCCCTAGACATCTTCAACTGGCCATCAGGAACGACGAGGAATTGAACAAACTCCTCTCAGGCGTCACAATCGCCCAAGGTGGTGTTTTGCCCAACATCCAAGCCGTTCTTCTGCCCAAGAAGACCGAAAAGAAAGCTTAAGTCCCACTACGAACTCTTTCCCCAAAAAAAAGGCCCTTTTAAGGGCCAAAAAAAAATATTATTTCGTAGTGGTGCACTTATAATACTTAGAAAAAATCAGAGAACACTCGGTTTTCATTCGAAATGAGCCAGAGACTAAAAAAAAACTCCTCTGTAGAACACAAATAAATTTTAACTCCGTTGCCATCCTATAAAAGATAAATAAATAAATAATAAGCAATGAGATCTCCAAGTGATCATCATCATCTGTGACCATCATTGAAAACCCTATGGAGGAAGAAGAAGACAAAGCTGACACTAATGAATCAATCACTAGTTCTTGCGTCAATATAATTTAATAACTTTTGTTTATATGTTATTTTTTTTTAAAAAATAACTGTTTTATAAACCGTTGAAACATTATATTATATTATATTTTCTTAAATACGTAAAAATTGTTCTGATAATTTTTTGGCCCTTAAAAGGGCCTTTTTTTTAGGGTTTTTAAACAGTTCGTTTAAGCTCGTTCTCCTCGAATACGACGGGCAAGTTGGATGTCCTTTGGCATGATGGTGACTCTCTTGGCGTGGATAGCGCACAAGTTGGTGTCCTCGAAAAGGCCGACCAAGTACGCCTCACTGGCCTCTTGCAAAGCCATGACAGCGGAGCTCTGGAAACGGAGATCGGTCTTGAAATCCTGAGCAATTTCCCTGACAAGGCGTTGGAAGGGGAGTTTGCGGATCAGAAGCTCAGTAGACTTCTGGTAACGACGGATTTCTCTCAGAGCGACAGTTCCAGGCCTGTAACGATGGGGTTTCTTGACTCCACCAGTTGCAGGGGCACTCTTACGAGCTGCCTTGGTTGCCAACTGCTTCCTAGGAGCCTTGCCTCCAGTACTCTTACGAGCGGTCTGCTTAGTACGAGCCATAACAACAAATATTTCGTCTGCAAGCGAGCGAAAGTCTGTGAATGAAAAATTTTTCTGAACAACCGCTCTTTATATGTAATTTCTAAGCTCCTCCCCACGCGCTCTTCCTAGGTCTTTCATTGGGCGGTGCGGTGTAGCGCTTCGTATTTAAAAGAATTTGTATTCGCAATCCACATTTTAGCATCGAAAACATGTCGGAAGAAAGTGCTACTGTTACTGCTCCGGCGGCGGCTGCGACGCCTAAGAAAAAGGCAAAAGCAGCAGCTACTAAGAAGCCTAAGACTGCTCCTTCTCATCCCAAAGTAGCGGATATGGTTGTCGAGTCTATTTCTACCCTGAAAGAGCGAGGAGGTTCTTCTCTTCAAGCCATCAAAAAGCACATCAGCGCTAATAACAAGGTGGATATCGACCGACTCACTCCCTTCATCAGGCGATTTTTGAAGAATGCTGTGGCCAACGGTACTCTCATTCAAACCAAAGGCAAAGGAGCAAGCGGATCCTTCAAAATGGGCGGCGCAAGCCAAAAAAGTAAGACCGAAAAGCCCAAG
Source organism: Tetragnatha montana (assembly GCA_963680715.1). Taxonomy (NCBI): domain Eukaryota; kingdom Metazoa; phylum Arthropoda; class Arachnida; order Araneae; family Tetragnathidae; genus Tetragnatha; species Tetragnatha montana. The sequence goes on along the minus strand of OY796679.1, from coordinate 13,135 downwards.
GAAAAGAAACCAAAGAAGGAAGCTGCTGCCACCACCAAAAAAGCCAAGACCCCCGTGAAAAAGGTCTCTAAACCAAAAGTGAAAGCCACAGCTGAGAAGAAAAAGCCTGCTGCAGCTAAAAAACCTTCTGCCAAGAAGGTAGCTGCAAAGCCAAAATCTCCGAAGAAGGCAGTGAAAGCAACTAAGCCCAAAACACCCAAGGCAAAGAAACTGACCAAAACTCCCACCAAAAAGGCTGCTGCTGCCAAAAAAACAGGCAGAAAGTAAGAACTTTCCAAAACTCTTTAAAAAAAAAAAAAGGCTCTTTTCAGAGCCAGAAAAAAAATCGAGCTCTTTTCAGAGCCAGAAAAAAAATGCACTCCTCGCTTCAGAAAGTAATCTTTACAAGACACTGCCATACAATTATATTATATTATATATTTTATTATATGTACAAAATAAGAAAAGTCATTGTTGCCGCAACAATCGGAATGCAGGTCCGGTAAATCCCAGTAGCACTCAACTCAACAGACAACCAATCAAATTCGCTCTGTTGAGGAAGAGCTTTCCAACAATGCTCTTATAAATACGGCCAGAGGGTTCGAATCAGTTCAATGTTAGCTTTCGCTGAGGGAACGTCATATTCAAGATTTAGTATTTAGCTTGACATAAATAGGAGAAGCAGAAATCGCATACGATTTAGTATTTAGCAGGGCTAAATACTAAATTGTATGCAGGCTCGTTTATGAGTGAAGAGGATATTCCGAGGTAAGAAGACTTAGCATACGATTTAGTATTTAGCAGGGCTAAATACTAAATTGTATGCAGGCTCGTTTATGAGTGAAGAGGATATTCCGAGGTAAGAAGACTTAGCATACGATTTAGTATTTAGCAGGGCTAAATACTAAATTGTATGCAGGCTCGTTTATGAGTGAAGAGGATATTCCGAGGTAAGAAGACTTAGCATACGATTTAGTATTTAGCAGGGCTAAATACTAAATTGTATGCAGGCTCGTTTATGAGTGAAGAGGATATTCCGAGGTAAGAAGACTTAGCATTTAGCTTGACACAAATAGGAGAAGCAGAAATCGCATACGATTTAGTATTTAGCAGGGCTAAATACTAAATTGTATGCAGGCTCTTTTATGAGCGAAGAGGTAAGATTTAACATTAGAGGGTCATTTCATGTCACGGATTTTCTTGAAAAAAAAATTTTATGTGTGAAAGAACATGATGAAATAATTTTTTTCAATTAATCAATTAAAATAATTGTTTTAAGCCTTATTGATAGTCCTTAACTTTCATTTTTATGCTATTATATTTTAAAGATACTATTCCATAAATAATAAATTTTAAAATCAATAAATAGTTCTGAAATATTACTTTTCTTTGTTATTTTTTACTTCCAAAACGAGAAAACCGTGTTTCTGTTTCTTCGATTAACTTGTTTATTTTTAAATAAACAAACACACCCTCCTGGATTTTTTTTTTATGGTGAAGCATGTGATATTTGCAATATGGAGAAAAAAAAATCAAGGTTGTGAAAAATGGGATTCTATCTGAAAAAAATTCGTAAAGTAATGCTGAGAAAATACACCTCTAAAAATTATTTCGTTTCACTTTTCTAAAAGTTGGTCCACAGGCATATTTTGATTTAATGATATAGAATGTGTCTTTTATCTTTAAAATGAGACCAAATTTATCTCTATATGTTGATAAATAAAAGAGTTATTCAAGTTACAAACACGCATACCACTTCGTCTCATGTCGCCATTTTGTGAATTTGAGCCATATTTCAAAATGCCCCCACAACCTGAGTTTTGATTCAAAAAAATCTGAAGAAATTATTCTATCCTTTTTTCATCATTTTCTTTCACACATAAAATTTTCAAGAAAATCCGTGACTTTTTCCTTTCGAATGAAAACCTAGCAATCTCTTCTTACTTTTTTTTAAGTATTATAAGTGCACCACTACGAAGTAATAATATTTTTTGGCCCTGAAAAGGGCCTTTTTTTATAATAGGGAGAGTCCAGGGGGGGCGATTTAACCTCCGAAACCGTAGAGGGTACGTCCTTGTCTTTTCAGAGCATAGACGACGTCCATGGCAGTGACGGTCTTCCTCTTGGCGTGCTCGGTGTAAGTGACAGCATCACGGATCACGTTTTCAAGGAAAACTTTGAGAACTCCTCTGGTTTCTTCGTAGATCAAGCCAGAGATACGCTTGACTCCACCACGTCGAGCAAGACGCCTGATGGCAGGTTTGGTGATACCCTGGATGTTATCACGAAGGACTTTACGATGCCTCTTGGCACCACCCTTTCCGAGACCCTTGCCTCCCTTTCCACGTCCAGACATGATGATATGGAGTTGCTGTGAAGATGTGACGAAAAAATTTTTAAAAGCTCCTATTTATAGCAGTAGGCTCCACCCCTCTGCCCTGCTCTCCTCTCTCCGCGTTCTGCGATTGGCTGGGGCTGGCGAGCGTTTTGAGACGGCTCCACATTATATATATAGGCTTTCGAGGTTTTTCATCACATTTACGCTCATTCACGTTAATACGTTATGCCTCCCCAAGCCTCTGGTAAGGCCGTGAAGAAGGCCGGCAAGGCCCAAAAGGCCGTCCGTGTTGGAGACAAGAAAAAGAGGAAGAAGCGCAGGAAGGAATCCTTCGCTATCTACATCTACAAAGTCCTCAAGCAGGTGCACCCTGACACTGGTATCAGCAGCAAGGCCATGTCCATCATGAATTCCTTCGTGAACGACATTTTCGAGCGCATTGCTGCTGAATCCTCTCGTTTGGCCCATTACAACAAGAGGAGCACCATTACCAGTCGGGAAATCCAGACTGCCGTCAGGCTTCTGCTCCCCGGTGAACTCGCGAAACACGCCGTTTCCGAGGGAACCAAGGCTGTCACCAAGTACACCAGCTCCAAGTAAACTCCATACAACACGGACATTAAAAAAAAGGCCCTTTTCAGGGCCAAAAAATAAAAAAGAAGCTCTACTCTATTATTGCTGGAATTGGAAAAACTCAACACTAGTGGGTGAAAAGATTTTTTAAAGGACGTTTCAAATATATAATTAGTGATTTTAAAATTGGTATTTATTGGAGCACTGTAAGCACCGAATTTTTATAGCAAGAAATAGAAAAATATTCTTCTCAGCCAGTCGAAATGGCGCGATTACAGATAAAACGAAAGGCAGAGACACCCTCCTTTACTCATGTCAAGCTAAATGCTAAAACTTTAGTATTAAAGTTTAAGCATTCGAATGTTAAATCTTACCTCTTCACTCATTAAAGAGCCTGCATACAATTTAGTATTTAACTTGACACCCTGCTAAATACTAAATCGTATGCGATTTAGTATTTAGCTTGACACTGCTTCTCCTATTTGTGTCAAGCTAAATGCTAAATCTTCTTACCTCGGAATATCCTCTTCACTCATAAACGAGCCTGCATACATTTTAGTATTTAGCTTGGCACCACGTGGTCTGTCTCATTTATGTCAAGCTAAATACTAAATCTTGAATTTGACGTTCCTTCCTCGAATGCGATCGCTGCCTTGGACTTCGAAATGGCGCGAAAGCGCCATTTCGACATTTTTCGAACCGAAATTACCCTAGTATAAAAATGCAAAAGTAATTATTCACCTACAAGGTTCGGTTCTATGGAAAAATGCGTGTGCATCGAAAATGTCGAAAATCAAATAAGTGTTATAAACAAGCTATTGCCTGGGTCTGAAAACAGCCGAAATGCATTTTTGGAAGCGTCCGTCCAAAAAACAGCACAATCTGCCATGTTCATGAATTTTTTTTTACAATAATTATGATGTACCATAAAAATTTTTCTCAACCTATGTGTAGCCTATCATCCATAATTTCTTAAAATATTTAATTAAAAATTAAATAAGATATACTTACCGGTAAAGCGAGCCTTACAAAAGGCGAAATAAACATCGGCACGTGTGGAAGGGGGGGGAGTCAAAGCGGAAAAGAAGGAAAGGAGCTCTCCGATTGGTGGCGTTCCGTGTCCGTTTGGAGCCGGATTTTTTACATAAAAGGAACTCGCAAAAATTTTTCGGGATCATTTCTTACGCTGTTCTCGTACTAAAAGCATCATCATGTCTGGTCGTGGTAAAGGCGGAAAAGTTAAGGGAAAGAGCAAGACTCGATCCAGCCGCGCGGGTCTCCAGTTCCCCGTGGGTCGAATCCACCGTCTTCTGAGGAAGGGCAACTACGCCGAGCGCGTCGGTGCGGGAGCTCCCGTCTACCTGGCCGCCGTGTTGGAATACTTGGCCGCTGAGGTCCTCGAGTTGGCCGGTAACGCCGCTCGTGACAACAAGAAAACTAGGATCATCCCTAGACATCTTCAACTGGCCATCAGGAACGACGAGGAATTGAACAAACTCCTCTCAGGCGTCACAATCGCCCAAGGTGGTGTTTTGCCCAACATCCAAGCCGTTCTTCTGCCCAAGAAGACCGAAAAGAAAGCTTAAGTCCCACTACGAACTCTTTCCCCAAAAAAAAGGCCCTTTTAAGGGCCAAAAAAAAATATTATTTCGTAGTGGTGCACTTATAATACTTAGAAAAAATCAGAGAACACTCGGTTTTCATTCGAAATGAGCCAGAGACTAAAAAAAAACTCCTCTGTAGAACACAAATAAATTTTAACTCCGTTGCCATCCTATAAAAGATAAATAAATAAATAATAAGCAATGAGATCTCCAAGTGATCATCATCATCTGTGACCATCATTGAAAACCCTATGGAGGAAGAAGAAGACAAAGCTGACACTAATGAATCAATCACTAGTTCTTGCGTCAATATAATTTAATAACTTTTGTTTATATGTTATTTTTTTTTAAAAAATAACTGTTTTATAAACCGTTGAAACATTATATTATATTATATTTTCTTAAATACGTAAAAATTGTTCTGATAATTTTTTGGCCCTTAAAAGGGCCTTTTTTTTAGGGTTTTTAAACAGTTCGTTTAAGCTCGTTCTCCTCGAATACGACGGGCAAGTTGGATGTCCTTTGGCATGATGGTGACTCTCTTGGCGTGGATAGCGCACAAGTTGGTGTCCTCGAAAAGGCCGACCAAGTACGCCTCACTGGCCTCTTGCAAAGCCATGACAGCGGAGCTCTGGAAACGGAGATCGGTCTTGAAATCCTGAGCAATTTCCCTGACAAGGCGTTGGAAGGGGAGTTTGCGGATCAGAAGCTCAGTAGACTTCTGGTAACGACGGATTTCTCTCAGAGCGACAGTTCCAGGCCTGTAACGATGGGGTTTCTTGACTCCACCAGTTGCAGGGGCACTCTTACGAGCTGCCTTGGTTGCCAACTGCTTCCTAGGAGCCTTGCCTCCAGTACTCTTACGAGCGGTCTGCTTAGTACGAGCCATAACAACAAATATTTCGTCTGCAAGCGAGCGAAAGTCTGTGAATGAAAAATTTTTCTGAACAACCGCTCTTTATATGTAATTTCTAAGCTCCTCCCCACGCGCTCTTCCTAGGTCTTTCATTGGGCGGTGCGGTGTAGCGCTTCGTATTTAAAAGAATTTGTATTCGCAATCCACATTTTAGCATCGAAAACATGTCGGAAGAAAGTGCTACTGTTACTGCTCCGGCGGCGGCTGCGACGCCTAAGAAAAAGGCAAAAGCAGCAGCTACTAAGAAGCCTAAGACTGCTCCTTCTCATCCCAAAGTAGCGGATATGGTTGTCGAGTCTATTTCTACCCTGAAAGAGCGAGGAGGTTCTTCTCTTCAAGCCATCAAAAAGCACATCAGCGCTAATAACAAGGTGGATATCGACCGACTCACTCCCTTCATCAGGCGATTTTTGAAGAATGCTGTGGCCAACGGTACTCTCATTCAAACCAAAGGCAAAGGAGCAAGCGGATCCTTCAAAATGGGCGGCGCAAGCCAAAAAAGTAAGACCGAAAAGCCCAAGGAAAAGAAACCAAAGAAGGAAGCTGCTGCCACCACCAAAAAAGCCAAGACCCCCGTGAAAAAGGTCTCTAAACCAAAAGTGAAAGCCACAGCTGAGAAGAAAAAGCCTGCTGCAGCTAAAAAACCTTCTGCCAAGAAGGTAGCTGCAAAGCCAAAATCTCCGAAGAAGGCAGTGAAAGCAACTAAGCCCAAAACACCCAAGGCAAAGAAACTGACCAAAACTCCCACCAAAAAGGCTGCTGCTGCCAAAAAAACAGGCAGAAAGTAAGAACTTTCCAAAACTCTTTAAAAAAAAAAAAAGGCTCTTTTCAGAGCCAGAAAAAAAATCGAGCTCTTTTCAGAGCCAGAAAAAAAATGCACTCCTCGCTTCAGAAAGTAATCTTTACAAGACACTGCCATACAATTATATTATATTATATATTTTATTATATGTACAAAATAAGAAAAGTCATTGTTGCCGCAACAATCGGAATGCAGGTCCGGTAAATCCCAGTAGCACTCAACTCAACAGACAACCAATCAAATTCGCTCTGTTGAGGAAGAGCTTTCCAACAATGCTCTTATAAATACGGCCAGAGGGTTCGAATCAGTTCAATGTTAGCTTTCGCTGAGGGAACGTCATATTCAAGATTTAGTATTTAGCTTGACATAAATAGGAGAAGCAGAAATCGCATACGATTTAGTATTTAGCAGGGCTAAATACTAAATTGTATGCAGGCTCGTTTATGAGTGAAGAGGATATTCCGAGGTAAGAAGACTTAGCATACGATTTAGTATTTAGCAGGGCTAAATACTAAATTGTATGCAGGCTCGTTTATGAGTGAAGAGGATATTCCGAGGTAAGAAGACTTAGCATACGATTTAGTATTTAGCAGGGCTAAATACTAAATTGTATGCAGGCTCGTTTATGAGTGAAGAGGATATTCCGAGGTAAGAAGACTTAGCATACGATTTAGTATTTAGCAGGGCTAAATACTAAATTGTATGCAGGCTCGTTTATGAGTGAAGAGGATATTCCGAGGTAAGAAGACTTAGCATTTAGCTTGACACAAATAGGAGAAGCAGAAATCGCATACGATTTAGTATTTAGCAGGGCTAAATACTAAATTGTATGCAGGCTCTTTTATGAGCGAAGAGGTAAGATTTAACATTAGAGGGTCATTTCATGTCACGGATTTTCTTGAAAAAAAAATTTTATGTGTGAAAGAACATGATGAAATAATTTTTTTCAATTAATCAATTAAAATAATTGTTTTAAGCCTTATTGATAGTCCTTAACTTTCATTTTTATGCTATTATATTTTAAAGATACTATTCCATAAATAATAAATTTTAAAATCAATAAATAGTTCTGAAATATTACTTTTCTTTGTTATTTTTTACTTCCAAAACGAGAAAACCGTGTTTCTGTTTCTTCGATTAACTTGTTTATTTTTAAATAAACAAACACACCCTCCTGGATTTTTTTTTTATGGTGAAGCATGTGATATTTGCAATATGGAGAAAAAAAAATCAAGGTTGTGAAAAATGGGATTCTATCTGAAAAAAATTCGTAAAGTAATGCTGAGAAAATACACCTCTAAAAATTATTTCGTTTCACTTTTCTAAAAGTTGGTCCACAGGCATATTTTGATTTAATGATATAGAATGTGTCTTTTATCTTTAAAATGAGACCAAATTTATCTCTATATGTTGATAAATAAAAGAGTTATTCAAGTTACAAACACGCATACCACTTCGTCTCATGTCGCCATTTTGTGAATTTGAGCCATATTTCAAAATGCCCCCACAACCTGAGTTTTGATTCAAAAAAATCTGAAGAAATTATTCTATCCTTTTTTCATCATTTTCTTTCACACATAAAATTTTCAAGAAAATCCGTGACTTTTTCCTTTCGAATGAAAACCTAGCAATCTCTTCTTACTTTTTTTTAAGTATTATAAGTGCACCACTACGAAGTAATAATATTTTTTGGCCCTGAAAAGGGCCTTTTTTTATAATAGGGAGAGTCCAGGGGGGGCGATTTAACCTCCGAAACCGTAGAGGGTACGTCCTTGTCTTTTCAGAGCATAGACGACGTCCATGGCAGTGACGGTCTTCCTCTTGGCGTGCTCGGTGTAAGTGACAGCATCACGGATCACGTTTTCAAGGAAAACTTTGAGAACTCCTCTGGTTTCTTCGTAGATCAAGCCAGAGATACGCTTGACTCCACCACGTCGAGCAAGACGCCTGATGGCAGGTTTGGTGATACCCTGGATGTTATCACGAAGGACTTTACGATGCCTCTTGGCACCACCCTTTCCGAGACCCTTGCCTCCCTTTCCACGTCCAGACATGATGATATGGAGTTGCTGTGAAGATGTGACGAAAAAATTTTTAAAAGCTCCTATTTATAGCAGTAGGCTCCACCCCTCTGCCCTGCTCTCCTCTCTCCGCGTTCTGCGATTGGCTGGGGCTGGCGAGCGTTTTGAGACGGCTCCACATTATATATATAGGCTTTCGAGGTTTTTCATCACATTTACGCTCATTCACGTTAATACGTTATGCCTCCCCAAGCCTCTGGTAAGGCCGTGAAGAAGGCCGGCAAGGCCCAAAAGGCCGTCCGTGTTGGAGACAAGAAAAAGAGGAAGAAGCGCAGGAAGGAATCCTTCGCTATCTACATCTACAAAGTCCTCAAGCAGGTGCACCCTGACACTGGTATCAGCAGCAAGGCCATGTCCATCATGAATTCCTTCGTGAACGACATTTTCGAGCGCATTGCTGCTGAATCCTCTCGTTTGGCCCATTACAACAAGAGGAGCACCATTACCAGTCGGGAAATCCAGACTGCCGTCAGGCTTCTGCTCCCCGGTGAACTCGCGAAACACGCCGTTTCCGAGGGAACCAAGGCTGTCACCAAGTACACCAGCTCCAAGTAAACTCCATACAACACGGACATTAAAAAAAAGGCCCTTTTCAGGGCCAAAAAATAAAAAAGAAGCTCTACTCTATTATTGCTGGAATTGGAAAAACTCAACACTAGTGGGTGAAAAGATTTTTTAAAGGACGTTTCAAATATATAATTAGTGATTTTAAAATTGGTATTTATTGGAGCACTGTAAGCACCGAATTTTTATAGCAAGAAATAGAAAAATATTCTTCTCAGCCAGTCGAAATGGCGCGATTACAGATAAAACGAAAGGCAGAGACACCCTCCTTTACTCATGTCAAGCTAAATGCTAAAACTTTAGTATTAAAGTTTAAGCATTCGAATGTTAAATCTTACCTCTTCACTCATTAAAGAGCCTGCATACAATTTAGTATTTAACTTGACACCCTGCTAAATACTAAATCGTATGCGATTTAGTATTTAGCTTGACACTGCTTCTCCTATTTGTGTCAAGCTAAATGCTAAATCTTCTTACCTCGGAATATCCTCTTCACTCATAAACGAGCCTGCATACATTTTAGTATTTAGCTTGGCACCACGTGGTCTGTCTCATTTATGTCAAGCTAAATACTAAATCTTGAATTTGACGTTCCTTCCTCGAATGCGATCGCTGCCTTGGACTTCGAAATGGCGCGAAAGCGCCATTTCGACATTTTTCGAACCGAAATTACCCTAGTATAAAAATGCAAAAGTAATTATTCACCTACAAGGTTCGGTTCTATGGAAAAATGCGTGTGCATCGAAAATGTCGAAAATCAAATAAGTGTTATAAACAAGCTATTGCCTGGGTCTGAAAACAGCCGAAATGCATTTTTGGAAGCGTCCGTCCAAAAAACAGCACAATCTGCCATGTTCATGAATTTTTTTTTACAATAATTATGATGTACCATAAAAATTTTTCTCAACCTATGTGTAGCCTATCATCCATAATTTCTTAAAATATTTAATTAAAAATTAAATAAGATATACTTACCGGTAAAGCGAGCCTTACAAAAGGCGAAATAAACATCGGCACGTGTGGAAGGGGGGGGAGTCAAAGCGGAAAAGAAGGAAAGGAGCTCTCCGATTGGTGGCGTTCCGTGTCCGTTTGGAGCCGGATTTTTTACATAAAAGGAACTCGCAAAAATTTTTCGGGATCATTTCTTACGCTGTTCTCGTACTAAAAGCATCATCATGTCTGGTCGTGGTAAAGGCGGAAAAGTTAAGGGAAAGAGCAAGACTCGATCCAGCCGCGCGGGTCTCCAGTTCCCCGTGGGTCGAATCCACCGTCTTCTGAGGAAGGGCAACTACGCCGAGCGCGTCGGTGCGGGAGCTCCCGTCTACCTGGCCGCCGTGTTGGAATACTTGGCCGCTGAGGTCCTCGAGTTGGCCGGTAACGCCGCTCGTGACAACAAGAAAACTAGGATCATCCCTAGACATCTTCAACTGGCCATCAGGAACGACGAGGAATTGAACAAACTCCTCTCAGGCGTCACAATCGCCCAAGGTGGTGTTTTGCCCAACATCCAAGCCGTTCTTCTGCCCAAGAAGACCGAAAAGAAAGCTTAAGTCCCACTACGAACTCTTTCCCCAAAAAAAAGGCCCTTTTAAGGGCCAAAAAAAAATATTATTTCGTAGTGGTGCACTTATAATACTTAGAAAAAATCAGAGAACACTCGGTTTTCATTCGAAATGAGCCAGAGACTAAAAAAAAACTCCTCTGTAGAACACAAATAAATTTTAACTCCGTTGCCATCCTATAAAAGATAAATAAATAAATAATAAGCAATGAGATCTCCAAGTGATCATCATCATCTGTGACCATCATTGAAAACCCTATGGAGGAAGAAGAAGACAAAGCTGACACTAATGAATCAATCACTAGTTCTTGCGTCAATATAATTTAATAACTTTTGTTTATATGTTATTTTTTTTTAAAAAATAACTGTTTTATAAACCGTTGAAACATTATATTATATTATATTTTCTTAAATACGTAAAAATTGTTCTGATAATTTTTTGGCCCTTAAAAGGGCCTTTTTTTTAGGGTTTTTAAACAGTTCGTTTAAGCTCGTTCTCCTCGAATACGACGGGCAAGTTGGATGTCCTTTGGCATGATGGTGACTCTCTTGGCGTGGATAGCGCACAAGTTGGTGTCCTCGAAAAGGCCGACCAAGTACGCCTCACTGGCCTCTTGCAAAGCCATGACAGCGGAGCTCTGGAAACGGAGATCGGTCTTGAAATCCTGAGCAATTTCCCTGACAAGGCGTTGGAAGGGGAGTTTGCGGATCAGAAGCTCAGTAGACTTCTGGTAACGACGGATTTCTCTCAGAGCGACAGTTCCAGGCCTGTAACGATGGGGTTTCTTGACTCCACCAGTTGCAGGGGCACTCTTACGAGCTGCCTTGGTTGCCAACTGCTTCCTAGGAGCCTTGCCTCCAGTACTCTTACGAGCGGTCTGCTTAGTACGAGCCATAACAACAAATATTTCGTCTGCAAGCGAGCGAAAGTCTGTGAATGAAAAATTTTTCTGAACAACCGCTCTTTATATGTAATTTCTAAGCTCCTCCCCACGCGCTCTTCCTAGGTCTTTCATTGGGCGGTGCGGTGTAGCGCTTCGTATTTAAAAGAATTTGTATTCGCAATCCACATTTTAGCATCGAAAACATGTCGGAAGAAAGTGCTACTGTTACTGCTCCGGCGGCGGCTGCGACGCCTAAGAAAAAGGCAAAAGCAGCAGCTACTAAGAAGCCTAAGACTGCTCCTTCTCATCCCAAAGTAGCGGATATGGTTGTCGAGTCTATTTCTACCCTGAAAGAGCGAGGAGGTTCTTCTCTTCAAGCCATCAAAAAGCACATCAGCGCTAATAACAAGGTGGATATCGACCGACTCACTCCCTTCATCAGGCGATTTTTGAAGAATGCTGTGGCCAACGGTACTCTCATTCAAACCAAAGGCAAAGGAGCAAGCGGATCCTTCAAAATGGGCGGCGCAAGCCAAAAAAGTAAGACCGAAAAGCCCAAGGAAAAGAAACCAAAGAAGGAAGCTGCTGCCACCACCAAAAAAGCCAAGACCCCCGTGAAAAAGGTCTCTAAACCAAAAGTGAAAGCCACAGCTGAGAAGAAAAAGCCTGCTGCAGCTAAAAAACCTTCTGCCAAGAAGGTAGCTGCAAAGCCAAAATCTCCGAAGAAGGCAGTGAAAGCAACTAAGCCCAAAACACCCAAGGCAAAGAAACTGACCAAAACTCCCACCAAAAAGGCTGCTGCTGCCAAAAAAACAGGCAGAAAGTAAGAACTTTCCAAAACTCTTTAAAAAAAAAAAAAGGCTCTTTTCAGAGCCAGAAAAAAAATCGAGCTCTTTTCAGAGCCAGAAAAAAAATGCACTCCTCGCTTCAGAAAGTAATCTTTACAAGACACTGCCATACAATTATATTATATTATATATTTTATTATATGTACAAAATAAGAAAAGTCATTGTTGCCGCAACAATCGGAATGCAGGTCCGGTAAATCCCAGTAGCACTCAACTCAACAGACAACCAATCAAATTCGCTCTGTTGAGGAAGAGCTTTCCAACAATGCTCTTATAAATACGGCCAGAGGGTTCGAATCAGTTCAATGTTAGCTTTCGCTGAGGGAACGTCATATTCAAGATTTAGTATTTAGCTTGACATAAATAGGAGAAGCAGAAATCGCATACGATTTAGTATTTAGCAGGGCTAAATACTAAATTGTATGCAGGCTCGTTTATGAGTGAAGAGGATATTCCGAGGTAAGAAGACTTAGCATACGATTTAGTATTTAGCAGGGCTAAATACTAAATTGTATGCAGGCTCGTTTATGAGTGAAGAGGATATTCCGAGGTAAGAAGACTTAGCATACGATTTAGTATTTAGCAGGGCTAAATACTAAATTGTATGCAGGCTCGTTTATGAGTGAAGAGGATATTCCGAGGTAAGAAGACTTAGCATACGATTTAGTATTTAGCAGGGCTAAATACTAAATTGTATGCAGGCTCGTTTATGAGTGAAGAGGATATTCCGAGGTAAGAAGACTTAGCATTTAGCTTGACACAAATAGGAGAAGCAGAAATCGCATACGATTTAGTATTTAGCAGGGCTAAATACTAAATTGTATGCAGGCTCTTTTATGAGCGAAGAGGTAAGATTTAACATTAGAGGGTCATTTCATGTCACGGATTTTCTTGAAAAAAAAATTTTATGTGTGAAAGAACATGATGAAATAATTTTTTTCAATTAATCAATTAAAATAATTGTTTTAAGCCTTATTGATAGTCC